>JACERP010000013.1:0-600000 GCA_014080715.1 Scenedesmus sp. NREL 46B-D3 | reverse complement strand
ATCAAGCGACACAACATCTGGACATGCCGAGCTCTGCAGCGCCTAGAGCTGCCCGGCCTAATGCAGCAGCAGTGCAGATAAAGCTGGCATGCCCCTCCTGCAGAGAAACCGAATTTGTGGTGCTGGCGCACCAAATGAGGTCGGCAGGTTCCATCACAAACTGAAGTAGCATTTGCACCGTTAACTCCCTGCTGCACGGTTTGTGTTGTGCCAACTCTGACAGTGAGGCACGAGACATCATCAGCCATAGCGTGCTGCTGCTGCTTCCATCTGAGGCCCCTCAATTCCACAACCTGCATGTTAGCCTGCATGCACCTATATGTACTTCTTCAACTGTTTCCTGCAGTGCCCAGTACTCACCTTCGCACACAGAGCTGCAATGTGGCAGCTGCCGCCTCAGCTTCACCAGCCAGCCAGGTCAGTACCTTGACCTGGTGCTGCCAGTTAATGTGGCGCAGGCACAGCAGCAGCAGCAGCAGCAGCAAACACCCCGGCAGCGGCCGTGGCTGGGAACTGAGTTGTTCAGGTGGGCCACAGGTTGACTCCACCCAGCCGCACACCAGATCGCCTGTGCCGCACACAACAATGTTTGTTGCAGCAAGGCATGCAACATGCAGTGAAGCACTTGAGATGTTATGATGGTTGGCCACCACCGAAGAAGATGTTGATGCCTAGCGCTATGATCAAGCGCCAGCAGTGATGTGTGGCGCAGTTGCGGCGGCTGCCAGCATGACCGGCGATGCCTGACGGGTCGCAAGCACACGCCCGAGACAGGCGAAAGCTCTGACGATGCCATGCCATGCCGCACTGCTGACAGGTCGTCCATCGTCAGCGCCGTGTATGAGCGCGGCTGGCGCAGGGCTTCCGGCTGGCGGGCTTCCCAGGGCCCGCCAAGGAGGCGGCCACGGCACTGCAGCACATGCAGCATGCACGGGGAGGTGGGCGGCCCCTGCTCCGAGCTGAGTCCGGGCTACTCTGCCTGCGACGCCTGCCAGGCGCAGCGGCTCCTGCAGCTGCTGGCCGATTGCATTGAGCTGCTGCTGCTGCTGCTGCTGCTGCAAAGCTGCCTCAGGTAATGCCCAGCCCGCGAAGGCGGCGGCCATGGCACTGCAGCGCATGCAGCACGCGCGGGGAGGTGGGCAGCCCCTGCTTCCAAAGCACTGCTCGGCACATGGCGCCTGCCAGGCGCAGGGGCTCTGCAGCTGCTGGCCGATTGCGCAGGGCTGCTGCTGCTGCTGTAGCGCTGCCTGCTGTGGTATCCAGCTGCACGGGGCGTGGGAGTCTGTGTGTGGCGTGTGTCGTGCGCTAGCGGTTTGTGCTTGTGTATGGTCTTCAGCTATTTGGGCTGTGAGGGCCGCTTCGGGCGGGAGCGGCTGGCTGGGCCGATACAGGACGTGCACACTGTACGAGCCAATCCAAAGCTGTCAGTGGATTGGCTGCTAGCAGGGAATGACTGTTAGCAGCAGCAGCAGCCCTGCCTTCCTTTGGCAAGATGCAGTACTGTGGGATGCCAGCCCCCGCTGTCATGCCAGGCAGCCGCAGAAAGACAAGTGCGCTGCTGCTGCTGCTGCTGCTGCTGCTGCTGCTGCTGCTGCTGCTGCTGCTGCTGCTGCAGGCCTGCTGATAGACGCCAGCTGTGCCAGTGGCTTGTTCACGCGCCTCTTTGCAGCCAGCGGGCACTTTGCTGCGGTCGTTGCGCTGGACTACAGCGAGGCTATGCTGAGGCAGGCACAGGCCTACCTGGCTGCTGACAAGGCAGTGGCGGCGTCTAGGTGAGCATGGCTAGCAGCAGCACACACGCAAGCGCCTTGCCTGCACACACCTTGTGCTTTCTCATCCAGTTTACATGGCACCTCCCCTGCCGCGTGCGCACTCTCTGCCTTCAAGGTTGGCAACCTACCAAACAGCTGTCGAGGCTGCGAACACCCTGGGCAGCTGCCTGCCGCACATGCTCATGCCGGCGGTGCTTTGCCCTCTGGTGGCCTGCTAACCGGCCGTGGGGGCGCTGTAGCTGTCCACCGCACACGTGCTCATGCCTGAGGTGCTGTGCGTGCCTGCCACTTTGCGCGTCTGCTCCCGCAGCGCCGCGCTGCTGTCTGTGCGTGCAGACATCGGCCGGCTGCCGTTTCCCAGCACTCCGTGGATGCGGTGCACGCGGGCGCAGCGCTGCACTGCTGGCCGGACCCTGCCGCTGGCCTGGCCGAGGTGTGCCGGGTGCTCAAGCCTGGCGGTGTGCTGGTGGCCACCACTGCGCTCACGCCCGCGGTGCTGTTCAGGGCAGCGCTGGGAGAGGCTGCTGCTGCAGCGGCTGCAAAGGTGGGCAGCGTTGGAGAATGTGGATGCACACACCTGTGTGCTGTGGTACGCGTGACATGGCATCGTGGTCTGTGGGTTGCCGGGAATGCAGCTGTGGAAGGTGCGCCACTGCCTCTCTCTCTGGATTGGGCATGTGCTCGCTTGAGTGCCTCCTGCAACCACTTGCAAGAGGTCATAAGTGTGATAAATGACGTAACAGCACGTGGAAGTGTGAGTGCGTTCTGGGCAGCCGTAAGTTGGTGCGCCTCATATGCGCATGTGAAGCGGGCCACACTACGGGGTCACCAAGTTGGTGCCCAGACGCCACTGGAGCTCTGACGTGCTGCTGCTGCCGCTGCTGGCGCAGGTGTTCGCTTACCACACATCAGGAAAGAACGGCTTCACGCTGTTTGAGGAGCCGCGCCTGGCGCAGCTGGTTGCCGGCGCAGGGCTTGGGGGCTACAGCAGCACCACGCGCGGCATGTTTGTTATGATCACTGCAACAAAGCCCGTGACAGCGTCATCCTTGAGATGACGTGACGCTTATACTGTGATGAGCTGGAAGCTGGATGATCTACCGCACCAGTGCAACTGACTGAACTACCAGAATGCCAGGCACTACCTGCCTCGACAAGTTGTCGATCAGGCTTCTGCTATTTTGCAACAGGCGCAGGACTGCATCTATCTACGGATCAACGGCTTGTGCAACAGAGTTGTGAGGTTGGCCTCGTCAACTTGACGAGCTCGTTAGCATAAAGAGCATGCGTTAACTAGACGACAGCTAGTTGATCTTACTAGAGAGTCGTTAAGCAATTGCGCTTCATATGATCTTGACCATTAAGATGTCAATGTGACGGCACGCAACCTGATCTTTTAACACCAATGCGCAGCTCTCCAATGTTTGCGCTGCTGACCAAACGCAACCTGCCGCTTGCCCAAGATGTCACAAGCAGCAGCACAGCAACGTAGCAGGGGAAGCACAGCCACCAATCCCCTCATGCATGACACGACTGCGCATGCAACGCTGGCTTCACTCAATGCAGCAAGCTGTAGCTGGATGCACAATTATGCTGCTGTAAACCATCAAGAGCCAATGAAGCCGTACAAACCCTTGCGCGTCCAGCAACCAAAAGGCAAAAGGTCTGCCCAAGGTGTATTCGACAGACCGGCATTCGCCAACTACAGCCATGCATATGGCAGGTCTCGAAGGTTAAACTGCCGCGCATGAATGTTTATTTGGTGCTGCCGGGCATGAGTAGCCGCTGATGGACTGTGGGCAGCCCATGGCAGGCATGCAAACACCAAGGCCTCTCAAATGGCAGTCTTGCCTGATGTAATGCATTCGACAAAAATGCCAAGCGCGGGTACACCTGCTCAGTGATAGTACCGATCAACAAAAACGACATGTGCAACTGGCACAACACAAAAACACGAGCTAGCAAACCTGCCATGGAAGCAGCACACTCTGCTAACCGTTGTTGCACGGGGCAGCATGCACCTGCCTCAAGCTGACTGCCGCACATGGCCACAATGACAGACAGGGACAGGCACAACATGGTATGTTGCTCTACCAGCCGCCGCGCCGTTCCCGGCGATCCCGCTTCTCCCTACCACCCCAACCATCATCACCCCGGCTGTTGCTCTCATCGGCCCCACCACCACCTCGCCACTCATCCTGCTGCTGCCTCCTGTACCCGCCACCGCCCCACCGCTGCTGCCCCTGCCACCATACCCACCGCCACCCCTGCTGCTGCTGCTCCTGCCGCCGCCGCTGCCGTACCTGTGCTTGTTCCGTGCAGGCTGCCGCACGCGAGAAGCGACAGCTTCAAGCTCAGGCGGGATCGCCTGCCCGGCATCCTGCATGATCTGCACGAGCACGGGCGTGACGGCTGCATCCTCAGGCACCAGCAGCGTCAGGCTCTCGCCCTTGCGCCCCGCGCGCCCGGTACGGCCGATGCGGTGCACATACATCTCGTGGTCGCTGGGGAAGTCGTAGTTCACCACGGCTGTGACGCCAGGGATGTCCAGCCCGCGCGCCGCCACATCAGTCGCGACCAGCACCGGCACGACGCCGCGCCGGAACGCCGAGATCGCAGAGTCGCGCTCGTACTGCGACTTGTCGCCGTGCACTGTGACGGCCCTGATGCCGGAGCGCCCCAGCTCCATCGTGAGCCTGTCGCAGTCCCGCTTCGTGCTTGCAAACACCACCACGCGCGGCTGCGGGTTGGCGAGGTCGTCCTGGGCATAAGGGTCCGCTGCCGCTGCACCCCTGCCGCGCCTGCTGCTGCTGCTGGGGTCGAACCTTGGACTGCTGCTGCTACTGCTGCTCGATGCCAGCTCAGCGCCGTGCAGATGGTCGTGCAGGTAGTCCTGCAGCGCCGGCAGCCTGTCACGAGCGTCACCCAGCATCGCCACCAGCTGCGTTACGTCCTTGTTGGCAACCAGCTTCTCCTGCAAGCAGCAGCAGCGGTGCAAAATGGTCACAGGCAGCAGCAGCTGCAGTCCAGAGGCCGAACAGTATGCCAAACATGCAGCAAGAGGATGCAGGCAAAAACACACAGCAATCAGCTGCTCACTCTGCTTGTCATACAGTTGCGCAAACCAAAACAAGCACATGGCAGAAAGCGCTTTTAATATTTTTTACAGCTTGGCAGCCAGACATAACACCAGGGCCTGGATCCTGGCGCACCTGCACGTTGCCCACAAACACGCGCACAGGGTCGTTCCTGCACAGCTGCCGCGCGATGTGCTGCACCTCCTTGGGCCAGGTCGCGCTGAAGAACAGCGTCTGACGGGTGGGCGGCGCCAGCTCACCATCCCTGAGCGGCTGCGCCGCCGGCCCGCCTGCAGGAAAGCGAGGACACGACAGCACAGGCAGCAGTGGGCAACAGTCAGCAGCCAGCCTGCTGCTGCTATGCAAACGCCTGAGGCAACCTGGTGTACTGGTACTGCTTCATTGATGTTGAAAGAGGTGGAATGCCATGTGGGCCGTTCGCCATTTCAGACACAAGCTGCAGTCACATCGTACGCGTGGCACGGTGTGTGCGGAGATGCACCACACAGGACTCCCACACACTGTGTCGCGCATACGGTGTGACTGCAGCTTGTGTGTGCTAGCCGAGCAACCAGGGCGCACAAGACCAGCAGTTGGGCGAGCTTTGAACCCCCGTCGCTGTGTCTGACGGCTGCGAATCTCAAATGCACCCACCCTGCGCCCTGACGCTCACCTGGCATGTGGCTGAGTAGGTCCCTGATCTGGGTTCAAAGCCCATGTCCAGCATGCGGTCTGCCTCGTCCAGCACCAGCATCGACACCTGGCAACAGCAGCAGCAGCAGCAGCAGCAGCAGCAGCAGCAGCAGCAGCACCACCATCGTGTAATCCACGTTTATCTTCAGTGCTCCCGATACAGACCAGAATGAAGCCGTGTGACTGACTCACATGGTGGCGCAAGCATACAGGTATGCAGCACGTTGCGCACAACGCCAGGCATCTGCACCACCCAAGTGAAAGCACACAACAGACACCCACCGCATCTGGAACACTGGCAGCTCCACTGTACCAGGCCGACAGTAATTAGTAGCACTGAAGTGTGACACAGTACAGGCAGTCAACGGCAGCAGCAGCAAGACACCTCAGGCAGTACACCTCAGGCAGTACACCCTGCCGAGCCGCACAACTGAGCTCACCCTGTTCAGGCTGAGCTCCCCGGACGTGACAAAGTCCAGCAGCCGGCCGGGCGTGGCGATCACCAGCTGAGGGCCGCGGGACAGGTCGCGAGCCTGCGGCCCGCGCGCAGCGCCGCCATACAGGCACCTGCGCACAGCAGCGCACGACACGGCAAGCGTGTGAGGACGCCGACAAACAGTCCACGGTGCGCGCATCAGCTGCCAAAGCTGTAGCCACCAGCAACAGCTTGCCGCATCAGGCCCCGCGCACAGCACGACGGCGCAGAGGCTGCATAGATGTGCAGACACGCAGCGCACGGGAAAGCCAGCACGCACTCCACAATGTACGCATCAGCTGCCAAAGCTGCAACCGCCAGCAACAGCTTGCCGCAGCAGTGCATCAGCAGACCGGGCGCTGCGCAGCACGTGTGGCTCACGGCGACACAGCCACCGCCTTGCAGCTGCGGCGCTCACGTGTTTCTGATCTTGAACGCCGCCCCCAGGCGCTCGGCCTCGTGCTGGATCTGCTGCGCCAGCTCGCGCGTTGGCGCCAGCACCAGCGCAAACGGCGGCGTCCTGTCAGCACCGCCCCAGCTCTGCGGCTTGTTCCACCTGCTCTGCCAGCCGCCGCGCTGCTGCCTCTGCTGCTGCTGCTGCTGCTGCTGCTGCTGCTGCAGCTCCGGGTTCTGCGCTGCGTGCTGCCTCAGTGCTGCGGCCTGCTGCTGGATGTGCAGGAACGCAGGCACCAGGAACCCCGCGGTCTTGCCGGACCCCGTGGAGGCGATTGCGACGAGGTCCCTGCCCTTCAGCGCAATGGGCCAGGCCTGCGCCTGGATGTACGAGGGCGCTGTGAAGCCGTGACGCAGCAGCTGCAGGTGAGGCGAGTGGCAGGCGGCGAGAGTGCAGGGCAGGCAGGCTGGGTAAGGCGAAGGCTGCAGGAGGGTGCAGCTGCGGCGCAAGTCAGGCAGTGCGGGGCTGTGTGGAGCCAGCGATGGACACCCAGTGATGTGATGGGTCAGCACGAGGCTTACTGACAAGGGTGCCTGGAAAAGCGGCTGCCAGCCTGATTTGCTGGCCTACAGCAGGCTGTGCTGTGCGCTGCGAGCAGATTGCAAACACACTGGCCAGCAGTACATCTACAGACTTGAGATTCATGGAGCGCTCGTCGAGTTCAGGGCAAATCACACACACCACAGGCAGCGTGTGCGACACAACACTGCTTCAAAGCTGCTGACCATGGAGCATGCTCACCGCGTTCAGCAGGGGTGCAGGCAGCTCTGCCTGCTCAAAGGTTTGGCAGGGTGCGGGAGCATCCCCAGCATCCACCCACATCTGGAACTTGCGCCTGTACTCCACTGGCGTCAGCAGCTCCGGCTGCTGGGGTGCTGCTGCTGGTGCTGGTGCTGCTGCTGCTGCTGCTGGCTGCTCGGTGTCACTTTCAGAGCTGTCATCTGCTGAAGCCCCTGCTGAAGCCTGCAGGGTGGAGGGAGCGGGATGTGGGGTGTGAGAGGGGGACCGGACCTGGGCCCACATGTGACGAGAGGCGGGCACACGGCAAGGGCAAACTGGCGGCGATGATACCTACGTGGCAGTGACTGCACTGCCGCTGCTGCTAGTAATGAGTGCCACATCACATGTCACCCTGTTGAGCAGAGATGTGCTGTGCCTTCGTGCCGCCAGCAGCCCTGACAGCCAGGCTGGGCCAGCGCAACATCAGGATGCACTGCGCGATGCAGCGCCTGCTTCATCCGGAGAGCATGACCATGCTGCATTTGGCAGGGGAGGTTTGCCTGCTCACCAGCATGCTGGAACGCCACCTGACCGGCAGCAGCTGCCCAGGATGCTGCTGGGACTGCTGCGGCAGCAACAACTGCATGGCACTCCTCGACTGCTGCTGCTCCAAACTGCATGGCTGCTGCAGCTGTGCTGACAAGCATCTGAGCGTGCTGACGGAGCACACGCCTGCAGTGGACGAAGCACAGTGCATCAAAAGCCATTGCATGTCAGTCGTGCCAGGCAGGTCCTGAGACAGCAGCAGCAGTAGCAGCAGCAGCAGCCAGGTCTGGCATTTCGCAGCGCGCAGCCCTTACCATCAGCAAACGATAGCTGCTGCAAGCCGCAACCGAGCCCTGTACTAACTCCACGCCGGGCACAAAGAGCTCCCAGCATGTGGGCTAGCCTCATCGTTGCAGGCGGTGCCATGCTGTGGCTGACCGCCGGGCCGTCCCTACTGGGGCGCGCCTCAACGTTAGTAGGCTCAGCAACAGCCCGAAGTGCCCACAAGACCCATGCACTCCCAGACGACGAAACGTTCGACAGAGGTGGGCGGCTGCGAGCTCAGCTGGAGCAGCAGGAGCAAAAGTTTCCAGCTGGTTGAGCACGTTCAAACTTGTATTGAAGCTGTCACGCTCCTTCGGCAGAAGTAACCAGGGTTAGGGCTTAGGTTTAGTGACCAAGACTTGCATCGCTGCCGTTCCCACATTCCACCTACTCTGTTGCTTTTTTGATTTGTATATGTCACGTATTGGAGCCTGCTACAGCCGTGCCCTGCCTGCAATGTGTGCGGCCTCACTCGGCCCATAATGTTGAGCATCTTGCTGATCCTGTTCGTTGTTTGCACAATCATTGCTTCAACCGCATTTGAACAGTCTCGTATGTGGCCTCTGCTGTGACGCTTGCCAATGCACCTGCCGCACAGCACCCTCAGGCCTGGCCAGTACAACAGCACTATCAGCAGATCCGAGCAGGCCGCCGTGGGCCCTTGAGCGTACTTGGAGACTTGCAGCGCAACAGCATCACAGCAGCAGCATCAATATGCAGCAGGGGTGGCAGCCGCTGCCGTAAACAGCCGTGTTTCTGCTGGAACAGTGCAAGATGAGCAGCCTGACATTGCGGTTCGCCACTTTTGTGGCTTCAAACCCCCGCATAGTGCTGGGCACTGCATCTTCAAGCAGACGGCAGATCATGGACAGCCTGGCTTCACAGTACAGCTTCAAGTACGAAGTTTTGAAAGCAGACATAGACGAAAAAGCCATACGCCACGACAGCCCGAGAGACCTTGTGCTGGCACTGGCGCATGCCAAGGCGGATGCATTGTTACCAAAGCTAACGGCAGGAAACAGCAGCAGCAGCAGCAGCAGTAATCTAGCAGCACGGCAGGTAGCAGGTGGCACCAGCGGCACCTTCTTGATTACGTGTGATCAGGTGGTGGTGCATGAAGGGCAGCTGCGGGAGAAGCCCGAAGACGTGGCAGAGGCACATAGGTGAGGGCCGCCTGTCAACAGCTGCCTGGAGACCGCCGCAAAACTGACAGACACAGTTGGTTGGTGCTGTGCAGCGCATGTGGCGAGGTTGATGCAGTTCAAGGATGTGCTCCTTGTGTCTGCTGGTTCCACCAGAAGCAGTAGAGCGAGGCAGGCAAACGGCATGCCAATTGCTTGCAAGCACACATACAGCATCTCCAATTCCAGCTGGCTGGCCAAAAGCCAACAAATCTGGGTGTGGCTGGGATGTCAAGCGTCTTGAGCACTGTTATTCAACGTTGCCAGTATCACAAATTGCAAGTGGCAACAAGGTGTGTTGTTGCCCCACCAGCAGCACCTTATGTTGACCAGACAGCCGTCGCTGCTTGTCCGGCGACCCAATAAGCTTTGGCACTGCTGTCTGGCGCACAACTGCTCCCATACAAATACTACCTGTTGTCTGACAAATGTGCAGCTTACAAATGGGGCTGTAAGCCATGAGGTTCACTTGTGTGTCCCTGCTTCTCTCTGCCGCCTGCTGCACTGCCTGATAGGTTCATCCACAGCTACAGCAAGAGCCCTGCACAAACCATCGGCTCTGTGTTGTGCACGAACATGACCACTGGCAGCCGTCACGAGACAGTCGAGGTGTGCACCATCCACATGAGTGACATGCCAGATGACGTCATTGACAAACTCGTAGAGGAGGGTGATGTCATGTGGTGTGCTGGGGGTCTGATGGTTGAGCATGCGCTGGTAGTTCCGTACATAAAGCAGATTGATGGCTCGCAGGAGAGTGTGATGGGGCTGGGGAAAGAGGCAGTGATGAGCGTGCTGGTGGCTGCCGCAGGCATGTGACAGGCATGTGACCAGCAGGAACTGCGCACATGACCAGCAACTGCAGCATAATCGTTACTGGCTGGAGCGACGCAAGCAGCTGTGCTTGTCAGTTGGCTGGTGTGCATCAGGCATAGATATATCTGTTGTGCAGATTAGTGCTGATCAGCAGCTGATTCGTTGGTAACGTTACCTGGTGCATGCCTAGGTGCAGATGCGCGCTGTTATTGGTGATGGTATGGTTGGACTTGTCTGAAACGTTTTTCTTGCCAAGAGGTCAGCAGCAACACTGTGACTTTGTGTCAAGTTGCCAAGTTGGGCCCTGCTTGGTAGGCAATGGCTGTCGCCTGCTGTGCACGTCTTGCTTGCTGCACCTGCTGGTCTGCCCCAAAAGGCCTGCCACTAGGTGAATGTGGCAGATCCGGAGCTGAGGATCATAGTCCTAGCCGTACCGTACATGACTCAGCCTGAGCCGGGCTGAGCAGCGGGCCTGTTGGCAAGGCAACGCAGTCAATGAAGAACTTGCTGTAGCAGCACCCACAATGATATCAATGATGATTGTGACAGATCAGATTGTTTGCAAGAAAGGGTTATGTGCCTCAAGCGTGCATCTAAATGGTGAGCGAGTAACTGAGTGAGAGGTTACCCTCTTCAAAGCACCAGTGGCAAGTTCTTGCCATGGCATGCTAAAAATGCTGTTTAAAACACTTGATCATGTGCCTGAGCGCAGACCCACTGCACAAGGCGTCTGAGTGACGAGTGCCTTTCAGCTTCATTTAACACGTTCGTGTAACACGTTCCTTGTGGCAGTTGGGTTGTGCTAAGCTGTATAATAGCGGAATGCTTGCTCATTCAGCACTGTCTAAGTTTGATCGAGACTCGAGCCTGTCGTATCAGAGCGGCGAGACCGGCTATCTTTTCCAATTCCTTTTGAAGAGCCGGACTGCGCCTGTGATTGTCTTTTCTGCATCCAGATCGTTTATTTAAAGTGCTTGATGCATATATAGAGCTCTTGGAAAAGCCGCTGAGGTGGGGTGCCAGCATGCCAGGTTCCTAGCCAGCTTCCCTTTGTTTCAGTGCTTGAAGGTGTCGCATAATCTGCCTCGTGGATCCGAAACCTGCAACAAACGATAGCACCACGCATTGATCGCTGTTTAAAGTGTATTGTGCGTGCCTTTGCTCTCATTGGCGCCACCCACGGTTGGTCGCACATGCCTTGCTGGTGCTGCTGTCCCCACTGCTGCCCCAGGCTCCGAGGCAAGCCTTCACTTCAGCAACAGCGCTACATCTGACTGCACGCAGTAGGTTAGCCATGAACCGCAAAGGCGCTCAACATGGCGCCCCCCTGCCAAGGCACAGGCAGCACCCTCAGGTCATGTCAGCACCGCCACCAAAGCTGCGCTCCAAAACCTCCAAGCCGGCAACGGTTTACTTTGTGCTGTACATAGCAGCGCTGATTGCCTACTTTGTCATCCGCTGCGTTGACATCGCAAACCTGCTGACCAACTGGAGCCAGCGTGGGTGAGAGCACAGCTGGGCAAGAACAGCTGCAGCGTGCAAGGATACTGCAGATGACGGCACTACTTCACCACTAGCCAGCCATGGCTGAGTGCATCAGCAACACGTGCACTGTGTATGGCGGCGTATCCAGCAGTGTATGCTCTCCTATGTGCGCGCTGCAGCGTTGTCTGCTGTTGGTGAGGGTGCGGCGGGGAATACCAAGCAAAGGCGGTTTGGTACACTGCCAGCTGACACTATTGCTGCTGCCTCTGCTGTTGCACAAACTGCGCTACCACCCCTGCACCTCTGCGTTACGGCCGGCAGGTACAGCATTGCTGTGCTGGTTGTCGAGGCGATCGGAGTGAGCGCGTTGGTGCCCTATGCCTTGGCCAACCTGCGGCCCACGCTGCCGATCATGGAGTCGGAGAAGGACGCCCCCAAAACCTGGAAGGAGTTTGGAGTCGACCAGTGAGTGCCGTTGCCTCAAGCCTTTGCTTGACGAACCTGGCCTGCCTGGAGGCCAGGAGGTTTGCCTGCAAGCTTGCTGTTGCAAGAGCGCAACAAGCTCTGCAGGAAGCGTGCTGCGTCCGGCTGCCTGTGTGGGACAGCGCCTGAGCTGCAGGCACAGGGCCGCATGCACGGCTGATGCCATTGCACACCGAGAGTTGCACCCCAGTCATATGTCTAATTGTGCTGGCCTGTAATCCAGCCCCTTGCACTAGCTGACTGTATGTGCTGCTGTGCTAGGGGTGGGTGAAAGGCCAGCATAGTTTACGCGTGACTGAGGTGCGGTCCTCCCCTTCAGTCCGCAGCACGGCGCGCCACTGGCTGCTCTACTGACCACCGCCTTTGTCCTGCACTGCTGCCGTGCCGCCTCGTCCCTAACAGGTTTGATGTGTTCATCTTGGTGCCGTGCTACAAGGAGAGCTGGGCCACCATCAAGCGCACGCTGATGTGCGCCATGTTTGCGCGCGTGCCACCGGGCTGCCGCAAGCACATCGTCCTGGGCAACGACGGCCACGATGTGGTGCGTGGAGCCGCCGCAGCGCCTGCCTGCTGCCAGCTTGCAGCTCTCTCTGCGTGTCTTGCTGCCTTCCACTGGTGTCAAGTGCTTGAGCAGCAGTCATGCACAGCCGCACAGGCACCCAAGCATGCAGGCATGTTAGAGCTGTTGATGCGCGTGCCTGGCAGCTAGCGTCCGAGTTCGTCTCTGGTGAAGTGTCTCTGGCGGTGTTCTGGTCAGCAGCTACAGCAGCGCATCGGGATTTGCGTCCAACACTCGCTCAGCCTTCCTGTGCATGTGTGCTGCTGCCGCCGCAGACAAACAACAGGAACTGCGAGGATCGCCCAGCGCTGGTCGACAGGCTGCAGCACGACATGCGCATGATGTACCCAGGTGCAGCGCACAGCGGACAGCGTGACGCCTGGCTCTGCAGCTGCTGCGCATGGCCAGCAGCCCAGCAAACTCAGTTCACGCACGCACGACCGAGGAGCTAGTGTAATGCCTGAAGGGTGGCTAGGTGTGCTGCTGTGCGCCATGTGACGTCCATGTGAATGTGTCGGTGTGCATGAAACCAAAGCTGTCTGTCTGTCGTGCAGGCCGCGAGGACTGGTTCTACGCTGTGCACCAGAGCTGTCGCCCCAAGGTGCGCTTCGACCAGAGCAACAACGCCTTCACCGGGGAGGCGAGGCGCATCGCCGGAAACGCCAAGTCGCTCAACCTCAACCACTGTGAGTGCCGCCTGCCGCGGGACGCTGCCGGGGTGGCGAGGCTGCGAGGCAGCCTGCAGCATGCTGCCACCCACATGCTGCGGCATCCTACACACACATGAGACTGCACAGCCTGCATGCTGTCACACAACCTAAAGCAGCCCTGCGCCGACTTCTGCGAGTGTGGATGTTCTCCGCGCAGGCATCAAGATCGAGATACCCAAGATCCTGGCCCGCCACCACACGCACAGGAGCCCCGCGGTCGCCGACGAGCCCCGCCTGGGCGACTTTGACGAGGCCGTGCTGCGCCGCAGCGTCGTCGTGGTGCTGGACTGCGACATGGCCATCGCCAACGACCCCAACGAGTTCATGCTGGTCGATCGGCCGCCACGGAACGGCGACGGCGTGGGCTTCCTGCCCAAGGTGAGCTGCCGGGGGTTGCTGTGTGCACAGCAGGGTTCGAACCTGGGTTCAAACCTGCAACAACTGGTCGACGGCGTGTGGTGCGTCCCCACCACAGAGCGTGCCCACCAGAGAATGCATCGACAGCTGCGTGCAAGCCAATGAAGTAGCTGATCTGCCAATGCAGCATCTTGCCCGACGAGTGCAACCGCTAATGCTGCTGCCTGCTGCCTTGCTGGTGTTCTGCTGTATCTTGTCCTGTTCTGCTCGACCTTCCTGCAGATCCTGCGTGTGCTCTCTGATGACCGCTGGGACCTGGTGCTCACCCCACAGTACTTCACCAACATCTCCCCGTATGCTGACGCCTTCAACCACCTCAACCCGCAGTTCTGGTGAGACGGCTGTGCGCTCTTCACTGTGCCGATGGTGTGGTCTGTTTTTGTTGAGTTCTGCAAGCGTCCCAAGGGGCATGCACTATGCGTGCAGCCCCGCCCAGCAGGCAAAGCAGCACAGGCTGTTGATTGTTCTAGTAGGCGTGGTGTGCGGCTCAGACCCTCACCTGCTAGCTGCTTACGCCTGCTGCTGCTGCTGCTGCTGCTGTTACAGGGAGTACATCCTGCCAGGACTCACCACCCTGGGCTACGTGGCATGCACGGGTGAGCAGCGTGGCTGTGCAGCACTGCACATGCGTCCTGCAAGGGCGGGAGGCTCCAGTGGGGTTGTTGCCCAGGGCTGGCTGCCAGCTGTGCAAGCACTTCCCTGCAAACCACGTCCTGCAAGCCGTCAGCTTCCAGGTCATCGCCTAGCTCACGGCTCCTGGCGCCCGTGCTGACTCCGTGGGTGTGCGGCTGTGTGTGCGGCTGCGCCTGCTGCTGCTCTGCAGGCACCAACATGGGCCTGCGGCTGTCCATGCTGCACAACCACAGCAGCACACACGACAGGGATGACAACCAGGCCGTGCAGCCTTTCGTGTCGGGCCAGGGTATCCCCTCTGCGCGTTACGAGTCCGCCATGCAGGGCCCCTTCCCCGTCTACAGCGTCACGGAGGACTACGCGCTGTCGTTGGAGCTGAAGAAGGCAGGCGTCAAGGTGAGGTCAGCCAAGTCTGGCTGCCTTTGACCGTGTTCTGACCAAAGGTGGCGGTGTGTGACTGCAGGCGCAGCACGCAGCGCATCCACATGTGCAGCGCACGTGTGCCTGCAATGCGAGCTGCCGATGACGACTGGGTGTGTGCCTGCACTTTGCAAGGATGCGTGCATAGCGTGCTGATGGGTGACTGCAACTTCTGTGCACAGGGCACGTACCACGCGGAGTACCTGGTCAGGGGTGCTGCTCCGTCGGGCATCACGGCTGTGGACATCCAGCGCGGCCGGTGGACAGAGGGCCACTACCAGGTGAACAGACGGGAGGTGTCAGCTGGATGGCTGCACGCATGCGCGCTCTGCCTTTCTGATGTCTGTTCAAGACATTAGCTTGCGGGAACTGCTCGTTCTGCGAGTGTGCAGTTAACTTTGGTGCATGGGGATCAGCAAGCCTGACCTACTGCCTGTTGTGTGTTGGTAACCCAAGCATGGTGCACAAACAGCTCTGTCACTGACCCTGGCATATTCTGATGCGTTGTTGCACGTTGCTGCCTCGCTTGCTACTCAATCCGCAGATCTTCTTCAGTGCCAAGAACCCCGCCTTCTACCCACACAAGCTGGGGCTCATGGGCTCCATTTACTACAACTATGGCACACTGTGAGCGCACAGCATCATGTTTCTTTGGCACACCTGTTGTCAGCAATGTCTGAGCTGTGTGGCAGCGTGTGTTGGTTTTTCACTTGAGGCAACAGCCTGCCTGCCTGGTGTGTCACTGCAATGAGGCTTGCGTGCATAACAAGACAGCATACATATGGAAACGGGGCCTTGAATTGCTGTCAACCACCTGCCTGCCTGCCTGCCTGCCTTGTCTGCCTGCAGTGCCTACCTGTGCAACATCATCACCATCTGGGTGTACCAGATGGTGCCGCTGCTCAGCGCACTGGGCGTGCAGCCGGTGGCGTTCAGCCCGGCCTTCCGCTACGTGAGTCTAGCAGACAGCTGCTGCCCAAGCAGGATGTACAATGCTCCTGGCATTCGTCGACTGCCTGCTTGCAAGGTGCTGCTGCTTTGTTCAACAGCGCCCAGCATGCACATCGTCGCGCCGCACTGTGTTGCGACGTGCCCTGTGGCCGACATGTCCTGTGCGGCTGCCTGCTGCTGCTGCCAGGCTGCCACGGCCTACCTGCTGCTGACGGTGGCGGTGCAGTACTACGTGCGCGAGGCGCCGCACTTCTTTGGCATGTGGCGCGCCAACATGAGCAACATCCTGCTCAGCTGGACCTACATGAAGGCCATCTGCCGCGCCGCGCTGCGCACCAAGAGCGGCTTTGCCACGCACACCGCAGCGGAGGAGACGCCCGAGGACAGCATCATGCCAAACCCGCCCACGGCCGACAGGCAGGAGGACAGTGAGTGGCTGCTGCTGCCGACTGTCGGCTTTGAGTTTTTCTCCTCGCTGTCTCGGCCGTGTGCGATTGCTGCGGCCACCTGGCTGGGTAGCCCTTGCTGCTGGCTGCTGGTGCAACGGCCCGTCGTATGTTGCACAAAAAACGTGTCCTGTTGGATGCGGACGGCTTGGGCACTCAGTCCACTCTGAATGCTGGTGCTGCTGCGCTGATCAGTGCAGCTCGATGTGTTGCTGCACTGCGAAAACTGCCACCAACCACTGCCTGGCTGTGTTGTGCTGCATGCAGGCCTGGCGCAGGAGCAGGTCCGTGACGTGGTGGGCCACCTGCTGTACTTCTCGCTGCTGCTGCTGCTGTCGGGGGCTACCATCGTTATCTGCGTGTCCAAGACGGTGAAGGACGGCCGCCTGCACTCGCGCTTCCTGCTGCCTGCTGCCTGGGCGGTCTACAACGCTGTCGGGCCCATGCTGTTCTTGTGCGCTGCGTGCCTCAAGAAGAGCAAGAGCGTGGAGCTGGCAATGTATATACTGAGCATGGTGAGAGCATGCTGGTCACTGCGGCTGCCGAGGGTATTCGTGCATTGTGTTCTGGATGCACCGGTGAAGACGTGTGCCCTTGGCGCCACCTGCAGGAGCTGCTGCAGCTGATGCGTTGCGGTCAAGTTGACACAGCATGTGCCAGCTGCTCCTGCAAGCAGTGCAGCGCATGCACGAGCTGGCAAAGTCCTGACTAGCCGTGATCTGCTGATGTTTTGCTGCTGCTGCAGGTCCACTCGCTGATGGCATTCACTGCCCTGGTGGCCATGTGGTTTGTCAACAGCGCGCTGTCCATCGGGTTCCTGGACCCAACCCTGCAGAAATAAGCGCAGCTGCCACCGCTGCAGCTGCTGCTGCTCTGGCATGTGTGTTTGCACGCGGCAGTGCGGCTTTTGAGGGTGATGGGTACAACGGTCTTGCCTGGCTATGGATTCCCTCACTGCATCAGGCATGAGCATGGCTCTGACGGTGGCAGAGGCCTGCACACTGTGCAAGGTGTTCTTGCAAGAATAAGGCGTTCTGTATAGTTGATGGCTGCAGCACCTGGGAGGAGTATTGAGGCCGCTGATGGTTTGTGCGTGCCTCTGCTTGGTAGGAGAAAGTCAACTGCAGGCCTGTATTGTTGAAGTGCCGCACCACCACGACATGGAGGTCTACTGAGCACATGTGTATGTGATGGTGGAGTATCTGTGGTGATGACTGGGAGTATGCTAGGTCACTGGGACGGTGTTGTGGGTACGTACAAGTGCAATGTCACGCTGGTTGGCTGTAGCAAGGCAGCTACCTTGCCAGCTATTTGTGGGCAGTCTGAATGACGACAGAAGAACTGACCCAGGCAACTGTGCAGCTTGCTGCAAGGTGGTTTTGGCGTTGCAGGAGTATTTGTGCACATGTTGCTGCACTACGCCTGCTGCTGCCTCACAGCAGGCATGGTGGGGCAGAAGCGCTACTTGCAGTGTAGGAGTTGCAGCTGTGCATGGGTGTACAAAACTCAAGAATGCTGTAGGAATGAACTGCACTTGATTCTGCAGGAGTTACACAATCCTCTGGCTTGCGTCTGTCTCATGCAACCACAGCAGGTGGTTATGCAGCTTCAGCTTGCCGTGCGTGTCTGGTGCGCATGGTTGGAAGGCAATGCCTTGCACTGCTGCGCCATGTGCTGTGTGTGTCCTCTGGACACGCTGCATTTGTTCAGTGCTTTGCCTGGATGTCACCTGTTGATGTCCTCAAGCTGGAAGAGATTGTGCACAATTGTGCTACATGCATCCTATCAAGCACGCGTGAATACCTTCCACCTGTATGTGCCACCAATTACATTAGCTCAGGTATCTGTGGATGCGTTGTGATGCAGCAGCTGCGGTGCTGCCAGCAGGCAGGCAGCCAGTCGCTGCGGGTACTGCATGTTGCGCCTGTCGTACTAAGCAAGCATCAGCACATGTGGCAAGACATCAATGGTCTCTGTGGGCCGCGACAGCCCATGTGCCAGGCCCACATACGACACATAGGGGGGACAGTTTCGTCCCACTGGTGAGGAAAAGTTGGCATTGTACAAAGAACACACACCAAGGCAGCTACACGCCGCAGCGTGCAGATATGGTCGTGGCATGTACTTTTTGGCTGCATTGCAGGGCGCAGAAATGCGCACAGCAGATGCGCGCAGTGGTTGCCCAACATGTGACAGCTTCATATTCTTCTCTTTCTTCTTGTATATTAAACGCTGTGATTGTAGCCTGTGTAGGCTGGTCTTCGTGTCTTCTTAGCAGTATGAGCATGGACTCCCGTCTTGGAGACGGTACCACACATACAAAGTCCGCATGATGGCAGGCCACCGCCTGTTGTCGGCTGGTGGCTGGTGGCTGAGCTAAGCCACAGCTGACACTGTGGCTGCGATGGTACTAATGGCCGATTTAAGTTTGAAACTTTCAGGCATACCTTGGAGCTATGTAACGTTCGCCGTTGCTACTCATGGTCTATGGTGTCATCAGACTGATGCAGCATGCGCCTGTGCAGATAATTTGCCCCCTGTGCTGCATGCGGCGTGCTTTGCGCGCTTGATTGGGGTCCAGCAGGCACATTTAGTGCGCGACGTTGTTGAAGATCATGCACGACAGCATATGCTGTGGGCAGCTACAGCAAAGCCAGCGGCAGGACCAGGATTCGTCTGGGCAGCAGCCCGCCGACAACCCTGCTGCCGCTGCGCTCTTCGCTTGCTTCAGGTAATTATTCGAGGTATCAAATGCATGCGTGCGCAGCCCTCTACCTGATGCTTCCTGGACGCAGAAGGGTTGGTGCCCCTGAAGCTCCTGGATCTGGACAGCTGCTTTCTACATGTCATCAGTGGCGCCAGCATCGTTTACAGTGGGTGGTCCGAGTTGCATGCATGAGCAGCAGCAGTCATTCGCTTTCATGCGGGAGGTTGGGTGGGCTGCCAGTGTACTGCATGCCAGTGCCGTGTCCTCTCACAGCAATCAGCTGTGTGCTAATTCATACACCAGCCTCTGGTAATTGACCGTACCCGCCAACAAGCTCAACAGGGCTGCATGGAGACAGGTGCCAAGGTAGATACAGCACATTTGAAGAAGCAGCAGCACTCTAGCATGAAAAGGCAGGCACGCATGCAGTGTCACCCAACCCCTGCATGCGAGGCTGCTCATGTAAACAAAGCTGGCTCCACCCACTGTATTGCGCCGCTGGTACAGCACATGTGCTGAACAGCCTGCCCACACCAAGATAACAGCCATTCAGTTGCACAATGGTGCCAGCATTGCAGGCACAGCATGCAGCAGAGTCGGACTGCTGCCGCAAACCACCTGGAAGTTGGAATAATGCCCCCAGTCGGCGCATTGCTGCGCCGCTTGCTTGCCGCACGCTGACCAGCAGGCAGCGCGGCTGTCCTGCAAGGCCTTTGCTGCTGCCCTGGACCCACACATCACGCGCATCAAGACATTACATTACATTACATGCTCCACCCAACAAGGAGTGGGAACCCCATTCAGGAGCCAACGAGAGGCTCATTGGGGGAAGAGTCGGTCGACATCAGTGCCACAGCACCCCTACCAGGCAGCAACAGCCATGGCCACAGCAGCAGGTTGCACTGTATTTCAAACATCATGAGGGCTAGCATTTAAGTCACCAAACCAAACTTTGGACCCATGTGTACCTACTCTCCCTCAAAAAAGCCAGTGGCAATGCTTTAATGAAAAATTCAGCGAAGCTGCCACTCAGTGACTGGCAGTCCCGCAACACCTATCAGCACTGCAGCGTCATCGTCGCCTGCCAGCCCATGCAAGGCCATACTGACTTGCTGCAGCCGCAGCATCCACGGCAGAGCTTGCGTTAGTGTGGCTGCTGCATATGCTTTGTTCGCTGCGGTGCCGGTGTAGTGCCAGCTTCTGCAGGCCTGACAATTGCTTCTCCTCCAGGCTGTGACCAAATTTGGAACCTCTGGCATGAACAGAGCGTGGCTGTGGCTGTTAATCCAGCACATGCCCCTTGTCAAGCCCCCTCATGCCCCAAACACAGCAGCGAGCTGTGGCAATGGCTCCGGCACCATGAGGCAGCTCCGTGTGTTAGAAATGCGCATGTACATGCGGAGCCCAGCAGGAGCTGTTCACAACTGGTGTTTGTTGTGAATTTGCTGATGTCACTGAACAACTGGTGGTTGTTTTGAATGTGCTGATGTCAGTGACACTGAGCAAGTTCAAATGATCACAGTGCTGCAGGCGGCGGAGGAGAGGAGCACTGGCGGTGACGCCTGTGGTGTGTTTGCTCCCCAGGAAGTGGTGATGAAGTGGCTTGAAGTAATTTTTAAGGTTAACCAACGTCGCAGGCAGCGTCAACAGCACTGCCACAAGCATGCAAATCTCCTGTTTGGACACCAGCATTGGTCCAGGGAAGGGCCTGTTGACTCCCCTTAACTCCTGTCACACCCTTTGCAGCGGAGGGGTTACCGGTGCAAGTTTGTGATTCTGCTTGCACAGCTGTGTCGTACGTGATCTCAAGGGGCCAAATCAACATAGTGGAAAATCAACTTCTGCTAACTCCCAACTTCCATAATTCTGGGCTCTCCCAGTAGATACCTCCTGACTTCCTGCTGAAAGCCTCATTTCAGGAATTTAGGGGAATCAGTGACACAAGCCAGGAAGATAGTAGTTGCCAAGCCACTAGTGTTATCTGACATCATTTCCAGGGCACAGGCTACTCTCACCACCGGCTTCATTGACGGCAAGTGCCCATGCGCAAAGCATGCGACGCAGTGGCACCGTGAAGACTTTGCTGCTGAATATAATATCAATTGGCTATACTTGAAGATGGACATGTCCATCACCACCGTTACCATCATCATGTTACCAATCCAGTTGTAGCCATCAGCATGTACATGTTACAACATATGCGAACACAAGATGCACCAACTGCCAAGCTTGCTGCAAGTTGCAGCACACACCAATCCGGCGCCGCCCACCCAATTGATACACAAACACATCGTAGAAAGCCTGGCCACTTGATTTTTGCACACACGCTCTAATACCCCAAGGAGGGGCCCAGGGGACCTCTAGCAGTTACAGGTGCCCAATCCATGTCTTGAGCAGCTAACTCCCCCAAGTCCGTGGCTGTTCTTCCTGCTTTTGCCTGCTTTTGCCTTACCACTCAATCCCACTAGCTCCCAACTTCCCCGGTTTCAACCCTGCCCACTGAAATATAACTCCCAACTTCTGCTGATTTCCCACCCTTTTTGCAATATGTTGGAATTTAGTGGAAGCTTAGCACATAGCATCCCTCTGAGGCATGTAGAAACATTTCTGTCGTTTTACATTCACTAACTTCCGTCATCTACCCCTCTGCTACAAGGGGTGTGACAGGATCTAAGGGGAGTCAGAGCCCCCTTGTCCAGGGTTTGGTGTGTGCCATCTTTGATGTTTGGTGCCAGCTTCATCCTCATCTGCTTCGGGTGTGATGAGTTCCTGCGGGTTCGTTGCACCTCCCCTGCAAGCATGACCGGCTGTGGCAGGCAGGTAATGGCTGCCACACCGTGACGGTCAGTGGTCAGTTGCAACAACTGTTCAACCAGCTGTGCCATATGCATGCAGGGTGGACTCGATGATAATGGTATCACTGTTGCTGTTTACCAAGCCTGGTAAGTTTGGCTACAGGGCAAGATGCCGCAGCAGATACTGAACATCAACGTGGGAGTGCTGGGCCATGTGGACTGTGGCAAGACCACCCTTGGTGCGGGTAGAGCCTGGCTCTAAGCTCGCCATTGGTTTAAATGGGCACCCGCTGATAGCTCGTTCGGTGTCTGCAGTGGCTGCTATGTCCAGCGTGCTGTCCACAGCTGCTCTGGACAAGCACCCCCAAAGCAAAGAACGCGGCATCACGCTCGATCTCGGATTCTCTTCATTCTCGGTGCGATGTCGTGAACATAGCACAGCTCAAGGGTAGCAGAAGGTCAACAACAGCACTAGCAACCACAGCAGACCACTCAATGCGGCAGCAGCAGCAGCAGCAGCAGCAGCAGCAGCAGCAGCAGCAGCAGCAGCAGCAGCAGCAGCAGCAGCAGCAGCAGCACAGATGCAGGAAACTGCAGGCATAAGATCCCTTGCTTGCTCGCACGCCTGGATCATGTTGGGCCGAAATCAAGGGTCACCTTCCGGTGTTGTGCTGCCTGCAGGTGCCATTGCCGCAGCAGCTGCAGCACCTCAGCTATGATGCGCTGCAGTTCACGCTTGTGGACTGCCCAGGCCACGCCTCGCTCATACGCACCATCATTGGCGGGGCACAGATCATAGACATGATGGTGCTGGTGATTGATGTGACAAAAGGCAAGCAGTTAATGCAGGACAGCAGCAGGTGGACAGGCGCTTGCAGGGCGGCGTTCCCAGCTACAGCTGCAGCTGCGGCAGTCACGTTTCTTGCCGAGAGATCTGGCATTGCCGCGCGTGAGATGCCGGGCATATGCAGATTCATAAATGCTCAGCAGCTGCAGCGGCAGAGGAGCTTTCGCGCTCCTTCTCACGTGCATTGGTTTGCATTTGCTATCCTGCAAGACGACTCGTCTGTCTTGCGTCCACCTCTGCCTGCATCTTCCCCTGTTTCTTGCCTGCATTCGTGCTGGCAGCCCCACAACAACCGCTACCTGCACCTGCATACATGCTGCTTCCTTTTCTGACGCAGGCTTCCAAGCGCAGACGGCAGAGTGCCTGGTGGTGGGTGAGATTGCAGCGCACCGTATGGTGGTGGCGCTGAACAAGACCGACCTGCTGCCGGAAGTCGTGCGGCCAAAGGCAGTCAAAAAGGCCACCAAGCTCATACGGGAGACCCTGGCAGCAACAAAGTTTGCAGGCGCCGCAGTCATCCCAGTCAGTGCAAAGCCAAGTAAGGCACAATTGTGCAGCTGTGGGTGGCGCATCCTGCAAGCCTGCACTCCTAGCTTGCCATTGCACAGGGATGTGGCTTACTATGCATCTAATGGGTTGCCTGTCACGCTGTTGTCATATGATTTGGTTGGCTGGAGTAGGTATGTTGCAGGGGTGGTTGCACGAGTGGCAGGCTGGTCAGTTTCCTGAAGTTGACAAGCTATGGGTTGTCAGCTGGTGCTGCGCAGGAGCGTACGTACATAGTGGCCACACCCAGTGCCGACTAGTTTTGTTTTGTGCTGATTTTGTATTTGGCTGATTTTGAGGGCTCCACACCCGGCTAGCGCACAGGAGCTGCAGGAAATAAGGCTGGTAGTAGGCCCATCTCTGCCTCGTTGATGTTTAGCTGGCATGCCAGGGCATTTTGATCATTATGATTTCTTTTTGTCCCTCTGCTTGCTTACGTTGATCGTCCTGCAGGCCCCAGCGGCATCCAGCAGCTGCAGGAGTGGCTTGTGGGCGGCGCCGTGCAGCAGCACGCAGACCCAGCAGCGGCGCAGGCGGCAGCTGCCGCAGCTGCGCGGCCCTTCCTGTTCTCCATCGACCACTGCTTCCCCTTGAAGGGCCAGGGCACCATCCTCACCGGTACCGTGCTGCAGGTGTGGCATGGCACGGTGGCCTGCAGGCGTGACATGATGTGACATGCTTGGCTTGGTGAGGTTTGCTTTGTGCCTGGCACTGTGCTGTTAGGGACGCAGTGGTCTCGACGGTGCATGCGGGTCAAGGGGAGCAAGCACAGGACACATGCAACGCATGCAGCAGGCAGGCTCTGGTTGAACACACCTGCGGCTGTAGCCTGTGCACACCGCGTGGCCAGTCTCAGGTCTCAAGTCGTTGCCAAGCAGGTGCGATACGTGCACATGCTCAGGCCCATCTTTCCATACATGAGCACCTCTTATCTTGCCGTCCCGTCTCCATTGCAGGGCAGCTGCCAGGTCGGCAGCACTGTCGAGCTGCCAGCTCTCAAAGTCAGCAAGCAAGTCAAATCCATGCAGATGTTCAAACGCCCCGTGACGTCACTGACACGGGGAGACCGAGCCGCTCTGTGCGTCACACAGCTCAACGCGAAGCTCCTGGAGCGGGGCCTGGCAGCAGCGCCAGGAACCGTGCCCACGTTCACTGCTGCTGTGGCTGCGGTCGACAAGGTCAGGTTCTACGGCGGGCCTGTGCCTGGCAAGGCCAAGTACCACATGAGCATCGGGCATGCAACGGTGATGGCGGAGACCACGTTCTTTGGGTTGCCAGACGCACCAGGCAGCAGCCAGGCAGGTGGGCGCCGAGAGTGAGGCGGCACCGTGCCGCAGAGGCTTGTGCTGCAACAGTTCAAAAGCGTGCGCGTCATGCAGGTGGCAGTGGTGCGACAAAGGAGAAAGTTTCAACGCAAAGGATTGCCAGGGTGTTCGGCAGGTTGGTTGCTGCTGCAGTTGGTGATGGTGGAGTGCTGGTGCAGACGCAGGCGTGGCTCCCGGCCCATTCCCGCCCGCTCACACCCTGACGAACAACTGCTGTTTCTCAATCTTTGCCTGCTGTTGCCATCAAACTCCGTCTGATGGTATCACAGATGCGCTGCGGCTGATGATCGATGCCCTGAGCAGGACCTCGCTACACACCCCAGTTGACTCCTTTGACTGGTCACAGCAGTACCTCTACCAAGACGAGCTGCACGGCCTCGAAGGCCGGCCCATCACGACCAGCAGCAGCAGCAGCAGCAGCAACACTGCTGCAGCAGCTGGTGGGGCAGCATCATCATCATCATCAGCAGCAGTGGCAGGCAGCGATGCAAGGCAGCTGCGGCACTTTGGTCCCCAGTGGGTGCTGCTGCGGTTTGACCAGCCTGTCACTGCACCTGAGGTGAGGTGGCAGCTGTGGTGGTGCTTGCAGGATGTCATGTCGCGCTGTGGCTTCCTATGTATAATGCAACAGCAGCGTGTACCACGCGTGGGGCGCTCAGTAGGCACTGCTGGAATTTGCTTGCTTATCACAGCACCTTGGCAGCACAGCACCCTCAGCAGCTACGCCGTGCGAAGTCCCGTGCACTAAGCTAAGCCCTTGGTTCTATGTGATAGGCATTTAGCTTGTGAAGGTTTTGGCTCAGCAAACAAAGGGCGGTGCCAGGGCGGCGTGAGAAAACATTGACAACAGTTGCACAGCTGGTGTGTGCTTGTGCTTGCAGTGACTGGATGCACATCAGCCTCAAGCCCATATCAGCTGCAAGTATTCAGTGTGTTCATGCACCTTCACTGCCACAGTATCTGGCAGGGCAGCAAGCTGCGACGCTGCCGGCAGGGCTCTGTGGTGCTTGGCATGAGGTTTGCTGTTTCTAGTGCTGGCAAAGTAAAGCGGCTGATGCATCGTGCTGCATGCCTGCCGCCTGCCCGCTGCAGGACTCTGTGGTGATTGGCGCCAGGCTGGACGTCGACGCTGCTGGCGAGGCGTGCCGCCTGGCCTTCTACGGCCGCCTGGCTGGCAGCCTTGGGGAGGAGGCACAGCAGCAGCAGCTGACGAAGCTGCAAGTCTACAAGGTGAGGGGCCACAACCGCACCTCTGCTGGCATGTTCTTGAGGCGAGCGTGTAGCACTTGGAATGTCGCACCTATGCCAGCTAGCAGTGCCGTGTTGGCTGACGTCTTAGACCAGAAGCAGCTGCCAACAATGCAGAGTGGCATTGTTCTGCAGTCCTCTCTGTCGGCGCTTGGTGGGCAGTAGGCGCTCAGCAGCCAGGCAATGTTTGCAGCCTGTACACCTTCACCACCGCCGTTGCTGCATGTCTCTGCGTGTCACCCTGCTGTGCGCATGCCTGCAGCCCAAACAGCGGCAGGGTGTCATTGCCCGCATAGCACCAGACGGCATGTCGGCAGTCTGCAGCGGCCTGTTCAAGAGGGAGACTGACATCAGCATCTTCCAGGGCGCGCGAGTCACCACGGGCAGGGGCGAGCAGGGCAGCATAGAGGGGCGGTTTGGCACCAGTGGGAAGTTCAAGGTGCAGTTTGACACCCCACTGTGGGGTGTCGAGAAAGGGCAGCAGCGCAGCGCAGCAGACAATGTGCTGCTGCTGTGCTACAAGCGGTTCGTGTTTGATGCAGACAAGCACTGCATTCGGCAGTGATGACGCATGGCTGCTACTGCTGCAGCAGCAGTGGTGGTGACGGTGTTGCCTGCAGCCTCGGCTCCACAACAAGTTCTCCTTGGCCTGGCCGCACCAGCTCTCGTTCACTCACAACAGCCAATGTAATGGTCGCAGCGGCAGCAGGTGCAGCAGGTGCAGTAATGGCACATCTGACAGCAGCAGGGGATCTTTGGCCGCATGAAAATAAAACACCGGCATCTTCAATTTCAGAACTTCAAGGTGAGCTGTTGAGCTTTGAGCTCTGCATACGCCATGCTGGCACATGCTGCCCCTTCGTCAGCGTGTTGCCACTGCTCTTGAGTCGTCCGAGTGTGTTGCGCTGCATGCTGCCCAGAGGATCCTTCACCAATGAGCTGAAAAGTGCCCCTCCTAAGACAAGCCACACGTATGCTAGCCTGTGTTTTCAGTGCTTGCAGTTTCTGAGGTGTTGCGACTCAACTTTACTGACATGAGGGGCCCCCCTGCTGCTGCACCGCCTGCCTGCTGCCGGTTGCTACCCGTGTGCATGCTTCTGGCAGATATGCCCATGACACCCAGATCATTTGGCCACAGTTACACTTGCGCTGCCAGGCAAAGATCTAACGCCACTAGCGGCTACAGTGTAGTGGAGGCCCTCCTTGAAGGTAGGCGACAGGTCTGCCCATGCCACCTGCGCAGGGCCCCGCCCTGACGTCAACCGCCGGCAGGGCCAGGCAATCCATCGAATCCTGGCCAGGAACCATTTCAGCTGAGTGCAGGCACTCCGTTATAAAGGCAATCACCTTGTGCCGGCAGCTGGTTAACTAAAAAATAAAAATTGATGAATTAGGTGGGTGCCAATCAGCCTGTCATTGGCTCAAAAACGGGCGATGTTCCCGTCGTGTAACATCCAAATTGTGACTGCATTGGCCGCTATATATGATCTATCAAGTGCCTGCTGTGCTGCTGGCTGACAACATTGGCATTAAGCATGTTCAGGGTACTGCGCCTGTGATTTGGTCAGTGGTGTGATGCAGATGCGTGTCTGTGTGGTTTGGTGTAACATGACGAAGCCTTCATGTACAGCGATGATACAACTGCAGTTCACTGGTTACTCTGTTTGCCAAACAATGACACCACAGTATGGATATGCAAAAGTTTCAGGGCCAGTCAAATGCAGAGAAACATGGAAAGGAGAAGGCCCAGCCGGCATCTGATCATGAACTTACAGCATTCAAGCATACATACACGTGTAAGTCATGCAGCTGGATCATGCAGCCAAGTTGATGCGTACATGATGGCTCTGGATAGTACAATCTTGACTGCCATCCAGCCAGCGTGGCTGGATGGATGCCCACAGGTTGACCACGAGATTTCTCGTGCCATTCGAATGACACATTGTGGTCGACCATGATCAGTTCCTTGCACGCTTTTGGAGCAGAGGAACAGCCCTTGTTGGCATACGGACACCAAAGTGACATGCTTCCAACCTGCTGCCTTGTGATCAGCTGCTGCAGGCATGCAGCATATCAAGCCCAGACCCAATCAAACCGTGCGAAGCCAACTTGGCTGCATGCACCAACAGCCTGTGCCACACTGTGAATTGTGCCAGCTGTTGCAGCTGCAAGACAGGCTGTGCAGCACACCAGGAGGAAAGCCACAGCGCTGCCACATTATAAAGACACGGACGTAGACGCCTCACTAAACTGTCTGATCCTTGCATGTTGTGTGAGGTCCTATCCCAGCAATGCTGTGCATGCCACCCCCTTGAAACAATGATTGACCATCCAATGGTGCGGCACCACTCCTGAGTAAGTAGAGCACATCTGATGCCAAACACAGCAGCTTGCTGCTGGTGCAACCGACATACATATCATGACCCTCCATTGGCTCGGGTCTACAGCAGTGATTGAAGCCTGTGTTTCAAGGTGACAGTTGAATCAGTCTCACACTGCAGGTTGGTGCGATCTGTCGCACAGGTGGTCACCTTTTCCCCGATCATCTCACCATACCTTGGTCAGTATTGAAGTTGCGTTCAACATAAGCAACCCACAGCCCAAACACATGACTGCGCCATGACTGCGCCATGACTGCGCCATGACTGCGCCATGACTGCATCGCAGCCAGCTGCTGCCTTGCACTACACCCCCCTGTCTAACCGTCCTTTTCTTGCTCCACCTGCTCCTTTGCTGGCGCCACATCAGATTGCGCAATCCAGGTGGCTTGGCCTTGCCGGCCGTGCACAGCCCCCCAGCCTGCACACCAACAGCCTAGCCTGCAACTGCCTCAATCACAGATGCAAACCATACTCTACGCCTTTGTGGCCTTTGGCGCCTTGGCCTTGGCCTGCTCTGCAGCCTCCAGCTTGTCATACAGCGCATCGATGCGCGCCTGCAGCAGCAGCAGCAGCAGCAGTGACGTCAAACCTCAACCATCACCAACACTGATATGACAGTCACTGCCAGCATGCAGCAGCAGATGCCTGTCAGGCCTGCTTCAATCCGGCAACAGCATGCATGGACGTGCCATGATAGAGTCACATTTGCTGTGCAAGTAGTTGCAGCGAGGGGGCTGCGGCGCATGCATGTGGCGACGTCGACCGCTGCCGTCCCTGGACCATGCTGCGCCAACACCACCACGCCTGCCTCGCACCTGGTAGCGCTTCTGCAGCTGTGGGCGCTTGAACTTGAAGGTTGGCGTGAGGCAGTCGTTGTCCACGCTGAACTGCTCAGGCTCCAGCAGCACGCCCTTGATGGCCTCAAAGCCCTGGCAGCAGCAGGAGCAGCAGCAGCAGCAGCCACCAGAGGTCAGTGCAGGGGCCGCAGGCTGCAGCACAGGCGCACAGCACAGGATCCAATGACACAACGTTGCAGCTGTGACGCAGCACTTGGAAGCGCAATGGCACACGTGCTGTTCTGAGCCACATGCAAGCTGCACACCCTACACACTCTGCGGCATAGACGAGCGGCAAGCTGACACATGTACTGAAGCCCAACCCATGTCCAAGTCCTCACTGTTCTACAGAACGGCAGCTCCAGACTCTGCTCTATGTGTGTGCGTGCCGCACCTTTGTCTTGTTGTCCTTGCCGGTTGCCTGCAGCTCTGCCAGCAGCCACGCCTCTGCTGCTGGGTCCTTGCACAGCTCGGCAACGCTGCCTGCAGTCACCACAGAAGCGCAAAACATCCACACTTGCTCCACTGTGCCATCATCAGCCTGCTGGGCAGCAGGCAAGGCAGCTGCTGCAAGTGCGCAAGCAGTACATTACGTTACATGCAATACATCGCAGTTGAAACTGTCATGACCACAAGCACTCCCAAGACCATGACACATGACCTGCTTATTAAGCAACACCTTTCAAGACCCTGCTATGAGGGCACACGTCTCCAGTCAGCCTGCACATCCACCAGCTGCAGTGGCTTCTGCTGTCCCTGATTGAAGCATAAACGCTAGCTGCTCAGTGCTGCACTCACCACTCTTGCCGTTTGCTGCTGCCCATGCCTTGATGGAGTCCTCTTTGGGCACCAGCACGGCCACCAGCGAGCTCTTGAAGCTGTTGCCATACACCCACACCTGCAGCAACCACGGCAAGGCAGCAGCAACCAGCAGAATGGCTGTCAAATTAAAAACGGTGCACCTGTGAATGCATCATCTTTAGCAGGGCTGTGACGGAAGTTACACCTGTAAGGGTTGCTCAAGTGCACATGTGTTCAGCTGGCTGTGCTGTGGTGTGGAACTCTAGTGCTGGCGCTGCCCAGTGCTACACTTCCCCCCCCACCCCGCCCCACCTGCTCCACGCTGGGGCTCTTCTTGTAGATGGCCTCAAGCTTCTCAACAGCGATGTACTCACCCTGCAGCAGCAGCAGGCAGCACAAGGTTGTGCACCAGACACGTCCCCCACACGCTGCCTGTTGCGCAGCTCCACATACCCTGCCCAGGTTCCTGATCCTGCGGCGCAGCACACAGCTCCTCACGCTGCCGCTGCTGCGCCGACGCGCTCGTGCACACACCCTCCCAGGAAATCAGCTGAAGGATCGTCATTGACCAGTCCGTGCAGCAGCATGGCGCCAGGGCTCGCCCCACACCTGGCTCAGCTTGAAGATGTTCTTCTTCCTGTCCACAATCTTGAGGCCGCCCTCCTTGGTGATGGTGCCGATGTCGCCCGTGTGGAACCAGCCGTCGGCGTCGAGCACCTCGGCAGTCTTCTCAGGCTGCACGGCAGCAGCACAAGAGCATGTCACACGCATGTGTTGCAGGCGCCTTTGTCCACCGGCAAACCGGTTAACTTCATTTGACTGGACCCATGCGCAACAACTTTTACTCAAAAAACTTGCCGCAACGGAAGTTAGGCTTTTATCACTCAAACCAAACCAGCATTGCATTGTGCAGCTGTGTTTGTCGGGACAACTGACTGCGCAGGGAAGCAGCCATCAGCGTTAAGCAGCTGAGCAACATACTTCAAGCTGCACAACAAGCCATACTCAAAAAGGAGATGCAGCTGCCACACACGCATATCATGGTCAGCAGCAATAACATTGCAGCACACACACGGAGACAAGTGTTGGCTGTAGCAGCAGGAGTGCTTGAGCGGTCATTATCTGCGTTTGAGAATTGCGCATACGCCGACCAGCACCACCAGGGGCCAGCTGGCAGCAGATACACCAGCAATGCAGTAGCAGCAGCAGCAGCAGCAGCAGCAGCAGCGTCAGCGTCATCGACTGCCCCCACCTGCTTGTGGTAGCCGCTGAACAGCTGCGGGCCCCTCAGCAGCACCTCGCCTGCCGGCTCGCTCTCGCTCAGCGCATCATAGTTCATCTCTGCAGGCACGGCCGACAGCACAACAAGGCCTGAGCACAGGGAGAAAAGCTTCAGCAGGGACGGTGCCTGGTGGCGCAGTTGTCCTCTGGTGAGCAGGCAAATGTGTTGGCCGCCGTGCCGTGCTGCAGATTGGTGAACAAGCATAGCATTGCTGTGCTTGAGCTTCCACTGTCAGCGACAAATTACCCGCATTGACAGCACAGCAGGGCATGCGAAGAACCTGCTGCCGCCTCATACATATGCTGCAGCAGGGTGATGCTGCGAAAAAAGCGACAAAGCCAGCAAAAAAGCCAGTTGCTGCGCATACGATCCTAGCAGAGTACCTCCAGTTGATACAAGCACACCCGTAGCTGTGATGGCTGTTGTCAAGCTGCTGTGCGCACTCACGTCGCGGGCTCTCCAGCTCCGTGCATGCCTGCTCAAACATGCAGTGCAGGCCCATCCTGGGGTGTAAGCGCTGTGGCCAACCCCCGCAGCCAACCCCCCTTCCCCGGCTTTGCCGTGCACTCACCGGGCACGCTCTCCAGGCGCAGCTCCGTGCACGGCGTGCAGGGCCCGTTGGTGCCGTGCATGGGCCAGCAGTCGGGCACGGCGATGCAGCTGGCGGCACACGTCTCCGTCAGGCCGTAGCCCTGCAGCCATGCACAACCGGACGGGAAGCATTACAAACTTCCCAAGCAGCAAGGGCCTGTCGCGCACGCCTCCGCGCAAGGGGACACAGCTGACAAAGTGCAGCAAACGCCACGGCTGGCTAGCATGCCTCCGGGCAACAAGGACGGCATTGAACGCGGCCAGTAGCTGCCGCGCCCATGTACAAGCACAGTCAACGCCCTTGTGACCCCACAGACATCTGCAATCTCACCTGCGCGGCCGGCGCGCACACAGCCGCATCCTAAGCTCCTCCACATGCGCATGCACACACGACACACACGCACACCCCCACACGATGTTTCGCTCGTACGCATCAGGGTGTGCACTCAAAAGACACACAGCCCTGCACGCACCTGCACGACCGGCGCGCACATGGCCACCTTGAGGAACTCCTCCACGTGTGGCGCCAGCGGGGCGCCGCCGCTCACGATGAGCTTCACGTTGCCGCCCAGCCGCTGCTTCACCTTGCTGAACACCAGCTTGTCAAACAGGGGCGCAGCCTGCAGGCACAATTAGGCATGGCAGGGCTGCGTGAACAGGCGGGTGAGCAAGCTACGCCTGACCGCCAGCTCATTAAACAAGGACACCACACAGCTGCAGAGGATTAGAACGCGTTCATACCAGAGGCGCAGGATGGAAAGCAGGAGGCCAGCAGCAGCATGCAACAGGAATCGTGCAGCAATGCCCGCCTTAAGCGCGCACTCGCGCCACCCACACCCAGCAGTGGCAGCTGCAGCATCTCTGACGCCGACACGCACATCTCAGCGGCAGCAGCTGAAGCACCACCAGCTGCACAGCGGCAGGCGCGCCTCACCTTCTCCTGCTCCAGGCCCCGCTTGATGTAGAACAGCTTGCGCGCAAAGCCCCAGTTGAACAGCAGCTTCTTCACGCCGCCGGCATCGTTGATCTGCACACAGGTTGATCACGAGATGCGGCGAGGCGGCGGGGTGAGCTGGAGCAAGACGCAAGCAAGGCACAGCTGAGGCACGCTGGAGGAGGAGGGCCACCATCAGGTAGCGAGGATGCAACTGAGGGTGCCTGGAGCCGAAACATGGCAATGACATCATCTTCCTCAGCGGCATCCTTTTGAGGCTGTGCTCTTGACAGGTATTTGTGGTGTGGCTGCAATCCTGCCAAGCTGAGCAGGGCGCATCCTGGCGACTGCGGATGCAGATCTGAGGCCGGCGATGCGCGCGCACCTGGTCTGTGACGCGGTTGTAGATGCGGTCAAACACGCGCGGCACGCCAATGAAGATGCTGGGCCTGAGCGCGCCGATGTCGTCCACCAGGCTGTTGACGCTGCCCTGCCAGTAGCCGATGCTGCCGCCCAGCGCGATGAACATCTCCTCAGCAGTCCTGCGCGCGCAGCGGCAGCAGCAGCGGGAGCGCAGCAGGCCGATTCGGACCTGGTCAGTTGTGTCACCCCACGGCATGGCTCAGTTGCACAGAGCCATCCCGATATCCTGAGCAACCCTTCAAAGCGCGGTACACGTGACAGTTATTTTGGTTTTGTCGACAGCGCTTGAGCTAGTGCACGGTTCATGAACATGCATGCAACAAGCCCTGGTAGGCTCGGCTACCGTGTAGCCAAACCCGTGTGCGCATAAGCGCATACATCATACGGCAGGCTGATCTGCTTTTAGCTGGTCCTTCAACTGTTACGGGAGCCAAACTCACACTGTACATACGCCCCCCCCCCCAAAAAAAAGAAAACCAAATGTGCCAGGAGACAGCTTAGCGCTTAAGCCTGAGACCGCCCTAGCTGTCAGGAGGCACACCCCAACAGCACACGCAGACGCGCCCTCACCTGTCGAAGATGTGTGCCAGGGGCAGGTAGCTCAGCAGGCTGTCGCCTACCCCGATGCCCTCGTCAGCCACCTCCCTCAGGAAGTAGATCAGGCTGGACACGGTGGCCACCACTGCGCTGTGCTTCAGCAGGACGCCCTTGGGGTCGCCTGCGCAAAAGATGGACAGTCGGAAAGGCCGTCAGGGCAGGTGGAGTAGGCGCATGCACACGTGCTACCTACATACGAGTGTGAATAGCTGGGGACGCCGGCACCACTGCACTGTACTGCAGCAGCATATCCTTTGACACGCAGGCATGTAAAGAAGGGGCCCAAGGCACCAATGAAAACCTGCGACACAGGCGCAATGCACATGGGCCAGGGGAGGAGCACAGCTGGCGACCGTGGCCACCGCTGCTGATTGTGCATCATCAAGCAGTCACCACGACAGCAGGAACCAGCCAAACCCTCCAGACATGATTCAGGCAACATTGCCCAAACCCCGAAAGCAGACGCGGCATTGCACCTGTGGGACTGCTGGTCTGCAACATGCGGCAGTGGTCAGCAGGCTTGGGCGGCACGCTCATGCAGCCTACGCTGCCCCGCAGATGGCGATGATGTGCGTGCTGTGCGCACCTGTGGTACCGCTGGTGTACATGATGCTGCTGTTTCAGGAGCTGCTGCTGCTGCTGTTTACGTGCCAAAGGCATGTTCAGCTCCAACGGCTGGCAGCTTGAAGAACAGTTTATGCAGCCAGTTGGCTGATCTGCGGACAACTATGCTGTGGCAATGCCTGCTGCTGCTGCTGCTGCTGACACGTTTGTGGGTTGCTGCTGCTGTTGTTGTGAGACATGCCAAGTTCAAGCGCAAGCTGAGATCCACACCTGTGGTACCGCTGGTGTACATGATGGTGCAGTAGTCGTCAGGCTTGGGTGGCACCGCCTCCGCTGGCTTGGCTGCGCCTGCCTTGGCCAGCGCATCGTAGCTCGTCACGCTCACACCCGCCGCGGTCAGCACCTGCACGCGCAGCGCACAGCCAAGCAGTATGCTTGCACTGCCAGCACACGCAGCCGCCCCATGCAATGCCCACATGTTCCAGAGCCAGCAGCCGCTCCACGCCGCCATATGCGCGCAGAGTCGCCAACCACTAAGAACCTCAGCCCAGACAACCAATGTCCTTGGTGTGTGCAGTGTTGCACGTCACCCTGCTGCCACAGGTACAGACATGACCGTCTGCCTGCGTGCCTGCGCGTGCATCCTCACCTGCACGGCTGCTGCGTCCTCCTTGCCCCAGTACACCACGTGCTTGAACAGCTCGGTGTTGATGCCCTTGACGGCTCCTGCAAGGCTGCCCAGCTTGCGCCCGTCCACGATAGTTACGACTGCCCCGCTGTGGTTGATGATAAACTCCACGGCGTTCTCCCCCAGCGTGTCATACAGCGGCACGCACTCATAGCTCATGCGGTTGCACGCCTGCAGCATCGGCGCCAGTGCGCAGCGGCAACACAGGCACAGGCAGAGGCAGACACAGTGGGTATTCGCACACCTGTTTACCGAGCGCGAGCAGGTGGTGCTGGGGGTGGTTTGGGGGAACATTCAGCGGATGAGGCAAACTGCATGGGACCTGATGTCGTATGTGCGCACAGCTCGCAGCTGATGCAGTTGGTACCTGGCTGTGGGGTTTTGGGCTGGCGGCGGCATGATGGTGCCAGCGCCCAGTGTGTTGTATGAGCATGCAGGGAGGGTTGCTGCAGGCTGCAGCTGGATTGCATGTGAGAATGGTGGTGGGATGCGTGGCCAACAGGCGTGGGCTGGTGCCAGCAAGCAAAATGGGTATATGCCACAGCATACCTGCAAAGATGTTAACTAGTCAGTTACCACTGTTTCAAATCATGTGGCTGGCTGCCCAATGCAGGCCAAGCCACGCACTGTGAGTGTCGAACGGATTGCCTGCTTCTGCGCCCGGGTACCTCCCCCAGACATAATCATCATAAGCCAGCAACACAAAGTGCATTGCTAACAGTCAATGTGTGCTTGCAGTGCACTACACCTGTGCCATTGCAGAGCACTACTGTTGACGACTGCCCAAGCACTTTGCTGGGTCCATGCCAGCTGCAACGTTTATTTGCTAGCATCGGACATTCCGAGGCAAAGGAGGGGCCTGAATGGCCTGCTGCTGACCCTGACACAAAATAGTTTGGTTATCGAGGCAGTTTGTTTCAACAAAAATCTTGACACGCCTGGTAAAGCGCTCTGCAGTTGCTGCACAATGCAGCCGCTGCTGCTGTAGTTCACAGCCAAGTCAGTAAATCCTGCCGAGCGCCGCCAGACTGAAGCCGGTGCTGGAAATCAGTTCCGCACAGGCATATCACGCGCCGGAGGTAGCCAACAGCTTCCTCGCAGAGCACGTGACCAACTCCTCCCCTTCTGCTGCTGCTTTGGCGCCAAGCCCACCTACGCCCACCTGCATGGCCATCATCCACTCGCAGCAGTTGACACCGTAGACGCCTACGCGATCGCCGGCTTTGATGCCCAGGCCTGCAAGGCCAGAGGCGATCTCCTGCACCTTGCCATTTACCTCCCCGTAGGTCAGCCACTCATACGAGCCTGCTTTGCCGCTGGCAGCATCAATTGGCCTCCAACCAAGAAGTTTCTCTCCGGAGTACTTGGCGACACTGTTCTGGAACAGCTCGTGCAGTGTTGTGGCCTCGATGCTGGGGAAGCCATCCTTTGCCACTACATTTCTGTAGATCCTGCTGGCGGAAGGCGTGTCTCCATTTGCAGCACGTGTCTCGCCCGTTGGAACAAGCCAGTTGGTAACCATGCTGCTCTGCCTGCCTGGCCGTGCACGTAGAGACAGGAGTGTGTGGCAGCACTGCTGCTGTAGCAACTGTGATCAGAAAAACTTTTAGCGTGAATAAGTTACACAGCATACAACACATATCATGCCGACGCCGGACTCTTCTCAGTGCAGTGAGTGCTGTACCTCGCGAGGGTGAAGCCTATGTAACGCTGTACTACAGAATTTTTTTTTCTGTGATGGTCAAACAACTTACTAAGCATTTGTAAAAGCTTTATGCACGAGTAATTTACCATATTTCTGGCACAGCCTGTTGCAGGGCTGCCTGTTAGCAACCATGGACAAGACGCCCCACAGAAGCAACCAAGCTTGTCTAGGACAGCATACACGATGGGTGCAGCACACACGCACAAAAGTTGCTTAACTGCTTTTATAAGCATCACCCTGTGCACATGCTCATTATTGTGATGACGCTGCGGCTGGTGAGTGCGGCAGCTGCTCTAATCAGTAGAACACCTGCCAGGTGCGGTACAAGAGGTACATTGACCCTGCGAATCATATTGCAGTGCCACCGGTTGGCAGGGTGGCTGCGCAACGAGCTGGGCGCAGCAGCATAAGCTCTAGTTCCAGCAGATCTCAACACAGTCCTGGCAGACAAGACCCGCTGTCAAGTCGGTTTACTGCCAGAAGACAGCATGGAGTGCAGGGACAGTGCTATCCAGTAGCAAGGTAGCGCGCAATCGCAATGTCCGTCAATACAAAGATATTGACTGTGCCCAAAAAATACAGCACCTGCACAGCACTGCATCACAAAGTTCAAGAGCTGCTTGGTTTCAAGCTGAGTGCATCAGCACATGCATAGTAGCCGCTGACATCATACTGGCCCCGCTGTGACAGATGCACAGCTGGCACCTCATACTGCCCCAAATCTATGCCAGCCCAATCCTGCAGCAGCTGTCGACCATCAATCCCTACGCGCTGCTGCTGCTGCTGCTGCTGCTGGCTCCTGCCACCGCCACCTCCCCTGCCTCCTTGCCTGTAGCCGGACACAGCAGCTGCTGCTGCTGCATCTGAAGGGCTGCTCCTGTGCCGTGTGTTGATGATGGTGGCATGTAGCTTGACGTTCACCAGCTGCCCCTTCAAGATGCAGCGGCAACACACACAGTACGTTTCAGCTGTACTTCTGTACGCTGTGTGAACAGCTGACGCAAGAGTGCAGCCACTGCATGGACACTTACTGCAGAGAGGGCAGCAAGTGCATGCCTGCACTGGTGTGCCTGCACCTGCCGTACAGCAACCTGCCAGCGGCAGCTGGCATATGCAAGTCATAGCACAAATGGTTGAGCACGGCGCGACAGAGCAAGCATCACATGCAGTGCTGGGTCACACTCTAACGGTGCGTCTGATGCAGGGCCATCCACATGCTGGTAGCTGCGCAACTCCACTCACCGGCACTGTGAGCCCAGCCTGCTTGAACGCCTGCACCACCATGTCACACAGCTGTGCTAGCCGGCCGTCAGCACCCAGCTCACGAACCTGCAGATACACGGCGAGCGCGCGTCAACTCCCAAGCGTTGCAGGGCGGGGCGTCTGCAGAGGCAGTGCAAAGCGAGCTGCATGCAGCCATGCACACCAGCACCAGCAGAGACATGCACAGCAAACATGATGCAAAATTTCTCGAACCAATTTGAGTGCAGTGCCATGCTACACTTTCACTCAAGTGAAGCACGTGCGCATTTGTTGCAGTTTTTGTGCGGTGAATCACCAAATACCCATACACACAGCATCATCGGCATCCATAGTCTACTTAGACCCGCACAACTTTGTTTAATGGCACAGCACACCTTCAGGTAAAGCACGTGGATGTCCGTGGGGTCGGTGTCCATGTGATCAAGTCCAGCCAGCTGCAGCAGCAGTGGCTGGCCAGCAAGCAGCGCCTGCACCTGAAAGTGCAGGAAGGAGCAGCAGCAGCATGCACAACTTCAATTCAAAGGCTCAGGTAGATTGAGACTGCTTGGTTGCATGCACCCATAACCCAGTGCTAGTGACAGCAGATCATGCAGACACTAGATGCAGCAGTTGCATTCAGTCCAGCAGCAAACTAATGCATTGACATGCGCTGCTGCCACCCTGGCGGTGTTGCTGCAGCCACAGCATTACAATGTCAAGACGCTTTGCAGCTTCCTGATAGGATACCTGTCCACATCATGCGTTGGCTCTTTGTAGGCATGAAATGCAACTTTCTACAGCCGAGCGCCTCTTGCAGTACCACAGCAGAAAAAGCATTGCACAGAACAGACAGGCAGAGTCTCACCACCCTCCTCACCTGCGGTGCCAGGCCCTGCAGAACAGTCCGCGCCTTGTGTCGTGCCTCGTCACTGTACAGCTTCAGCATGAGCAGCGTGAGGTGCAGCATCTTGGGGTCTATGAAGATTGACCGGTCAAACCCCTTGTCCTGAGCTCCGGGCTGCGAGAGCACCTGCAGCAAACAGTGGCACAGCATCCACCATGCAGTGATCAGATCCAGCCTACGGTACGCAGCAAGTCATGACAGGGGTGAAGCAGAGGCTCTGCTGTGATGGTCACATTCTGATATGAGCACAAATTGGGTGACAGCAGCAGCTGGTGTGCGCAATAAGGACGCCAGCAGCTTTCTATCTCAAAGGTAAGGAGTGATGAACTTGATAACACACAGGTGCTGGCTCCACTGTGAACCACCTGCTGTTGGAACTCCTGCAGCTTTGCCGCAGTCTGCGCGTTGCTCAGCGGCAGGGACAGGAAGTGCGTGAAGTCCATCATGCGGCTGCTGATGGCGCTGCTGATCAGCAGCTCCACGCGAGTGCGTGCGCTGCTCAGCGCCTGCTTGTTTGGAGCCTTGATGGTGATCGTCTGGCTCTTGCTGCTGCCCAGCAGAGGAGGTGCGCCTGCCTGCTGCTGCTGCTGCAGCTGCTGCTGCCGACCGCTGTTGCTTGGGTGCTGGCCTGCAGCAGGACATGGGCAGGGCCAGGGGCTAGTCTACTCCTCTAGCTTGTGTAGGACTGCTGATGCACTCTCCAGCACCATTGCAACATACACAGTGGCAACAAATATGCACACAAAGCGCTTGCCAGCAGCGCATTGCATGCACGTTCCCCTGTTGTTGGCCTTCCTGTTGGTGCTGCAGTGCTGGTCTTACCTGGCCGTGGTATGTGCAGTGTTGCTCCTGTTGCATCTTCAATCTCCTTCTGCTTTCGGCGCTCCTTGCCTATCACATGCGGCAGCACCTGGCGATACAGTATCACCGTGGAGTGGCAGTACAGCCGGTGAGCTCAGGGCACTCACTGATAAACCATACACAGCAGGTATCAAACAAACTGCAGTGTCATGCAGTGCTGCAGCATCACACAGCAGTGAACCAGGCAGCTTCACCATGGACCACCTGGAGCAGGATACAAATCATCCTAGCTTCGCCCCATGGAAGTCAAGGTACACTCCCAAACTCCCACATCAGGGTGATGTCATGTGGGTAGCAACACTGATGCAAACTAATCACCCCTGCACAATGACTGTACCATTCCACACCTGTGGGTCCACGCTGACACATGTTACAAGGCTGCTGCCTTCCTGGCTGATTAGCGATTCGTCTATAAGGTCTTCTGCTGTAGCAATTTCAGCCTCCCCTTTCACGTGTTCTTCTTCCCATGCAGCTGCTGCTGCCGCTTCTTCGTCGTCATCCTGTTGCCGCACTTGCTGCGGCAGCGGCTTGCCACCAATGGGCTGTGTGCGCATCCTGTATGTGTGGTTGCCAACCTGCAGCAGCTGCGTTTTGACCACATCTGTCATACTGATGCAAGTTAGCAAGCGTCAGTTTGAGTGCAAACAAGCCGCTGCACTAGTGACACTGACAGCAGCAACAGGCAGTAAAAGCAGCACGCAAGACCTCTAGCAGAAGCGTGGTCGATGCACGCTGCAGCTTATGTCGGTTCAGCTCCCATCAAACCAATGTACGGTGGTCTTACAGACACAGGGATCGCCTGTTATCGTGCGTGTCACCTTAGGGCTTCAAGTCCCGCAACACCGGTGCCTGACACTGCCGTGGCTGAGCATGCTAAATGTCGTTGTAGTTACCTTGCTGCTAATGGATCTGTATGCCGCTCGACCAAGCACTTCAACCTCATGTAACCCATACAAATGTCTCCCGCCACTGCTGCCTGTGGATTGCAGATTATGCGCAGCATCACACGCCAGACCCATACTCACCACCTATGCCTGTTAATCTGCATTCTTTTATTTGGCGTACGGTTACGCTGAGCAGCAGTACATCTTGTTGTCAGCTAGGCACCACACTGCACAGCAGTAGCAGGGACTGTGGCACTCGCAGGCACCTCACACAACCACCAGCACCTGCCGTGCTATACAGCATCAGCAACAATGGATGCATCAGACGATGGCGATGGCATCCATGCAGCGCCCTCAACAGCAGCAGCTGGCGTTGCTGCCTTCACAATCACAACAGAGCTGGCCCTCAGCAGCGACATTCCCATAGCCTGTTGGTGCCCAACCATGGACTTATGTGCAGTGGTATCGGCGGATGGCCAGCTTCATCTGCATCGCATGGACTGGCAGCTGCTGTGGGCTGTGTCACCAGAGGCGCTGATTACAGCCGTGACGTGGCGGCCAGATGGCAAGGAGATAGCAGCAGGGCATGCCAATGGAGCCATATCAATACTGGATGTAGAGACAGGTGGGCAGCGCAATGTGTGCACCTGTATATACCTCTATTGATTATCCCCAGGCCTCAGCGGCTGTAGCAAGAGCGCGCTGCATCACCCAGAAGTGCTCTGTTCGTCGCTTCTTCTGCTGAAGTCTACATCACACGTGCCAGCCATGCAGGCCAACACACCATCATGCTGCTGAACTTGATGCTAGCACTGCCGCACAAAGCCATGATGTTCTCTTGTGCAGGCGACATCGTGTCAGAGCACAAGGTGCACTATGCAGGCATCAGCAGCATCATCTGGTGCGATCAAGCAGCAACCAGCAGCCACAGCAGCAGCAAGGGCAGCCTCTTCTCCCCTCACCAGTCCATGCAGCCCCACCAGCGGTACAAGCGGCTGTTTGTACCGCCTGCCCTCGAGCCCCACCCACCCAGCAGCACAGAACCGCTGCCGGACCCCTACGAGATCTGCATGGAAGCAGCAGGCCCTGCAAGCTGGCCAGCTGAGAGACCGGGGCTAAGCTTGTTGGCTGCTGCAGATGTGCGTGGCAGGGTCAGCCTGTGGCTACAGGGGCAGGTGCAGGTGGCAGAGCTGACAGCCTTGGTGATGCCCAGGGCCAGCGTGGCAGGGGGTGCAGCAGAAGACAAAAACAGCTTGCAGGAGGAAGAGGAGGAGCGCTATCGCCTGCTACATGTGAGTACACTTTGAGGGGGGGGGGGGGGTCAAAAGGCTGTTGGATGTTTTTAGAGAGAGAGTAGTTACACGTGGGTCCAGTCACCATCTTAGATGGTATGAGCCACCCCAAATGAGCACAGTGTCGGAGCCTGACAGAGAAAAGATGAGCGCACAATCCAACATATTGTGTCCATCCAAATACATGCAAAGTCTGTCAGAGTATGATTATATGATTTTTTGAAGAAGTATGAGGCTGTTGGAGCTGCCGGGATATTCTAGAAGGCAGCAGCAATGCTTGGTGCCAGCTGGCAAAACAGTCCATTCACGCCAAGGAAAAATAGGCTGCATCTGCCTTTGGACAGCAGCAAGGCGTTGCTGCCTGTTTGCACCGAGCTCAGGCAGTGTTGTGGCAGTGGCTTGCTCGAGCAGACGGCGGTCATTTTCTGTTTGCCGCACACAGTGCAGGCGCACACCGTGTGCATCAGCTGTGGTGTTGCATGGTGTGGTGCAGCTGAGGCGTGAAGTGCCGGCAGACATGCATGTACATAATAGCGCTGCCAGGTTTGCATGTGTGCTCGTGGCCAATAGTGATACAATACTGCTGTCTGTGCATGTGCCTTGGGGTGCCCGTTGTTGGGCTGTGCAGGTGGTGGCCACCAGTCAACTTGACCAAGTGATGACGGTCAACCAGTCAGCGTCTGGTGGGCAGGACGTGCTGCACGCAGCAGCACTCACCAGCGGGAGCAGCCGCAGCACGCAGCGGTTGTGAACGCCGGATTACAGCGCTTGCTGCTCCAGTCCCCCGCAAACTGCAGCACACCCTCTTGTCATGCCCAGCAGCATGATGCAGCACGGCCGGCACTTCCTGCAAGCGGTGAACGTCAAAGAGCACATGCACACACGTGTTCTCACAGTCTTTGCCTGTGCGGCTTGCTGTTTTACTGTGCAGGCGCTGTGGTGGTGGTGTCGCATAGCCTGCAGCTGCTGCAGCAGCACCAGCAGCCGCTGCAGCAGTGCACGGCACTCTTCTCACAGCTGCAGGGCTTCCTGCAAGGTGAGACAGCTGCACACACGTTTCCTGCAGGCCAAAGTCTTACCACTACTTGGTGTTTGGTCAACATAAGGTTATGCTGTGGCCTGCCTGCACAGCTTGTGTGCCTTGCCACAGCAAACAGCGACAACCGCAGGTCTGTTGTCGTCCTGCGTTGTATGCTTCTGCTACTGCTTGCTCATTCGCGGAACTGTGCGCTGCCCATGTTGATCTGCCTTTCCCAAGGCTCACATGTTACTGTCTATGCTGCTGACCTGTCTCTTGCAGCTGCTGTCAAGTGCGTGGAGGTTGCCGCCAGCGACTGGGGCAGCGCCATGGCGGACTTCAGGAAGCGCTTTGACGTGCAGCTCAAGCAGGAGCTGGCCGACCATGGCAGCAGCATAACAGGTCAGCTTCAGCTGGCATGCAGCGCTGCTGGATCCAGCTGTTGTAGCAGGCCTTGTGGTACATATGTGCCGGCGTGGGCACCTGCTGGCTGCAGGTTGACATGTGCTGCGTGTCGCCACTGCAACCTCTGCTGTTTACACCAGCTTGGCAAGGCATCCTGCAGCTCCATCTTTGTACGCCGGAGTTGATCCACACACCTGCCTGCCATCGGCGTCGGTCCATCCTCCTGCTGCTGCATCGACAGCCCCCCAGCAGGAGCTGCTGCTGCTGCTCGCGACGGGCTGCTGCACCTCGCCCCTGCAGTCATTCCTGGCCCACACGCTGGGCGAGGCAGGGCTGCGGCGACTGGCCAGGTCGCTGGACAGCACCGCGTCGGGCCTGCACACGGCGCTGCTGGAGCGGGTGATGCCGCTGCTGGAGCTCGTGCTGTTCCTGCTGGGGGAGCTGCGCGGGTGCGTGGCCTGCGGCGGTGGGGGGCGGCCGCCGACTGGAGCATGGATGGGGTTGCAGGTGAGGTTTTCCCGACTGAGCAGTTGCTGCAGCAGCAGCAGCAGCAGCACCTGTGTGTGTCCAGCAAGCAGATGTTGCAGCAGACAGGGGTGCTGGTACACGGCTGAGACATGCTCACAGGAGTGCATGCCAGTGTGTTGTCTGGACCTGGGGAGAGGCGTCCCCTGCACGCGGCAACAGCGCTGCTTTTGGGTAGTTGTTGACAGCTTGCTGTTGCGCCGGCTTCTTGAGCGGCGGCTGACTGGCAACCACGACTCATGATGCAATGCCAAGTCTGCATTGGCACAGCTTGTTGCAATCTCTGGTCCCACAGTGCACCATGATGTTTGCCCGCCCGCAGGTCTCGCAGCTGCAAGTGCTGGAGCTGCATGCTGCAGCGCTGCTGCTGCGGACCGAGCAGCTGCGCCGCACACTCACCGCCAGCGCCTGCCAGTACCGAGCGTTCTTCACCTGGCTGCTCACAGCGGTGCGGCAGCTGGAGGGCCCGGGCGCCGCCGCTGGGGCGGACGGGGGTGCTGGCGCTGACGTGGGCAGCAGCCTGGCTGTGTGTCAGGAGGTGCTGGCGTTCCTGAAAGGGCAGTTCCTGCACGACGTGATCGCGCCTGAGCTGGTGGTGAGGATGCGGCATGGAACAGTGCGTGCCACGTCCGCATGTGCATTGGTTTGGGGCTGTGTGCAAGGTTGCCCAGCAGAGCAGGCCTGTGCGGCTAAGAATTGTGGCTTGCACATGGGCACTGGCAAGATATGAAAGGGTAGAGGCTCTGAACTGTGCATGTGGTACCTCAATCGGGTTGCTGCTGTCCCTACAGTTCCAGCGCTGCTTATGCCACCCACCACATTTGCCATTCCCTGCATCGGGTGTTGCGGTACCCGCCTGGGCACCTCCGCCCAGCACTCCCGACCCCTGCGCCCATGGTGCCTTTGTCACGCATCGGACTCAACAGTTGTGCACTGCTTGTTCTGCTGCTTCAAAAGGAGTCTCACGCCCTTCATCTCCACCGCTGCATATGATCTGCTGCCGCACCCACAGGGCGGCGCCCTCTCTCCTGACGCCCAAGCCCGTGCAGATGCGCTGCTCTACCAGGGCATCAGCCCCGCAGAAACCCACCAGCTGCTGGCGCTGCTTATACCCAGCCAGCCACAAACTGGAGGCCCGCATGTTGCAGCCAGCAGCCAGCCAGGAAGCAGCACTGCTGTCAGCCCTGGGCAGTTGCTTAGAGCGGAGGCCACTGCCAGCGCAGGACCACCGCAGCAGCAGCAGCAGCAGCAGCAGCAGCAGCTGAAGGGCAAGCCGAGTGCGGAAGCAGTTGAGCTAGCAGGCGCGGCCTGCAGCAAGCCGTTGGCACAGCAGCTGCAGCAGCTGGTGTCATTGTGTGAGGAAGAGTTTGAGCAGCCTCTGGTGGTGATCAGCCCAAGTGTAGCCCCACCAGTAGCACAGCTGCAGCTGCTGCCAGGTACACCAAGTGCAGGTGGTGTGGTTGCGTGTAATGGACAACAGGCGGGCAGCAGTAGCCGCACCACCACCCAGGGGGTGGCAGTTGGACCACCGCTGCTGCAGCCGCAGCAGTATGCAGACCTGAACAGCTATGTGTGCTGTGCTGTGCCTGCACAGCTGGCAGCAGCTGCTGGTGCTGCTGAGGGCCAGATGCTGCTGATTGTCAAGCTGCCGCATGAAGGCCTGGCACAGCAGCAGCAGCAGCAGCAGCAGCATGAAGCACATGCTGTGCTGTTGCAACTGCTGGATGGTCAGTCGGCATCTGCCTGGCAGTTCTATAAAGAGCAGCAGCTGGTGCTGCTGCTGCAGGGAGGTGGAGCTGCTGACAACGCCGCTGCAGCTGCAGGTGAGCAGCTGTAGACCTGCTGTCAAGACACTAGTGGCACTCAGTGGGCTGGGCTCGTCTCCGGCCAACTGCTTGCTGTTGCCCTACATGTACCTGGCTACCACGTTGGCTAGGGATTCATGGACACAACAAATGGGCCTGCACTGCTATCCAGCAACACGCAAGCTTGGCGAGCTGTTTGTCAAATTTTCAATGCAGGCTGCGCACTGCTGCGTTGTTGCATGTGCAGGGGGCCTGCAACATCCAACCCACACTGGCAGCAGCAGCCTGCACTTGCTGCAGCTTTCAGAAGCACCTTGGACATCAGTGGTGCAGGAGCAGCAGCATATGGCAGCCAGCAGCAGCAGCAGCAGCAGTGTCTTGCATCAATGCCTTCAGCGGCAGGCTTTGGTAAGGCTGTCAGACCTACCACAGCGCAGCAGGCAGCTGCAGCATGGCAGCAGTGCAGGTCAGTTGTCCGTCAGCAGAGCCAGGGGGCTTGCCAGTCTGGTAACAGACATGCAGCACCTGCTGCTGCTGGATCTAGAGGATGAGGAGGAGGGAGAGGACGATGAGGCAGATGAAGACGGTGGCAGTGATGCGCATATGGCGGACGGCTAGTGCTGTGGGGCGGGCACACCAACATTCCGGGCTCACAGTTTGGATGTTACACGACGGGAACATCGCCCGTTTTCGAGCCAATGACAGGCTCATTGGGCAACCACCTGATCCATCAATATTCAATTTCTTAGCGGGGAATCGGCCAGTTGCCTTCGGCTCTAGCGCACTGCTCACCCAACGTTGGGCTTTAAAGCAATGCTGTCACTCGAGAGACACTTGTGTCGAGCGACTCTTGTCAGTCCATCACAATGGAAGGCAATAAAGCGCTAGTCTTGTAAAAGCTTTATACCGCCCCACCGCAAGGACCGTGGGCAATGTAACCTTCCGCCCTAGGTGACAGGCGTTGTGTTACAGTGCGCCGATTAGCGCGCACATGGCTTCCGCTCGCACACGGCTGCATGCAACCGGTAGAGCGTGTGACGAGCTACGCATAGACGCTCGCTGTGCGTCCAGCAGTGCTCTGCGGGCGTAGAACAAGCGGCCCGGAGCTGGACACGAAGCCTTGTAGTCTGCGACCTGTGTTTACCTTTGGCCCAAAAAAACGTTGCCCGATTTTCAAGGTTGCTGTGGACCTGTTTCGGCTTGCTGCTGATGTCGCAGATCTGGTTCTCTAGAGAAGGAGTGGCAGCACTTTGTCGTGTTAATGGGGACCCAAGCACGTAAGCATGCATTCAGGGATCTTGAGAGTCGTACAGAGAACACGTGGAGACGCGCTTGAGAGGATTCGCGCATTGTCAGCACCAGCTGTGCAAAGCATGCACAAGGAGCTTCATTCAGAAGATGAGTCCATGTCTGAATGGCTCCGGAGCCAATCACGGCCAGCGGCCTTGGGTGTCTAGGATTAAGTATCCGACGCTGTGGGCCAGGTTTTGTTCAAGCAGCAGTTTGCATCAGTCAATCTTCGGCACCACCTAAACCGCAAGTTATGCCCTCGCAGCACACGAAGCACACTTATGTCTGTGACCGGTAAAGGTGCTAGGTGCCCTGAATCAGCTGCAGGATTGTTCTCCGATACTCTTTTAGGATGTTGCAACACGTGCACAAGACGTCCGAGGTGGGTGTGAACAGTTGGAAAGACGGCATCAGCATATGAGAGTTACTGAGCTCTACGATGGCCGCTTTGAAGTGAGCTTTGAGTGCAAGAAGGTTTCCTGCAGCAATGCAGAGGCTATTACACTGGCTCTCAGCGAGTCGAAGCTCATTCCCGGAGCAAGTGACCTGGTGCGTTCACAGCAAGCCGTCCTGCAAGCCGTTAAAGCCCCTTAACGCACTGTCTACTCGCTTCGGCGGTCGCACACGTGCGCATGACGGTCTGCCTGTATCGTGAACGCAAAGGACTGAGCGGCAATTGCAAGGCATAAGCTTGGATCATCCGAAGTAAAAGACTAATGGCTCTGCTTTAAATACATAGATTGGCATTCTGTTGTGCCTCGTGCCTGTTGCAGTTCATAACCTGGGAGCCTGTCGAGCCCAGCAAGCTGTAGTGCTGGCAGGCACTAGTTGCAGCACTGAGCGCTGCCTGCCCAGGCGCAGTGGTCAATCAGCTTCCCTTCAAGAGCCGTGGAGAGGCGATGTTGCATGCCACAGGTAAGTGATGTCAGTAAGCCTGTGCACGCAAGGGCTATGCGTGGTAAGTAGGCTTGCAGGACTGTGCTGATGAGCCTACTGAGTTGAAAGTAATCGCCATGTTCTACTTGACAATCTGTGACAATCTTGCCACACTGCAGCCGAACGTTGCTACACACTAGCAGCAGATGGTTTGATTTTCAGGCAAACTACCCTGATGTTGTGATTCAGACACACAGTTGTGTTGTGTACCAAGTTCTTTCAACGGTCATGTCGCCAAAGTCTGTCTTTGTCCAATGCCTTTTAGACACACTGACTTTCAAGCGTAACAACACGTACTTATGATACGCCAGATTTACAGCTGGTAGTTGCTGTTTATAGTTGTAATCGTCTGCCATGGTCCTTCAGCTGCATCAAGCAAGCAATACAACCGTCCTGCTGAGTTGCGTTGATTTTGCATCAATGGCAAGCCTCAAATGTCAGCTTGCAAGACTGGCGTCTCTACTCCTGCCTGCCTGCATTTATGCCAACTGTCACTGCTGATACTTTTCAGGCAGGGATATCAGGGAAGAGGCACTGCACCAGGTGGCAGGCAGCAGCGGCACAGCACGTCGGGAGGCACAGGAATTTGTCACATAGCCCAACCGCCAGCTATTTGACCTACAGAGCAAGCTGATGCTGCAAGTGACCAAGGAATTCCTGCGGTCTGATGCATGTGCTAACAGCAAGGACCCAAAACCCACAGCATTCATGCAGTATGTGCTGGGGATGGTGCGTGCTGGTGGCTGGTTCGTTGAAGAGGCTCTGTGGATGGCAGTGTACGCCGCTGCCTTCTGTGGCAAGCCAGCAGCGGAGGCAGTGCCTGCAGCAGCCGGCAGTGAGCGGCGGCAGCAGCAGCAGGAACAGCGACAGCAGGGCCGCAGGGAGAAGCGACGCAAGCACGATGAGCAGGCAAGGCAGCAGCGTAGGCAGCAGCGGTATCAGCAGGCTCGAGAGGCAGCGGTGCAGCTACCCCTGGACCTGCTGCTGCCGCGCCTGATGTGGCTGGCATGAAGGTGGCGCCGCTGCGGGAGTTCCTGCAAGAGGTGCGCCGCAGCAGTGAAAGCTTGGTCTTGCTGGCCAGGTGTCATGCGGCACCAGGCAGCACAGGTATGGTCGTGGCAAACCGCCTACCAGCATCTGTGCGTCAGCAATGCCAATGACTCTGGCATACATTATGCTCGTACTTGGCAACGTGCAGCAGCACTGTTTGTCACGTTCATCTGCATGCAGCTTCATGGTGCGACCTTGCATTGCCACTCTGCCTTGGACAGGGGTTTATTTCACGCAACCTTCAGCTATTATGACAAGCTTTCACGTGCCCCTGCCTTCCTGCCTTCTTTGCCGCTGTCTGCCTGCTTTTGTGCAGCTTGATGTTGCAGCTGACACCCCTGAGGCAGGCGGCGACGGCGGCGGCCGCAGCAGCAGCAGCAAGAAGCAGCTGCTGTTACTTGCAACGCCCTGCCTGCAGCTGTGGGAGGCCAGGCGCTTGATGCGCTGCGGCGGCCACATGCCAGCACGTGTGCATGGGGTTGTCACACCCATGCACGAGGCGGTTGCCCGCGTGACCCTGAGGCTGGATGTGGCTGGCAGCAGCGGCGGCGGCAGCCGCCACAGCAGCCGTGTGGCAGCTGCTGAAGTCAACAAGCAGTACAAGCAGTTGGCGCTTGCTGTGCACCCGACAGGGTCCCGCGGGAGCTTCAGGGGTGCGAGCAGGTTGCGGCAGCCTTCACGGAGGGCTTCAAGGTGCTGCAGAGTGCAAGGTATCTGCTGCTGGGCTGCGCCAAGTAAAGCGCCAGCTGGTTGCTCTGTGTGCACAGGCATAGTCTGGTGGTGACATGATGAGCCACAGTGTGGCAGGTATGTTTGCGGCCGTGGGGTTGAGTACATGCACAGGTTCACGCATGTACAGGGTGGTTGGTTGGTTGTCTTGATGTGCACTTACTGAGTCAGGATTAGGGTTGTAACCCTAATTACTTGCCAAACTCTGGCAAGTAATTACTTGCCAAATTCTGGCAAGTAATTACTTGCCAGAGTGTAGCGCGCCAGTGCGATAGAGCCTACGGCAACTGGCCGCTTAGACTGAATGCTTAAGCCAGTTGCCGTAGGCCAGTTGCCGAATGAGCCTGTCATTGGCTCGAAAACAGGAGATGTTCCCGTCGTGTGACATCCGAATTGTGAAATTGTGATGCATATGCAGAAGTGCTGTGCATAGCAGAAGTGCTGTACTGAGGTTGTGTTCGGTTGCTGTCCATGGCCACTAGTGCACCTGGTCATTGGCTAGGACTGGCTTTAGCCATGCCAGCCTGGTCCAGAAGTTGTCTCATGCCTAATCAAGCAGCATGCCTGAGGCTGTGTGTACTGCACGTGGGCTGTGCAACGCAGCACGTCATTGGTGCCTGATGATGTCTTTATCTGCACGTTTGTATGGTATTTAGGGCGGTTGCTGGAGAGTAGAAGGGGGGTGGCACCACCTGCCAGGCTGGTGCTGGCGACTTTCATTAATCTCCGTTCCACGTTCTCTGACCTTGCAAATCTGCATAGACATTTGTGTTAAGTACTGTAGAACCGTTAATGCTTTTCCTGCAAGGCTGTGCTGTCCTTCGAACAACAAGCCCAAACCCTTTAGATGTGTCCCCGCAGCATGGCCCAGCATGCAATGCAACGCTCCGTACCCACATGCGGCTGTAATTGCAGACGATCTTGGTTTGTTTACATGGTCCTGCCAATGAACGCAGTTGCTGTCAGCATCTGGAATGAGGGCCTTGTCGTGTGCAAGGCGACGAAGCTAGCTGGCGGGCTGTACCATGTTGAGTTTGACTGCGTAGATTTCCTCAATGCCACAGATGTCCGCGGTGTTGCTACCGCACTCAGCCGGTCCAGACTTTCTTCCAGTGTGAACTCTTTGGTACGTATCAGGGTGTCCTGCAAGACAAACTAACATAACTGATTACAGAACTTTTTTTCACAGCTGTCTCGGACACAATCAATGCGCGTGGCGCTCCGCAGCAGGGCTGTTGTGCATCCTCGGCAGAGCAGGGTGCCTGTTTCTGCCTGGTTTGCACAAATGAGACAGCACGCTTGTCCTGCGAAAATGAGTTTGGTACCTGTGACTGAATGCAGTTCATCAGCTGGGAGCCAACATCCCGTGACAGGCAGGCATGTTGGCGCACACTCCTTGCAGCCATTGGGTCAGCCTGCCCTGGTGCCCATGTGACCATGCTGCCGTTTGACAAACGTCATGAGGCTGTAAAGGCCGCCCTAGGTGAGCTGTCAGGTTGGTGCAAACTCTGCAAACCACTTCAGGGCACATCAGGGTAACATGCTTTGGCCTGCACACCAATGCATGTGCGCCTGCTGCCTTTGTAGGGGTCCCTCAGGCCATCAGGAGAGGTTCTTTCTTTTCACAGCTATGCATGTTGCCACCAGCTCAGCTGTGTGCTGCACAACTCAAGTGCTTGTGCACAAGTGGCCACCCCTCTCCTGCCTGCCTTGCTGCCTGCCTGTCTGGCTTCTTATGGCTTCACCTGGCTGCCTGCAACACTGTCCGCCATCCGCAACACAGGCAGGGACGTCAAGCGTGAAGCTTTGCAGCAGGTTGCAGGCAACAGCAGCACTTCATGGTGTGAGGCGCAGCAATTTGGAACAGCGTTAAACCGCCAGTGTTTTGGGCTGCAGAGCAAGCTGATGCGGGAAGCAGCTAAGGCCTTCCTGCAGTCTGAGCACTGCTCAAACAGCACCGAAGCATTCCATGAGTACCTGCTAGGTCTAGGCAGGGCTTGCGGTGGTTGGTTTTTTGAAGAAGCCCTGTGGATGGCAGTGTATGGTGTCGCCTGCCACATCAGCAGGAGCAGCAGCAGCAGCACCAGCAGCAGGCGCGCTGCTGCAGATGCTGACAGCCAGCAACGGCAGCAGCAGCGTGAGCAGGTGCGACAGCAGCGTGAGCGGGCACGCCGGCAGCGTAGCGAGCAGGCGAGACAGCAGCACAGGCAGCAGCAGTACCAGCAGGCTCGACAGCAGGGCGTAGGGGTGAGGCGAGCACCTGCTGATTTGTCAGCAGCTCTGCCAGATGTACAGACCATGACAGAGGTACAGCTGGAGGCATTTCTGCAGGCGGTGAGCACCAGCAGCTGTGTTTCTGCCACCAATGCAGCAGCCACTCCTTCATGTGGCTGGTGTCACGCTGTCAGGCTGTTCCAGAATGCCCAACTTCCAATGCGCCTGGTGACAGCACATGCAGACTCTGCAGCAAGTGCGCGCAGTGCCTTACTGTTAGTGTGTTGTGGCAAGTGCTAAGTTGCTGTGGACCGCCTCAATCGGCTGCAAAATGCTGATTCCGTGCAGCCACCGTTGCCTGGCTTCACTCAGCTTGCCCAGCCCTTGTCCATGCCGCTGCTGCTGCTGCTTGTTGCAGCTGGGTGTGCCACCCACCACTCCCCAGCCAGGCACCCAAGCCCCAGGCAGCCCCAGCAATGCAGCAGCAGCTGCTGCTGCTGCAGCCGCTCCTAAGAGTAACAGCAAAGAGGCGCTGCTGCAGCTTGCGCTGCACTGCATGCCGCTCTGGGAGGCGAAGCGGCTGGTGCGGTGCAGCACCTACATGTCGTCTGCGCGTGCAACAGCATACACGCGTGAGGCTGCGGCATGCATGGTGTTCAGGACGGATCTCAACAGCTACGGCAAAGGCAGCAGCAGCAGCAGCAGCCGCAGCAGTGTGGAAGTCGGCGAGGTGCGCAAGCGCTACAGGGCGCTCATGTTGACTGTGCACCCAGACAAGGTGCCGCAGGGGTTGAAGGAGGTCAGCGGAGTCCAGGAGGTGTTCACGGAAGGGTTCAAAGCACTGCAGCAGGCCTATCAGCTGCTGATGCGCTGCTGCAAGTAAACGTGCTGGCAGTTTCTACCTCGGCAGGTACTGACCGATGTCTGGACAGCTGGGCGCTGGTTGGGATGCGGGCACTGCTGGGTGTTGATGCTGGCCGTATGTGCAGGCTGGGTCAGCCCAACAACATCTTTTTGTGTGACAAGAACAGATTGAGTGATGTGGTGTCTCGTGCAGCGTGCGTGCAAGGCTGTTCCTGAGGGTGTTGAATGAGAGCTTTGGGGGCTGCGCTGAGGTAACATGTGGGTGTGGCACCATCTCACGTGCATCATGAAAACAGTGATGTGGCGTGAGCTGGTTGACTGCTGTCGCCTGTTGGTCATTGCATCTGTCAGGGCCGGTCGCACAGATTTGCAGCAGCATGCATCGACTGCCAACAGTGGAAATGGGCAAAAGCACCACCTGGGCATTTCCGATGCAGAGTGGGTTGTTGAACGAGCTTCACTGACATAACAAAGCACTGCTGCATGCTGAATGTAAAAAATACATGCAAGGTGGCTTTGCATTCCACTAGGCGGTCAACCACCAAGATAACCAACTGCTGTGCATCATAGTTTTGCTGGGCTGTGTTCCAGTTGGGCCCGTGCTGAGCCAAACTGCAACTGAGCATGTAATATATGGTTTTGTAGTGCAGTTGAGTTAGGGCAGCTCTGCAGTCATTGCAGTCAATGGTAGCACTGTAGGCATGCAGCGTTGAGCAGTAGATGGTGCAGTGCACGAGTTGGTTGCTCAGGGCATGGGTGGTGTAGTCCTGCTGTTGTGCACCTAATGGCCAAGCCATGGATGTTGTCAAGATGCGTTGAGCACCAGCAGCATTATAGTGCACGCAGCAAGCTGTAGCTTGGCTGGCTGCAGCGATTTCACACTTGCGCCTTGCTCACCCTCACCAGAGTTTGAGTGTGGCCCTGGCCTGCAGGCCATGGCGCAGTCTGATGCAGCTTGCTGGAGCAGGGGCGGCCATGCCATTGGTGAAATCTCATAAGAGTATAGTTGCGGTGCTGCATCTGCTGTGCAGTGTCTGACCCATACCAGTCACACATGTCCCCAGCCACGATCTGCAAGCACTGCTCGTAATGCCAGCTGTTGTCGCTCAGTGCTGCTCTGCCTTGCTCGGAGGTGGCGCAGCTGCAAGACTTCCTGCACAGAGTGAGCCGCAGCAGTGAAAGCTTAGTCTCGCTGGCCAGTCGTCATGTGGCACCAGGCAGTGCGTGGATGGTCATGGCAAACTGCCTACCAGCAGCTGTGCATCAGCAATGGCAATGACTCTGGCATACACAATGCTCATACTTGGCAGCGTGCAGCAGCACTGTTTGTCCCGTTCATCTGTATGCAGCTTCATGGTGCGACCTTGCATTACCACTCTGCCTTGGACAGGGGCTATTCCATGGGACCCTTCAGCTTATTTGACGAGCCAGCTCTCACATACATAAGCCTTGCCTGTCTGCTGCTGTCTGCCTGCTTTTGTGCAGCTTGATGTTGCAGCTGACACCCCTGAGGCAGGCGGCGACGGCGGCGGCGGCGGCGGCAGCAGCAGCAGCAAGAAGCAGCTGCTGTTACCTGCAACGCCCTGCCTGCAGCTGTGGGAGGCCAGGCGCTTGATGCGCTGCGGCGGCCACATGCCAGCACGCGTGTATGGGGTTGTCACTCCCATGCACAAGGCGGTTGTTCGCGTGACCTTGAGGCTGGATGTGGCTGGCAGCAGCGGCAGCAGCAGCCGCCACAGCAGCCGTGTGGCAGCTGCTGAGGCCAACAAGCAGTACAAGCAGTTGGCGCTTGCTGTGCTCCCCGACAAGGTCCCGCTGGAGCTTCAGGGGTGCGAGCGGGTTGCGGCAGCCTTCCCTGAAGACTTCAAGGTGCTGCAGAGTGCCAGGCACCTGCTGCTGGGCTGCGCCAGGTGAAGCGCCAGCTGGTTGCTCTGTGTGCGCGCGGGCACAGTGGTGACACGATCAGCCGCAGCATGGCGTGTATACGTACGGCCGTGGGATTGAGTTTGAGAGTGTCTCAGGATATTCGCAGGTTCACGCATGTACAGGGTGGTTGTTGTTTAATTGTCTTCTTGTACAGTTGTCATGATGTACAGTCGGCAAAAACAATTGTTAAAGATTGTTGTGGGGTTGCATTCAAACCTGTCGTTATGTGTGCTGCAAGAGCAATGCAAATCTTCAGGAGCTCCTCAAGGAAGGAGAGGTCTGGGCAAGTTTTTTGTTATACATCATGGCAGCACTCAGGATGATACATCTTTGCTGCAACAGTACCTGGGCATGACACCAAGCTAAAGTACATCATGTGTGCAGTGTGCACTGCATCCAGCAGACCAGGTCCGTGAGTAATGCCAGCGTTCCAGTCATGTGCAGCCTTGCATGAGCGGTCAGTTGACTGCGCATCGCCATGTTTTGCTTCCCTGCTGAAGTACGGTGCGGCTGATCATGGGGTTCCTTGGGGTTGGCAGTTGTTGTAATTTCTGCTCGTTGGTATGGCAGATTGTGACTGCGGCAGAGCTGGGAAGGCTGCAGCAACTTTGTACAGCTTGGGCTCGACTGGTTTCCAAGGCAATGTTTGCATTGCGTCACCACTTGAACTGCTGGTTTAGTCGTTGAGGTACCAAATGCTCGCCTTTTTTGCACTTGTTGTTGCTGGAGCAGCACCATCTGTCATTGCTAGTACATTTATTGCACCGCAAGGGGCATACTGGTCTTGCACATTGTTACTGCTTGTTTAGCAAACAAGATAGACTGCGACAGGCTGGCCTGTCATTTTGCATTGTATACACCTTGTCTTTGGGCAGGTTTGCTGCAGCCATTATGAGCATGAGCAGTCACCTGTGTTAGGTATGTGACACATGCATGTTGCTGTTGCCAAACTTTGGCTTGAAGCAGTTCGTTGAGCTGTGCAGGTTGCCTGGTGCGAGGCCTATTGACACACCAGGATGGCGGCAATCGGCCGCCGCATCAGCAGGACAGTAACAATCACCTTATATGCCGTGACGACAATGCGTTCGACCATGCCACTTACATTTGTACCATTGCCATAAATGCTTCCCTTCGCTATAGAGTAGCTGTAGTGGCTGTGTACATGTTACATGTAGCAAATATGCTCCACCCATCCAGCAGTGGGAACCTTAGTTAGGAGCCAGCAAAAGGCTCATCATGTACAGCAAGGCGGTGCTCAGAGACAGCATCCTGTTCTAAATGATCAAGACATAATCATAGTCATCAGAATCCCCATGATTTTAATCCTGTCTTCTGTCTTTCAGAAGTACATACGTACGTCTCGAAGAAAATGTCCAGAAAACGAAATTCTCTGTACAGAGCTCATCACTCAGTGCATGCACTGCGCAGTGACCAAGACGCACTTGGAAGGCACATCACCTGCCAGCACCCGAATACCTTGACACTCTTCAGCAGACATGTGCTGTATCATTGTCATATCACTGTTTCACTGGTAGTCCAAGTGCTATGTCTTATTGTAATAGCTCAACATGCTGCTGTGTTGTTATCACATCTCTGCTTCAACATCATAATGCAAGCAGTGTCATGGTAAACGAGTCGTGAAACCAACCCGGCCAGGGTGTTGTACCCTGAAATGCAGCACACTTCATGCATGCTCTCAGCTTATGACATGTCATCATGCTGCACAACACAGCAGTGTGTGAAAGCAGTTCTAACAGTTATGCACCAGCCCAGCAGCCGCGGGCGGCACTCTGGTACGCCAGTGTTATTTCAAAAGAGTCCAAATCATGCTAAAAGCAACCTCGGTCATCATGCAGTAAACGGTCATCATGCAGTAAATGCATCAAATGCGTGCCGTTATTTGACAATGAAAAGAGGAGCAGGTGTGCTGAAGCAGCTTGGCTGCATCACAAATTAATCACTGTTGGCAATTCGGAAACCATGTGAGAACATGATTATGATGTGGCGCCACTGGTGCAACTTGCACCGCAGGCATGGCTCTGCACTTGGCTAACCCCAGGCATGTCCAAGCGTGCACATCCAAGACTGGCGTTATCCACACACATGAGTGTCGTAAAATCGGCCCCGCTTCCTGTCACAGTCAATGGGGCCTGCCACCAGCAACAAGGCTGCAGGGTGACGGCAGCCCATCAAAAAATGTTTGTACCAAGCCCGTGCACGCATGCGTTGGCCTGACAAAAGTGCAAAAGTGTAAGATTGCTCCTGAACCTCACTTAGCAACTGTGGGCTGTGTGCGCCCCCTCGTCTCCGTCAAACACAATTAAATCCTCTCAGAGTCTGGTGGTGCGGGAGCAGGCTATCCGTGATCATGTAGCCTAGTCTGCAAAACACAACGGTTGTTCGGCTCATTCGCATAGCAACAGCCCTCACATTAGCCACGCCATACGCTGCGGGACAATCCTCGAGCCGTGCCGGTGAGCGGCGTTAGTGAGCGCCGCGGCCAGGCTGCCAGCCGCCGCTGGCCAAGGCGTTGGGTTAGCCAAGCCTCCTAAGCGCCTTCCTTGCGTTCCCGTGGTTGCCGCCGCCAGGGGCCACGCATGGGTAGGGGCAGCAGGCGGCGGACATGCCCTTCTTGGCTGCCACGGCATTGCCTGCGGTTTCACAAGGCAGCAGCACATGAGGTTCTTTTGCTGACAGCAACAGCGATGAGGATGTGGTGCAGCTGGTGAACAAGCAGGCATGCGAGTAATGCTGTTGTGACCTCCCTCTTTTGAGGATCAAGGAGCAGCGTGTGGACGATGTGCATGTTGATACAAGCAATCCAGGCCTGGCGCATGCTTTGGGCCACAGCATGCAGCAGCAGCTGCGGTTGACAGCCACTAGTTGTCAGCAGACACGGTGTTGGTGCACCGCGCTGGTCACTTCTGATGCATTGGTTGACCAGTGATCGCCTTGTGAGCTGGTCAAACGCCCAGCGGTTGATCATTTGGAATGCGCATAACTTGCGGCCAGCCTGACATACTGAGGCCTGCGCGGGCTGCAGGCGTGAGCATCATCCTGGCCACCAGGAGCGCCTCCACAAACGCCACTGAGCACCTCAATGCTGTGTCAAGCCAGAATAAAATCAACGAGTGAAACGAGCATTCGGCAAGCCATGTACTTCACGGCAGGGTCATGTCAGCCCTGCCGGCAATGCAGGCGCAACCACTCACAGTTGTTCTCCTGGCAGCCAGCACCCCCCGTAATGAGGGTTCGGTTGTAGGTGGGGGGCAGCATGATCTGCATGGGGCATGAGACAAAAATGTCAGCATTGGGTCATCTGCTGGTAGGGGGCATGTGTACGGCTCCTTGTCAGCTGGTGGGTGCTGCTGTCAGCAGATAGGCCTCGCAACATGCCGCGTTGTGGTTGAACGGACAATGCACTAATAAGCAAGCACGCATCTTGTTCCTTTCCTCTGTCACCCAAAGCCTAAGCTGAGCAGCCATCTCCTGTAGAGGCGTGCTTTTCAAGGGTGTGAGATAGGCCAAGTCTTGCCACAAAACTTACGTTGTCAACAGAGCAGGTGGCTCCACTCTCGGTCTGCAGCACCCAGCAACAGCAGCAGCATATTCAGCAGTGTTCAAATGCATGCTGTGATCCTACCTGCAGCTTTGCCGCTGAGGGCTTGCATGTTGCCCATATGATGCTAGTGTGCACTAGTCAGAAGCATATGCTTTGTTCACAATCAGCCAGCAGCACCTTGGTATCTTTTACGTTTTATGTGGTATGTGAAATGCATACAAATAGTTGCATAATGCGTCAGAAATACTGCAACAGACACAGAGACAGTAGTGAAGTGCCTCCTTGCTACGGTGTCAACTTGATTACAGGTTGTAGCTGTAAACACATGGTGATGAACCTTGATGTCAGCATGTTGACAAAAACAGCCAGCATTCTATGCAGCCGCCACTGCGACGGGCAATTACATATTTGTGGTCAGCACAATCTGACACGGCTGGCAGTTGGCACGGCACCGCACGTGCGCGCTTGCAGCAGCGTGTGGGGTAATGTACACATCCAGTGCATTTATGTTACATACCCGTTGCTCTCACCTCAAAGCACTGGCAGCTAGCACCCTGCCGAGCACACGGGCCTTGAATGTCAGCATCGCACAGCCCGGCTGCACGCAGGCACGACAGCAGGCAGCAGGGCAGCACGTCATCAGCAGGCGGCATGCATAGGTGGTGCTTGGCAGGACTCAGGTGCATTGCTCTGGCGATGCTCCATACTTTGGCTGGGGCAGCTTCACCTGGTAGTCAGTTGAGTACAGTTTACATGTGGTGAGGTCAGCCCTTAGCACAGGTGGTCTGCCTTGTAGAGCTGGTCAGACCAAGTCTTGGCACAATGCCTTTGCTGGTCATTGCGCACATCAGGGCCATGCCAGTGACGGGCCAGCATGCTCTGTTGACGGGCCAGCATGCTTGTGGAGTGTGATGATCGGTAGCGCTGCAACGCTGCAGCAAACAGTCGCTGCTGCTTTCGCACAAGATGGCATGCAACAAAATGCACATGCCGTCACACAGCACTGCCTGGATGGCTGACAACCACGTGCTTGTGTGCAACAGTCAGGCGGTTCTCACCGCGTAGGAAGCAGCAGATACCGCAGTCCTTGCCAGAGCAAGTCTCAGTGGACTGGAAGTAGTCCGGAGGGCTACAACGCAGGCAGCATGCGTCTGGCGGTGTGGCGGGAGCATGCGCGTGCAGAAAGCATGCAAAGACACGGAGCTTCTGATATGTGTGCGTGCCTGCACACCGCAATCAGCATGCTAATGGTCTGTGATACCAAGTACAGGATGTGCGTATCGCTGCAAACACACGCCCGCACGTGCGTTTTGTGCGTGCGTAAGTGCGTGCTGCGGGCGTGCATACGTGCGTGCACTGCACTATGCCGCTGCATCGGCAGACACGTCAAAACACACACACGCACACACACACACATCACACATCACACATCACACATCACACATCACACATCACACATCACACATCACCCACCCACACCCACCCACCCACCCACCCACCCACCCACCCACCCACCCACCCACCCACCCACCCACCCACCCACACCCACACCCCACCCACACCCCCCCCCACCCCCCCCCCCCCCCCCCCCCACCCCCCCCCCCCCACCCACCCACCCCCCCACCCCCACCCCCACCCACCCCCACCCACCCACCCACCCCCACCCCCACCCCCACCCACACCCCCACCCCCCCCCCACACCCCCCCCCCCACCCACCCACCCACCCCCACCCCCACCCCCACCCACACCCCCACCCACACACCCACACACACACACACACACACACACACACACACACACACACACACACACACACACACACACACACACACACACCCCCACCCACCCCCACCCACCCCCACCCACCCCCACCCCCCCACCCCCACCCCCACCCACCCCCACCCACCCACCCACCCACCCCCACCCACCCCCACCCACCCCCCCACCCCCCACCCACCCCCACCCACCCCCACCCACCCCCACCCACCCCCACCCACCCCCCCACCCACCCACCCACACACACACACACACACACACACACACACACACACACACACACACACACACACACACACACACACACACACACACACACACACACACACACACACACACACACACACACACACACACACACTGGCTGCTCCTGCACTGCTGATGCCGCTGCTGCTTGCAAGCCGATTGGCAGCGCGTGCTCACCATTCAGTGACGGTGCCATCCTCCAGGGATGTGCTGCAGTTGCCAGGCACTGACTCCTGCCTGCTGTTGCCGCCGTTGCCCTTGGTGACGATGATGCTGCATGTGGCAGGGCATGCCTGTGAAAGCAGAAGCACACGGAAAGGGGGTTGCAGCCAAAGTTTAAATCTCTGAACAGTTTCTGGGAAGGTAATGCAATGCACCCCGTGACAAAGCTGTTGTTGAGCACCAGAATGCGCAGGTGCACCATTGATCCATGCTGGCTAGCTCAAGCTCATGTAAGTGGCAGACTCAAGGCCAGCCCTACAGGCTGTTGCATGTTCTCCATCACGCCTGACATTGCCTTAGTGGTCAAGCATTACAGCTGAGGTGGGGTGGAGGCCCTGCTGCATGCCACCACAGCAGTGCTAGCTGCTTCACTGCTAGCTGCCAGCTGTCAATGTCACCAAGATGGTTTTGCTATCAACTACAATCGACCCTGAGGCAAGACCTTCACCCCCAAAGTCAATTCCCTCTGTTCAAGACTCACTTCGCAGCAGGTGGCATCGTTGCGGACCACGCCTTCGCCAGATGGCACTGGAGACTTGAGGGTGCCGGAAGTGCAGGTGTAGCCGGCACATGTGGGCGGCTGCGGCAGTACAGATTGATGCAGCAGTGCTGTCTTGAAGTGCTGCAGAAAAAGGGCTGCCAACAGCTGTTTCAGCTACAGGCCAGCAGGTGCACCCAGACAGTCCACCCTGCTTCTCTGTGCCCATGACTCTGAACTAGCAACCCTCTCTGTAGTCGCCAAGCGCAAAAACAAACAAAGCGTAGCTGACACAAAACACTTGCGGCATGCATGGTGTACCCTGTTGGTTGGGCTGGTTGCAGCAGCATGTCAAATGCCAATGGCATATGTGAAATCAAAGAGCACCATGATGCCAGCAGGCCCAAAGCACTCACGTCGCAGCAGGTGGCGTCGTTGCGGACCACGCCTTCACCAGATGGCACTGGAGACTTGAGGGTGCCGGAAGTGCAGGTGTAGCCGGCACATGTGGGCGGCTGCGGCAGTACAGATTGATGCAGCAGTGCTGTCTTGAAGTGCTGCAGAAAAAGGGCTGCCAACAGCTGTTTCAGCTACAGGCCAGCAGGTGCACCCAGACAGTCCACCCTGCTTCTCTGTGCCCATGACTCTGAACTAGCAACCCTCTCTGTAGTCGCCAAGCGCATACACAAAGCTGAGCTGACACAAAACATGTGCGCCATGCATGGTGTACCCTGTTGGTTGGGCTAGTGACACAGCTATTCATGCGGCCTCCGTAGTAGTCAGGCTGCTGTCAAAATGTTACTGCAGTGCACAGTGTTCCAAGGGAATCTGACAGCTGCACATGAGCTACCATACTTACAAACGTACACAAAAAACATGCACAATTGTACTATTACCAATTACTTACGCTACAGAAGCACGGCCAACAATAGTTACGTTGGATTGCAGATCGTCAATCACAAGGTCAGGGCAGCAACAACAAGAAAGGTGACATACGGCAGCAGCAGCAGGTGTGTGGGTCGGCTTTGCCAGGAACCCTCACCGGGCAGCTAACTGGGTTGAAGTTCACGGTGAAGTATCCACTGGAAGGGCTTGTGGAGATGCCGCCCAAGCCACCCGGGCAGGACATGGTGGCAGCGTCACCATAGATGATTTTGGGGCAGACCTCACCACCGCCAGCACACTTGCAGCAGGAGTACTCAGCCGCTGTGACGGGGACACCATAGCGGGTGAGAGTCTGTCGGGTGTTGCGAGGGTGGCGTGGCAGCAGGGTGGGGAGCAACAGGCACAATCAGAACCAGATGATCTGCTGTCATGGCAGCAATGTTTGTACTGCGGTGTTGAGTTGGACCACAAGTAAGTCTGCATCACATGTGTATTTCAGCAGAGGCAATTCTGTGACATGTACAGCAGCCAAGCATAGCAGGGAGAATGTGGCCCAGCCAAGTGAAATCTGTCAAGCAATGCACCGCCAACGAAATTGAGCAGCACATGAGGAAGTGGTGCATCTGCATGGCATGACTTTACTTGCAATGCGCAATAGCCGCCCAATTTTAGCAGCAGCCTGGCGTTTTGCTTTACCTCCACATCAGGCACCAGGTTCAGGACATATCCAGAGGCAGTCCACTGGCATAAGTTCCTGGCGCTGCCGTAGCAGTACTGCACAAGTGACACAGCATATGTGATGCATCAGGAGGGGTTAAACCTTGAGTGACTCGCATGTGTGTGTACCTGGTGTACATGCGGCTAGCAGGCGGCACAGTCCCCAAACAGATGTAGATGCTCTGGCTTGCCAACACCATGATCGAAAGCTGGCACTAATTACCTTCACCAGCTGCCACCACCGTCATGCACCAGTGTCGCTCTTAGTCATGCAGTACAATGACACCGCAGTACAGCATGCATGTCTTTCATATGGAGCAGCAGTTGATGAGGGCATCTTTGCCAAAGACGGCAGTGTTACAGCCTTTCTGTGGCCCATGTTCATAAGCAGCCCTAGCTCATGCAGCTTTCTAGATTGGCTGCTGCATGATGATTGGCAGAGTCTGTCAAGTTGATGCCGCTGACTGAGAGCGGCTCCCAGTGCTGGAGCGGCTCCCTGCCGGCCTCAACAGCACACGGGTTGGCCTCACCTGGACGACCTCAGGTGCTTTGTCGATGCTGCAGCAGCCATCATCGCCTGCAATGGGGAAAGGATGGCCAGCAAGACAAGAGTCTGACCCAATTCACCTTCAGCACACTATGTTCAGCATTTCAACATATTCAAACGAATACGGGGCCAGCCACACTAAGAGGGGGTTCGGCAGAAGAGTCCCAGTAGTGTTGAATGAGGCTCAGCAATCAACGCCCTTGCGATTGGTGCAGCAGGTTCTTACACATTGCGTCACAATTGCAACACCTTTGTCACTGCTCTGCAAATTACCGACCCAGCTTGCCTGCGGTGCACCATGCAGGTGTGCTTGGCGTCAACAGTGCGTACAAAGTGAAGTCAACACTCTTGATCGACGCTAAAGATCAGGCAGGGCCTGAACTGCTGCGCACGATGTCACAACCTCACCTGTGAAGCAAGAGAAGGGAAGGTCCGTGCAGCCGCTGACTTGGACATGTAGGTCAACGATGGGGTCCCCTGCACAGTCCTTGGCACAGAACCTGGCAGCATAGGTGGTTGAATAGGCGGGGCACACGTGGCATGTGTCAGTCAAACTGGCCTGCCAAGCGCATTGAGTACAAGATATGGATTTAGTCGTGGGCTCTTTGGCTGGCATGCACCACACAAACTAACAAGTTTGTGGATAACGTCAACAACAGCCCTGCTGTTGTAGCTTTTCGTGTGGGACTGGATCACTTCCTCATTGCTCGCCATGCAACTATTGGCCAAATACAAGCAAGCACGGCAGCACCAGTACTGGGTCTTGAATTCTGGTTCATCATGAATTGTAGCAAGAAGTGGAGACCATTGGCATGATGATGGCAATGGCAACATATCACAGCAAGGTACAGTGCAGTCGCTGTACTCACAACCACGGCAAAAGCCAAGTTTGGTTTGGGCCACATGGCAGCGAGCAGTCACTCACTTGATGGGAATGTCATTTGCGGCAGCCATGCACAGCCCTGCCAGCAGGCAGGCCACCATGAATAGCTTTCCAGGCATCTTAATGATCGAGACAGAGGCCTGTCAGAAAGCACAATAACCGCCACCAGCAGCAGTGGTACAAACAGCAGCGCAGGGGTTACTGACTAAAGCACAAAGAGAGTCCACATGCATGACGTGGCTGCTCTGCAGGCTTCAAACATTGAAGTGTCAAGTCTATGGCGCATTTACAGCTCCAACACAGTAAGTATGCAAAAGCACCACTACTGCTTTGGTTTTGAGTTATGTCAAAGCCTCTGTGCGGCACACATGTGAAGAGTCAGATGTGCAAAACAACATGGTTGTGGCAATGGAAGATGCATGCACAACTTGGACGCTGAACAATGTTCCCAACAACTGACCGTATGATGCCGGCTTCGCAAGCTGAGATGTGTTGGCGGTCTTCAGATCTCTGTCTAGACTGAAGCAGTGGGATGGCAGCAGCAGCAGCAGGGTTAACTGATGGTGTCTAGGGGCGTCGAAGCAAGGTTGCTGAAGACACCATGCCTCGTTTCTGCCAGGCTCAACGATACAACTGCTCAAATTCACGCGATCGATGCACACTGCTGAGCGCCGGCGGTGTGGCAGCAAGCCGTGCAATTTGAACAACAGTGCCTGTGACTAAGCTGACACATGTGAGCGGTAGGTTAAACCATTTGCCTGGTTGCTTCCGACTGAACAACATGCTATCGCTATGCGCATAATTGCCGTGGAAACTGGCACTGGCGGAAAACCGCAAGGGCACGCTGCCAGGCGCACGCTGCCAGGCGCGCTTCTATGCTGACCGAAGATAAACTATAGCTCACCTATCGCGTACCTTTACCTGCTATAAGTTGTTTTTGAGGTGGACGAGTGGCAGTAGTATAAGTAGTGTGCATGTCGACGCAATTTGTCAGTTTGGTACCTCGACTCGACTCACCCGAGGGATCTTTCATCATCCGAGGCGCCTCTAAACGCAGCAAATCGTTCTGTCGATGCACAGTTGTTGTTACGGCCGAGGCTTCTGTTCGATCAATTTACCGGTGAACTTTCCTGGAATGGCCAAGTCGCTCGTGCTCACTTTGACCTGCTGAATGTTCCTTTGAGATGCCAGGTAAGGTGGTGCCGCTGCTTATCTATCTGAAAAACGGCTTTGATTTCGCTGATGAATCCACTGGTCGGGATCAGCCTGCTGACTTGCCCGTATAATGGGTGCTCAGCAGTGCTGCAGCTGCAGCTGCGAACTCCTCCCAGGGCATGGATGTATGCATGCTGTGCACAGCTCCTACAATGCAACTGCACGCAGTTATTCGGTGGCTGGGTGGGACGGCCGCCCCCCCCTCCCCCCCGGCTCGCAACCACCACTTGGCGATTTCGAACATTCAGTCGAAAGGCCTTGGCCAAGATCGACCAGGTGGTCCGCAGAGGGTCGATTCTGGCGCGCATTTTGGCGGGAGATCTGGTCGAAACAACCCCTGTTTAGCGCCCGATTTTGACCAACCGGTCGAAGCACATCTCCACATTTCGTAAAAAACAGAGTACCGGTATTCAGGTCCTGAATGTCGACCCGTTGATGTGGTTGCGAGCCCCCCCCCCCCCTTACAAGCACCCTTCGCCGGTCACTTTTGCCCAAACGCAGTGGTGGTTGTGAGAGGACACAGCACTAGCATGCAGTACACTGGCAGCCCACCCATGGGTTGGCCAACCCCCCACATGAAAGCCATCGACTGCTGCTGCTCATGCATGCAACGCAGACCACCTGCTGCAAACGATGCTGGCGCCACTGATGACATGTAGAAATTTAAAGCAGCTGTCCAGATCCAGGAGCTTCAGGGGCACCAACCCTACTGTGTCCAGGAAGCATCAGGTAGAGTGCTGCTCACGCACGCACTTGCAAGTGCGTTTCGATATCTCGAAGAATCACCTGAAGCAAGCGAAGAGTGCAGCGGCAGCAGGATTGTCAGCAAGCTGGTGCCCAGACAAATCCTGTTCCTGCCGCTGGCTTTGTAGTCCAGCTGGATGGCCGTTGCCAAAACCTCAATGATAGAACCTTGGCCTGCCAGCTATCGTCGCTTCCGGTGCAGGCAGCAGGCAATAAACAAGACAAGCAGCAGGAGCAGGAAAGGCACACCAGCAAACACAGGAATGCACGCGTGCTGTATCCTGCAGTATAAGCGCACAGCAGTGTCTTCGTACACACAGTAGTCTGCTCCACAGTAACAACATGGGATTCAGCAGGCCTTGATGCTGAAGCATGTTGAGCACGTGAGAGCATGCAGTCCCCCCTCCTTGTTACCAGGTGACTAGTGCAGCATAGCACTGATTGTGCACTGAAGCGCCCCGCCTCATGCATGTGGCAGGGGCAGCTGTACTGCATGGTGCTAGCAGCATATGTTCAATGAGCCTCTCGTTGGCTCCTGAATGGGGTTTTCACTCCTTGTTGGGTGGAGCATGTAATGTAATGTAATGTCAATGGTAGCATCATTGCCAGCACCGGTGCTCTGCTGCTGGAAAACAAGGGGTGGCAGGTTGGGTGTTTTGCAACCTGTTGCTGTGCTATCCAATGCTTGCATGTGTGCGGACATTGCATGTTGCTCTCTTCTGCTAATGTGTTTATTGATTTCCTGTCTGCTGTTCGTATTGTAGGTGTACTATGGGTTGTCACTTAGGAGGTGTGGCTACCGGCAACGCCTTCAGCTGGACCATGATAACAGCAGCAAGCGTGGGGTGTGGCTGGCACCAGCCCACCTCACACTGTGCATGTCCGCTGAACTTCTGCTCAATTTCAGTTGGATTACACGGGACGTCGACTGCGTGCGTGTGCAGCCGTCAACCTCATCTGCTTCCTTGGTCGTGGGGCCGGTGCCCCTGAAGCTCCTTGCTTGGATATGGTGCTTACTAGGTACTAGGTAGCTACGTGTCTACTATGCGTTCAGCTGCCGATCATGCGCTGGTTACTGTGGGTGCCGGCTGCAGAGCTTGCATGCGAGAGGTTGTCAGGCTGTGATGCACTCCTTTGCATACATGCAGTGCTGTGTCCTCATACAGGCCATAGCAGTAAATGTATACTGTGCTTTTCCTTTGCTATTTTAACGCGCGGAGGAAATCAAATTTCTGATGCGTAGGACCAGGTAGGACTTGTAACTTTGTAACTAGTGCTGCTGCCACCTTTGCCAGTCAGCAATTGATTAGTAGCACCGCCTTGTTGACACTGAATTGGTGTAACTGTCTGTTGTGCAGGTGAAGCTTTGCATGAACACACGCCTGGTGTTGGTGTCCGTGTGCTGGTTTAGGTCTCATGGGTTGTCAGTAATTACCTGAATCGGGGTTGCCTCCTGGCACACATAGGCGCTTGCTGCTTTTCTCAACTCGCAGACACAGCTCTTGCATGCAAGAATTGCAGCCGCAGCAGTTTTCGTACAGAGGAAACAACTCACGAAACATTCAGGCAGCACCAGCCATATCCTTACCCCTGCACTTCCCTCCCGCCATTTTCAACATGATCGCCGGCCGAGCTTCTTCGCAAACATCACTTCATAGACAGGGCAATGTGCGTGCAGCTAGGCCCAGCAGCAGCGGGAGGAGGTTACGTACTCGCGTCCAGGCCAGTAGTGAGCCCACCATCACCGTAAAAGTTGTGGAGGAGGGGCAGCAACCCATCATAATTGAGTGTTTCAGTGGAGAGGAGCAGCTCAGAGCGACCATGCTGGACAACAAAGGTAGGCAGCAGCTGCAAGCAAGCTGCATGCAGCCATGCCAGGCAGCGCTGCAGCACACACAACGGCCTTGTGGCAGTGCTGAACAGCAACACAGCACCTTCACCCCCTGCTATTGTGCAGTTCGTTATTTTTTTTTCAAACAAATTGTTCTACAATGGAGCTGCTGATGGCCTCTGCAGTGATCACAGCAGCAGTGCATGTAGTCTTGCTGTACACCTGTGCGGCGTGGCGCGATTGCATTGCTTACGTCAGGCATGGCCTGCTGCTTGACATCCTTGCTGCCTCGCTGCATCTTATGTGCTTTGGTAACATTCCCAATGGTACAAGCATCTGAGCTCCTCCTGCATGCTTGCTACATGCTCGCACTGCCCCCGGCCGTGTGTTTGCCGTGCCCTGCAGTGGACCTGTACACCACCTGGGGCAAGCTCTGGCAGTGTGGGGGAGGTGGCCAATGCGGCACCTGCATAGTGCAGGTACGCGGCACAACAGCAGCAGCTGTTGACAGGCGTTGCTGTGTCACTTGCTGTGGTTCTGCCAAGTGCCTCGTCAGGCAGGCTCACATGGCAGCTGCAGGCACACGACCCCCACCATGCGGCTCTCAGGGGTGCCAGGGGTGGTGGTGTGTGCTGCCAGCGCATGGCTTCAGCAACTGCAAGCGCTGCACGCACGCACCACTGCTGCACCCAGCAGCTGTGTTGAGAGCTGCGGCAGAGGGGAGATGTGCAGCTGGCTTGCTGTTGGACAGCAGCGGGCCACCTTGAGCCCAGCCTCCTGCCGCCATCTGGTGTGCATGTCCCTGCAGGTGCAGCAGGGAGCAGAGCTGCTGTCCGAGAGGACTGCGACAGAGGACAAAAAGCTGAACAAGGTGCGGGGAGCTGCGGTGCCTCCAGTCAGCAGTGCGCGGCATGTTGTCTGCTGAGTGGCCTGTAGCAGTCTGATAGACTCTGCCCAGCAGCTGAAGCTAAGCCCCGCTGCAGGGCTGTACTAGCAGTTGAAGCCAAAGCTAAAGCGTGCTGCACGGGCTGTACCAGCAGTTTACTTGCACATCAGCAGACTCCTTGTTCGGTGTACCTGTCTGCTACTTTGACCGATCCAACGTCCTGACTTGCACAATCTTCCTGTGCTGCAGAAACCTGCGACCTGGCGGTTGGCTTGCCAGACCATCCTGGGTGATGGCACCAACAGCGGCACAGTCGTCATACAAACAAAGCCGCAGAAGTAGAGCTACAGACAAAAAGACACAATTGTATGGATTGCACAATCACTTATTGGTTGCTTTGTATCAGGGAGGGTTGAACGTATTGTAGCTCTCCGCTGCAGGTTGTGCAGCAGTGCAAGAATGAGCGGCACTGCTGCAGTTGGTCTAAATGTCCTGCTGTTTCCTGAGGTTGAGTTACATGAGTGGTGAGTGATCTGAGGTGCAGGCAGGGGGGGGGGCCACAGGCGCATGCTGCTGTGTGCTCCTGCACCACTGCTACGGCCAAAAACTGTCAGAGGTGGGACACTGAAACAACGTTGGCTGTTGTTGCAGCAGTTTGAGCTATGCAGGTAGGATGGGTGTGCATGTGCAGGGCGCGATGGTGAGAATCTCCAGCAGCCACACAATGTGCGGCGTTTAAGCCGTCTGTGTGCCATTTGGTCAAGGTTTCTGGTGGCTACGCTGGAGCACAAATTGCACACATGCAGGTGCGCGCATGCAGGCGGCGCATGATTGAAAGTTTGCGCATGTCCAGGCTGCTCTGCAGCAGTGCCAGTGCTGGATTGGGAGTGTGTTTGTGGCTGAGTTTGCGGTGCTGCATGCAGTGGTTCACCATGTGGAGTGTGTTTGTGGCTGAGTTTGCGGTGCTCCTTGTAATGGAGTGGTGGCCCGTTGACAGAAAGGCTCACCAACCTGGCATGTTTTGATATCCCACCCCCATATGCATTTGGCGTCATGCGTCATTTACAGTGGATGCATGTAACATAGCTTGCATGCGGGAGGGTGGTAGGCTGTGGGGCATTCCTTTGCATATGTGATAACCGTGCTGCTGCTTATCACCTGCGCCTGTGATTTGCAGCGCCGTGTCACCACCCATGACGTGCATGGCTCTTGTGCATAGACATGGTGTCAAGCCACTGACTGACTGTCGCACCACCTTGATAAGGTGCCGCATGTGCAGGTGCATGCGGCCAAACAGTTGCTGCTCGCGCTGCCGACTGTGGGTTGCTCCTGCAGATCTGCTGGTATGACAGTCATGTAACAAGCTTTTACCACTTACCACAACCAACTGTTCATGACTCTGTTGCTGCTCAAGTACTGTGGTGTTTCAGAGCCTGACGTTTGCTTGTCCCAGGAACCATTGCCTGGCGGATGGCAGGAAGCACAGCAGCAGCACCGAGTTGATTCCAACCGTACTGTACATGCTACTGCCTGTGGCACTCGCAGCCAAATCTCCACCGTGACTTGTTGTACTGGGTTTACTAGGTGAAACCAGTGTATAATCACTCGCAGATATGTCCCACGTTAAGGCTTACACCGTGGGCGGCATAGGCAGCCAGCCAGGCCTAGACAATGTGGTCAGCGTCGCACGTGGACACCCGATTGCACTAGATCATGCAGGATCAGAACGCATAAAGAAGGAGTCACCACCGCCCAAGGCGTTTCAAGCTGAGGGGGACAATGGTGCACCAGCAGCAGTAGCAGCAGCCAGCACGACCAGCCTGAATACAGAGCAGGCAAGGGCTGTGCTTATTACACGCCTGCTTTCGTTGATGAACGGCAAGACCGGCGTGCGTTTACAAGTTGCAGATTTCCTAAAGGAGCTGCTGAACAAGAATGTACTGCCCGCAATGCCAGCAGCAGATGACGCAGCCGCACTTGGTGCAGTAGCAGATGCCTGCAAGGGCCTAGGCAGCATTACAGGCAACTCTCAGCAGCTGAATGCTGCTCTAGATGCTGCAGGAATCAGTGCCCCTGGCATCAGCGCAGCAGAACGTGCAGCTATCAGCAACGGCGCTGCAGCATCTGCTGGCGTTGGTTCGCTGGTGATTGTTGGCGCCAAGCAGCTGCTCACTGTTGTAACAGCGGTGGCAGCACTCAGCTGCGAAGCAGCAGGGGCACAGGTGAGAGGAAGTAGCATGCTGTTGCAGTTGCTGGCAAATTTTGCACGGACAGCTGCATGCATATGTCCAGGGCTGCAACCATCGCAACCGCTGGCACTATGTCCAGGGCTGCAACCATCGCAACCGCTGGTACACTCCTATGTGTGGTTGGTAGGTGCATTGCAGCAAACAATCAGCTTGTTAGAGATGTCAGCACTTGTATTCAGGCAGGCTTGAACTGTGGCAAGCACGTGGTAGCTGCACACGAACAACCTCAACAGGTGTACATTGCAGGCTTCCGTGCCTTGTCAAAAGCTGACTGTGCGGAGGGTGAAGGAGGCGCTGTTGCTGTTTGCGGTGCATGGTGTGAGCAGGTGAAGGCGTTCGAGGCGGATGTTGTGGAGAGCCTGGGTTACAAGGGAGCCATAGCAGCAGCAGATGAGCTCAAAGGGCTGCTGGACGGCTCCAAGGTGGCTGGCACATGCAAAGGCCTGGCGGCTGAGCAGCAGGCACTGTTCAGCAATCTGCCGCAGGTGGGCTGGGCCGCGTCTCTGTTCCACGTTGTGCGCGCTTCATGGAGCTTTCACCAGACCTGTGTAGTGTTGCTGTGTTTGCCTTCTGAATGGGAGAGTCCACTCTGGATGGGGCGACAAGTGATCAGCAGTTGGCCGAGTCCGTGCAGGCGGGGTGCAGGCAAGGAGCCGCATGCACCATGTCTTTTTTAGATGTTATACAGTGTGCAGGATTACACTGTGAGCATGCGGCATGCGGTGGTGCATGCTGCAGAATCCCGATTTGCTGTCACTGAGGCTGTGGACCTTGACGTGGATGCATGCTGCCGCTGCTGCGCCGCCGGCTTCTGCACTTGCATGTTGCTGCCGCAGGTGCTTGGCTCTGCTGCTGATGCGCTGGGCGTGGCATACAGCAATGTGCGCCCGGAGGTGCAGAGCGCTGCACTGCCAGTCAAGGTGGGCTTGCAGGAATGCTGTAGCGCCACACTGCAACAGCGCGCAGCAGGTCGTCATGCCTGTTTAGTTGATTATAACAGTAGCTGTTGTGATGGTCTGTCATTTCTGTATGTGAATGCGTGCTGGCTGGTGCGTTGATGATTTAGCTTACCTTCTGACACCTCTTGTGCGAGGGTGCAACAGCACCCGCTGAACGCAACAGCGCTAAACACAACCTGAGCACCACTGTTGTAGTGCTTGTTCTCTGTTGCCATACACATATGCTGGCCTAAATTTGGTTGCACAATATCCAAAGATGCTAAGTTGTACGTGCAACGCAGCATGTGCTGTTAAGGTAGTGCTTGCAGAGGTGAACCACTGCACTGGTGTGTGCTGAATTAGTCAAGTGTTCACAGTGGTAGCAGGAGCGGTGCACTTAAGCGTTGATGATTTAGCTTACCTTCTGACACCTCTTGTGCGAGGGTGCAACAGCACCTGCTGAACGCAACAACGCTTAACACAACCTGAGCACATCTACATGGCAGTGGCTGCCTTCAAACAACCAGCAGCTGCCTGTCGTCACATTATTACTTGTCTTTGATGGCTGTGGGGTGACTGTTTGTGAGTGCGGTGATGATTTAGCTTACCTTCTGACACCTCTTGTGCGAGGGCGCAACAGCACCCGCTGAACGCATAACGCTAAACACAACCTGAGCACATCTGCATGGCAGTGGCTGCCTTCAAACAATCAGCAGCTGCTTTCTTTGATCATCATGTGTCTTCCACGCTGTGGTTAGCTTTTGTGAGTGCGTTGATGATTTAGCTTACCTTCTGACACCTCTTGTGCGAGGGCGCAACAGCACCCGCTGAACGCAACAACGCTAAACACAACCTGAGCACATCTGCATGGCAGTGGCTGCCTCCAAACAACCAGCAGCTGCTTTCTTTGATCGTCATGTGTCTTCGATGGCTGTGGTTGGATTTTGTGAGTGCGGTGATGATTTAGCTTACCTTCTGACACCTCTTGTGCGAGGGCGCAACAGCACCCGCTGAACGCAACCGCGCTAAACACAACCTGAGCACAAGAATTTGGCTGTCACGTTGTATAAAGAGTTAAACACTGGCATGAGCGTTTTTCAGTGTGGTGATGGGTGCCTTACCAGGTGTGCCAGTGCGTTGATGATTTAGCCTACCTTCTGACACCTCATGTGCGAGGGCGCAACAGCACCCGCTGAACGCAACAGCGCTAAACACACCCTGAGCACTGAGTGAGCATACATGTCAGACGCTAACGCCTCAATTCCTGCGACCCCAAGGCAGCGTGTGACAACGTGCTGCTTGCGTAGCTGGGTTGGTATTGAGGCAACCGGCTGAGACCTCATGGGCAGAGGCAGCCACAGCATCCAGTGATTGCAACGAAGCCCAGTTAATGTTTCGCCTTGCCTTGCACCACCTGCACTTAAACATTGCGCGCTGAGCTGCTGCATGCATTGCTGTTGCTACTGCTGCTGCATCTCTTCCGCAGGCTGGTGCCAGCCCAACCTTGCCCAGCCCTACGCTCGCGCCTGCACTGCTGGATGCAGCGCGTGCAATGCTGGGGCTAGCACACAGCTGCATTGCCAGGAGTCAAACCCTCAGCAGCCTCAACGCAGCGGTGCAGCCGCAGCTGCAGCAGCTGGCAGCAGCAGCACTGTCCGGCCCGCTCGCAGCAGCGCAGCAGCAGCTGGCAGCAGTCGGCTCAGAGCTGCTGAGTCCTGCCGGTGTTCAGTGGGGCTTAGGGGCTGAGTTGCAGCAGCGGGGTTTGGGGTTGAGAGCGGCACTGGCAGCAGCAGCAGCGCTGGATGCGCTGCAGCAGGCAGCCGCTGTTGAGGGGCTGTCTGCTGTGGTGGTGCTGCGGCTGACAGAGGTGAGGCAAGCTGGCAGTCTGGCGTATGCGCAGCTACACCTGGAGTTGCTGCGTTTCTCAGTGTGTCTGACAAAGGGCTGAAGCAATTTGACTTCTAACAGCAACAACTCAACTGCAACTGGGTAGATTTGCAGGGCACATGAGCAGCTGCTGCAACATGTGGAGCTATGACGTCATCTGATTGCAGAATGCAGCACCAATGGCCTGCAGCGTAGGGCTGTACATTTTCAGTATGCTTGTCTGCTGTGCCAACCTGGTATGTTGCTGTGCTTCCGGCTTCTGCCTTGCGAGCTGTGTGCAGGGCCCAGCACCTCAGCCAGCAGCAGCAGTGGAGCAGCAGCAGCAGCAGCAAGACGGCAAGGAGACCAAGAAGAAGGACAAGAAGGACAAGAAGGCTGCTGGTCTGACCCTGGGCAAGGGCTGTGCGGTGGTGCGGGCTCACCTGGAGAAGGCAGCAGCAGGAGCAGCAGGCACACTGCAGGTGAGCAACACGCTGCAGCTGCAACTCATGTTGTTGCGTTGGCTTGACAGGCTGCGGCCTAGCAGCAGCTGCTGCTAGGAAGGCAGCTGCAGCAGCAGGCACGCTGCAGCTTGGCATCGTGGGTTTGCTGCTTGATACGTGTTCACATGTCAACGGCAGAAGCAGCAGCAGCAGCAGCATGCAGAGCGTTGGTCGGCGCAGCAGGTGCGCAGGGGTAGCGGCAGTCCCACATTGCAATGGAGAAGCAGAGCGCTCACGGCACCGGGGGCGCTGCAGCAGGGGCAGCACGTCAGGGGGCTGGCGAAGCAGCGGCTGCCAGCCAGCATGCGTCTAACAGCAGTGGCTGCAGCATATGCCATCGCCGCAAGGCAGGCAAGGGCACTGCGCCAAGTAGCGCTGATGCACCAAGTTGGGCTGTCCCACGACCCGCTGCTGCCGCCCTGCCTCGACTGCGCCTTTGTTGATCACCGACCAGGTAATAGACGGCGGCCTCGCTGCCGCTGACGCCGTGCTGGGGGGCGGCGCAGGCCTGGACGCGGTCGCGGGCGCCATCGCCGCGCACGAGGCCCCTGCTGTGAAGCTGCTGGAGGACCTCAGGGTGGTGGTGGAGGCAAACCAGGCTCGCAGGAAGCCCAAGGTGCGAGGCATTGGAGCATGTGGGTCGGCTGCGAAATGGTCTTCTTATATTAGGCTGTGTGAGCCCAGGGAAGCTGTCGGAGGGTCAAGGAGCAGCACCAAATGGGGTCGGCAGGGGTTGCTGGCATAGGTGCTGCGTTGTCCTGGTCAATTTGATGATGAGCTGCGTGTGGTGACTGTTTGCACCTACATCTGTGCTGAAGATTGCTGAGGATATGATCACTACATCCTGCATGCCTGGCCGGTTGCCTGCCTGCCTGCGTGCCTGCCAGTGGTCACTACCGTGGTCATCACCTGACGTCACCTGTGGCCATCAGCACAGTCCGCACGCAGCCACATGCGGGTGCCTGACGCTGCCAGAACCCCCACCCCTCCCGCCGCGCCTGCCGTGCTGTGCGTCTGACGGCGTGTGTGGTCTGGCGCTCCCTGCCTGTGCCTGTGCCTCTGCCGCTGCTGCTGCCGCAGGTGGCCAAGGGTGCGCGCGACTTCCTGCCGGACCAGATGGCCATCAGGGAGGCGGCCTTTGGCACCATCACCAGCGTGTTCAAGAGGCACGGTGAGCAGCAGGTTGCGGCAGCAGCAGCAGCAGCCAAACAGCCTAGGTTGCACAGTCCTCTGAGATTATTCGCCAGTGTGTGCAAGGGGCACGGTGGGCCGATGGCGGCGGCAGCAGCCAAACAGCCTAGATGACAGCCATTTTGACATAGTCTGCCAGTGTGTGCCAGAGGCATGGTGAGCACGTGGCGGCGGCAGCAGCAGCAGCAGCCATGCAGCCTAGAGGGCCACAGGCGTGTGGCATGTCTGCCAGTGTGTGTGCAAGAGCCACGACGAGCCGGTGCTGGCGGCGTAAGCAAATGTAATGTGCTACAGCAGCAGCAGCGGCAAGCATTAGCAGTAGCACGGACAGCAGCACTTCTGCAGTTTGAGATCCTGTGGACATCCGGCGTCATCATTACACGCTGGAGAAGCACAATCACAGCAGAGCGCCTGTCAGCAGCAGACGTGTAAGCAAGCGCGTAAGCAAGCGTGTAAGCAGTTTGAGGTGTGCCCAACTGACCTTGCACATGCCGAAGCTGCAGCCAGTGGTTGGAGCAGTACGTGTATCCTCCACCTCCAGGTCTCATCTGTTGCTGCTGCTGCTGCTGCTGCTGCTGCTGCTGCTGCTGCTGCTGCCAGGTGCCGTGGCCATCGACACGCCCGTGTTTGAGCTGCGCGAGACGCTCATGGGCAAGTACGGCGAGGACAGCAAGCTCATATACGACCTGGCTGACCAGGTGCGCAGCTGCTTTTGTGACGTGTTGCTGCTTTATTGTGAGAAACTTTGGAGTTGGCATGCTGCCCTCATAGCCATACATCACCCCACAGGGCTGAGAATGAATGGGTAGATTGCAGCAGCATGCGCGCACAGGCAGCACATGCTGCACAACACCAGGGCTGAACACCTTTGATACACGGTGTTTGCTTGCAAGTTCAAAGAAGAAGGAGGTGTTTGACCATGTTTGATCCTGCAGGGAGGGGAGCTGCTGAGCCTGCGCTACGACCTGACCGTGCCCTTTGCGCGCTACGTGGCCGTCAACGCCATCGGCAACATCAAGCGCTACCACATCGGCAAGGTGTACCGCCGCGACCAGCCCCAGCTGAACCGCGGACGCTTCAGGTGGGCAGGGCAGCTGGGGCCTTGCAACAGAGCTGCGCACACAAGCATCAAGTGGCTGCCACTGTCTGTGTTGCGGCGATTGCGACAAGCTGCACGGTATGCTGCTACAACACTGCTCGGGTGACATTCCAAAAGCCTCAATTCGAATCATAGCCCCACCACCAAGCTGCTGCTGCTGCTGCTGCTGCTGCAGGGAGTTCTTCCAGTGTGACTTTGACATCGCCGGCAGCTACGCCGCCATGGTGCCCGATGCGGAGGTGCTGAGCGTGCTGGTGGAGATCCTGCGCGACCTGCAGCTGGGCAAGTTCACGGTGAAGCTCAACCACAGGCGGCTGCTGGACGCCATGCTGGCCATCGCCGGCGTGCCCCCGCAGAAGTTCCGGCCGATCTGCAGGTGCGCGGTGTGAAGTTCATGACTCAGCGAACGGCGTGTGGACTTGCAGCATGATTTATCAGCTACGCAAACGCTTGAGGCACTTCTGTGGGACGGCTGCTTCATGCGTTTGCTTTGGTGCCTCTGATTGTCCCGCTGCTGCTGCTGCTGTCGTCGCTGCCGTCACTGCAGTGCCATCGACAAGCTCGACAAGGAGCCCTGGGAGGTGGTGCGTGCTGAGATGGTGGAGGAGAAGGGCCTGCCTGGGGACGTGGCTGACACCATAGGCCAGTTTGTGATGCTGCGGTGAGCGCCAGGCATCACTGCCCTTGCCATGCTGATGGTGGGAGGTCAGGGTTGGTGGTGTGCGAGTCCCTGCGTGCATGCGTGCACGCGTATGCAGTGGAGGGGCTGCCTGGGTGTGTGGTCGGCACCACTGGCCAGTTTGTGGTGCTGTGGCCGACGCAGATGACTCGCCGTCCTGCAGCAGAGATGCAAGCGCATGTCGTAAGGCGGGCGTGCAAGTGCCATTGACTTGTTGCAGGATGCCACTCGCTCATGGACCCTCAACGCCGCAAGCACACCTCTTGCCTGCTGCTGTTCCTTCTGCTTTTGTGTCGAGCCTGCATCTCATCTGTTGTTCTCAAATGCCTGAGGTTGCCCGCCAGTGTGACGCTGATAGCAAAGCAGGCAGCAGTCCTATGTTTCACCAGCCCTCCCGCTGCAAGTTACCTTATCCTTGGTATCATCGTACTGCTGCTGCTGGTGCTGGTGCTGCTGCTGCTGCAGTGGCGAGCCCCGGCAGCTGCTGGCGGTCCTCACCGCCTCCGAGCATCCCCTGGCGCAGCACCCAGACTCGGCAGCAGCACTGGCTGAGCTGTCGTCGCTGTTTGACTACCTGGACGCGCTGGGTGCGCTGGGCCCCATCAGCTTTGACCTCAGCCTGGCACGCGGCCTGGACTACTACACAGGCGTCATCTACGAGGCGGTGCTGGAGGGCGGCAACGTGGGCTCGATTGCAGCAGGTGAGTGGGCTGATTCTTGTGTGGCCCTGCATCATATGTTGCGTGCTAGAAAGGGCTGTGTTGACCGCATGGGCTCTGAGTCGGATGTGGCCTTGGTCTTGCATGTCGCCTGGCATGGCATGGAGATCAGGTAAGCTGCGCTGCAGGGTCGCAACGTGGCCTGAACTGCACCAGGTGCATGCAGTGGATGCGAGATCTGTGTATCCTGTGCTTGGACATACACGTTGCGCCATGCACCTGTGGGCTTGAGTGGAGTCATGTGTGCCATGCCATAAAGTTGCTGCATGATTCGTGCACGCACTCGCATGTACGCCCCGGTCTTCTGACGCCAGGCTGCCTCTCCCGCTGCAGGTGGCCGCTACGACAAGCTGGTGGGCATGTTCAGCGGCAAGGACGTGCCGGCAGTGGGCGTGTCCATCGGCATCGAGCGCGTGTTTGCCATCATGGAGGGCCAGGCACGGGAGCGCGCGGCAGCTAGCGGCACCGCCATCCGCGCGACAGAGACGCAGGTGCTGGTGGCGTCGATCGGCAACGGCATGCAGGTGGGGTGGCAGGGCTCGTGGCTGCCTGGCGGCTAGTGCAGTGCATGTGCATGACTGTGAGAGGTGCTGCTGGCAGGGCAGTGAGCGTGGCTTCAAAAGAAGTGTCTCATCCACGATGCTACTATTCGCACAGCAAGTCAAGCTGTACTCGTTGCCCTTTCACATCATTGTAACTTCACCACCTTTTCCATCTGTCGGTGCTGCCGCAGGTCAAGCGCATGGAGGTTGCTGCCAAGCTGTGGGCGGCCGGCATCAAGGCCGAGTTTGGGTTCAAACCCAACCCCAAGATGGGCGACCAGCTGGGCTACGCGCTCGAGCAGGGCATCCCCTTCATGGTGCTGTTTGGCGAGACGGAGCTGCAGCAGGGGCAGGTCAAGGTGAAGGACATGGCGGCAAAGACGGAGGAGACGGTGGCACTGGATGGGCTTGTGGCTGAGCTGCAGCGGCTCATTGCAGCCCAAGTTGCCAGCTGAGTGCTGCAAGCTTTGCATGTATGTATGCGGGTGTTCAATCTGCGAGGTTGGTCGGGGGCCGTGCTGCATGCGCACCGGTCTTGAGGTGGCAGCCGCCCGCATGGTCGCTTGGTGCTGACGATGGCGGCCCCTCATTCACAATTTGTAGGTTACACGACGGGAACATCGCCCGCGTCTGAGCCAATGACAGGCCCATTGGGCAACCACCTAAACCATCAATCTTCCATTTTTGAGCGGGAAATTAGCCAGTTGCTTTTGGCTCTAGCGCACTGGCACACTGCTCCACCGCAAGCACTCCTAATCATGACTGCACGTACAGCAGCCCTCCTCCACTTAGCCACTGCGCGGCATCCTTCTGCACCGTCAATTCCATGCAACTCAATATTCTGGCGGCCAAACAAGCAGCCAACACATTCTAATGCAATTGTTGATTGTGATGCCACCTCATTTTGACAAGCTTGCATCGACTCTGTGAAATCTCTGGTGGTGTGCATGTGCACGAGCTGCTAGCGGAGCACAGCTGCTCAGCAGGGCTGCAACACTTGCAGCGCGGCTGCCTGCGCATGCATATGCATATCCATATCCATATAATGTCCCTTGCAAGGTCAGGCAGTGCTCAAAGACAACGTGACATAACCAATCGTGCTGTGCACAGTCGGGTTCCCTGCAACACATAAGTCGTTTAATTGATCTACTGGAAGGTAACCACCCTGGTGGACAGCAGCCCATCAGTGAGATGCAGTGTAAACATAGGGTTGCTAATGTCGAGCGCAAGCTTCTGTAAGGGACACGGCACTAGCATGCACAATGCTGTGAATATAAGTCTGCAGTCTGTGTGCAAAGCATTAGCAAAATTGAATGACAGACTGCCCAGTAAACAATGAGAGGAAGCGATCTAGAATATTCAGAGTAGTATATAATTCTAATCACGTAGGCGCCTGCACGAGCTCGAGTGAACCTGGACATGCACGCCGTGCATCCGTGACGGAGGAGCTCTGCTGCTGCCCATCAGCTTCACTAAAAGCAATCGAGTCAAACGCCGCCAACATGAAGAGGCCTGCTGTGGGTTACCCTGCAGTTGGTTGTCGGCGAAGTTCATTTGTTGGCGGCCTGTTCAGGAAAGGGCGCGCGCTATCCCGCTCGCGGCGTGAGTGCATAGTGCCCCTTCTACATGTGCTTGATCCGCTGCGTGTGTTCTATCGTGATCAGGCAGCAACCTTCTGCGATGCTTCTGCAGGCTGCAACTGTGCAGCGGGCACAAGCAGCTGCTACCAGCCTGGAGGCTGCAATGGGCTGTTACAGGGTAATTAACGTTGATGTTACGTAGAAAGACAGGAAACAGCACTACATGCATGATACCGTATGCCGTGAGCCAGGCTGGCACAGAGCATTTGTCAACAGGTTGGGGGCTGCCCTCAGCTGTGTTGCGGTTGCCCTCAGCTATGTTGTGTGGCCAGCTGCACTTGCCGCAAGTGTATGGCATACAATATGGTGTCAGCCAGCAATATGCCCGTGCAGTTCAAGCGCTGTGGGGCTGCTTGATGCGTGTGCACAGTGCCAAGTGCTGCCAGTGGTATGAGGCAGCGGTTCTGTGCCAAACAGCTGTGCTTGTTGCAGTGGGCCCTTTTGGCACCAAAATTGGTGCCTTAATGTTCGTGCTTAGAGTGCAAAACAACAGTGCAATGCAAAATTCCCTTGCGTCTTCTTGCAAGCTCTCAAAGTCTGATATGAAATTGCCTGCATGGCAGCCCAATAGCAGCACCACGAAAACCAGGGCGGGGATCTTCTGGTCCAGCATTGCTTGAGGTGAGCAGCTGTGCATTAACCTGGAGCCCAGGAGCCGTTTGAAACCCATACTTCACAAAAGCCCTATACACACCGCACATAGTTGTGCACGTGAGCAAGCCATGCTCCAAGGAGTGCAATGCCTGATGCTGGCCAGCTTCAGGGGAATAACGCTCCACCAAACTAACCGCTGCTTGACGTAGGTGCAGCATGTGTTGCAGTTTATGCATCATACCATGTCATGTTGAGGGTGCTGCTGTTGCGGACCAATGTGGCACACATTGTATGTTCAGGGTGTGTGGCAATTGGTGTGGCTGCAGCACCAGCTGGTGAGCTGGCGGCAGCTGGCGAGAGGTAGCAGCTGTACACACATGGTGAACTTCAGCACTTGATGTGCTGCAGGGGTGTGTATTTTTGGGCAAGCAAGTAGCTGCAGCTGCATGTGCGCTGCTAAGCGCTACAGTTTCAGCGCGCATTTGTGCCAACAGAGTGTGCAGCTGTAACGTGTGTTCATGTTGGCAGGTATACGTCACTCTGCATGCCACAATCGGCACTGGTCTTGCTCTACCTGCAGCTCACGGCGCTAATAGCACAAGGCAACAATGCCCGCAGTTGCTCAATCCAAAGCCTGCAGCTAGCGCACGACCTACAGTCAGCACAGTAGTGGGCCAAGCAGCAGCCAACTCACAGTTGGATAACAGCAAGCAAATGAATGTGCCATATCAGAGGTGCTGAACAGCGCAGCCGGCTCAGCATGTCAGGGAAACAATATGCATGCACAGCAAAATGCTGTACAGGTTCTCAGCAGCAAATCAACCTGTTGTAGTACAACCACACACTCTAAAACGAACAATGCTGTCAGTGCATATCTGTGTAGCAGCGCACATCTCTGTTCTGACCATCACAGGTATGCTTGGCCTCCTGCCATGGCGCAGTCAGCAAGGATCAGAACGTGTGCCCCTGCTGCTATGCACCCCTGCTGTGACTGTACCAAGGAGCAGCACTTTAAGCTAGCAGGGAAACAACGCAGGCAGAAGCAGAGCACCTGACTGCACCAAACTGTGACAACTGTGACACGCTATTACTGCACTCATGGGACAGCATGCAACATAAAGGTTCATGTGGTGCTTTCTCCACACCCAACCATATGAGATCCTCTCAAAACTTGCACCACGCGCCCATTGATAAGCCCAGCCCTGGATTGGAAGGGTGTGCTGCTTGAAGAGTGTAACAGTGACATCCTAAAAGAGATGCAGGCCATTGAGTAACAGGCAACTGACTGCTCCGCTCAGTCTGCGATATAAAGGCTTCCAGTATATGGCATGTCACCCTACTGTGCATTGAGCCAGCTGCCAAACCCAAGTATAGTAAGTGTTTGGTATCTTGAAAGACATTTCGTACATGTGGATCCAGTGACCATCTCATATGCTGTGAGCCACCCTTGGTAAAAGTACCTAACTAACATCCTGCAGAAAGGGATAAACAAATGACACAACGCAGAGTGACCATATTGACGCACTTGCATGCAATGCCCCTCAGGAAGAAATCTCAAGAAACAATGAAGTTTCGCCGTGATTCACCGCAGTGACCGCCGCACTGAGCAAGCAGTTTGCATTGCAAACATCACCAACCAACCAAGGCATGTTGTGGACATCAGGCAGTCAGCAACTAAAGGCAGCATCAGACGACAGCAACTTAACAGATACATGCACGGGTACACAAGCAAGGTGGTGACAACATGAGCCCCAAGGACTACGGGCAACTGCATCCGAAATGACACCTGTAGGTATATAGGCATCAGGCTAAACCAGCACACTAGGGTGGTCCAGGGGCCAGCCCTAGCAACATTGAGCAACTGAGCCACATCTTGTACATCACCGCAGCCAAGCTCTCCGAATTGTCATGCCCAAGACACGACTGAAATCCCAGCACCACAGATGGCGTACCAGTACTTAGGCAGCCCTCCAACTGCCACCATCACAACACTTTGTCAACTTGCCGGCAGCCCAGGCCAAGACAAGCCTAGCTAGAGTGTGACACAAGCAGAGGCCGGTCACGAGATCAGCCAGCCTGCTCTCCTGCAAGCAATGGCATGCACACATGTTGCAGCATGCGTACGTCACCACTCCCCCTGGGGCCCAAACGCACCCCAGACCCCACTGCTGCCAGCATTGCCCTGCTGTGGTGCCGGCCGATATCATCCTGCCCATCGCCCCAAGTCATACAAAAGCCACAACTCATCATGCACACCCGCTGCAATCCTGCAGCAGCAGGAACTGCTGCACTTGCTGCTATCGCCTGCAGCTGAACAAGTGTATCCTGTTGCCCGCGGGAGTGCCCGCATGTCGTGTAGCGCGCTGACTGAAACTTCAGGAAGCCCAGTCGCTGCAGGCTGGTCTTGCCAGCCAGCACTTTCAACGCTCTGTGCACCGTAGCAGTGTCACCCACGCCGCCGCAGCATCCCTCACCGCACAGCAGCTCTGCGGGCAGGCCAACGCTGTGCAGCTGCGGCAGCTGTGCTAGGGCCTGCAGCAAGGCCGCCGCAGTTTTAGCATCCAGGCAATGGCTGATTTGTGCCATGCTGAAGAACTGCAGCTGCTGCAGGCACGCCAGCTCTGCTGCCAACGCCGCAGTCCCTTGTGGTGGCTCCTCGCTCTCAAAAGGACGGCAGTTGGGTTCCGCTTTACACCACAACAGTGACAGCTGCTGTAGGCCTAACAGCTGCCCCGCGGGAAGCAAGCCTCCCAGCTGCTTAACGCGGCTAGCAGCGTAGCGCCAGCCCACAGCCATATGCACTGCCTGCAAGCCAGGCAGCTGCGCCAACACCTGCCAGCTGCTGAGCCATGCAAGAGGTTCCTCGCTGTCGCAGTATCTGATTATGTATTCAGCTGGGCTGTCTGCTGTAACAATTGCTGCAGGCAGTGCAGCCGCCAATGCTGCTCCAGCTGCCGCTGCAGCCTCATTTCCGTGGGGTTGTGCGCTGCCAGCGGGCAAGGTGAAGTGAAGATCAGCTGTGGCAAGTGTGTACAGCTGGCCAGGCTGATGGTTGATGGGCTGGCAGCAATGGGCACCACCACTTTGCTGCAGAACAGCTGCATGGACAAAGACCAGTACAGGGCAGCACAGTGTGCAAACAGCATTGCCGTTCATGTCAAGTGGCATCAATGCACTGCACTGGCAGCACCAACTGCACAGCACACTACATTGCAGCAGAGTGCACTGTTGTATGCTGTAGTGCCACAACAGTACAAGAAAGTGCAACGCAGAGCAGCATGACACCCACTTGGTAGTAACAGCTGAGCACTGCGTTTCATCAAGCAAGAGACACGGTTGCATATCACACGGCGTTGCCTCTTGTATTGGGCAAAGATGTGTACCATACGTTTGCGGGTGCAATGAACAACTTGTTGTGCTGCAGCACGCAATCACAATGGCACAAAAGCTGCGGCGCTGCAATCAACCCACCTGCTCCACTGCTGGCAGCAGCGCTGCAACTGCTGACAACTCCAAAAAGGTGCTTGTCTTAAATGCTGCGACACGCACCGCTGGCAGCTGCACGCCCTGTGGCACTAGCTCTGCTGGCATCGGAGGTGCTGAGCGCAGGTGCAAGTGCAGGCGCGTGACAGCTGTCAGTGCTGCAAGCGAGTTAAAGAACGCCGTGTCTATTCCTGGCCAAACGTTGCTGTCAACCCCAACTGCTAGGTTTGAGAGCGCCGGCAGCTGCGATGTCAGTGCCTGCAAGGGCCGCCAGTGGTCAGCATCACCGACCCTGGCATGCATATGGCTGACATGATGCAGTCTGTGGCTCCTACTGCTTGCCACTGGTACTGCGCTTGCCAATTCGACTGAGATGCGCGTGATGTGCGGGTCCAGGGCAGTAGCAAAGGCCTTGCAGGACAGCCGCGCTGCCTGCTGGTCGGCGTGCGGCAGCAGGCTGTGCAGCAGTGTTCCTAGCTCGGGCGGAAGGGCTTTTGTCGTGTCTGCAAATGCTGCAGACATGTTGTGGCTGCAGTGCTGTGCATCAACTGGTGGCGTAGTAGCTTCCGCTGGTGCTGCCTGGTGCTGCTGCATGCTGGCCGGGCTGCCCTCTGCAGCAGTGCACTAAAGTGTTGGCTCCGCTTGGTTTATCTAGCCAAGAGCATGCAGCAGGTACATTCACGCCTTATTGCGTTTTTGGTTACGCCTTGCCCAAACAAAAGCTGTGCACACGTGGGAAGCAGCATCCATCAGCACAGAGGTGGTGAGTGAATCTGCAGCACTACAGGTGTTACTGCACAACGAGGTAAGGTGCACATCTTGTTGTAGCTGTGACAGCAGCATGTTCCAATGTCGGTTCAGTGTTGTCCTGCATGCTGGTCTGCCTCGGTGTTCACACCGCCACATGGCTGGCCAACCACACAGCATGCAAGGTAGTTGTGAGGAGCGCAAGGCAGTTGTCCGATAATGAGCATGTCCATACCTTTAGTATGCACGTTTTGCGTTGCAGCCCTTGGAACGTAGTGACTTCGAACGTTGCGTTGCGCAACAGAGAGCAAAGCAGTGTGCCTCCTAGACGAGCTGATTGACCTAATTGGTTGCTGCTAAATACCTTATTGTACACTACAGCGATGCAGTTAGTTTCAAAGGGGCAGGTCACTCGTATACACGCAATTTGTTGCAACCGAGCAGCGAAGACCACTAGTTCCTGGAAGGAGGAGCCTAACGAGTGTACAGCAAGCTACAAGTGACGAGAATTTCGGAGTTGAAAAGTTCACGAAGGTGAGTGACTCAAACGCTCATGTCAGGCTGTGTAGCCGTTCTCAGGGCAGCAGGCCAGCTGGCACTGTCATAACAGTGTGCCCTGGCCATTATGCTGTACTGCCAAGTGGCAGTGACAGGTATCGGTCGTTCGCCAGTGCCTGGCAGCTACACTCGAAGTGGTGCATTTGCAGCGGTTGCACATATTGCACGATGTAGCGCCTGTTGAGACATGAGGTCAGACACTAATGTAAAAGAACGGATTTAACGGCTCCTGGGCTCCAGATAAATGCAAAACGACATACCTGATCAATACCTTCAAAGCAATGCTTGACCAGGAGCGGCCCGCTCAAGCTCTCCTGGTGCTCCGAGTGTGCTGCCATGCAGGCAAGCTGGCCAGCATCAAAGCATCATCTTCATACGCACCTGTACCGCAAACTCGATTTCAAAAACAGCGGCAGTGTCAACGAGAGTAGCCCGAGCGGACCAACTCTCGGACGCCTTCCTCCAGGCACTTATGGCGTCCTGCCCATCCAGCTGCAGAGCCCCGCGGTGACACTCGATGCCGGGGTGTAGGGGCATCATCCAGAACAGAATATAACATCACAACATCCTCGCAAATGTTAGCTCAGTAGCCGCAGCAGTAGCAGCAGCAGCAACAGCAGTTTCACTGAGAATCTTTCTGTGATAAGCAGCAACAGTGTAACAGCAGTGGCTGGAGGAGCGCGCGCGTGAATGCGGTGTGCAGCTGGGTGGGCGCTTGCTGAGACTGCTGCTGTATGCGGATGACCTGGCCTTACTAGCCAGCAGCCAGGAGGAGCTGCAACAGCTGCTGGATGCTGTGAGTACCTTCTGCGCGCATTATGATATGGAGGTGAATGTGGGAAAAACAGAGGTGGTAGTATTTGGCCACCAGCGCTACCGGGGTCCTGCGCAGTGGACCTTTGTTGGCAGGGATGGTGTGCGTGTGCCTGTGCCCAGAAGCAGCGAGTTCAGGTATTTGGGATGTGTGTTCCATGAGACTAAGGGTGTTACAGCATGTGTTTCGTCCCTGGCAGCTGCTGGCTCGCGGGCAATGTGGGCCATGCGCTCCCGCTGCGCTGACCACCACATCACGGGGCTTGGCTTGCAGGTGCACCTGTTCAACTCACTGGTCTCGCCAATCTTGGGCTACTGCTCAGAAGTGTGGGCCCCTGCACTGCTTCATAGCTGCGGAAGTGGGCCGCAGGGCGTTGCCAAGGCGCTTAGCAATGACATGCAAGTGGTGCAGTTCATGTTTTTGCGTATGTTGGCTGGGCGTGTTCGCAAGTCTACTTGCAGGCAGCTGCTGTTGCGTGAATTTGGCTGCAGACCCCTGATCAGTGGTTGGTTCACAGCTTGCTGGGACCTGTGGGACCGGGTGGTCTCACGGCCGCCTAGTGACTGGTTGTTTTTAGCAATGCAGGAGAACAGAGACCTCAGTATGCGCACCTACCCAAGCAGCGCTGATCAGGGTAGGCAAAAGTCCTTGTGGTTCTGGCAGTTTAGGTCCCTTGTGCGCACGTTGCATACCCGTACGGGCACGTTGGGCGACATACCTGATGCACTGGTCGGTCTGCACTGCCTTGAGGAGTCTGATATGCGCTGTGTGCATGAGGCTTTTCAGTCTTGGTTGTATCAGCAGTGGCATGATTTACCCACTGATCCCAGAGTTGCTGGTTCTGATACTGTCATGTATTCTACGTACGAGAGCTGGTTTGCATGCACATCACTTGATGAGCTGGACATGTCAAAGCCGTCTGGCTGGTGTCCAGACTATGTGCACAACACTGCTGGCCTCAACAAAGTACACCTGTCGTCACTGATGCGTTTTCGTCTGGGTGCACATGACTTGCGCGTGGCTACTGGTCGGTGGGAGAGGGCTGGCAACTCCTTGCTACCTAGACATCAGCGGCTTTGCACCCGATGCGCTGCTGGCCAGGTTGAGGATGAGTTCCACGTGGTATTTGAGTGTGATGCTTACGAGCTAGTCCGGGAGCGTTTTTGGTGTCTGTTTGATGAGTTCGGTGGTTGGCAGAACCCAAGTGCATCAGCAAACCCGAGCGGGCGATGTCTGGCAGACTTTATGCGGCAAAGACAAAGTAAGGTTGCTGCTTTCATACACAGTTGCTTACTGGTACGTAGCGATCCAGAGTTGGCACATTTGTTGCTTCCCAGTGATGGCATTACTAGTAGTGCTTCTGAAGTTACTGATTCTCTGAGTTCTGAGCTCTCTGAGCTTGTTGAGGTTGCGGTTTCTTCCGGTTGATGGTCTTCTTTTGAGTTTTGTGGACCCCATGAGCCTTGTTTGGCTCCTTTGCGGGTGGGCCAGTGGCCCTACTTTGGTAATTCGGTAATTCGGTAATTCGGTAACCCAGCAGTGAAGCACAGCAAGTCATAATATGTATTGCTTTGCTGATAAAAAAACAAAAAAATAGAACAGAAAAAAGATAATTTACCAGTGGCCTAACATGTTACCCCTATCACACGGGCACTCAGTCATGTGTGGTGCTCCCCATGTGTAACGGCGTCAATCAATATCCATACACAGTCACTGATGTCCATATCAGAAGACCATGCAGGATGCAACGGTGCTACTGTGGAGTGGTGAGTGGGGGTCCACTCATCCACAACCCCTGAAATAAGAGCGGCATCACCATCAATCCGGTGGTAGCAGCACACAATATCCTCAAACAACTGCCAATATCATCATCATCTATTACCCATTCAAGCCATAGCATCAGCGCCGTCGGCCCTGCGCCCCACCGGGGCGGAAAAAGGAGGGAGCACTGCTCCAGAATGTTTGCATGCATTGCGCACATCCCAAGACTTGACAAAAAAAGCAGCAATACACGGTGACACCTGTTGACATCTTCCAGAACTGCCCCAAATATCATCAGATACAAAACGCAACACCTTGATTGACGAATCAGCCATGGACAAAACGCTGCGCAACTTTTCAACGCAACCAGGCATAAAAATGATCTCGGCAAACATACTATCCCTCTGAGCAGAAGTAGCAGGGCAATCAAACATCAAGTGTGACAAAGACTCAACTTCTGCACCACAACAAGGACATCCTGAAGTGGAGTTAGCTCTGCGACCCCCAAACTGACTAGTACGCTCATGTACACACAGACAACTCATGATAACCCACACAAAAGCAATTCAATACCACGTGGAATTGCCACTGAACGCAAGTACGGCCTAGGCCTCCTGAAACCCATAGCATCAACATGAGTGGGATGCACATGAGCCACATACCGACTCAAGAGTGGATTGTTCCAACGTTTCACATGCAATCCTTTCAGCATGTAGTGTCCTGACCTGCTTGTTGACATGGCTCTTGCACGCACTGGCTCTGCCTTCCGCGATCACAACATTCACACCAAACTTGCACAGCAGGCTCTGCACATACTTGTGCCATGGTGTCACCGCCACAGCACCACTAGGAAGCCTCCATTCAGCTGTAAACACTTGATTTGGCAGCCGAACGCCCTGCATACACTGAATCCTGTAGTAGTACTCCAAAGCCCTCTGATGAAGCCACATGTGCAACGGTTTCACACCCCATTCTGCCAAGAGAGCTGAAGAGCATGGGCGCTCCTTGCCACAGCGCATTGCGCATTTGATGATGTCTGTCTGCACTTTGTCAATCAGCTGCAGTTGCCTAGCTGTGGACGGAAACCAAACCTCACTGCCATATGCAACAATGGGACGGACACAAGTCAGCAACAGTATGCGTGTAACCTCCACACTGATGCTGCGGCTCTTCCAAATTGGCATGAGCACACCCTTCACACGTTGCACCTTAGCCAGCATCTTCTCAAAACTGCCAACAACTGCCAATATGGTGTGTTATATGCCAATATGGTGTGTTATATGCATCACTTGAATACTTCTTTAGGAAACGTTTAGTATGATTGAAGCAACGTCCGACTTCGTAGCCGCTGCGTCGCATATGATGAATGCGCCTAGCTGCTTCCAACACAAAGCATGATTTATGCATCACAATGCGCATCAGGTGACAAAGTCTGCCATGCAACATGTTGTATGCTTGCGCTTGTGTCTTGCAAGATGTAACATGTTGAAAACGCAGTACTGCAAAGGATGCAAAACACGGTAGGCGCCGCCGGTCATACCAGACAGCATAGGAAAAAGCAAAACCGGGCTCATGTGCTTGATCAGCACTGACCGCCGCTGTCTCTGTGGTCAGAATGCGCATATCTAGTGCCACGCACTTGTGAATGGTGCTGTCCTGCCTTTCCAGGTGCATGCCGGGGTACAACCCGTGTATCCTGCCGTCCAACACCCATTGATCAGTATGCAATTAACTTTGTATGATGTTTGCCAGCGGGAAGTACTCCATCTCACCAACACCGCCAGGATGCAAGCACCCCAGTACCTCAACCCCGTCTGTCAAGTAGTCCACTTGATGCTCAAAGTAGTTCCACTCATCCAGACACCAGCACATGAAAAAGAAGTCATACCCATCCCTGGCAAAGTCTGCATACCCAGGGAATAAGCCGTGCTGACCCAAGAATGCGTTACGCCATGTAACATGCATGGGCCCACTGGCTGCTGACATGATTATTGAAACAGCTGCAAACTTAAAAACTAGCACACAATCACGCTGGCAGAAATCAAAAAACGCACAGTGCCAGAAGCAAGCAGTACAGCAGTACAGCAGTACAACAGTACAACAGCCTGCTGACTGTCCTAAAAACCCTAGATGCACGTTGCTCTATAAACCTGCCGAGCTGAAGACTGCAGTGCTAAGACAGCATCTATCAAAGCTACGGGCATGCAGGACACTGCAGCGTCTAAACCTCGCCTGCAACACCGCTAATGTCTACAGTGCCACACCAGCCTGGTGTTGCAGCACCTGTGCAAGAGTGTGGCAAATGGTGGGGCTGGTGACACCAAAATAAGTCTGTAGCTGCGCCGGACAAGTGCAGCAGGTGTGAAGAGAGCAGCACTCTAGCGCAGCAGCAAAAGGCTAGCAAGCAGGTGTGTATCTTCGGGCAAGCAAGCAGGTCACCAGCCGGCAGCTGGTCATGCACTGGTAAGCGCTACCAATGTACAGGTACAGAGCACACCTGTGGCTACAACGAGTGTGCAGCTGTTGCATGTGCAACGTCGTCAGGTACACGTCACATGGCTGTCACATTGGACGCTTGCCTTGCTTCATATCTGCACAGCTGATGACGCCGACAGGGCGGTGACACAATGCCAGCAGACGATCTTATGAATGCCTGAAGTCATTGTAAACATGCAGTCAGCAGCAGATGCTGGCCGAATAGCAACCAGAACTGTTGGATAACAGCAAGCCGATGAATGTGCAACGTCAGCAGTGCACATGTGCTGTACAGCCAGCCCAGCATGCTCATGATCCACATGCCGAGAAGTGCTAGGGCCTGCAGCAAGGCCGCCGCAGTCTTAGCATCCAGGCAATGGCTGATTTGCGTCATGCTGAAGAACTGCAGCTGCTGCAGGCACGCCAGCTCTGCTGCCAACGCCGCAGTCCCTTGTGGTGGCTCCTCGCTCTCAAAATGACGGCAGTTGGGTTCAGCTTTACACCACAGCAGTGACAGCTGCTGTAGGCCTGACAGCTGCCCCGCGAGAACAAGCCTCCCAGCTGCTTGACGCGGCTAGCAGCGTAGCGCAAGCCCGCAGCCATATGCACTGCCTGCAAGCCAGGAAGCTGCGCCAGCACCTGCCAGCTGCTGCGCCATGCAAGAGGTTCCTCGCTGTCGCAGTGCCTGATCATGTATTCAGCTGGGCTGTCTGCTGCAACAATTGCTGCTGGCAGTGCAGCCGCCAGTGCTGCTCCAGCTGCCGCTGCAGCCTCATTTCCGTGGGGTTGTGCGCTGCCAGCGGGCAAGGTGAAGTGAAGATCAGCTGTGGCAAAGTGTGTACAGCTGGCCAGGCTGATGGTTGATGGGCTGGCAGCAATGGGCACCACCACTTTGCTGCAGAACAGCTGCATGGACAAAGACCAGTGCAGGGCAGCACAGTGTGCAAACAGCATTGCCGTTCATGTCAAGTGGCATCAATGCACTGCACTGGCAGCACCAACTGCACAGCACACTACATTGCAGCAGAGTGCACTGTTGTATGCTGTAGTGCCACGACGGTACAAGAAAGTGCAACGCAGAGCAGCATGACACCCATTTCGTCGTAACAGGTGAGCACTGCATTTCATCAAGCAAGAGACATGGTTACAGATCACACGGCATTGCCTTATGTGTTGAGCAAAGATGTGCACCATACGTCTGCAGGCGCAGTGAACAGCACGCAACCACAATAGCACAATTGATGGGGCACTGCATGCAACCCACCTGCTCCACTGCTGGCACCAGCGCGGCAACTGCTGACAGCTCCAAACAGGCGCTCGTCTTCAAGCTTGCGACACGCACCGCTGGCAGCTGCAGGCCCTGCGGCTGTAGCTCTGCTGGCCTGGGAGCTGCTGAGCGCAGGCCCAAGTGCAGCCGTGTGACGGCTGTCAGTGCTGCAAGCGAGTTGAAGAACGTGGAGTCCAGTCCCAGCCAGCCGTTGCTGTCAACCCCAACCGCTAGGTTCGAGAGCGCAGGCAGCTGCGAGGTGAGCGCCTGCAAGGGGCGCCAGTGGCCTACATCTTTGACCCTGGCATGCATACGGCTGACGTGTCGCAGTCTGCTGCTGTGACTGCTGCTGCTTGCCATTGGTGCTGCTCTTGCAATGTCGACTGAGATGCGCGTGATGTGCAGGTCCAGGGCAGCAGCAAAGGCCTTGCAGGACAGCCGCGCTGCCTGCTGGTCGGCATGCGGCAGCAGGCGGCGCAGCACTGTTCCTAGCTCGGGCGGAAGCGCTATTGTCGTGTCTGCAAATCCTGCAGACATGAGGTGGCTGCAGTGCTGTTTGTTGACTGGCAGCGTAGTAGCTTCTGCTGGTGCTGCCTGGTGCTGCTGCATGCTGGCCGGGCTGCCCTCTGCAGCAGTGCACGGACCCCAGTGCTGCATGTGAACGGCTCACACTTGCAGGCAGCTGCGGACTTGTGTCCCCCACTTGTACAGCCTGTTGATGGAGTCGCTGCACGTGTGTCCACGCGGTGACTTCGACAGGACCTAATGACAATGGCAGGCATCAGTTGCCGACCAAGCAAGTGACTGTGCTAGCCCTGCAGCTACTGCGGCAACACCAACAATGCTTTGCTGCTGTGTATGCAAAATTGTGCATGTGCTTGCCGAGCCCCCGTCGCAGCCCTGCACCCGAAAGTAGTCTAAGCGCTGTTAACGTAACGCGTTTGTTGTCTGCGTTGACGTGGCAGGCACGCCACCCAGATGAAGCCACGGTTATATGTACTGCGTAAAGCAAGCCCAGGCAGCTAGATGAGCAAGTTTTTCAAAACATAGTCAAGTATAGGCGGAGATGACCTTGGTTGTTATCGCCTTCGAGCTCCGCGTCAGGCCGAAACAGCACAGCTTTTACTGGACGAGCTTACTGCATGGCAGCCGCAGTCTGGTCAACAAATCCCTCAAGTTTGATGCACGCACGTTTGGGAGCAAGATGATCGTGCTGTCGGTCAGCTTGTTGCATATGTTGCTCGGTTCAAACCTTGTACCAGAAACCTTGTAAAGTAACGAGTTTTTGACGGCTCCTGGGCTCCAGGTAAATGCACAGCTGCGTACCTCAAGCAATGCTGGACCAAGAGACCCCCGCCCAAGTTCTCCTGGTGCTCCGAGTGGGCTGCCATGCAGGCACGCATTCCTGCAGCAGAGCCTCAAACATCCAACATACCTGTAGTGCACAGTATTGCAGGGCAGAAGCGTCCACGAGTGCACACCCTGGGCGGGGAGGCATCCGTGACACTGCGCACTACCTTCAAGTAGCCTCCAGCAGGCCCCATGTCAGAGTAGGCCCCATGTCAGAGCCCGTCATAACAATAACACTCGCACAAACGCAGCAGCAGCAGCATATGTACACATATACCTTGTAACGGTTGCGACATCACTGATGCACAATCTGTCCTTGCCTGGCATTAAGTTCTTCCATTTTTGACTCAGCACCAATTTGCACCGCGGCAATCACATGCACTCGCAGCAGTCACACAGGAGATGCAGTGAGCCATGTCAACAAGCAGGTCAAGACACTACATGCTGAAAGGATTGCATGTGAAACGTTGGAACACTCCACTCTGAGTCGGTATGTGGCTCATGTGCACCCCTCTCATGTTGATGCTATGGGTTTCAGGAGGCCTAGGCCGTACTTGCGTTCAGTGGCAATTCCACGTGGTATTGAATTGCTTTTGTGTGGGTTATCATGAGTTGTCTGTGTGTACATGAGCGTACTAGTCAGTTTGGCGGTCGCAGAGCTAACTCCACTTCAGGATGTCCTTGTTGTGGTGCAGAAGTTGAGTCTTTGTCACACTTCATGTTTGATTGCCCTGCTACTTCTGCTCAGAGGGATGATATGTTTGCTGAGATCAGATCCCTGCCTGGTTGCGCTGAAAAGTTGCGCAGCGTTTTGTCCATGGCTGATTCGTCAGTCAAGGTGTTGCGTTTTGTATCTGATGATATTTGGGGCAGTTCTGGAAGATGTCTGATGTCACCGTGTATTGCTGCTTTTCTTGTCAAGTCTTGGGATGTGCGCAATGCATGCAAACATTCTGGAGCAGTGCTCCCTCCTCTTTCCGCCCCGGTGGGGCGCGGGGCCGATGGCGCTGATGCTATGGCTTGAATGGGTAATTTGATGATGAGGAGATGCAGTGATGCCCCAAACGGCGCTGCCCCACCGCCTGCACCTGCTGTGAATTGACTCCTATATCCTGATTGCCAGTGGTGGTGGCAAGGCGCGTCACACTGCTGGCAAGTTCCCCGTCATAAAAATGTACCAGACGCTGCGTTGAAAGTAAAGCGAACATGAGGCCTAGCACACTCGACTACATGAGGGAGCTGCGCAGCCAATACATGTCTAGTGTGAGGCGCCCACAACAAGCTTGACAACAGACACCTCTGCTACTGGCCAGGTTTAGGAGTGCAACACATCTCTACTATACTTGCAGCAGCTGCTGTTTGTACTGCCTAGGCAGGCCTGTTGTTGTTCCATGGTTGCTGAACAACAGTGTGACGTGACTGGCGTGTGGCACTGTCACTTGCAGGCAGTCCCATTGCTCCAGCCAGCTACAAGTGTCGACACAACACAATGCACCTGCCACAACAAACAACAGAGCTGCTGCAGGCTACGATGATGCGAATGCCCACGGCGTGGCCGTTCTGTCAAACGCCGCAACACGCCGCAGACGGCCGGCACGGCATTGCTGTGGTACCATGCGGTGCAGTGATGCCGCTCAGCGTGGGCATGTCCCGTCTTGCCGGACGGCTTGCTGCTGCAATGCTCCATCTGTTGGTTCCGCGACCACCTCTGTCGATGGCTGCAGCTGCAGCTGCAGCGGTGCAGCTGCTGCTGTGTAGCCTGAGCACGGCACCGCTGGCAGCAGCATGAAGGTGGTGCTTTGGCCACTGGAACTTCAATTAATGAATATACGGATATGAGAGAGACTGCAGCCCACTGGAGCTACGGGAACGGTGTCCAGTGCAGCCCAGCGGTTGAGCACCAAGATGGCTGTCGGCACTGTATGACACCGACTGCTTCAAGCCGCTGAGTTGGCTATGCAGCTAGCCAGTGATTGAGCTGCCTTTGCAGGGTGGTGCCTCACCGCAGCACCTGCCATGCACAGCAGCTCTGCAGTCAAGGCTCATGCTGTGCAGCTGCGGCAGCTGCACGCCACGCACAAGAGGTGCGGCAGGGCTGCTCATGCCCGCCAGCTGCATGCTGGCTAACAAGCTGCAAGTCTGTGCCACACGCCGGCGGCGCCAGTACCCATGCGAGTGGCTGCGCTGCCATGCTGCTGCTGCAAAGTCAGCTGCAGCAGTCAGCACTGCTGCCCCACCCGCAGCTGTGAAACCAAGCGTGCCTCAGTAGCAGCAGTCGCAATCAAAGGGACACAGCGGCGTGTCGCCGCCGCCCTTCTTGCCAAGGCCAAGCTCATCCTCGCCATATATAGCATAGCCTTCGTCGGTGCGCTTGCGAGCCTTCCCTGTCGACTCGCCGAATATGTCGTCCTTGCTGCCTTCAACCTTTGGGCGCTTGGCCTGCAGTGCAGTGGGCAGCAGGCGATGAATGGTGAACGCATGGCCTGCCTGGGCTGCCAGCGACATGCGCGACGCCCATGCGGGATGAATTTGGTTGCTCTTGGTCCAATTGTTTGAGCAGCAGCATTGGCTACAGCATGCAGACATTGCCAATGTCTGCGCATGTGGCTGTGCTGGCAATGTGACGGGACAGAATGCAGGGCTTACACTGCTGCTGAGCACGCAATGTAACACATATCAGTTCTGGATATCATCTGTTACTGATGTGACAGGCAGGGAGCTTGAGCACACCTGCCGCCGGGCCTCCTCTACTTGCTTTGCCAGCTGTTGCAGTTCCTGGGGATCGGCTGCTGCTTCGGCTGCTGCTTCTTCATTGTCCTCTGCATTAGCGGCAGCTGCTGAAGGTGCCTTCTTACTACTCTTGCCAAAAATCTCGTCTATCTCGTCCTTCGCTCGCTTATTTGTAAGATGTGCTGCTGCTGCCGGCTTGTCTGCTGCTGCTGCTGCAGCAGCAGCTTGCTGCCCCTTTGCTGCTGCTTTCGTATCCTTGGTTGGCTGGCTACTGGGTGGTGCTGAATGCGCTTCCTCTACATTACACGTTGGCTGCGTAGCCTTTTTTGATTTGCCCATTGCAGCGATCCCGGCAGGAACAGCTAGGGCTTGATATGCGACCAAGCAGCCCCACTGCAACCGCTGGCGTGCTCAAGTTGATGACGTTCTGCTTTAGTGGCTTGACAGAGTTGTGGCTTTCTGCGGTGCTGCCCTGATGGGGCAATCGTACTGCACGCTGCTGATGTGGCTGTAGCCACCTGTGTTTTTAGGGACTAGAACAGGGCTGAAACGAAAGAGCTTGTTCAGTAGCGTCCCAAAATCACGGAGTTCAGACTTGGCTTTCAACCACCTCACGCTGAGCGTCAAGTAGCATCATCTGCGATGCACACACGATGAGGCGTCACTGTTAGATGGCCAAGGGTTCTGCTGTGCTATGGTGGCATGCCCCTCAGTAAGTAAGATGAGACATGTCTGCGTCTCATACTCAATTCATGCCCGTGCATACTGGAACCAGATGCAGCTGCAGTACATGTGACACATCGGAGATCCATTTCTGCGCAAGCCACAGCAGCTGGCTGCACCTGCAGCACCAAGGCCTCTGCCACGGATTAATCGGTCCTGCAGCTGGTTCAGCTGGTTCAACAGCCAGCTTTTCAGCTGGACCATGTGCATGCTGCTTTGAATTGGCTACTGGACCGTCGCGCTGGCTGCATCTGCCGATGCCATCCAGCAGAGCTGCCGTTGCAGCTGCAGCCATGAGCTGCTCAGCTGCAATACCCAGCGCATCTGCTGGCAGGTTACTCGCTGCAGCCAGCACACTACCCTGCAGGTACTGCAACGCAGTCAGCAGCAGCTTCTGCTGCTCCTCCCGCTGGCTTTGATCACACACGTTCACAGCAGAAGCTGTCCTGCAAGTGCAAGTCTGCAGCAGGATCTCAGCCAAACCTTCAAAGTGCTGTTGCTGCTGTCTCGGCTGCACTCTTAGCAGCGCCGTTCGATGTGCTGCTGCTTCTGCTTCTGCTGCTGCTGCTGCTGCTGCGGTCCCCACTGCTTCAGGGCAAGTTCCTGTGGCTGATGCAGGGGCCCTGCTGCTGCCATGGCCACTGTTGCTTTTGCTGCAATCACACAGGCCAAGCTGCGTCAGAGCTGCGAGATGCTGCTGAAGTGAATGCACCAGGCTGCATACATCTGCTGCACTGGATACCCGTAGGCTGCTTTGCAACAGCAGCACCATGCCTGCTGCACCTGGGCTGGGTATAGAACCTGTCACTGCTGCAATCGCTGCTGCTGCTGTCTGGTGACAGCTGGCACCTAACAGCTGGTTGTTTGGGTGCAAGAGCTGCCGCCTTACAAAAGTGGCTTGCTGCAGAAGCTGCAGCGCTCGTAGGGCAACCCGCTGCTGCTGCTGCTGCTGCTGCTGCTGTGTCTGTGCAACAGCCTCACACTGGCTCATGATCCCTGCAGCCTCATCCACTGCGGCAGCTGCTGCCTGAAGCTGCAGCAGCGCCTGCTGCTGTATCTGCGCTGGCATACGCCAGCCGCACTCTGTACAGGCCCAGCTTGCACCTCTGCTGCTGCTGCTGCTTCTGCTGCAGCGCTGTAGGCTCAATGGGTACTCAGCTACAAGCCCTGGGGGCAGCTTTTGGCTGGGCAGCACAGCCCCAGGGCAACACCTGCTGCTGCTAGTGCTGTTGCAGCACCTGAGCCCAGCAGCTGCTGCCTCCTGCCGCTGCACGTCTGTGGGTTGGCTTGCAGCGGTTCCGCCACTGCTGCCAGCACATGTAGGGTCTCCTTGCTGCACCTGCTGTGGCTGCTGCTGCGTTGCAGCGAGGCCAAGGCCCATGCGGCAGCTGCGGCACCTGCACACAAAGCCGTACTGCTGCAGCAGCTGCTGCTGCCTGAGCTGCGTGGGCTGCTGGCCCAGCTGGGGCCCGTAGCTGATGGTAAGCTCCTGCCCTGCTGCTGCACCCCTCACACACACCAGCAGCAGCTGGCGCCCTTCAAACCTGCAGCAGCATTGTACAAGCAGGGCAGCGTGGTGAGCACAGGGCATGCTTTGGGTGTAAACCGTAACTCGTCAGGCGGGCTGGCTACACTGCATTGTGTGTGTGAAACGCTAAGGGATGCTGCCTCTGTGCCAAGCAAATCATGCACAAGCACCTGAGCATGCACAGAACTTGCACACCACACACGACTCACCTGATGCTGCAGTTGGGGTCGCAGCTGTGGTTGAGCAGGGCAGTGGCAGCAAACAGCCCCAGCCCCTGCCTGCCTGAGGCATCCCCAGTGCCACTGCTAGCCAGCAGCGGCCTAACAGCGATGCCGTTGAGCACCAGCTGACCCAGGCTCTTGAGCATCGCTTCTACACTCGACCATGCTGTGTTGTTGCTGCTGCCACCGCCACCACCGCTGCTGCTGTTGTGTTGTGAGCTGGCAGTTGCTGCTTGCTGTATGTCAGACATTAGGTGGGACAGCAGCAGCGCCTCCAGCAGCTGCTCCTTGTCGCTGCTGCTGCTGCTGCTGGCGCTGCCCTGCCCTGCTTCAGAGCTGCAGCCAAGGGGCTGCTTGAAGCTTGATGCATCCCCAGACCACCAGCTCTGCTGCAGGCTGCCCAACAGCTGGACCTTCAGGCGTTGAACTTGCTGCTGAGACACCAGCTCACTCTGCTGATGCTGCTGATGCTGCTGCTGCTGCTCTCCAGAGCTGCCACACCCTGCTGCTGCCGCTGCTGCTGCAAGGCATCTGCTGGCCAGGCGTGCATGTTCAGGCAGCAGGCGCGGCCAGGGCCGGCCGCACTCGAGCCCGCCCGGCTGGTGGCCAGCAGGGCAGCTGCTGTCAGCACTGCGGCAGCCCAAGGAGCAGTAGTGCGCCTGCAAGCACCACACAGGCTTTGTAGCAACAGTCGAACAGCGCTGCCGCTCCGCAACCGCCACGCGAGGATGCCGCGGGTCAGGCAGGCTCCAAGGGTCAGAGCTGCAGGCTGCCATGGCTGTGACATCGGCAGCAGCAGGAGTGCGCCTGCAGCTGCACTTGCAACCAGTTTGCAACAGGGGGCGCATCAGCAGCAAGCAGGCCCGTACGCGCAGTGCAGCAAACTCACCATGGGGCAATGCGTGCATGTCCAGTACGCAGGGCCCAACGGCCCAAAGCACCACTCACAGCAGCCAGCTCTTGCACCATCTGCCGCAGTTGCTTTCCCTTGGCCAGCAGCAGCCGCAGCACCACCAACCACAGCACTGCGCCGCTGCTTCACGGGAACTGCTGCCAGTGGCTGCTCCACTAGCAGCAGACTGCCTGGTGCTATGTCGGCAGCTGCCACCACATGCCGACCTGCAGTAGCAGAGTAGCAGCATTGCAGCCGTGCAGGCGGCTGCCGCTGCTGCTGCTGGTTTTGCTGATGTTGCACCAGTTGAGCTGCCTGCCAGGCATGGTGCTCCAGCAGCGAGTTGAGCTGGCGCAGGTTTGGTCCTGATGGAGGCTGCTGGCAGTGCTGCTGCTGGCAATGCTGCTGCTGCTGCTGCTGCTGCTGCTGCTGCAGGTCTGCTTCAGTGGCAGCAGGATCAGCCAGCCCGCTGCCTAGTTGTAGCTGCTGCAGCTGGCTTGCTGCGTGCCTGCCTGGTGCCTTAGACAGCGCCGCTGCTGCACTCTCTGCCGCACGTATGGTGCCCAGCAGCTGGAGTGCATCGCCTGCCGATGACGTGTCTGCTGCCTGCTGTGCAGCTGTCACTGCTGCTTGGGCGTCTGCTGCAGCTGCAGCGTACTGCTGCAGCAGCAACCGTGCTTTGGCACGCCTGTACAGCACCTGTCTCAGCAGCACAGAAGCGTGTCCACCAACATGAGAGGCATGCAAACAGGTTGCACCGTCTGCACACTTGTAGGAAAGATGCTGATGCCAGCAGCTGCAAGCTGTTCTGCACTCCAGCACCCCTTTTTTTACACAGACAGAAAACCGCAGGCCAGCCAGGACCGACTACAGGGCACAAGAATGGTGTGCCAAGACGAAAGTGGGCAGCGGCACAAGAATCAGCAGCAGCAAAGCTGCTGCACCTACCTTGCCTTGAAGGCTGCCGGGACAAGCGACACAGTCAAGTGCAGCAGTGCAGTCCTGCTCAGCTGCACGCGCCAGCGCTATTACTGCGCAGGTATCACCGCTGCGGCTGCTGGTGCCAGTGTTGCTGCCAGAGCTGCAGCCCCTGCTGGAGCAGCAGCTGCAGGGGCAGGTGGCTGCCAGCTGCAGCAGCGACAGTGCTCTGTTGGAATGCACCCGTGCTGCCTCCAGCTGCTGCGTTGCGATGGGCAGCCACTTGAGCGCATCTGAGCATCACACAGCAGCATTTCATGACAACTTGCCTCAACAGCTTGCATGCATTGGTCACATGCACCGCATGACTGCCACCTCCGAGACGAAGCAGCACAAGAACAGACAACATGCAGCATGCAAGTAAGCCGGACAGCTGCTGGTGTGCAGCTACATCACAGCAGCGCAATCCTGCAGGATGCACCCCTTGTCGCTGGTGTGGGCATAGCTGTTGCACTGCTGCTTGAACAATCTGTAAATGCATGTAGGTGGAGTGAGCTCTGCACACCTGAGTAACTGTGTACTGCCTGCTCCAGCAACCCAGCTAGATGGTTTTTGTTGCCTTCTGCTTTCAGGGCAAGGGCTCTGACAGTGTCTTTGGTACATCCCTGCAGTGGCCGGGCAGTTCAGATCCCAGCTTGAGCGTGCTGCCGCTGTGGGTGCTTGGGTTGCTGCTGCTGGTTACTGCTGCTGTCAGCTCTGCAATGCATAGCACAATCTGGATGTCCTACATTCAAGACAAATAACTGTAAATTAGGTTTCACTCACTTCAATACTCCTGGACGAAAGCTGCTCCACAGCTTGCAAATACAACGCACACTCGGACAGCAGGCCCCTGGCACCGATCAGGTCTGTGCGATCTGCTGTTGCACCGATAGGCAGCCGATAAAGGGTTTTATTCAGCCCCCGAATCATCCACAAAAGCAGTAAAGTCAATCAAGGTTATCCCGCATGGAATATGTACTGCTGCTGCTCCTGGCCAGCGGCATTAAGCCTCTAAGCGGCATTAAGCCTCTAAGAGGCTTATTACACCTGATAGCGAAAATCTCATAATAGTGCGGCCCACTATTATAAGGAAAAAAAAGTTGCACCGCTAGTTGGTTTAATGAGCTAAAACTATTGATACATGTACATATATCTTATTTGGAGCGACCACGCAGCTGCTAGTGGCAGCGTTGCACTATTATGTTGAACCACTGTCAGTGCCGCTATTTGAAGGTTGGGGGGGTCAAATAGCGAAATACCGAACACGCGATCAGCTTGTTCTGAGCGTTGGAAACAATTGATATTGCTATTGTACATCGTTTCGAGGGGCTGCAACAGCCGAGCGCGGATCGTTGTTAAGCCAAGCAATGCCACCCAAGAACAAGCCTGTTGCTGCGTCCGCAGCTGGTGCTCCTGTTGTAGTAAAGCAGGAGAAAGCAGGAAAACGCTTTCGTCTAAACTATGGCAAGAGCGGGCGGTCGAGAGTCTGCTCATCGACCTGGCAGGACCAATCAGAGATACCAGTACACCGGGATGTGCTGCTGAAGACGCTGGCAGCAGCACAGGCTGAGGAGTACCCAGATGAGGATAACATTGCCTATATAGATATATCTGCAGCAGGCAGTGGCAGATGTGCAGCAGTTCATGCCACAGCTGCCCCATGTCACCAGCGAGACATGCCAGACAAAGATCAACACCATGTGCGACAAGGTAGGAATCATGCCTGATGGTTACTATACAGCAGGTGCTGCACAGGGGACAGTACGTGCACATGTGCCAAGTCTAGCAGTGCCAGAGCTAATGCAGTATCAGCGGTCATGAGCTGCTCCAGTACAAGCGTTGTAGCGGCGATCATATAGACGTTGTTTCGTGTAGCGGTGCTGGCAAGGACGCCAGCTATCGTGCAGAGCACGACCAACATCCCTGGCTCCATGACAGCAGTAGTGGACAGCGACGTCTAGGAGGCGATCCGCTGCGCGGAACTTCGAAATATCTTGCGTAAATGTGATTTTAATTGAACAGAAAAGTCGCGGCTGCTCAGTCGCCTCGCTCCGTGCTGGTTGTTGAGCAGTGGTAGCAGTGCAATCTGCAATGTCATGGACAGTGCCCACTAAGCCCCGAGTTACCCGCAAACCTCAGCCCAATAGAGCAAATATGTTTATATCAATTATATTTTATCCATACAATAGCGTTTGAAGCCTTAAATTGCCGTCAAAATAGGGTGGCGCTAGTAGAATACAACTCTCAGTGGGCCGCACTATTATCAAATTTGCGGCCTCAGGTGTAATAAGCCTCTTACGGTGGGTAGCAGCGACACTGGGGCGTTAAAGCCTTGCAAACTAGCACAGAAGAGGGAGGGGAGATCACCAAATGTGAACAATCAGACAAGGTGCTTGCGGAGCGGCTAGTTTGAGTCAAACCACTGAAGTGACGAGACATGACAATGGCATGGCTGTAGCAACCCCTGGAACATGAATCATGGTACATGGTCCATCGTACCAACCTTTTGCATGTCAATTTTAGAGATGCTAACACGGAAGGCGTTCCAGGCTGCATGCACCACCGCTGACCCCGTGGTCAGGTGCCCACCAGTGGCGCTGGACAGTGCCGCCCAAACAAACTGTCACACCTGCTTGGGCATATGCACCCCCTTGCCAAGACCGTAACAGAAGCCTTCTTTTTGCATTGTAGATGAAATGTGTGCAGCATGTATATTTAGTTTACAACATAAATCTGGTAAACAAATCAAGGCATAGTTTTTCATCCTTGGCCTGGTGTGCTCCACACGTAGGATTGCCTTGAAATGGGCGAAGTTGCCCATGTGAAAGGAAACCATGTACCTCCCAAAATGTGAATGCAGTGCGCCTGTGACGGTGCAAGGATTTGAGTGAAGGTAGACCCACACGCTGCAGCGCAGCATGCACATATCACTGGACCGCTTATTTGTTAATTCACTCAAGTAATGGCACCGGCTGAAGCCAGCCTTGCGCTGCCATGAACTTATTGTCTTTTGCCCACACGTTCCTGTCAGTGGCAGGCATTGCTACAATTGGATCCCTTTGCAAGGGCCTGCCGCTGATGATGAGGCCATGTTTGCCGGCGGCATGTCCAAACGTACCAAACGTGCCGCACGCTGTGCCTGAGGCTGTGGTGCGACCAGCTCCGAGTGCTGGCAGTTGCCAACATTTTGAAGAAGCTATAGATCTGCAGAATATGGTGCAAACACGGGAATTCATATTGCTGCTCAAAGCACATTTGCCAAGCAATGCTCTCGTCACCTACATACTCTGACTGTCTGGCATACAATCAAGCCGTGTGGCGGCTGATGTCCAGGCGGAGCTGCAACAGTTGCAGGCAGCCAGCTTGAAGTGTATACAATCACACGCGGCTATGCTGTCTCCATTTCAGGTGGTCATTTGTAACCGTCCGCCGTTGCCCTTGAGGGCAAGTTCTCATATTGGTGCATGCAGCTGCTGTTACCCCCTTTCCCCCTCCCCGCTCCCTCCCCTGCAGGAGCGCACAGCCTAAAATTCTCACGAACAAAGCATGTCATTGAGTACAGAGTGTCAAAGGACACAGCACTGCATGCATGTGATTCACGCGCCGGAGTACACATGATTTGCATTAGTACCATCCTCATCATGCTACTCAATCAAGTCAAACCTAAACGTCATCGCTGGGAAACCCGTTGTTGCTGATACACATGGTGAAAGCGATGGGACAACAACAGGCGACAAGACTCCTGGCAGGAAAAGTCAAGCCCTGATCAGTTACAGTGCTGGAGTGTACCTGGCGCACAACACTGCAAAGTTGGTCGGCAACCATTCTGCTATGCAAGATGTACAACACAGCAAAGCAACTGCTGTGCATGACCAACGAACTTTGGAGCAGGCCGGGTGTGATGCCCTGATAAAGTCTGAGTTTGTCATGCCTGTAACATGTCGCAGTGTTACCACAGTGTACCTGTGATGGGTGTATAGGTGGTAACCCAGATTGACCCTGCTCCACAACTCACAACTTTGCAGGCAGTAAGATGATGTTTTTTTACAATACAATACAATACAATATACTGCAAGCGCATCGTGTACATTTTTACATTACAATACAAATTACTGCAAGCGCATCGTGTACATTTGCTCTTGGTGCATGCGCCGCATCACAGTTGTCGAGTATCAAATCAACTGGGGGCATTTGTTGCAAACTGGCAGCCGATGCCAGCTGCGCACCGGCAGTGATGCACAAGGTGCCACAGTGTCCTGAAATCACAACATGCGCGGATTCCAAAACAAAACAAAACATACGGACCCAGCACATGTGTACACATGTCTGTGCTGTATAGGCTTCCAGCTGCAGTGTTAACACAGCTTATTCACATGAGCTCCAATGCCCAAGCAACTTTGGCACTAGTGCTGACACACAACATGCAACCCGCTGGCACTGCAGACGGGCAAGGAGCCACTTGGCTGTTGCAACAGAGCAGGTTGTCACATGCTTGGAGCTTCGTGACTATATCAAAACTCAAAAATCACACATTGGCGGTGCAGCCGTCGCTCATGACAGCAGATCCTTCCACCATTACTGGCTCAGCTGCTGGCCAGATACACTGAGAAAGAGCTACTACTGCCCCTCACTCAACAACCAGGGCATGCACACAGCTATGGCCCTCAGCCACCAATCCCCTTCAGCTTACTGCAGCGGCTCAGGCCAACCTGGTCGTTGGTGCTGTACCCTTGAGGACAGGGCAAGCAGGTGGTGCGGTCACTGGAAGCATAGTGGTCCACGCCACACGCTGCGCACACGTTGCTTCCAGCAGAAGACACACGGCCTGCCTTGCAGGGCATGCATTGCTTCTGGGTCGAACTGTAGCCACTGCCAGGCTCGCATGGTGGTGGTTGCAGCGCGACGCAGCGGTAGCTGCAAGACTGGGTGTCCCGCTGACACACTGTCTTGTAGGCAGACGCATCGCAGCGCACTCTGCAGCAGCATGTGCAAGACAGTGGCAGCACTTGGTAATGCATCTGCCCAACGTGCCATGGCAGCATACAGTGAGCTGATTGGCCAAGCAGCATGCAGGGTATTTCGTCTTGCAGGACAACAAGCAACTTCACACGCTGTAGCACCCAGCACATGCATTGCACAAGGTCTTTCACTAGCTATGCTGCTGCTTGCATTTTGCAAGGGCTTGACCCTGCTTGCAGGAACTGTGGTAAGCTTACATATAATTTAAGCCCTCACCTGGAGCACGGGTTGTAGGGGCAGGTGGTATTGGCGAACAGTGGCTCTCCTGGGGCCTCACACGTGTAGCCGCAAGCTCCACAGAAGGTTGGCTTGCAAACCTGCATGTATGTATGAAACTCACATTCAGCTGGACGGGTCTGACCATGGTATGCAGTATCACACAGTGCCTCAGCTGATTGAGGCAGCTGGTGATGCCACAAGCAGACAAGCTTGCTTTGAGGCGGAGCTAACAGCAACAATGATAAGATCTGCATAACAAATCAACAGAAGAACAACAGCAGGAGGATTGCCAGTGGCAACCAAACAGCGTGGCCTGCGTGAAGTGGCAAACAACTCAACCTCACCTGGCCATCAAGGCACATGACACCATCACAGGGGTTGAAGTCGCAGTCCAGGAGAGGCTTGTCAGCAGGGCACTGCTCAGCTTCTGTGGGGAGGTTGGGCCCTGTGGTCTCCCCAGGTGCTGGGTACACAACAGGAGAGTTGTCCTCGTCGACATTGGGAATGGTCACACACTTGGCATTGCACCCTGCAAGCAGGCAACCACCATCACAGGTTCAAAGCAGCGGCTGCATGCAACAGCAGCAGCTGGCGACATGCGAGTGTTTACCATTCAAGACTGCTACATGATGCCGTGAGCTGCCGTGGGCTGCAAGACTGTGGCCATGCACGCTCCTCAGTGCAACCATTACAAGCAGCAGTGCATATGCATGTGCGTGCCATGTATGTCAATAGCGTCATGATGCATTCACTTAATGCCAGTGCCATCTTGCAGCATGTCATGTATCCAAAGCTTTAGCACCCTCAGGTGCAAGGTCAGCAACAACATGCTCTTGCCATTACAGACCTCCACAGTATCTGAAACGCACTGCTGCCCAATTGCACATAGGGTTGCGGCGCAAGGGTCAATCAAGCAGTTGACGGGGCTGCTGCCATCGGAACACTGGGGCAGACACTGAGCGTTGCATCCTGCACAAGAAAACACATGATTTTGCTGGCCCGTTGACATGGCATAATAAGATGCCCGGCAACATGCGCAAGCAGCCACCAACAAGCTGCTGAGCTGCACAATGTACAGGCCAGGGCTGTGTCACAATGTTTGGCAGCATGCTCTACCTCAAATCAGGGCGTATGTGCGCGGGTGCTGAAACGCAAGCCTGCTTTCAAACTATTGGCTGTGCTGACAAGGCACCTACCTCCACAGTAGTGGGGACACACTGAGTGCCCACCAGGCATGATGTAGCGATACAGGGGTCAAACAGGCAGTTGACAGGAGCGCTGCCATCTGGACATGCGTTGCTGCCGCCAGTGTTGTTGCTGGGCACCAGGTCCACATCTTCAGGGTCGCCATCAGTTGGGTCCACCATGCTGGGCATCTGGTCGATGCCTGGGATGGTACTGCCGCCTCCCACATTGTTCCCCGGCACGACGCTGTCGTTGCCACTAGCCTCAGTAGAGTCAATGGGCAGGTCAACGACAACGCCTGTGATAGATGCCATGTCGTCCTGCCTGCAGGAGATGTTGCACAGTGTGCTGTCGTCGTCCCCGCATACCTCATACCAGCACTGGTAGCCAGCCTCACCCGTGCAAGGGTTCAAGGATGGATTTTCACATGGATTCAAACCTATTCCTGAAACACATAAAGACACGTCGGTTCCAAGGCTTCGAGCGGTCGAAGCAGCAGCACTCTGGGTGTTGCCGATTTCTCACCGCAAGGCACCGCGCCATTGCTGCATGCCTGGATGGAGCCTTCCACAAAGTAATTGACGCCAGGAGGACTGCGAGCACAGCACAACCAAGCTGCTGTCTTGGATGCATCGTCGATGTGCGTGCGAACAAGGTTTTCATTTTGTAAACTTTTGCTGGAAACTTGTTGTAGATTACGACTACTTGTGTCTGTGAGACTGTTTGTGGTAAGGAACGGCGATCGCTACGAGGATATAAAGCCTTGGCGCACGGAAAGGTTCGTACAGGTGTAACAGCAGTTATAACATGCTGTAGCTCTGACCGTCAGAGTCTGACGAAACCAGAAGTACAACTGCTGAGTCAAATGATGCAGCTTCAGCCACATTTCATGTAATGACAGATGTACAGGCATGAAACCCATACCCTTATCCCTGCCCTGTTCTATGCAGCACACCACCAGCGAGGTGGCACCGCACCCTGCCCTAGGAGCCTGAACCTGGCACTGGATCACACGCCACACACCTCATATGACAGCAGCAGCACTGCCTGAAGCTGGGGCATAGGGATGTACTCCGCAGCAGGCAACTTCGCCAATCCAATGGGAGCAGAGCGTGCTAGAGATCCACAGCCACACTTCTGCTTGCCGCCTTGTGCAGCCGGTTCATCACCGCCAACCCTGTCCCAACAGGTGGCAGGCCTTGCACTAGGATCAAGTCAGCACCCGCCTGGTCTGCAGCTCGCAGCGCGGCAAAGAGCTGCTGTGCCACCAGCTCTGGCTGCTGCCAGCTACCAAGCACATACTCCAGCACCTCAACCCCGCTGCTGCCAGCAGCACAGCTGTTGCCATTGCAGCAGCTAGCCCGTCTGCGCTGCTGCTTTCAACACCAGCGTGCTGCTGTTGTTGCTGTTGAGGTTGTTGTAGCTGCTGCTGCTGAACCTGTGCTTGTAGCCTTGTAGCTGTCCAGCCTACCACAACGTCATGCTTGCTACCTATACTGCTGTGTGCGTTGCTGTCACCAGCAGCACCACACGTGCTCAGCAGCACTACACGCTGCGCTACGCTGCCAGGCCCAGCAGCTGCCAGCTCCTGCAGCTGGCCCTGCTGCACGCGCCGCAGCAGCTCCTGTGTTGCATCTGCCACAAGCTGCTGCAGCAGTGCCCTGCCTTGCTGGTGTGTCTGCTGGTGAAGGCCGTCCTGTTGCTGCTGCTGCTGCTGCTGCTGCCCGCTGCTGCTGCTGTTGCCAGGCTGGCGCTGGGTCCAGCAGCAGCACCGGCGCGCTGGGGCTGTAGTGCCTGTACTTCATGCCCGGTGTGGTGGGCGCTGCCTCCAAGGCACTGTCCCTAAAGTCCCGCGCATACACCTGCAGGGACACACAGATCAAGCTGTGAGCGAGAGGCAATGCACAGACACACGGAAATGCAAAGTAAGCAAAAGCAAGGTGCTACCACACAACCACCAACGCCACAATCACGAGCCCTGTGCATAACTTTTTTGACAGCAGATCCCATGCACAGCAGGCAGCTACACCAGCAGCCCTCGGCAAGCCGCCAAAGCCCACCTGCAGGCCTGCCATCTCTGGTGCCGCTGCCAGGTCCTCTGCTGTCACCCCGCCTGGACGCAGCACCACAGGCGGCGCCCGTAGCGCGTCCAGCACTGTGCTCTCAACCCCAAAACCACAGCCCCCGCCATCCACCACTGCTGGCACGCGCCCCGCCAGGTCATCCAGCACATGCTGGGCACTCGTGGGGCTTGGCCTGCCGCTGGTGTTGGCAGACGGCGCGGCAAGTGGTACGCCTGCAGCCGAGATGAGTGCGCGCGCGACTGGATGCGCTGGCATACGCACCGCCACAGTCGGCTGGCCTGCTGTAACTGCTGCTGGCAGCAGCGGACTTGCAGGAAGCAAGATAGTGAGCGGCCCTGGCCAAAACGCTGCGATCAGGCGGTGGTACTGCTGTGGGATGATGTCAGCAACACAGCGCGACCTGGCCCTGCTGCCGCTGCTCTGGCTGCTGCCATCGCCATTGGCGCTTGAATCCTGCTGCACAACCTTGTGCAGGATACAGCGCAGCAAGCATATCCAAATCACTGACGTGGACAATCAGGGGTTGTCTGCTGGCCTGCCCTTCGCTGCAAAGATGGATGCCACTGCCGTGCCAGATAGTGCATTGCCTGCAAGCCCATACACAGTCTCTGTAGGCATTGCTACTGGCATGCCAGCTCGAAGGAGAGCAGCGGCCTGCTGCAGCGCCATTGCACTGCTGCTGCTGCTGCTACTGGTGGTGGTGGTGCCTAAGCCTTCCCCTGGCTGACCACCTAGTTGCTGCTGCTGCTGCTGCTGCTGCATCAAGTGCTCTGGCAGTGTGTAGTACAGGTGTGGGCAGGCCTCCCTGCTAAGCTGCGGCACAGTAGGTGCTGACAGCAGCTGCTGCGCAAGGTTAACAGTAGGTGGCTCTGCAGATGGCAGTCCAGCAGGGTCGATTGCCAACACTTGTGTGTGGTGTGCTTGCACAGCTGCTGGCTGAGGGTCGTTTGCAGCCACCAAGTGCTGCTGCTGCGCTGCTGCTGCTGCTGCTGCTGCTGTACATGACAGCACTTTTGAGTCAACTCTGTAACTGCCGCAGCTGCCGCATCCTGACTTTTCAAGGCTGCTGCTGCGTCCAGCTCCTGCAACACCTTGCCAGCGCTTGCCAGGCTGCCGCGAATATGTTGCCCTGCTGCTTGGGGACTGCGTTCAAAAGCTTCCACCTTCTTAACTGCTGCTGAAGCTACCATGTGGGCTGCTGGCAGCCGTGCCTGCTGCGTGATGGTGCAGGTGCCACCACTGGCCAGGGCTGCTGCTGTGTGACACGGGGCAAAGCTGCTGTTTTGCAGGGCCTGTAAGCAAGAGTTGACGAGATTGCAAGCAAAGTATGCATGTGGAACGTATCTAAAGGCCGCACGGACGTGGTTGCCAGGTCATGCCGGGAACTTCACACATAAGAGCAGCACACACGTGTAGCCCACGCCATTGCGCAAAGAACAAACCATTACTTACAGATGTTCTGAACAGTGATGGAAAACGGCAGGCGTTTAGCTGACCGCGTGCCACTCGGGCTCCCACTGCCGGCTGCCTCCTAAGCATGGGCACCAGCCACATTCATGGGCGCTGCAAGCCTCTTCCGACAGGAGTTATTCTAGAGACCCAATAAAAACGACGCTGGCATACGATCACCGGCTTCAGCTGCCGTACTGCACAGCAATGGCAAGTACGTGGTACTGCTGCAGTTGCAGGGCAAAAGGCAGCAGGATGAAGGCTTAACCCAACCAAGGACTGATGGTGGTTCGCAAACAACTGCAGCTCTGATGTTGATAACGTGGGAAATCGTGGTGTTGCAGGCAATGCCTGGGGCCCAGGCAGCCTCGCATGCCTTCTGCTGCTGCGTGTGTCAATGTGTCACATGGGTGTCAGGCTTTTCAGGCACTGCATCGTAGCATCTCGGTGCGGCTTGCGCTCATTGCCACAACACTTGAGCAGTAATACTAGCGTGGTGTCATTGCTAGATCAAATACCGGCTTGTGATAACGGCAGGTGCACAGGTTGGCATTTGCTGACTGTGTCTAGGGATTCACATGTTTCCGTAAGGGTCCGGCGCTGTTGCTGGCTCTGAAACGAGACCTGCAAAGTGCTACGGAACCAGCATTGATACCGCAGTACACGTGAGGCTACACAGTACGGGTCGCAGGCACAATGGCGTGCCAGCAGGGCAAGCGCATAGCTCGCATCATAGGTTGCGGTATGACAGCTTTACGCTGCGGAAAGGCAGCGCGGGAGCAGCCAAGCAATGCTGTAGCGCTCATGGTTGAGGCTCTGCAGCTTGCTGTGCAAGACGCTGGTGTGAGCATCAGCGAACTGGACATGCTGATCGCACTGCCCAGCCTTATGTCAGAGCAGCACTTCATGATAGGGCACGCTGTGGCGCAGCAGGTGGGTCTCAGCCAGGTGTCAGGTGTGGCACCTGAGCTACGCCCCTACTGCTGCTGCTGCCGGCCCAAACTTGTGTGATGACCAACAGAAAGGCATATCAACCGTCAAGTAAGACGCCTCCCAGACTGCATTCTTACCACCGATTTGACTATATAAGGTCTGATGTTGCGACGTATGCAGCGCAGGCCCACCTCACCCCTCTCAAGGGCGTGCTGGTGCGCACCCTGGACGTTGGCGGCGCAGGCCCAGTGGCGGCACTGCTCGCAGCAAAGCATGCCATAGAGCACGAAGGCAGAAGAGCAGTAGCCATAGTGGCAGGTGACACCGTGGCATCTGTTCCCACAGCGGAGTTCCTTGCCAGGGCAGATGGCAGCTGCAGGCCGAGGAAGCTAGACAGCAGAAGCAGCAGCAATGGCACCACTGACGGCTCATCGAGCAGCAGCAGCAGCAGCAGCAGAGGCAGGAAGAGCAGCAGCAGCATGGATGCCTGGGTGCCCTCGCCTGTCATCCCCAATATGTATGACCGTGTGGCACGCTGGCACATGCAGCAGTACGGCACCACACGGGAGCAGCTGGTTAGTGCCGGCATCGGCAGCAGCAGAAGCAAGAGCACAAAAGCACCTGCAGCCGGCACACGTGCACTTGATTTCAATTGCTGCATGCACCAGCTGCCGCATACGTCAAGCATGCTTGGCAGCAGTTGAGCCAGCTGAGGTGCATACACAGTGCAGAGCTCTCAGTCGGTCGTCACTCAGCCACCTTGGCCTGCTGCCCTGCCCTGCCACGCCACGCCAGCAGGCCATGTGTGCCAGCCTGATGACGTACCAAGCCAGCCGCCACCCAGCAGCAGTGCACAGGAGGCCGCGCCTGCTGCAGGTGCGCTGTGCAGCCGCACAGCTGCTGCAAACCACAGCCGTCATTGGTGTGCAGGGCCGTGCATGTTGACGTACCCGCACCTCATGCTTCAGCATGGGGGCTGTGCCTGCGTGCATAACTTGGGTTGTGCGCATCGTAGAGATGCCACCAACAACCGCTGAGTTGCTCTGCAACAGGAGGTGCTGGCGTCAGAGCCTGTGGCGCCGATGACCACCAAGCTGGAGTGTGCCAAGCTGGCTGACGGGGCAGCGTGCCTTGTGCTGGTGCCTGGGGACTCTCAGCACGCAGGCGACATCAGCCGAGGTGCGCAGTCGCAGATGTGCCAGTTTTCAGAGCTGGATGAGCAGCAGTTGCCAAGGGCCAGTGGACGGTTGAATGCATGTGCTCTGAGCAGTGGCCTGCTCGAGCAAGTGTTTGGAGCAAGAGAGGGCATGCCGCTTGATGCTATGGCTTGAATGAATATCATGATGATGATGAGCAAGAGGGGGCCCCCCGCGATGGGAATCTGATTCTGCTGCAATTGAGGTGATGTAGCATCTCCAAGCACCCCGGCAGGAGCGGCAGGTCTGGTAGCAGCACGCACAGCATTAGCAGCTGTTTCAGTTGGGACGCAGCATGCAGGCATTTATACAAAGTTGAGGCGCGCATTGTCAGCAGTGATGACGGCAACGTCATTGCAGCAGCTGCTGCAATATTGTCGCCATTATCACTGCTGACACTGCGCGCCTCATCTCTTGCATAGTTGCCCGCATGCTGCGTCCCAACTGAAACAGCTGCTACTAATGTATGTATCTTGCGGCACCTACATCACCCATAACAGCAGTAGCAGCAGCAGCAGCTTATTTTAGCCAGGAGTCGGCAAGCACAGCAATGCAGGGTCAAGCCGCAGGTCTGCTGCACCCGCCACAGCCTCTGGCTCCGATCAAGACTAAACTGCCGGCATTGCCAGTGCCAGCAGTTTAGTCTCGGAGCCAGAGGCTGTGGCAGCTGCAGCAGAACTGCTGCTTGACCCTGCATTGCTGTGCTTGCAGACTGAGAGGGCATGCTGTGAATGAAACTGGTGGCCCATGGCACAGGCTGCTGCTGACTGTGCTTCATGAACCAAAGGGCATGGCCCATGAAGGTGTTGGGTGTGCTTGCACCAACATATTTGCAAGGATACCCTGCTTATGGCATGATGATGTCTGCTGCTTTGTTCATATGCCGCACGTTTGCATCAACTGCTGTGCAGCTGTGGCAGTAGTGGCTGGTGGTGAGGGGTCTGGCCCGCTACATCCTCCGCCAGACATAACAGAGGATTGCTTCTCAGCGGGGGAGGCTGCTGCTGCTGCGTACGCGCGTGCTGGGCTGTCACCTGCTGACATACATTACTGGGGCCTGTACGACTGCTTCCCTATCTGCCTCATCAGGTGCGTGCACAGATGCGAACCCACAAGGAGGTTACGACTTTGTCATGCGAAGATTGTGTAGAGCAGTGCTGTTGTGCCGTACCTCTGGCGTTACCGCGGTGCGCACACGCGCAGTCCCACATTCAGCACTATTAGCAGCAGCTTGTTAAGAGCTGCCGCTCAGTAGCCCTGTCACAATTTGCTGCCATGATTGCTGCCAAACGCTGCCGGATTGCTGCAATGCTGCCTACCACCTCTTACACTGCCGGGTTCATGTAACTGCTGTGCTTGCGCAGGGCTATTGAGGCAGTTGGCCTAGCAGCTGAACACATGGGCGGTGCATACATCCAGCAGCAATATGAACGCCTGCTGGGACCATTGGAGCAGCAGCAGCAGCAGCACACGCGTCAGCAGCCGTCATTACAGCAGCAGCATGGCGTGGCAGCAGCAGCGTGGCCAGTCAACACGCATGGTGGCCTACTAGGGTTTGGTGCACCCTGGGAGGTGCCTGCCATGCACAGCTTGATAGAAGCAGTGGCACAGCTGAGAGGGGATGCAGCAGGCAGGCAAGTGCCTGGGGCGAAGAGGGCGCTGGTGTATGGCAATGGTGGTGTGTTCAGTGCATCCGCTGTGGCAATACTTGAGAGTTGCAGGGCAGAGCTACAAGTAGCAGCAAGCAAATTATGATGAACGAAATGGCGTGCAGCAGTGACAGGCAGGTAGCTATGGTCTGGGCTGGGACAACAATTGTTGCAACAACAATGTTGTCCAGTGTCCTGAATCTGTTTATGCTGCGGCTATTTGAAGGCTGTTACTCGCAATGTTATGTGTTACAGCAGGCGTTACTAACACATGTTTGTCTGATCTTGCAGTCAGGAACTAGTGATGTGCAGCTGCAGCCGTACTCGGTGAGCAACGTCGACGTGTGGGCAGCTGAACAAGCCAGCATTCGATCTCGTGAGTGTCATGGAAGCAATTCAAGCGGCAAAGCAGGCTGCTGATCGAGCATACAAAGAACAACAATACCAGCAAGCTATTTGCAAGTACGGAGAGGCGCTTCAAGCTTCCGAGAACAGTCTGATCGCGGACTTGCTGCACGTACTCTACAGCAACAGGTACTGCAGGGAACAAGGGCTTTTAGTTCAACTCCACCGTGCAATTTCGCTCTTAATCATGCCCTAGCACCACCTATACGTGATTTAACTTGTTATGTTTAACGCTGGCAGCCCACAGAACATACACAACTGACACGTCACTTTCTGTTGCTACTTCTGTTGCTACTGCTGCCGCTACTGCTGGCGCTTCTGCTTACCTGCAGAGCTGCAGCAAAGCTTGCTGAGCAGGACTACCTTGGTGCCCTGGCGGACTCACAGTCTGCTGTTGCTGTTAATGACAAGTGAGTGCAGCAGCTGGTCTTGCATGTACACTGCAAGTGAAGCAGCACGCACCTTTGTATGCAACACACTGTACGAGTCACCAGCTCACTCGCACAGTTTGCTTGAGTACAGGCACCCCAGCAGTAATGTTTATATGTTTTTATTAGTCCCTCAGCTGACCTTGGCAGGATGTTGCGCTTGGTTGCAGTAGCAGGTACAGCTGCACACTTCTATGTAGGCAGCTGCCGTGCACTCACCATGTCATGTCAGTGCAAGGCATGTGTGAAAATTATGCATGCCAATCTGCACGACCGCTATGTCGGTTGCAGGTGGGTGAAGGGTTGGTACCGCTCAGCCAAAGCCCTACAGGGCCTAGGCAGGGTTGAAGCAGCAGCACAGGCAGCCAGCCGGGCACTGCAGCTGGAGCCAGCCAACAAAGAGGTGAAACGCCGGCTGATTTGGCATCATGTTGACAAGCTTTAGCCAACTGTTGTCCAGCACCGGTGCTTGAAGCTCAGCTGCATACCATGTGGCTGAGTTGCATGCTTGGCAGTGTGGTGAAGCAACCCAATCTCCACTGCATCAGTCCATTGGTGCAGCAAGCCCGTAGCCTGCAAGGCATTGTCACGCATAAGCACAGCACAAAGTCTAGTGCTGCGTGCACCCCTGGGGGTTACGCGCTTTAAATAACCTATGTCTGTATCATCTCACCTGCTGCATTGCCGCAGGTCAAGGCGCTAGTACAGGCTTTGAAACAGCACAGCGGCAGCAGCAGCAGCAAAGACACCACCCGGCCCAGTCAGCTGGCAGAACAACCACAGCAGCAGCAAAAGCAGCAAGCAGCTGCTGCCCAGGCACTGCCTTGGCAGCAGCTGTGCGCACTGCGGCAAAGCTTGGACCTAGCGCTTCTGCCACATCAGCTTGTGTGTGGCTCACAGTACCTGCCCTCAGCGGATGGCGTCAACCAGAACCTGCTGCTGCTGCTGCATGGCCTGGGAGACAAGCCAGCTGCTTTTGCAGGTGACCGCAAATGCAAGTCAGGGGCACCCATGCCTGTGTAGCAAGCGCGCAGTTGCCACAAGCGCTCTCCATAACCTGCTGCATCTTTTCAAAGTAGTTGGACTGATAGATGCATCGTCTAATGGCACACAGGAGATGTGTAGCAGTGGAGGCAGGTTGATGAGGTTCCACTCTTGGTAGGGCTGTTAACGTCATGTTTGCATGTGCAGGAATGTGCAGCTAAGGTAGTGGCTGCAAGGTGGCAGGGAAGCATGCCATTCCTCAGGACACTGGTGATCCTCATCTACTGCAAGCTGTCATTTGAACCACTTTCTGTTCAGCATTGTAACCATATGCACTGTAGCCAACGTGCAGCTGTGGCTGCTGCCTGCTGCCTTCACCTGCTGTGCTTCCCTGCTTGTGTTTGCTGGGGTACTGGCCCAGCAGCTGCCTCACATTGCCTGCCCAGCAGTGTGATGCATCAATGTCTACCTTCGGTGCGTCTGCGCAGCCGTCTATTGCTGCAGCGCTGGCACAGCATCTGCCTCAAAACGCGTACACAGCACTGTCTCATCACATCTGCTCGCTTAGGCAGCGCTTTGTTTTTGTGCCATCACCTGTCCAACAACTGTTCGCCGGCGCTGCCTGTTGTCGCTGCAGCGCTGGCACGGCGTATACAGCTGCCCCAGACCGCCTGCCTAGCATTGTCAGGCCCTCTGGAGGTGCCAGAGACTGGCGGGGGCCGTGCGTGGTTCAGAGCTTATGATGATGACTGGGAGCTCATCCAGGTGGGGGTTCGCAGAAGCTTGGTGCATTACATGCGTGTAGGCAGGAGTGTGTGGGTGGGTGCCTGAGGCAGGTGCAGCACTGGCCAAGCCTGATTGGGAGCTTGCGAGGTTGAGTGCCGTGAGCTGCTGGGGTGTATAGGTGCAGCCTGGACGGCATCCTACTCAGCCAACGCTGTGCAAGGCTGCGCCTGAACATCTTAGCGCTTTGCTCTGAAGCGTGTCAACAGCGCATGGTAGTAGCCGGCGCAGGATGTATGGCCCTCTGTTCCTCTCAGTCCTTTTACTCCCGTTGATACCTATTTCATCTGTTATGTGTGCCGGTATGCAGCCCCGCCCAGGAGAGAAGAGGCGACTCACCTCTTTGGCGACTGCGCTGCAGCTGCTGCAGCAGCAGCTGCTGCCAGCACTGTCTGCCGCTGGCGCGTGGCAGCCACATCAGGTTCAGGTGTTGGGGTTCAGCCAAGGAGGTACAGTGGCACTGGAGCTGGCACGGCACTGCAGGGGCAGTCAGCGGCTTGGAGGGTAAGAGTTTGGACTGCAGCACTGTCTCCTGATTCGGCCCCACAGCACGTTGTCTTTGTGATCTCTTGGTTACCTGTGTGTCCTACACTGAAAAAGTGAAAATGTCAGGCTTCAGGCGCTTGCAGCATGGCTCTCACGGCAAGGGGTTGGGTGCGGCAACGGCTTGCGTGCTTGGCCAGTACATTGGATCAGTTGGCAGCTTCTCTGCCATGCAGGCAGGGCAGCGTTGCTTCCGTTTGCTTGCTGGCTGCTTGATTTCAAATGCCTGGTGGACTGCTGGCGCTGTTTGCCTGCTGTGCTGTGCTGTATGCAGGGTTGTCGCTGTGTCCGCTGCTCTGCTGGAAGAACAGCTTGAGCAGCATTACACTGCCATCGGCAGCTTGAGCAAGATCTGTGGTGGCAGCAGCAGCAGCAGCAGCAGCAGCAGCGACTCTGCGGAGCCCGGCACGGATGTGTTGATCACGCATGGTGACAGGGACGATGTAGTGCCACGGAATCTGGTTGAGAGGTGAGCTCTGTGGATGCATGTTTAGTCGTGTCTTGGCTGCTCAGCAGCAGCTTGGTTCTCTCTTCTCCCTTTCCAACTGCAGCGCTTCTGTGTTTCCACACATGGGAGAGCATGGGCAAGTTGCTGTCAGTTGTGCAGCAGAGGCTGCTGTGGTGTCTGAGCACAAGTACACGTTCGCACCTCCACGACCGTCTTAAGCTGGCCCGTTGGTTTCACCCTGCACACCGCCGAACGCGTATTTACACATGTTGGCAAGTATGGGTTGGATCAGGCCGCCGCAGCATGCTGGGGGTGGTTGACATTGTAGCGGCATACTGGCCCGGGGCATGATTTGCAACCCTGCAAGTTGTATCTGCGATTACACAGCGTCAAAGGGTCATTCTCATGACATATCATGCCTGTGCCGGCCCTGTGCGTGCGCATCTGACGCTGCACCATGCTCCATGTTTGTTTGCAGGACTGTGGGAATGCTGCGCCAGGCTGGCTGTGAAGTGCAGCTGCAGTTGCTGCCTGGCAAAGGGCATGGCATGATCAGCGGGCCTGCTGAGATGCGCGCCTGCATGGCCTTCTGGGCGGCCCGGCTGCGCGTGCGGCCGCAGCAGGCTGGTGAATCCTATGTGGAGGTGCCAAAGGAGGCAGCTGCAGCTGTTCTTGGGGACTTGCAAGCGTGAAGTTTAAAAAGATTTGGGCGCAGCGGCTGGGGAATGGCCCAGCTTGCAACTGGCTGCACCTGCTCCGACCAAACATGCATTAAGCGATGTTCCCGTCGTGCAACATCCACACTGTGTGAGCACTGCAAGTGGCATCCATTATGGCAGGTATACAGCTGTAGCTAAGGAACGTTATTTACCTGTATTCTAGTAGGCATGGTATTGTGCGCGTGGCTTATGTTGACACAAGCAGCTTCAAGCTGGTCAGGCTGAGCTGCACTGGCTACATGCAGTACATTTGCAGTGCACCCCTGGAGCTGGGTAAATTGTGTTGAGCTGTAGGGACACGCTATACTGTAGCACAGTAGGTGTTATGCAAAGCAAGTGCTGGGGTCACTACAACCCTGTAAACAGAGGTGATCTGGCAACAGGGGTGTGCCATTTTCAGTTTTGGGCTCCTCGTGAAAGTAATTACATGAAATCTGAAATGAACTGAAAATTGAAATGCGAATGAAAACTGAAATGCGTCACCTTGTGGGCTCAGATCGAGTGAAATTTGCAATGAAATGAGAGAATGCGTTGGTTGACAAACTACATGCTGAGCACCAGGTACCAGTGGTGTCAGTGGCGCAACCACAAACCCTGAACCTAGCTGGATACACACCAGCCAGCGCCTATCAGCATCACCGTGACACAGCGACCTTGTGACAGCTTCCCAGCCGCTTGCTGTGTGTGTCACTGCGACTCGCGCCTGTCATGCATTGCACGTGCTGCTGTCCCACATCATGGCTTGGATCATGCTTGCCTTCCGGCCGCGGCTACTGCAGCAGCACTGCTACAAGCAACAGTCGCTGGTGGCCGGCCTTCAGAGCTTCGGCTCGTCAGCTCAAGTCAGCCAGCTCCGTCAAGCTCAGCTCCAGATATCATGTCAGAGCTCAGCTCCAGACAGCATGCTGCTGCTGCTGCTGCTGGTGGTGGTGTCACTGCTGCTGCCAACAAGGTGTGCTTGTGTTGCTCCACCCCAGCACAGGACATCCATGCGTGCTGCATGTAGCGTAGTAGCGCCGCGACCGGCCCTCGGTTCACTCACAGCATGTCTGCAAGAGCATCGCAGAAGTCGGCAGTCAACAGAGGAGGGCCAATTATAACAGGGATATCCGCATATATATGCATTCAGAAGGAGCGCGAGGCCTGTGCGCCAATGCTTGCCACAGATGGTTGCCACGAGGTAAAAAAATGTAGCAGACCCACACGTTGAAGCAGGTGGGGGGACATGCTGTGACGGTGGCCGCCTGACAATCATGGGCAGTGCATTTTTGCATTTTGCAATTGCCAGCGTGGGTGTCTGCAACACTGCCACCTGCACCTGACCACAGGTACGCCACACCTACCTTTCAACCTGTACTGGTGCTACGCAGCTGCGGCGACCCTGCCTCAGGCCCTATGCCGCTGCTGGGGACAGCACCCCGGCTTGCTCAAACAGGCGCAGCAGGTACTGCTGCTGCTGCTGCTGCTTAACTCCTTGCAGCTGGGCCCACTCAAACCAGGGCACGCTGACCAGCCTGTAGCCCCGCACTGCCAGGGCCCTGTTCCTGTACTGCGTGCCGCCCATCAGCCCCCCATCAGGCCGCCTGAAGTGACTAGGGCCGTCTGCCTCCACCGCCACCAGCACATTGCTTGCTGTCCTGCCGGCAATGTCTAGCAGCAGGGCGCCATCTGTGGTCACACCATCCCTGCCCACACTCAGCTGCTCCATCTGCGGCTGCTGCTGCCAAGTGATAGGTAGCCGATGCACTGCGGCAAGCACCGACAACTGAAAGTCACTGCCTGATTGCCTAGCTGTCTGCTGCAATGCCTTGTCCCATGCTGCCCTGCACTGCTGCAGCTGCTGCTCTGTCAGGCTGCCTTGCAAGCCCTGCGCCCCTGCCGGCTGGAAGTCCAGCAGCCAGGTGTGCACCTGCCACAGCTGCCGCTTCTCTTCAGCTGTTGTGCTGCTCCACATGCTGCTGCAAGCCTGTGCCATCTGCAACACCTGTGCAGCATGCTGCTGCAGGTCCAGCACTGCCACTGCCCAGCACGTGTTGCACAGATCCTGCGTGTTACTGCTGCTGCTGGCTGCTGTCAGCCGCTGCTGCACCTCTGTCAGCACAACACCTATGAGCTGCTCATCCCTGTGGCCCAGCTGGCCACACGCCCAGGCTGCATTGGCCAGCCCCTGGGCACTGCCTGCTTGCAGCAGCCCTGCCAGCCCAGGTGCTGCCAGCAGGCGCTTGGGAAGAAAGTGCAACTGAGCGCATGCCCACAGTGTGTTGGCCACATTTTGTGGTGAGGCCCGCTGAAGTGTCCCAGCTAAGGCATCGTCCAGCTGCTGCAGCTGTTGCGATGACATCTGCTGGCCCATGGTCGCCACTGCCCACAGCGTGTTGCTGAAATCCTGAGGCAACGCCTGCTGCAGCTTGCCAACAAAGGCAGTCAGCAGCTGCTGCAGCTGCGCTGCTGGGACCTGCTGCCCCATGGTCGCCACAGCCCACAGCATATTGGACAAATGCTGTGGCTTGGCTTGATGGCGCATGCCAACAAAGGCAATCAGCAGCTGCTTCAATTGTTGTGCTGACAACTGCTGCCCCATGGTGGCCACTGCCCACAGCGTATTAGAGATGGCCTGCGGGGCCACCTGCTGCAGCATGCCCCAAAAAGCATCCAGCAGCTGCTGCAAGTGATGTACATGCACCTGCTGGCCCATGGCAGCCACTGCCCACAGTGTGTTGGACAGTTCCTGTGGCTTGGCTTGCTGCAGCTTGCCAACAAAGGCGTCCAGCAGCTGCTGCAGCTGCGCTGCTGGCATCTGCTGGCTCATGGTCGCCACTGCCCACAGGGTGTTGCTGAATTCCTGAGGCACCGCATGCTGCAGCACGCCAACAAAGGCAGTCAGCAACTGCTGCAGCTGCGCTGCTGGCACCTGCTGCCCCATGGTCGCCACTGCCCACAGCGTGTTGGACAAATGCTGTGGCTTGGCCTGCTGCCGCACGTCTGCAAATGCAGCCATGAGCTGCTGCATCTGATGCCCCTGCAGCTGCTGGCCATTGAACGCCATGCCGTACAGCACGTTGCTGATGTTCTGGGGTTCAGCTTCCGGCAATGCCGTGATGAATGCTGGCACCAGCTGCTACTGCAGCACTGCCTGGTGCTCCTGTCTGATGTCTGCTGGTGCCTTGCACAGAGAGTACACAACGTTGGCCAGGCCACGTGCCGAGTCAGGTGTCCCCAGCTGCATGTAATGCTCCAAGCAAGCTGTGTATGGTTGACGCTGCCTGCAGCGCAGCCGTGACAGCTGAGTGATGGCTGCTGCCAGGTTGATGGCGTTCATGCCGCCAACATGCTGTTGTATCAGCGCCACCAGCTGCTCTGCTGTGCTGCAGTCCCTGATGGCTGCAGTGATTTGCGCAGGGTGCAGCGCCTGCAGAGGTGCAGCAGGGACAAACAGTGAAAGTGAACCAACAAGCACGTAGGTTGACTGAACGAGCATGACATAGACATGCTTCATAAGGTAGCTGAAGACATCACCAATACACTGCAGATCTGGTTGCGTGACACATCACGAGCAGCTGTGCATCAGACAACTGCAATGTGCCTCACACATCAGCCTCACCTTGCCGCTGCGGTACCGCTGCTGCTGCTGCTGCTGCTTGCTGGCCTGCCGCTGCTGCCACCCCTGCTGCTGCCACCCCTGGAGCTGCCACGCCCTCTGCCACCCCTGAAGCTGCCGCCTCTGCTGCTGCTGCTGTCATTGGAGCTGTCACTGTCACTGCCGCTACCCGTGCTGTGCTTGCCGCCGCTGCCTCTACCCCTGCCCCTGCCCCTGCCGCCACCCCTGCCAGTCTTGGTGCCGCTGCTGCTGGTGCTGCTGCTGTCCTGAGGGCCACATGTGCCGGTGCCACCTTCAGCACCAATGGCAGCAGCAGGTTGCAGCCTAGCGTGTTGCTGCAGCTGCCACAGGGAGCCTTGGAAGCTGGTGCTGTGGCTGATCCAGCTGCAGTGTGCAGCAGCTGGAGACGCCGTCGGGGGTCTTGTCCCTGCGGCTGGTTGCAGCTGCGCGGCATGCCTCCTTGCTGAGATGCAGCTGGCAGCGCTTCTGCTGTGGGGCAGCAGGGATGGCCCAGCTCTGCCACTGAGTGCCCGCCACAGTTGCTGGCAGGAGTGCAGTGACAGCATGTTGCTCCTGATGTGATGCTGCAACACTGGTGCTGCTCCTGCTGCAGTTGTGCGACAGTGAGTACACTGCAGGTGCAAGACCGTGAAAGCGGCAGTGGTTGCACTTAGGCACAGAGCACGGGTATGGCACCGCTTAACAACTGATGGTGCGTCAGCCGGACCCTGTGCAATGCACTGTGCAGATGTTGAAAGCAGATGCTGTGGTACCATCAGCACAGCAGCAGCAGCAGCAGCAGCAGCTGTAGGCGTTGGTGTACCTCTCCTGCTGCTCACCTAGGTCAGATCACTGAGCGACGTCAAATATGGGTTCTGTATCCTTTCGATTAGCATTATTTCCCGACTGATGCCCGCACAGGTGCTCTGCCGAGAGTAGGTGAGGCAACTAAACAAGACGCCTTCGTCGACCCAATTGCTAGCAAAAAGTGATTTGATGCAAGAACCGTGTTGAACCTTTCATGAGCCGATTGACGCGCTGAGCGTTGTCAGGCCAGAACCATGGACCAGGGTCACACTCAACAGAAGACCTCAAGCAACACGCTCCTGCTTCTGACATAAGCCTTTGCCTGACTTTGAAAGCAGTCAGATCAAGGTGTGCGTCACAGACAGCACGACAAGGTTCAAGTGGCCTGCACGACCTCAAACAAGATAATATAGCAACAAAACCACGACACAACATGCCGCTGCAGCGGCATTGCGGCAGGCAGCAGCCACAGCTAACTCTGAACAACGCCCTCCCCTTCCTACTCCCACGGCTGTTACGGCTGTGCCAGCTGCCTGCTACAGTGAAGCACCTGCTTACATACAGTGCAAATGCACAGCCCTGGCAGCTCAAGTCAGCCAGCTCCGTCCAGCTCAGCGCCAGGCATACCATCATTGACACAATGCATCATGCCACCTGCTGCCTGCTGCCCACAATATGCTGCTGCTGCTGCTGCTGCTGCTGCTTCTGGTGTTGGTGCCACTGCTGCTGCCAGCAAGTTGTGCTGGTGTTGCTCTACCCCAGCACAGGACATCCATGCATGCTGCACGAAGCGCCGCAACCGGCCCTCTGTTCACCCAACGGTGTGTCTGCAAGAGCATCGCAGCAGTCGGCAGTTGACAGAGGAGGGCCAATCATAACCTGGAATTGCATTCAGAAGGAGCGGGAGGCCCGTGTGACAGTGGCTGTTACAGATCGTTGTCACGAGATAATAGTAGAGCAGACCCACACGTTGAAGCAGGTGGGGGGACATGATGAGACGCTGAAACCCTGGCATTCAATAGCAGTGCATTTTTGAATTTTGCGATTGCCAGCGTGGGTGTCTGCAACACTGCCACCTGCGCCTGACCACAGGTACGCCACACCTACCTTTCAACCTGTACTGGTGCTACGCAGCTGCGGCGTCCCCGCCTCAGGCCCTATGCCGCTGCTGGGGACAGCACCCCGGCTTGCTCAAGCAGCCGCACCAGGTATTGCTGCTGCTGCTCAGCTCCTTGCAGCTTGGCCCACTCAAACCAAAGCACGCTGACCAGCCTGTAGCCCCGCACTGCCAGGGCCCTGTTCCTGTACTGCGTGCCGCCCATCAGCCCCCCATCAGGCCGCCTGAAGTGACTAGGGCCGTCTGCCTCCACCGCCACCAGCACATTGCTTGCTGTCCTGCCGGCAATGTCCAGCAGCAGGGCGCCATCTGTGGTCACACCATCCCTGCCCACACTCAGCTGCTCCATCTGCGGCTGCTGCTGCCAAGTGATAGGTAGCCGATGCACTGCGGCAAGCACTGACAACTGAAAGTCACTGCCTGATTGCCTAGCTGTCTGCTGCAATGCCTTGTCCCATGCTGCCCTGCACTGCTGCAGCTGCTGCTCTGTCAGGCTGCCTTGCAAGCCCTGCGCCCCTGCCAGCTGGAAGTCCAGCAGCCAGGTGTGCACCTGCCACAGCTGCCGCTTCTCTTCAGCTGTTGTGCTGCTCCACATGCTGCTGCAAGCCTGTGCCATCTGCAACACCTGTGCAGCATGCTGCTGCAGGTCCAGCACTGCCACTGCCCAGCACGTGTTACACAGAGCCTGCGTGTTACTGCTGCTGCTGGCTGCTGTCAGCCGCTGCTGCACCTCTGTCAGCATCAAACCTATCAGCTGCTCATCCCTGTGGCCCAGCTTGCCACACGCCCAGGCTGCATTGGCCAGCTCCTGGGCGCTGCCTGCTTGCAGCAGCCCTGCCAGCCCAGGTGCTGCCAGCAGGCGCTGCGGAAGGAACTGCAGCTGAGCGCATGCCCACAGTGTAATCGCCACTTCTTGTGGTGAGGCCCGCTGAAGTGTTCCAGCTAAGGCATCTTCCAGCTGCTGCAGCTGTGGTGATGACACCTGCTGCCCCATGGTCGCCACCGCCCACAGGGTATTGCTGACATTCTGAGGCACCGCATGCTGCAGCGCGCCAACAAAGGCGTCTAGTATCTGCTGCAGCTGCGCTGCTGGCATCTGCTGGCCCATGGTCGCCACTGCCCACAGCGTGTTGGACACTTCCTGTGGCTTGGCCTGCTGCAGCCTGCCAACAAAGGCGTCTAGTATCTGCTGCAGCTGCGCTGCTGGCATCTGCTGGCCCATGGTCGCCACTGCCCACAGTGTGTTGGACACACCCTGTGGTGTGGCTTGCTGCAGCCCGCCAAGAAAGGCGTCTAGTATCTGCTGCAGCTGCGCTGCTGGCATCTGCTGGCCCAGGGCCGCCACTGGCCACAGCGTGTTGGACACTTCCTGTGGCTTGGCCTGCTGCCGCACGTCTGCAAATGCAGCCATGTGCTGCTGCATCTGATGCCCCTGCAGCTGCTGGCCACTGAACGCCATGCCGTACAGCACATTGCTGATGTCCTGCGCATTAGCTGCAGATAAATGACAAATGAACGCTGGCATGAGCTGCTGCTGCAGTGCTGCCTGATACTCTTGCCTGATGAAGGCTGGCGCCTTGCAGAGCGCATACACCATGTTAGACAAGTTGCGCGGCGTGTCCGCTGTTGCAAACTGGGCGTAATGCTGCAGACACGCTGCATACGCCTGCGGCTGCCTGCAGCGCAGCCGTGACAGCAGCATCGTTGCTGCTGCAAGCTGCCTGGCATCCATGCTGCCCACATGCTGTTGTATCAGCGCCGCCAGCTGCTCTGCTGTGCTGCAGTCCCTGATGGCTGCAGTGATTTGCGCAGGGTGCAGCGCCTGCAGAGGTGCAGCAGGGACAGGCAGCGCAAATGAACCATCAAGCACACAGGTGCAGCAGGGACAGGCAGTGCAAGTGAACCATCAAGCACACAGGTGCAGCAGGGACAGGCAGGGCGCTGTTGAGCAGAGTAGTACAAAGCTGTGCAAGTAAATATCCAAGCACACAACGGAGAAGTACGCACTCCGCGCCGACATGTGTCATCACGTTGCTGAACGCAGCACCACTACGATGCAGATCTGCTTGCGAAAAACACTTCTGGCAGCTGTGTATTAAACACATGCAGCAAGCCTCACCTTGCCACCTGAGGCTGAATGGCCTGCGGTGCTGCTGCTGCTTGCTGGCCTGCCGCTGCTGCCACCCCTGCTACTGCCACCCCTGCTGGTGCCACCCCTGGAGCTGCCACACCCTGGTGCCACCCCTGAAGCTGCCGCCTCTGCTGCTGCCGCTGTCACTGGAGCTGTCACATTCACTGCCACTACCCGTGCTGTGCTTGCCGCCCCTGCCCCTACCCCTGCCCCTACCCCTGCCTGCTCCCCTGCCACTGCTGCTGCCGCTGCTGCTGCTGCTGCTGCTGCTGCTGCTGCCCTGAGGGCCGCCTGTACCGCTGCCATCTCCAGCACCAACAGCAGGGGCAGGTTGCAGCCTAGCACGTTGCTGCAGCTGCCACAGGGAGCCTTGGGTGCTGGTGCTGTGGCTGCTCCAGGTGCAGTGTGCAGCAACTGGGAATGTCGTCAGGGGTCTTGTCCCTGCGGCTGGTTGCAGCTGCGCAGCATGCCTCCTGGCTGAGATGCAGCTGTCAGTGCTGCTGCTGTGGCGCAGCAGGGGTGGCCCAGCTCTGCCGCTGAATGGCCCCCGCAGTTGCTGGCAGGAGTGCAGTGACAGCATATTGCTCCTGATGTGATGCTGCAACACTGGTGCTGCTGCTGCAATTGTGCTACAGTGAGCACACTGCAGGTGCAAGGGTGGTGATAGCAGCAGCAATTGCATCTTGTCATGGAGCGCGTGTATAGCACCACTGCACTGCTGATGATGCGCCAGATTGGCGTGTGCATTGCAGTGGGCAGATCTTCAATGCAGATGGTGTGATATCATCAGCGCACAGCAGCAGCAGCAGCAGCAGCAGCAGCAGCTGTTAGCGTAGGTGCACCTCTCCTGCTGCACACCTTGGCCAGATATCTGATCCAATGAGCGACGCCAAACATTTGGTTTTGCTTAGCAGTGCTTCTGCTTAGCAGTCTTTCCAGACTGATGTCCGCACAGGCGCTCTGCCTTATCCGTGCTGGACGGAAGAGGCACCACACGCATAAACACCTGCGTCGCTGATACTGTTGCAAGAAAGCTTTCTGATTCAAGAACTTTGTTCAACCTTTCGTGAGCCGATTGGCGCGCTCAGCGCTCAGACTGAGGGTCGTTAAATAGGAACCATGGACCAGGGTTACAGCCATGAAAAGAAGACATGTCATGCAAAGCACAATGCAGCAGATGCCAGCAGCCAAGACCTCGACCAGAACCTTGCTGCTTCTTAAGGACAACCAGTGCTGACTATGCATGCAGCCATATTATCATGCATGTCACAGACAGCACAGCACTGTTCGTGTCGCTGCATCTGCAAGTTGCTCAACAGTAGCTATGTGTTGCACAAGCAGCTGTGCAGCATGCTTGTCACAAGCAATGGTTGCTGCTGGTGCTGATCAACTATCAGTACTGCACCACCTGGGCCTGCAGGACCTCAATCATGCCATGATGTAAGATCAGAGGAACGGCGAAATGGAGTTACGTTATGCCGCTGCAGCCGCGGTCAATGCGGCAGGCCGCAGCAGTGCAGCGACTGTGGCGCTTGCAAGTGGCTTGCTCACTGCAGCCAATTACTGCTGCACAGCATGTCTCGCAGCAGAGATGCTGCTGCGTGTGCTGCCCCGGGTACGAGCCAGCAGAGTTGTGGATGCCCAGCCGCTGCACTGCTGCTGCAGCTGCTGACTTGAGTGGTGCAGGCAGAGCATGGAGTGGCTGCTGTGCTGCTGTCACCTCTTGTTGCTGCCTGGGACACAGCACCAAGACGGTGTACAAGGACCTGAACCCTACGTTCGACGAGTTTTTTGAAATTGGGAACCTGCCAGCTGGCACATCCGTGCTGGTCGAGGTGTGCGCATCATCACCCTGCTTGCATGCAACATACCCCACACCTTCAGCAGTGAGTGCAAGTGCATGCGTGCGCCATCAGCATGCAGCTTCTCGCATAGGGCGCAGCAGCAGCGGGCCCCTGTCACGTGCTGCACACCTAGTACGCAGTGTGCATGGGGCCAGGCGCATGTCATGTGCTGACTCATTTTGAAGCGGCGATTCGTTTCAAAATGTGCTGTCGGCTGCGGGTGGGGGCGTGGCCATGGGGCATGGCAACGCATGCGTCAGGTTTTGTGTCCTGCTGTGCTGCCTCTCACATGGAAGCTGTGGCGCTGACTGCCGCAGGTGTGGGACAAGGACTTGGTGACGGAGGACGACATGATTGGCAGGGCCAGCTGGGCCTTCACACCACGCGAGGTGAGCTGGGACCTCACACCTCATCATGTGTTGTGAGTCACGGCATGCTTGTAGCGGTAGCCAGTCACACCACACGGTCCACATTCAAACTGCACCTCGCAAGGCGCAAGGTGAGCCGAGAGCTATCGCCTCATCATGTGTTGTGAGTCGTGGCATGCTTGTAGCGGCAGACACATTACACGTTACACATTCGGATGGATGCCCTATCGCCTCATCATGTGTTGTGAGTTGCGGCATGCTTGTAGCGGCAGTCACATTACACGTTACACATTCGGATGGATGCACGACGCCAGGTGACCGGGGACCTCTTGCCCTTATCATGTGTTGTGAGGCATGGCATGCTTGTGATGCAGCGCTCAGGCTGCTGGCTTGCTGAGATCGCTGCACCCTCAGCTTCACCGCACACAGCATGTGTCCTGGTAGCCAGCTGCCAGCATCACACTCTCCTGCTGCCGCTGCTGCCGCCGCTGCTGCTGCAATGGCTGCAGCCTGCAGCTGCTGCCTTGCTCCAGTGCCGGCAGGCTGGCTGGTGATGCCAGCTGGGGCCGGCTGATGGTGCCGCTGCAGCTGCGGCACCCGCGCCACAAGAAGGGCATGGGCTCCGTGGAGCTGGAGGTGAGGGCACACTGCACGACACGGAGGTCCTGATCAGCCTGACACAGCGCCCACGCCATTGAACTTTGCTGCAAGAGTGCAGGTGTTGTGGCTAGTATCGCAAGCGGATGCATTGGCATCAGAGCCATGCACACTTGTAATCCACCAACGCGCTCTGCTGGGGTCCCAAGCAGCGCAAGGGAGGCGTGCCCGTTGAAGTGCCCAGCACCTCACAAGTGGCAGCTAGCGTTGCAGCAGGAACGCTGTGTTGTTTGCGTCGGCATCATGCCTGCCTGCTTGTGATGCTGGCCTTGTAGCAACTGACATGCCTTGCGCAGGCATCAGCAGACCGTGCTGTGCCCGCGTACCTCCCTGTGTCGTTGTCCTGCTGCTGGGTCTTCTGCTGGTCCGCGCTGCCTGCCGGCCAGTTATCCTGTTGTGTTGGTCCCGGTCATGCTTGCACAGACAGAGAGTCGTGCGCGGTGCTGCACCACACCTGGACACACACACATATGTGAGGTGTCACATGTTCTCCCATTTTTCCCATCCTTCTCCATCCTTCTCCACACTAAAACTTTAACTTTTACCATGTGCTCTATGCTGCCCCGCAGATGTGCTACCGGCCGTCGATGCGTGCCGGCAGGCCGGCCATGATGGGCCCCGTCAGGTTCAAGCAGACGCTGAGCCCCACGGCTGGCCTCTTCACGGGGCACTTCTGGGGCAGGGAAGACACGATGTGCTTCTCCACGTACAAGCTGTACCTGATGCACATCGGCAGCACCTTTAAAGACGTCAGCATGCCCTGGAACAGGAAGTACGACAAGGTGGGGCGCGTGGGTTGTTTTGCGGCGGTTTTGGGCTGGCTGGTTGGGGTTGCTGTGCGCTGCTCCGCGCTGAAGCTGTACCTGATGCACGTCGACAGCACTTTTGGGGGCGTCATCGTGCCCTGGAACAGGAAGTATGACAAGGTGGGGGGCGTGTAAAGTCTGCTGTGATGGCTTTGCCTACTTGGCAAGGGAGGTGTATGTGTGCATCAGCAGTGATGAGCTGCATCTCATGCAGAAGGTTGGCCGCACCTGCAAGGACGCACACCAACCCCAAATAGCTGAGTACGACGAATCTGGGCCGTGGTCGCTCACAACGAGAGTAGTATGGCGTGCAGCGCCTGCAACCTGGACGTGGTGTGACGTGGTTGTGGACGCCATGCTCAGGTGTTTTGCGCCACAGTGCCGTTCAAGGGAAGGTGTTTTTCATTACTGAGCGGGTCGTCACATGCGCTGGTCCCTGCCGCCATGCCGACCGCTGCTTGCGCATGTGCAGGCTGTGCAGATCTTCAAGAGCCCTGTGGCACTCGGCCTGGTGCGCACACAGCACAGGACCCTGTACGCCACCAACGTGGGCAGGAGCAGGTGCACGGCACGCGCTGCTGTGCTGTCACCTTGTGCTGTGCTGTGCTGTGCTGTGCGGCGTTGCTTGCTGCACTGGTTCAAGCAACCGCCAGCCCGTCGAGCCCTGTGTGCTGATGCTGCCGGGGACGTGACGCTGCCGCGGGTTGTGTCGACCTGAAAACGCTGTTGCTGCTGCTTGATTCAAGGCCACGTGGCAAGCATTATATGCACGCCGTGTTACGTGTGCAGCCACCAGACACCTGCCTGTCTGCAAATGATACGCCGGCTTGCTTGTGAACATGAGATGTGTTACAGCGCCATCACAAGTGCTACACCAATGCATTATTTTTCAGCAATGACGTGGATGGTTGTCGTCTACATTGCCGGCCAGGTGTGGCGTGTTGGGCGCCGGCAAGGACTTCTACGAGCTCTTCAAGGGTGGCATGCGCGACGGGCAGCGGCGCTACTTCACGTACTGCCTGCTGCACGACAGCCTGCGCTGCAGCGAGACCGGCGCGGCGTTCTTCAACGACATGCTGTCAAAGCACGCCATGCACGCTGGCGGGGAGGAGGAGGTGCTCTATGCAGGTGGGCAGGTGCCGGTGCGGATGACTGCTGGTGCTGCTGCTTGCTGCTGCTGCTGTTGTGTTTTTTTGTTGTGGTATTGCGGTCGTGCACAGGCTGCTGCAGCCCAGGCGTCAGAGGATCTCATGCTGAGCACATTGCAGACACCCACTGACCACCAGCTTCTCAACTGCTGCCCAACTGCTGTCACTGCCTTGCATTGCATTGCAACCGACCTCACGTTTGCAGGCGGGTGCTGCATCGTGCCAGACGCAGCAGCAGCTGCCGGCTACCGCCTCATCATCGACAACAACAGCGGCACCTACGCGCCGACGGCCGACAAGCTGCCTCTGATGCGCCAGCTGTTCACCGCGAACTTCCCCGACATGGTGGTGGACGTGCTCGCCTCTGACGACCCGCGCCTGAAGCAGTACCAGCAGGAGTGCCCCAGCAGGGCCCCAGCCTGAGGGGTGTCTGTGCAGGGTGGCGTGGGGTGGGGGAGGGTGGAGGGATATTTATTGAACAGTGTGTTCAGAGTGTCGCAGAGGCTGCTGCGGCAGTGTGCAGACATCCAGCAGAGCCACAGCGCCAGGGGTGTCTGTGTGCTGGGATAGGGTGGAGGGTGCAGATGAGATTTAGATATCTGTTGCACGCGGGTCAAGTCGACCTTGTCTGATGTGAGCCACCCCAGGATGCAGCACACTCATGAGCACACCATCTAACGCATTGTGTCCATATCTACCTCATCTGAACAGTGCTCAGGTTTGTGCAGTGCCGAATGCGGCAGCGTTTATACCTGGTGGCATAGGCTCGCACGCTGCCAGCAGGACGGCAGCGTGCGAGCTGGCAGCGTGCGAGCCTATGCCACCAGGACGGCAGATTGAGGCTTGCATGCCGCGCAGGGTGCATGGCGTGGGAGGCTCAGGGGTCAGGGCGATGTGCTGCGCAGTGCACGTGTGCATGGGCATGCACACTGCTGCTGAACTGGTTCGACAAGTGGAGCCGCTGATGGTGTGGCAGCTGCCCTACTGGGAGTGCCTCCACTGATACGTATGGCTTTGTTAGCTGGCCGGCAGCGTGTGGTGTTGCACATGCTGCGTTGTTGTTGGTAGCAGTTGCGGCAAGTTGCGGCATGTTGGGTGCCAGGGACGTTGGGGATGCTGTTGCATGAGGTTGCTGTTTTTGACGTCACAACGTGTGTGGGACTATAGTATGATTGACCAGGCTGATGATGACCTTTAAGGCTGTGTACATTAAGCATTAGCGACTGCTGACAATAATCATTAGCGGTTTGCTGAGGTTACGTTGCTGCGCACAAGCACAACAGCTTACAACAGCATGGTGCAGTTCACACCCCTGACATCAGCTGTGTTAGTCACCGTGTGTGTCCGCCGTACTAGGGTGCCATTAAGCTGGGAAGCAACTTCGTTGCTGAGTGGCTCATTGTAGTGCATTCTCACTGCAGGCTTTCTGTCTTACATCTAGGCTGTTAAACCTTATCTGTAAGCTTGCTGTGTTGCTCGGGTCTTTGCTTGCATGTGGGGCTCGGCTGCAGTGCTTGTTGAGGCGTGCGGCGCTTGTGCAACGTTCCACAGGGTATCTCTGCTTTGCTTTGCTTTTCTGGCTGGGTTAGTGTGCTGCTGCTAATCAGGGTGTACCCTTCCATTTTGTCATAGTGGCCTCTGGGGCTCAGTTTGGGGCGCACCTGTGGCCGCTCCAGTTGGAACGTGTGCCTGTACATACCATCATGACGTTGTAGTTTCTCAAAGGAGACAGCACTGCATGCAAATCTGTATGGCTTGAAAGTCAACCACTGTTCGCAGCGTCTGCAGGTTGGATAGATTGCAGTGCGGGTCTGGCGACTCCAATTGATTGTTATTGTGCATACAAGTGCAATGCAAACCAGCACGTGTGTGTGCGGGCACATAAGCAGGGTGCGCTGACACGGACAAGGCGCGAGAAATTGTAAAGTGAAATTTGTAATGGCACACCCCTGTCTGGCAATAAGAGGCTTATTAAGGGTAACAATGACCGTACAGTAGGCATAAGCACCGAGTGGCATATCACCGGCTACGTGAAAGTCTGTTTGTGTGCGAAATATGCTTTAAAGTTACTGGAAACCAGTTAGCGGCTAAATTGGTTTTAAACAGAGCACTACACGGAAAAGGCCGCATCGCAAACTGATCTCAGCGCTGCAGCACACATTGATCTGGTCATGAACCAGAACATTAAATGATTTCAAATCCTTACGCCCTGTTGCAACTTGTGCTCAGCAAGGCCCGACCACTGCAAAGCTGCCTGACAGCAGTGCAGCATGACCTACTCGCCGCTGTATGCTGTGTGAGAACACAGTCAACTACACTTGACCATCTAGTACATGCTGGCAGGACGCGGGACTGCGTTGGGGTTGCTGAGCAGCCTGCAGGATCAGCATGGGGCAGCCACGACAGCTGGAGCAGCACCAGCAGCACAGCCTTGCAGGGAATGCTGCGAAGCCAGCAGGTTGAAAATGAGCAGGGGCATGAGCTGTCACTGTTATGGCCTCAGCAACTGCTGAAGTTGCACCAAGCGTGCAATAAGCAGCAGACATGCAGCAGCCTTCTGCAACACAGCCCTGCTGGGAGGCACTGCACCAACACCACCAACAGCAGCCTGGGTAATGGCAGGACCTGGAGCTGTTGTGACACACCACCACCATGTTCAGCTGCAGCGCTTTCAGCACACAGTTGTGGGAGATCCCGCTTCAGCAGCAGCGGCATAAGCAGGAGCATGTACACCAGCAGTAGCAGCACGGCAGGGGCCAGCTGGCTGGACCGGCGTCTGCCTGCAAGCCTGCAGCCGTACGCGCAGCTGATGCGACTGGACAAGCCCATCGGCTCGTGGCTGCTGGCCTGGCCCGGGCTGTGGTGAGTGCTGGTGGCGGCTGTTAGCTACTCAAACAAACAGGCTGCCAAGCAGCTGCCGTGAGGGCATGCCAACGGCCTGCTTGCTGCGCTGTGTACTTATGCGCACAAGTTCCGCTGTGCAGCCTTATCATCATCTGTAGCATGTCCAGACCCCCAGAGATGCACCTGCACCATGTGCAGCGAGCAAGGCGAGGCCTCAGCAAAGGGTGCACAGCGCACAGCAACTGCCAACACCTCAACAACTGGCCCTGCAGCGGCCAGCGCTTACTGGCAGTGCTTGCTGCACATGTGCAGGGCAATAGCGCTGGCTGCAGGGCCTGGCCAGCTGCCTGACCTGTGGCTCACGACGCTGTTCGGAGTGGGTGCTGTGGTGAGCCGCAGCTGCATGGAGAGTGTGGCGTGGCAGCGCTGGTTGCTTCAGCAGCGAAGCCAGGCAGCGATCATGGCAGCTGCTGCAGCAGCATGGCAGGCGGCAGGCGGCAGCAGCAGCGCTTCATCTGCAGCTGATGATAGGACTGCACAGGGCCACACTGCAGCTGATGAATGGTGCCAGCTGCACCACACCAAATGTTGAGCTGCGCTTTTGCGCCCAATATCTCTGCCTGCTGCTGCACGTTGCGTGCTGCTGCGCTCACCCCTGCAGCTGATGCGTGGCGCGGGCTGCACCGTCAACGACCTCTGGGACCGGGACATAGACAAGCAGGTGGCGCGCACACGCAGCAGGCCCCTGGCCGCTGGCACCGTCACCCCTGCTGCTGCTGTGGCGTTCCTGGCAGCGCAGCTGAGCCTTAGCCTGGGCATCCTGCTGCAGCTCAACGCATACACACAGGTTGGCCTTGACGAGCGCTGCAGGCTCTAGGGCCTACTAGTAGCTGTGGGGGTGTGCAAGCGCAGCAGGGAGCTGTGGCGTCCTTGTTGGGCGTGAGAGCTGCTGCTATGTATGCTTGCACCAGAGGATGGCGCCGTTCAAACAGCCCCTGTAGGGCGTGTGCAGGACGCACGAGCCACAAGCAGCACCACAGATGCATGGTCCCCTGCTGAAGCGTACCACCTGGTGCCTGCAAGCTGAGCTGTTTTGAGTCCTTGCTCTGCATGTGCAATACTTCTGAGTTGACGCACACAACACTCGCAGGACTCACCGTGCGGCCGCCTGCATTGCATGTGCGTTGAATGCGCTGTTTGTAGGTGCTTGGTGTGTGCTCGCTGCTGCTGGTGGGCACCTACCCGCTCATGAAGCGCGTCACCTGGTGGCCGCAGGCCTTCCTGGGCCTGGCCATGAACTACGGAGCCCTCATGGGTTACTCAGCCGCCGCTGGGGCCTGCGACTGGTCCGTTGTGCTGCCACTGTATGCTGCTGGCGTGAACTGGACGCTTGTGTACGACACAATCTATGCGCATCAGGACAAGGCCGACGATAAGCTGGTTGGTGTGAAGTCGACCGCGCTGCTGTTTGGAGAGGATACGAGAAGGTGGGCGGCAGGGTTTGGGGTTCTGCAAGTGATGGGTTTAGGGCTTGCTGGAGCAGCAGCTGGCTGCGGGGTGCCGTACTATGCCGCGGTTGCAGCTGGTGCAGCGCATCAGGCGTGGCAGGTTGGCAGCGTGGATGTTGATGACGGCCCGGATTGTATGGCCAAGTTCGTGTCAAACAAGTGGTATGGTGCAGTCTTATATGCTGGGATCGTGGCAGACAGGCTGCTGGCCTGAAGCTGCGACTGATACATCCTTCCACAGTGGTGGTTGGTGCATATGCTATATGCACTCAGTGAGTGCTGCACGGCTTGACCAAAGCTTGTTAGCAGCAGTGCATCTGCGTACTTGGCGGCTGTTTTGCTGCTGGTCAGTGTCATCGTCATTATCATCATGCTGGTCAGTGTCACACTGACTGGCACGGTGCCAGTGCAGCATCACCGGCTGCCAGCCATCAGCAGTGGCCACTGCTGATACAGTGCAAATCTCCTCTGAAAATACATTACGCAGAGCCCCTGTAACCGATTCAGATATGCGTGTGCTCAGCACAACACAGTTGTGCTGTGCTGCCGACTAGTACTAGTAGTACAGCACAGGCGGTTTCTGCAATGCTGCAGGTACACATGTACAGTGCTTGGTATCCAAGGTAATGTTAAAGGTGGTGAGGCCTTCTAGGTACACCCTGTGACACACACATTGATCATCAGTACAACCAGCGGCGCAGTACAGTGGGTGGAGCCAGCTTGGCTTACATGCGCAGCCTCGCATGCAGGGGTAGGGTGACACTGCTTGCTTGCTTGCTTGCTTGCCTTTTGCTGCTGGATTAGAGTGCTTCTTCTTCATCTTCACATACTCAACTCCTGAACCCTGAGCTGGTGGGCTGCAGCATGGCAGCAGCTACACCCTCCCTCCATAGAAGGAAACGCTGCTGCTGTGCTGCTGCTGCATGTTGGTGTGGTGGCTGCTTCTCAGCCATGTGTGTCGCCACGACGACTTGTCACTGTACATGCTTAGCAGCGTCGCTTGCATGCACTGGTCATCACTGCTGGTGTGGCTGGGCACTGCAGGATGGCAAAAGCCCTGCATGTTGCTGCTGCTGGGCGTGGCTGGCCGCTTGTAAGTGTGGCACGCACCCCAGCAGCGACGGAACACAGGTTGTGTTTGATACGGAACACAACGAGTGGCAATCTGCACCTTGTCGACTGGCTGTCACAGTGTGCGACATGCTGCGAAACCCATGCACAGACCAGAAGCACGGCTTCCACACGGAACGCACAAAATTACTTTATAGCATTTAAAACCATCATCTGTGGAGCGCAGCTCTTTCTGCGCTGGCAGATCGTGCTGGCCGTTTCTGCCACAACAGAAACCGCAGGCCCTACTAGCATGCACGGCTGCCTGCCTACTCCGTTGATGGTTGTTGTATATTACACATGTATAATAAGGGCGGTAAAGCGTAGGGGCAGCAACCTCCGAGGCTGCGCCGCGAGTGTGCCGTGCAGGTGGTTACTGTTTGACTCAGCGGCCAGCCGTCCGGGATGCTTGAAAATGCTTGCAAGGGGTTTCTGCCATTGGTTATAGGTATTGACATGCATTCCGCAGCCAAGGCGTCTCCCTGTGCATGGGTGTCGTATTGAAGCACTCGCCTGCGCAGCTGCAGCACAACAAAGTGCCGTAGCGTTACCCCTAGACAGCAACACGCATATGGTACACATACATGAGAGTCTTCAATATGGACTTGAGCATTTCCAGCGATGCAGAGTCGCTCCTTGAACAACAGCAACGGTGGCATGCTGCTGCTGCTGCTGCAGACAGAAGTGATGTTCAGGATTTGCCCCCGGCTTGTTGTCGAACCCACAGTACCTAGATCAACGGCTCTGACTTTTGGTTGGGCATGTGCATGGCGACACAGCAGCTGTTTGTGCTTTGCAAATTCTTATTCTGCTTACCTGCCACAGTTGCAACAACATCAGTACAACCTTGGCGCAGTACAGTGGGTGGAGCCAGCTTTGCTTACATGCACAGCCTCGCATGCAGAGGTTGGGAGACACTGCTGACTTGCTTGCTTTTTGCTGCTGTGTAAAAGTGCTGCTTCTTTTCACAACACAACATCGCTCCCACGATGTCTGCTGTGACTGTGCATTGGAAGTTCTGCTGATGTAACTGGGTTTATGTGCCAGTAAGCGTACTGGCAGTACGCTTGCAGCTGTTAATTCAAGCTTAACACCATCAGCACACAATAAACACAAGCTGCACAGCCTTTGCAGCGCTGCAAAACGAACACTGCTGGTGCAAGCTGGCTCACAGAGGCCACGAGAGCAATAGGTCGTGCTGAGCAGCAACCACGGCATGCTGTAGTCCACAATGCGAAACGTGCATTGATGCTGCCAGCTCAGCTGCAGCTCAAACAAAGTCTGCAGGTCACGGCACTGAATGGTCAAGTGCAGTATCCTTCACGCGTAAAGCCTAATATCATCCCGATGCAATGGCGCATCGACTCTCCTCAGGAGCCCTACAGCGGCTGCGCGCAACACACACCGCACCAATAATACAAGTTGAACAGCATGTGTCTTTGCACGCTGCTCTGCTTGAAAGCTTCCACAAACACAGAACAGTACAACCCAACCCTGACTACAACTGCTGCTGCAGGTGAATTCTAATTGATGCACTTGCAGCAGTCCAAGCAGAGGTTCAAGATGAGATTTAAACCAGACTGCACTCGGAGGGCTCACTCTGCAGTTCAAACACAACCAATCACTCAGGAAAACTGGCGGTCCCTCTAAGCTCCGTCTTTCTTGGCCCTGAACACATCACGCAGCTCCTTGAAGCGCTTGAAGCAGGCCGCCTTGCCCTTGCCAGGCACCACGCCGGCGATGCGCTCCCAACGGTCCGGCAGCTCCTTGCCAAACTGCTTCAGCGCCTGCACAACACCAAATGCAGCCAGCGAGCAGCAAGCACGACCACGTGTTACACAAGTGGTGATGGTTGAGATTGACAGGTGGTAACGCTGCTCTTCCCAGGCTTGTGGCTGTGTCTTATCCGGGCGCTGCATCACCCACGGCCTTGGAGGCTGCAAGGGATACAGCAGTGACTGATGACGGTCAGACATGGTGACGCAATCAAGCAGCAACCCGTGCGCGGTGTTTTCAAACGGTCAGCTTGACTTCAGCCAAGCATGAGACAGTATGCTACTGCTGTGGCAAACAGACACTGGCTCCATACAGCAGCAATTCCAGCTGCTGCCTCTCACCTGCACCAGCGCCAGCTCCTGCTCTTCATTCCATTCCCCTGAATCTGCTGACACCACCTTTTTGACACCGACGGCAGCAGCAGCTTTGTCAGCAGCAGCAGCAGCAGGAGCAGCAGCAGCAGCGACAGCAGGCTTGGCAGCACCATTAGGCACAGCTGCTGCTGTGCCACTACTGCTTTTACTGCTGCTGGTGTCTGCTGCTGCTGCTGCTGCTGGCTGCTGCTGCAGCTGCTGCTGGTGCACCAGTGGCGCTGCTCGGTCTGCTGTTGCCTCTGCTGCTGCTGGGGGTGCTGCCGCTGCTGTCAGCGGCACCTGGCACAAGCACTGCTGCTGCCTCCCCAGTTATGTTGACCTGCAGGGCAGCGCAACACACCCGGGTAAGGAAGCACAGCAAGGTGTGGTTGCTGCAGTGCAACAAAAGTTGCATGACCTCATGCGCGCAGTCCGCTGGCATCCCACAACGCACACCACCCAGACAGCCCAGAACACGCCGCACATCACCCACAGAACACCTCACCCTGTTGACACGAATCACGCCCCGCTGGCTGGTCAGCGTCAAACTTAACATACATCAGCAGGCCCACACTCTGTTGACGCCTCTCCGTGCCTTGTCGGTCTCTGCAGATGCTGGCTTGCACGCAGTGCTGTGGCAGCTGATCAGATGCACACAAACCAGCGGCTGCAGGTGGGCAGCCACGTGCAGGCCAGCATGCTGCCAACAGCTTACAGGAGACCCCAAAAGCATGACACACCGTTTACATTTCGTCTCACTATTGCACCAGATGTGACGCAAACACGGCTTCACTTGTGCTGCTGCCGCGTCCCCTCTGAGCCGAGTGCACAGTGCTGCTGTAAATCCCACAGCATGGATGGGTGTATGTGTGCATGCCTGCCTGCAGCCTCTGCTGCACTCACGTTCACGTCTGTGAAGGCTGCTGAGCGCGAGTCGGCCTCTGAGGTGACATCAGCGCGCTTCTTGGCCGCCCCTTTCCAGTCCTCCTGCTTCTGCATGCGCGTGCTGCTGGCGCCCTGGTGCTCCTTCACCATCAGCAGCACCTCTTCCAGCGTACGCGTGCGCACATACATGGCAACCTGCAGCATGGCGACAGCAGCAGGCGCAGCGTGAGCGGAAATGCAGGTCATCCAAAGCATGGTGTGGGTGCATACAACAGTCGCCTGGTGCTTCGTCTTCATCAGCACCTGCTCGAGCGTACACAAAAGGTACCTGTTGAGACCACATAAAGTTGGCGCAGCATGCATGCAGCACGATGTGTGGGTGCCACGTTTGCGTGCCGCCGGCACAACGGTGCGCCTGCTCCATACATCTTTGATGCGGCCAAGCCTGCAGGCCGTTGATTGACCATTCCGCAAACACCTGTGATTGTGCTGACATGGTAATAGAGCGTGCTGCCGGCACCAAGATTGCCCTCGTCAACCAGGCCGCTGCACCCACCCTGCTGGCACGCACCCCTCGATGCGATGCACTGCAGCTGTGCAGCAGCCCTCAACCAGCCTGCCCCAGCAGCCACAGCCGTTCCTCAGGTCCACAGGGCATGCTTGACATTGCTGACTGCAGGGACGCTGTGCGATGCACTGCAGCTGTGCAGCAGCCCGCATCCAGCCTGCCCCAGCAGCCACAGCCGTTCCTCACGTCCACAAGGCATGCTTGACATTGCATGACTGCAGGGACGCTGCGCAGCACACTGCGGCTGTGCAGCAGCCCGCAACCAGCCGCTGCAGCCGCTGCGCACCTGCTCCCAGCGCTTGGGCGTGCCCATGGGAATTTCTTGACGGCCTTGTCCAGCATGCGCAGCTCGTCGTCGCCCCACTCGCGCATCTCCTGCATCTTCTTGGCGTGGTCGCGCTTGGCCAGGTTCTGCGGCAGCGACGCCGCCGAGGCGACAGCGGCAGCAGCAGGCTGTCAGGCAGGGGCGCGCAAGCCGGCTGCTTCCATGCACTGCCAGGGAGCGCCTAGCTACCCCGCACGTGCTTGGCAGTGTCGCGCTTGACCAGATTCATTGCGGACGATCATACGGCTGACACGCAAGCAAGGAGGAGTGCAGTGCACAAGCTGTCCTGTCAGCCACGCGACAGGTGACGCTGCGCCAGGTGCTGCAAGCAGCTGCTGCAGTGGCTGCTTGGTGCCCCTCCGCACGACGGCAACGTCGCCCTGCATCCCGCCTACATGCTGCACCCGTGGACGGCTATAACGCAATGCTGCCGTGTGCAGGCGTTGCTACCCCGGCACAGACGACAGCAGCACCACGGCATGAACAGCCCCCTGCCAAACGATTTGACGCCATTGCCGCACATACCTTGAGTGCTGCCTCTGCTTCCTGCTTCTTCGCGTCCTTCAGTGCCACCTGCTCCTCTTCCCGCTGCTCCAGCTGCTGCAGCGCTTCCTGCAGCAGCGCAGCCCTGCCGGCAGCGTCCGTGCCTGCTGCTGACGCTGCCTCGCCCAGCCGCTGCATCTGCTGCAGGTTCAGCGACTGACACAGCCGCTCCGTGTCATCTGCAGCGCACCAATGACACTTAACACGATGCATGACGCAGCATGTAATGTGCTTGCTCACACACACCAGCAGTGGTGCGCTCTTCGGAACAAGCAAGCGGCCCTGGCACTTCCCATGCTGACGACGCAGCTGTACCGCTAGTGTGTGCGCCAGTGGGATGTGTGAAAGCCAACACCAAAGTGTGAGACGCATCATTGCAGCTAGCCAGCTTGGACGTCACTGGCTGACCTGCAGCAGCTGCGAGTCGCATCAGAGTCGCTCCTGCTGGTGGAACGCAGTTGCTGCTGAAATGCAAGCAACATGCAAAAAGTGCAGCCCAGCTTTGGGGCGACACGAGAGGGCCGCCTACCTATGCTGAGCAGCCGCTGCTGCCCCTCGCCGGCGTCCGCCAGCTTCCGCAGCCGCTGCCGCTCCTTCTTCATGGCCTGCTTCTCGGCGTCACGCACCTTCTTGGCCTCCGCTGCTGCTGCCTTGGCTGCTGCCTCCTCAGCACGCCTGCATGGCAGCAACACGGCAGCGCCAGCGGCCCAGTCCAGCAACGACAGTGAAGGTCACATCGCTAAGCAGTTTTGAAGCAGGCAAGCATTGCATGCCAACGCAGCGCATGGCAAAGGCATCCACGGACCGACGCAGGATTGCACAGAATTCACATATGCACAAGCAAGACACGTGAGCAGGCTGAGAGAACGTCCCAGATGCTGCCCAGCAACAGCACAGCAGGCCACTCCGAGGTAGCAAGTCTTGCCATTCGTCGCTGCAACTGTTTAAAAATGTCATTCGCTGTGAGCCGCGGCCCCCAGCACTCACTTGCGTGCCTCCTCCTCTTCTTTCTGCCGCTGCTGCTGCTCCTCCTGCAGCCGCTTCGCCTCAGCCTTCTCAGCCTTCCTGCGCTCACTGCAGCAGCAGCAGCAGCAGCAGCAGCAGCAGTGTGGCGTTAGCAGTTAGCGGTGACGGCCGCCGCAGCAGCAGCACAAATGGTGGCAAGATCGCCATGCCAGCCCCTGCCTCCTCAGCCCCCTCGCGCTCTCAGGACCGGCTGAGGCCAGCTCTATGGCCAGCTGACGACCCCGCAGCACGTGACGTGCCCATGCCATGCCCACGTGATGTGCGGCGCTGCTGGTCCAGCGGTTGACGCACACACACCACACAGCAAGTTGCGTCGAGCCACACACGGCGCGTCCGCTGCACGGCCTGCGCGCACTCCACGGCGCCGAGCAGCTGCACAGCGCACGCGGCGGCCGGGCCTCACCGCTCTGCCGCCTGCGCCTCCTTGCGTGCGATGACGCGCGGGTCCACCCTGTACGAGGCGTCGACAAACTCGCGCAGCCGCCGCCCCTCCTCCTTCTTGCCCTTCTCACGGAGCTTGGCGTTGATCCTGCGAGCAGCAGCAGCAGCAGCAGCAGCAGCAGAAGGTGGTGGCAGCAGCAGGATGCGGCGGCAGCGGCAGAGGAGGCAGCAGCAGTTGTCAAGCATTGCACACACAAGCACTGCTGAGCATCCACATGAGAGGAAACAGGCAATTCTGCCTCACACAGCAGCATTGCGGCACCTGCATTGTTGAAACCTCGATCGAGACCTTTCACCTTGGCAGGTTTACGCTCGCTGCTGAATCTAGGGTTGTGCTCTCTGCTGTTTCACCTTCCCATATGTGCATGCATACATGCTTACATCCCAGAAACATGCTTACATCCCCAAAGCACCTCATTACTGTGCAGCATGCTACGCTCACCGCTCGATCCAGCGCTTGTGCTCCCTGCTCTCTGCACCCTCGACGTCCTCTTCGTCAGGGTGCGGGAACTCGCGCCAGCTCTTGAAGCCGTACCAGAAGTCGTAGAACGCGGACACCGCCTCCCAGCTGCTGCTCTCGTCGCCCACGTCAGGCACCTTGGGGTCGACCGACCAGCGCGCATTGCGCCTGAAGGCAGGCGCAAACACCTGGAGGACGAGAAGCAGGCACGAGGCAGCATTAAGTTTGGGCTAAAGGACGTTAGCGCGCCGGCACAGACACCCGTTGGCGTGCTGCGGCGATGCCTGCGCTTTGCGCGTTGGCGGTGCCATGCCCAGCCGTCACACAGCGCCCACACAGCCACCAAAAGCACAGCACTGTGTGCTTCCACACAAGCCCAGTCGCCAGAACAAATCACCCCATGATTGGTTGTGAAAGAGACATCAACATGGTGGCGCTTCAATGCACCGCGTGCCGCACCTTGAAGAAGTCGGCTGGTGCGCAGTCCAGGGCAGGCTGTCGTCAAACTCGTCCACGCTGTCGAACTCGCGGCGCTTGGCGGGGTCGCTCAGCACGTCGTACGCCTCCTGGATCTTCTTGAAGTGCTCCTCGGCAGCAAACTGTGCACAGGCATGACGCCAAAACAGAGCAGCTGTCATGCGGGGTGTGTGTGCTGCAGATTGTCAGTAGGAAGGCAATGCTACCAGCACCGTGACAAAGTGATCAGGCAGGCAATGATGTTGCTGCTGCTTGTCTTACATGCTTTGCATATTTGCCTCTGCCTTGTGCTTCCCCACACCACTGTCTGCAAGCCGACATAAAACATGCACAGCTTGTTGTCCTGCTCACCTTTGCATCCTCACAATCCACGCCCACCAGCTTCTTGTCAGGGTGGTGCTCCAGGCACGCCTTGCGGTACGCTGCGCGCAGCAGCAGCAGACAGCCAGCTCGAGTGCTGCGACAACAGAACCAAAGCCGTGCTACTGGCAGCCAGAGTGAGCAAAGAGCCTGCGATTGCCGCTCTTGCTGACGCCGAGGCTTAAGCTGCATACCTCAGCCGTCAATGCTTGCTGACTGGCAGGTCATCAACGACCGACGACAGCTGCCACATGCCCTGTGCCATGCCATTACCAACCCAGCCAGCGGGTGACACTGGGCAATGCTTGCACCTGCCAGCCTGCGCGCCCGCATGGCCTGTGCGTCTGCTGCCTGCGATCGCCTGCCGTAACGCCCTGCCTGCTCACCCTGCTTGAGCTGTGCCTCTGTGGCCATGAAGCGCTCATGCTGCAGTCCCAGCAGCGCATAGTAGTCTGTGTCCTTGCCCTTCGTCTGAAGCAGCAGAGAAAAAAGCAAAATTGCATATGCAACAACATGCACCGCACACATCAAGCAAGCTGCAAGCAAGTTGAGTCAGTGCAGCAGTGCGAACCTGATTAGACAGGTGATGGTTAGCACAACAGCTACAGTTCACTGCTACCAGTTGATACAGGTCTTGTAGGCTGCTGTTGATACTGCTGAGGCACCGCCCCATCATGGCAGCTGACACAGGCAGTTGCAGCCCTTACATCCTACAAAGACAACCTCCGAGGACACCGGCATACACCCAGATGTAACACAAACATACAACAGCAGATGAACAACACAGTAGCTACAGGCCAAGCTTGCAGCCCTTCTAAAGGAACCAGAGGCCTTCACGTGCTGCTTGTCGGCGCCGCACCTGCTTCTTCTTGGCCTTGCTCTTCTTCCACGACACGCCTGGCGGTGGCTGCATGTCGTCAAGGTTGCTGCCCACGCTGCCGCTGGCATGCACTGTGCTGCCACCTGCTGCTGAGCTGGCGTCGCCGCTGTCATCCTCATCGCTGCTTGACGGCTCAGCAGGGGCCTCTGAAGCACGTAAGGCACAGTTGCACGGCAGGATGCAAGCAAACATGGGTGTACGCACACATATGCGGGCAGTGGGCAAGCAGTTTGCGGCTGTACAGAAGTTTGTGTGTGTGAGAGCAGTGCACTTATACTACGCCGCCATTGTAGAGTGCTGATATGATGTAGCTGCATGGCAGGCTGGGTTGTGTGGGCTGTCAGGACAAGAGCACCAGCACGTCCTTGCGCAAGCCTTTGGCACAGGCTGCAACACAACACGGTAATAAAAGTAGGCAAAGGCTACAAGGCAAACATGCAAGTACGAGTCAGCCAAGCAGGTGAACATAGCTGCACACCACAGTGCAACTGGGCCAGGCTGCATTGTAATGCTGATGTCAGTGTGTCACATAGATTTGCTGCCTCAACAGCGGCACATGGCTGGCTGCACTGCTTCCTTAAGCAAGCTGCTGCGACAGGTAATGCTTACCTATCAAGCCCTGCTGCAGCATCACTTTGTAGTGGAAGATGTGACCCACTGGCTCCTTTTTGCTGTATGCCACCGGCCCGGCAAGCGAGCCTAGCACGCCCACATCAACTGCGGCCTGTTCATCATAATCAAGCAAAAGCATTCTTTTGCGAGCCATGATCGCCTCGCTGCTGTGTTCTGTGTGCTTGGCGGCCCCTCGGCACCCTGATGATAGCCTTAGCACAAGGACACGAGAACGATGGCTGACGCAGTCAGTTTAGAGCCACAAGCAGATGCAATTGAAGCGAAGGTGGTGCGTGTAGGCTGCAAGGGGTGCCAGCCTGAAGTCCAAGTGCGCGGGCGAGCTGACGCCCCGACAGAAACAGAACAAAGGAGCTACAGTAACTGTTGCCTCCGTATCTTACACAACCGTGCTAACCAAAGGCAGACCTGCCACTAGGTTTAGTCATCCAAGTGACATGTAACACCTGACATGCCCTTGACGTACCCCAGCCGTGCTCGCCACTGGAATGCCTGCCTGCGTCTTTTTTCACACTCTTGCCCCCCACTGAACGTCACTACATCACCCTGATGCCAAAGGCGCTGGCCGTCTGCGCGGCCTTCATCTTGGCATCCCACAGCTGATGATGCTTCTGTTCCTTGGCACCCTCCAGGCCTCCTCTGCCTGCATGTGGTGGAAAGGATAGAGGTAGTTGGAACAGTGTTTGTTGGTTAATTATGTACTTATTTACATATTTTAATTTGTTTAGGTTAAAGCCAGAACACTAGGCAAGCACCGCAGCCTTGCGTGTGCCAGGTACATGATGTCCAGCTGCGGGGTCAGCCTTCGAGGGCCCAGAATAGGCCAGTCGGCTGCCCAGCAGTTACCACAACATCTTGTAGTTGAGCAACCCAGAATGCATTGTCGTTACTGCTTGTGAGTAACTAAAACCCTGCGAACTGCATGTTGGACACCTTGATGCCAGGACAGGACAGGACAGCTGCAGCACTGCACTCCCAGCTCACCTCCGCTAAGTAGGCCTTGGTCGGCTCCGGTAGCTGTGCGAAGCAGGGCTCGAGTGACAGAGCAGCAGTAAAGTCAGCACATTGATTGTCAGCAGGTTTAAGTCTAAGCTAAACCTTGTCAAGATTGTAGCGACATGGGCTCTGCTGTACACCGCATGTATCTTGACCTGCTGACCTGGTGACTCAGCACTTGACAAAGGCACTCCAGAATCACATGATTGCAGCCAACTGCTTGCTGTGCATGACTATACTGCCGCTAGCAGATGTCAACAAACTACAGGCTGCAGCTGTAACTGGGCTACACATACACCCCTGCTAGGTTGGAGCGCTGCTGCTCATACACAACATCTAGCCTGAACGCAGCTGTCACACTGCTGAGTGTGCGTTTGGCGCGGCTGCGCTCACCTTGAGCTGGCTGCCAGGTGCCCTGTTCTTGTTGTTGCGGCGCATCACGTCAGCCCCACCAGCCACCAGCGCCCTGCACGCCTGCGAGCCACAGCATTGCATCCCGCAACAGCAAGCTCAAGCTTCGGCTGGCAGCCGCGACACGTCGACATGCTGTGTTGCCAGCTGACGTTGAAGTGCTGCTGCAGCTTGCGCTGCCTCGCATCGAGGCAGTTGGCAGCACAGAGAGCTGACTCAAGGAATGTGCTGCCATCTGCTGCCAGGACTCCGCACCTCAACATGCCCTGCCCTTGCTGCCATGTGCAGTGCTGTGTCACCATTGCTGTTCACTGCATTGGCTGGCAGCTCCACTGCCAGCAGTGCTGCTACCAGGCCAGGCAGGTCCTCCTGACCAGACACTGCATTGTGCAGGTGCGTGTTCCCTGCAGCATCCTGCAGCACAACACAACGCACAGGCGATGATGGAGCTGCCCTGACACATGTTGCCACTCCTGGGCGTGCTGACATTGGTTTAAGCAGGTCCTCTGAGCCAGGCACTGCATTGCGCAGGTGCTTGTTTGCCGATAGCACTTCAAGGTGCAAGCTTGCAGCACTGCACTTGACCAGGCGGGCGCGTGATCAGCCAGCTGCAGATTTTCACGCCTGATCATGCTCAGCCACCACCAGGACCGCTGCCGTTATTGATCCTGGACAGGCATGTTCACTGTAGGCCAGACACGGCATTGTGCAAGGGGGTTGCCTGCAGCATGCTGCAGCACCAAAAGCAGGGACTGATCCATACACAGGCTGCTGGCAGCAGCTGTTTGTATGCGATCTTATGCATATTGCACAGTGGCAAGAGCACCCTTCCCCTGCCAAGGACCGGCAGGTGATTGCTCAAGCATGGCATGCTTAAAGGTATTGGTGAAGCCTGCTGGTGCTTCACGTACCTGTGGTGCGCCAGGCTCCGTGCCGCTGCTCTTGACCAGCTGAGCCACCGCCGTGCGGTACAGCTTTAGGCCCAGCAAACCTTGGAAGGTCAGCGGCTGGGGCAGCAAGACTGCAGCCGCTGCACACGTCACAGCCTCGATAGGCAGCAGCGCTACCAGCTGTGGGTTTGGGCACACAGCAGAGCACAGCAACATATGAGTCAAGCACAGTAGCAGCTGCAGTCTGCAAGGGGGTGTGCTTACATCTGTCAACCTAAACAACAACGGATGTGTTGCTATGCTGGGGACATGCAAGGCAGCCGCATCGCGCAGTGCTTCCAGGAAGGATGCAGCTGCACAAGGCAGGCAAACAGTGTCACGCAGTGACACAGTGCGGTGCATGCAGTTTTCCTACCTGAGCTGTGACGGCGTCAGGCAGCTTGCCTGACAGGCCCGCCTCCAGCAGCGCTGCCCCCAGCTGAGCAGACATGGCTGGCTGCCCTGACAGCACCAGCCCTAGCATCTGCTGCGCCACATCAGCACTACTTTGTTCCGCCGCCGCAGTTGCTGCTGGCGCTGCTGCAGGCTTGCCGGCAGCTGGTGCTGCTGCTGCCTTGCATGCAGGTGTGGTGCCTGCGAGTGCTGCAGCTGCTGCCAAACTCAACGCAGTCTCTCCTGCTGCATTGGTGGCATTGATGCTGCATACATCCTGCAAGGTGGCTCCACCAGGGCTAGCACAACCAGCTGCTACAAATGGTTGGCTGCCGCCGTTTTGCTGCAGCAGCATCTGTGCAAGGCGCAGTCCTCCAGTGCCTCCCAACTTCACTGCAAGCAGCAGCGGGGTGTTTTGCGCCGGGCTGTCTTGTACTGCTGCTGATGCTCCTGCCGCCAGAAGGTCCAACACAAGCTGCTGGTGCGGGGCTGCACTGCTGCAGGCCAGCAGCAGCGCCGTCTCACCAGTGGGGGCCTGCAGGGGACAACAGACACAACATTATACGCTTGGAGCAGGTTTGCATATCGCAGTTGTTGGATCCTTACATGCGGTACATGCACAGCATGCATGGGAACTTGACACGTGTGCAGCCATTTACTAACCATGTAGGGCATGCAGCCGTAATCATGCACCACACACCTGTGCATTTACGTTGCAGTCGCCTTTCACCAGCAGCTGCCGCGCATCTGCCCACAAGCTGAGCTGCAGCAGACGCATGAGCGCCGTAAACCCAGCTGTGTCCTGCAAGCAGCACAGCAGCATGTGCTGGAGTCACGACATAATGCACTTGATGGTTGCAGCTCGGTTGCTGGACATCTGCACACCTGCTGGTTCTGTTGCATTTGCAATTGCTGTGCGGTGAATGCTGTTACAGAGATATGGTTGCATCAGTGCTCCAGCAGGGCTCTAGCAATATAAATACACCATTCAACTAGGTCAAGGTACACCTTTGCGATCAGATTTGCAACAGGTGCAACCCCAGAAGTCGTGCAGCAGCTCACTTGCTGTTGCAGTTGCTCAGGTGCTGCCTGCAGCAGCAGCTCAACCACAGGCATGCGTGTGTGCGTACTGCTGCATCCGTGGCAGGCAGCATGCAGCGGCGGGTAGCCAGGGGTGCTGTCTGTTGGGCTGGCACCCTTCTGCAGCAGCAGCTGCACAAGGCCTGTGTTGGCAGCCGCTGCTGCCTCATGCAGCGGGGTGGCTTTGCTGTTGCCAGCTGCTTGGATGTCGATGTTATTTTCCTTCAGCAGGAGCTCTGCAGGGCAGGCAGGCATGCCAGCACGCAGACAGGAAACATGTGCAGCGCTTGCCTCGAAGCTGCAGCTAAGCAGGAACGGGAGCGCAGAAGCATTGCTGGAAGGCATCATGATTTCTGATCAGAAAAGCTGCTACAGCAGGAGCTCTGCAGGGCAGGCAAGCATGCCACCGTGCAGACAGAAAAACATGTGCAGCGCTTGCCAGTAAGTTGCAGCTAAGCATGAACGGGGGCAGAAGCATTACTGGAAGGCATCAGATGAGCTGCAGCCCTGTGAGGCAAGCCAAGCAAGGGGCAAGGCCGCACCTGCCACTTTCAGGTGGGGCTCTGAGTTCAAGTGACGTGCAAGCCAGACCAGTGGTGTTTTCCCCTTGCTGTCTTTTGCATTCACGTCTGCGCCAGCCTTCAGCAGTGCTGCTGTTATTGCATATGAGCCGGTTGCAACTGCTGCATGCAGCAGCGTGTACACGAGCCCCTCTGCCTTGGGATCACTGTAACGCTGGTTCGGCTTCTCTTTCTTCAGACGATCGTTTACCGCCTTTGTGTTCTTGCTGTTGATATCTTTGATGAAGCCCAGCACCGCTGTTGACGACATGGCTGCACAGCTTGCTGTTCTCCCAGCACTGAGCAGGTGCTGCCTCTATGCCTTTCGCTGTCAAAGCAGCAGCAGCAACCTGGCCACAACGGCAATGCAGCCACAGTATGAGATTACTGGTCTTGGTGGTCCGGTCTACTCGGTCCGGTCTACTTACGTCTGTACGCAGCACTCGAGTCGTAGATAACTGGACGTGGTGTAGCACTGACAGATGCGTATCGCTCGGTTTACTAGTGCTTTGCTTTCACTAGCTTTACAGCTGCTTCAGTTCTAAACCTCCTCTTTCTGGTAACGCAGCCGAACTGCCAGTGCACTGCACTGGGGTTTGGCGGGAGAGAGAGTAAGCAACACAGGCATGCCGTGAAATGCTCGAAACCTCCAGCTCATATCACGAGATAGAACAAGCATGCAGATGGTTGAGCGCTTGCCCATCGCCTGATGATCTGGTTTCATTACCTAAAGTTTGGGCCCAAAACACATTTCGCATGATGAAGGGTCGCATAAATAACACATCACACATGTCTATGCAGCAAATACAGCACTCACATTGCTAGAATGTTTCGCATGTTGGTTTGAGGACCTGCTGCTTGAATGCAATGTCATTTGCTCCAGTCATGGGTGCCTTGATGCACGGCGGCCCAAACCTCCGGTTCCCAGAGCATGAGGATCATCATCATCATATCACTCATTCAAGCCGTAGCATCAACGCCATCCGGCCCGCGCCCCATTGGGACGAAAGGCGGAGGGAACACTGCATCAGAATGTTTGCAAGTATTGCGCACATTTCAAGCCTTTACAAAATACAAGAAAACATGGGTGCCCTGATGCAGCAGCACGTTATGTCTTAAAAACAAATAAGTCACCAGTTGAGTTCAGTAACTCGGTTGCTGACAGTTGTGCCAACTTGCCCCTTATGTTGATAAAGGGCTGGCACTCACACAAGTGCTGCAGCATGGCCTGCATCAGACGTAGCGGCACTGCAGGCCTCAGTCAAGCTTGATGCCGATTGTGTCATTGCCCACAGCTGCCCTAAATGCCATGAACTGCACACCAACACTCTGCGTTGTCACACCACCCCTCATCTCTGCATCTAGCTGGCTCACATCACACTGGTACACCCCGGACTCTTCCAGCCTGAGGCTCATGCCACCTAGCGAACCGCCTGACAGCAGCTCCACAAATCGCTGCCTGTTCGCTGCTGTTCTGTTGGGTGGATCCGCCAGCAGCAGGCTGCTGCCAGAGCCACGCTTGAGCAGTCGGCTGACTACCGCTGCGACTGGCTCCACAGCTGTGTCCTCGTACAGCACTGCGGGCACAGAGATGGCGCGCAACAGGCAGCAAGTCAGCTTACATCCAAGACTGCAGTGCACGTGCTGCAAACACCGCCCCGGTGTCATCTACTGCTGCTACGCGCATACGGCGTACTAGTCGTCCATGCCACTACCAAGTGGCACGGTGCACACTGGCCAACGCTGCACTTCTTGCCCTAGCCGCTGTCACAGCGCGGGGCTCTGTACAGTGCAACCAAACCGATACACATACAAGCAGGAATGCAGGCTACGGCATGAAACGTTGCTCACCATCACACGCCAACACCACATCGAAGCGTTCAGGCACTGCCGGGCTGCTCCAGTCAAACGTGCTTGCTCGCAACACTGCACGGCTGCTGCTATTGCTGCTCCGGGTGCTGCTGGTGGTGCTGGTGCCAGGTATGCTGTGCTGCTGCTGCTGTAAGCGATTGCCGCCGCTGCTGCTGCTGCTGCTGCTGCTGCTTGTTTCTGCTGCACCTGAGCCACCTGTGCACTGCTTTGCCTGTGGTTGCTGGCGTTGCAGCTGCTGCGCTCTGTGCTGCACATACAGCTGAGCTAGCTGCAGAAGCTCTGCTGACGTAGCAGGCTGCTGCTGTGGCACTTCTGCAGCACCACTGCCGCCAGCGCTGTTGCTACCACTCAGCTGCTGCTCCTGCTTGCCCCCTGCAGCCAGCCGCTGCAGCTGCGCCCCTTCCAGCCCCTGCACGTGCTGCAGCCCAGACGCCGCACCACTCAGCAACGCACACTGCAGCGCCAGTGGCTCCCTGTCCAGCAGCACCACCTCTGCAGCACCTGCTAGCGCTGCTGCAATGCCGGCGACGCCCAGGCCTGCGCCTAGGTCTGCTACTTTCTTGCCTGCCACCAGCTCAGGGCGCTGCAGCAGCTGCTGCGCAAGTGAGATGGCTGAGGGCCACGCACGGCACCTGCAGCAAGGACAGCAGCATAGGGCAAAGTGAAGAAGGTGCAACAGCTGCACGGTCGAGAGGAAGCCGTCAGCAACACAACAGCTGCTGTGCAAGTGCAATGCTGGAAGCTGTGCGCTCAACCCGACCCCTGCAGTGAGCGAAGCAGAGGCGTAAGCAGTGACACTTGGAGTGTTGATGTCCAAGCACTGTGAAGCAGAACACTCAACACGTGGTGTGTGTGTGTGTGTGACTCGCTGATGCTTTACCCACCACCAGCAACGCGCAAAAGCACAAACAGGCACAACATGAGATTCTTGGCAGCTGTTGGACTCGAACATAGTAGCTGACTCAACAGAGTAGCTGACTGCTAGTCCGTACAACCACGTCAGCTTTACAGCATACATTCTCAGTCAGCCCTCGTTGATGCTGGCAATGAGCTCGAAACGTGGCACTCAAGCAGCTCACCAGTATGGATCCCCATCAATGCCTGCAGCTATGTACATGTCCATCACTGCATCCACATCAATGGGTGCCAGCAACCGGAGCACACGCCCCGCTACGCTGTACTCTTGCTCCATGAGCTGGAAGCCTGGTCCAACGCAAACATCTAGTGGCCTGCCCTCGCGAGCGCTGCTGCTGCTGCTGCTGCTGGTGGTAGTGACATCATTGCTGCTGCTGCCGCTGGTGCTGCTATCAGAGCTGCTGCTTGCAGCAACAGCAGAACCACATTGGTAAAAACGTACTGGAGCGTTCCATTGTGTTGCTGCTCGGTGCCTATGAGGGCCTGCGGCGTGACAGCCCAGTAGTAGCCGGCGAGCAGTGTGCTGGCATGCAACAGCTGCTGGGTTTGCTATGCTCCGCATATCAGCTCGTGCGGTAAGCGCTGCACAGCGCGACGTATGTGCTACAAATGCGTTTGCAAGCGTACTCCACCCGCAGGCACTGGTGTCTACCAAATCGAGTCACTTATAAGTCACTGAATCAAGGCGCCCTGGACATGTTCAAGTAACCTTTCAATCGTCATAATGTCCAAGATGACGGAGAAACATCATGGTAAGCTGCTGCCGTCCAGCAATATTCATGTTATCGCCTGCGAAACCCCAGTTGATATTGCTACACAAAATGACCTTGACAACTCTACAGGCGACCATCTAACATCCAAGGGTGAACATACTCAACAATCACCATACATGGCGCCTTGATATGAAGAATCAGCGTCACAAGGCCACCAGACATGTATCTGCTGCAGCTGTCAGGGCAGCTGTGTCTATGCTCCCTCCGGCACACACTACTCGTCACAGCGCAAACACACATCCAACTTGTACCAGTGCAAAAACCCACACAGCAGGGTTTCAACACATCCCCAATACGACACAATCAGGCCTATGCAGCAACATTATAGCACTGTTACCAGTTGTGTTGTTGTTTTTGCACCAGTTTTTTGCTGATGTGTAATAAGTGCTGCTTCTTTTGACACCAGCAACGTCTTCTCAGCACTCCTCAGCTGCCATCAGCTGATTGGGAACAGCAGTCATATTGGGCTGTTACTTCCTTCTTGTACCCGACTACTGCGAAGATGCGCAGCGGCTGCACTGCTAGGAGCAGCAGGCACCATATGGATGCTTGCTGACTCGCAAATAATGTGTCATGTCCTGAATGAAGCTCTCACAAGTCAGAAAGCATACGCTGCAACTGCTGGGCATGCCTGATAACCTGCCCCACAGTGACACACTCAGGCACAAACCAGCACTCAATCAATCAATCGACTGCACTCAAGCACTCCCTGCGAACACATCCTGCCTGTCCTGCAAGTGTGCTGCCACACCCATCAACATCGTGAAATCCCAGAGCTGCCAGCTGCAGCTGATTACACCTTCTGCAGAGATCCCAGGATGCTGGAGCCCACAAGGGCAGCAACAGCAGCAGCACCCAGGCCGCCCGCACCCACCGCCTGAGCAGCCACCAGCGTTGGGGTGTCGTCAGGCACGGCAAACACCAGCGCAGCAGCGCCAGCCGCAGCCAGCAGACCCACAGTGCTCAGCAGGCCGGGAGTGCCCCTGTGCGCAACAACCGCAGCAGTAGCAGCGCAGCAAAAACAGCAGCAGCAGGAGTTGAGCAACAAAACAACAGCTGAAGAACAGGCGTGCCGCTGCTGCTTTGTTGAGCAAGAAGGCACAAGGCAGCCTGCTGCACCAGTGCTGCACACAATGGCACGCAATATATGCGGTTGCAGCTTGATTCCTCCCGTGCCAAAAAAATCAACTGACTCTTTTACAACATGGCATCTAGTGTGCTTGCGCAGGACCGGCAGTGTCCCTTTGTGCTGTCAGTCTGAATGTGCATGATAGACATGCTCAGCACGTAATGATGTGCTGTTCTCGTGCGCCAGAGTATGCAGAGCATATGACCTGCCATGATGCTCTCTGGTGCCCGTGTAAGCATGCATCGTGTGCACGGTGCATCTGACGCTCGTTAAGCTGGCTGACACCAGGTGCTGCTGGACACATGCTAGAGCTCATCCCAGGCAGCTGTTCCTCACTTGTCAGCCACCAGGCTGAGGATGCCAGTCTTCTCTGCCTTGCTCAGCAAGCCGCTCTTCTCGATCTGGCTGAGGGTCAGCCCGCTGCTCTCCAGCTTGCTCAGCAGACCGAGCTCCTCAACCTTGGACAGCAGGCCCAGCTCCTCAATCCTGCGTTTGAAGCGGTTGCAACGTGCCATTGCCTGTCAGCAGAGTCTAAAAATCTTTTAGGATACGCAGTGAGGCTGGGGAACCCAGCATTAGTCCCCACACGTGCACACGTGCAGCGCTGCTGCTGCCTGCTTAGCAGTACCTCCTGCAGCTGACAGTATGTGCTGAATTCCATACATAGCTGCGCTGGTTTGCACGATCTCGACGAACCTAGCCAGCACGGTCAGGCCAGTTGCGGAGTTCTTGGCGCTCTGCTTGGCAGCGGAGGCCCTGGCCTGCTTGGTGGCAGTGGAGGCCTTGGCCACAACAGACACGCTGGCCCTTCTGGCAGCCCTTGCCGGGGCGATAGCGCGCTTCTGCAAGACAATGACGTTTCGGCACATGTGCAATCTCGGCTGTGTGACCGCCATGGCTGGCCAAAAATGCAGCAGCAGTTCCTGCTCCGTGTAACTCGCAGCTCGCAGATGCGTGCGCGGCTCTCTGGCTTTGTTCAGTAACACAACATGCGTCGTAAACAGCAATCTCTGTAGCTGCGAGCCCTGAACAGCAGTGCACGGCGTGGGCAGCTCCACTTGCTCCAAACTGGGTACATGCATGGCCATAACCTGCTTTTGTCACCATATCAAATCGCAAGTAAGTTTGATCTGAGCACAGCATAGCCACTGACCTGAATTGCCAGAGCCATGGCGTGTGTCGGTGCTGGAGGAGTGAAGAAGGGGCGAAGAAGAGGCAAGAATGGGTGACCCGTGAGCGATATGGGAGCTGTAAAGGTGAGGAGGGACGAGCGCTGTCAGCGCCATGGACATGTGGTGCAAGCTCTCGTGGTGGTTGGACAATGACAGTGTCACACTCAGAACAGGTTTGCTCAAACTCAAGATAGTGTGCCACCGTCGCAGGCTCGCGGCTTGCACAATCGATACCTGATAAACTGTATTGCAGTAATATGGCTAAGATGTTTGCCGGATTTGCGCAGAAAGGAACCTGTTGTAATCACAAGTCAGGGGCCAGCCAGCTGCTGCTGGCTGACCATGGCTGACCATGGCCGCTGGCCAGCGGCAACATGCCGCAACTCTGGCGCTGCAGTGCAGGCAGTGCCCAATGCAATATTCCAGAGTCGGGCCTGAATAGCATCGATGCGAAGGTCTTCAGTGTGAGACAGCAGGAATAGCTGGAGTAGTGTTTGGGTGATCAGCACATTCATGTATGAATCAGTATATGCCGAGCATACGACGGAGCAAACACCCAAGTTTGAAAGGTGAAAGGACGTGGCACTAAAATGTTTTCACACCTCAGGAGGTGATATCACTGCGGAGATTCATGATCAGGTAGTGGTGTATCCCCATCACATCTGCAAAAGATGCGAGGACGGCTGGTGGTGCACATGCTCCTTGCTGCATTGGTCTTCACGCTGCCGCTGCATCTGCACCTTGTCCTGTGTGTATCCTTGATGGGTGGAGCATGTAAAGTAAAGCAAAGTAAGTATCCGTGCATCATGCCATAATGGCTCCTTGCATGTCACGACGTCCGTCAGGCTCTGTGTGTATCCGTGCATCATGCCACAATGGCACTTCTGCTGCCAGCAGTGGTCCGTGTCCTGACTGCACTATTGAGTCACCGCTGGTGTTACACTACGCTGGCGGCAACTACGGGCACTGCATGGGCAGCCCTTGCCCACCTCTGAGCGGGCAACAGGACAACCACGGCATCCACTCAACAAATACAAGCATGATGTCTAGGCACAGCAAACCTGAGTGGCGCATTGCGCCTTCATCTTCACAAGCATCTGCATGCAGAAGGGCTGGTGCCCCAAAATCTCCTGCAACCGGATGTGCTGCAGCCTACTTATTATCAGCAGTGTCAGCCTCGCTCTACAGTGGGTGGGCAGCAGTGCTTGCAGGTGCCAGCTTTGAGGCAAGCTTGCATGTGTGCGCAGGGTGGATGCAGGGTAGTCACAATGTCCTTCTTCTAGTGCCATTTGCTCCTACAAGCATCTTCCAAACCTGCACCAGGCTAGAGTAGTGCCACTGCTGAATCCCACAGCTGCTTGCAAGTTGCCCCAAGGCTTGTGCTGCTGCATCCCGACACTGGCTGCAGCAGTGCAGTGCAACAACCTGGGTTTCGCTGTACCATACAGGGTGCCACAACTGCTGCAATTTATTGTGGCAGCAGCAGCCTCTGACAGGGGTTTCCCAGTGTGCACGTGTGCAGCTCTCTCAACACTCACTGTTCAGATTTGAACAATTCGGATGGTGTGCGCCAGTGTGTACATTTTGGTTGAGCTTCAGCACCTGCGCTTGCTGAGCTGTACCTGATGTGCGCCTGGCAGCAGAAGCAACGCAGGGTTTGCTAGCGGTCGGCTACTGAATGCATAACGCATTGAAGGTTGCTGAATGCATGAATGCATTGTGTTATATTACATCAGATCACATCGCAACGCAAGCCCCACAATGCATTGCAGTTATCATGCCAGCAGTAGCCTGTACACAGCCCCTGCCTATGGCACAACAGCAGCTTTCTGGTGTGCTGCACCTGTTGCAGCTGCTTGTGATGCGACCTGATTGTGGCGGACGTCAGACGGTCTTGGCGTGACGCCAAGTGAATGCATGCGCCTGTGCATGCTGCGCATCAACGCAAGCAGTGCCTGATCAGGCAGCTCATGAGCTGTTGCCAAATTTGTGTGTGCAAAGACTTGTGATGTTCAGCACGTACATCACTTGCCCAGCAGGTACTTGACGCTGGCAGTGTGCTGATGCCAGCAAAGCTGCCGCAGAAAAAAACATCAAGAATCAAGGATAGTGCCGTCTCCTTTCACATCAAGAAAAGCAGCTGGACACACGTGTGGTTGCTTTCAGAAGGTTTTGACAGCAGCAGTGCCGCTGCTACAGCACAAGGAGACTGAGCTGTGCAGCATTTTTGACTCAAGAGTCTTGTGCCTGCATTTGTTGTCAGTGACAGGTGCAGCAGCAGATGCATGCAGTGGTTGCTGCTGAAGGGGCAGTGAAAGGACTCAGCACTGCATGCAGCGCTAAGGCGTATCTACAGTCCACCACCCACCCGCAAGATAGATCCGCTGCTTGTAACCACTGTCTATGGCACTTGATGCACAGTGCTGCCATGGCTGGTGGGCAGGAGAAGGTGTGGCGCCCTCTGTGCAGCACAGGGCAGCGTGCACACTGTACACACGGCTGCAGTGGGCAGCAGCACGGATCCATGATTGAAGCATCCCTACCCGTTGCCCTTCTTTGTCCTGCATTCCAATAAGGGGTGGGTGTTTACAGCTTGAAAAAGGCTCTATGTCCTTGGGTCGATTTTGTATCCTATATATTAAAAGAATAGGGTGGACCCCTGGTTGGGACAAGCCAGGCAGCTGCAAGCCACAGGCACCCTATCAATGTATTCATGTAAATTAGTAAAGGCGTTTGCGGAAGCTTGAGGGCAAGTAGCTGCCCCTGTTCGGAGAAAAGGCTGGTGTAGACCCTTTCAAGGACTTTTCCTCCCAAACAGCGCAATGAAAACCCATGTCCTCCCCCCCTCAAACGATTTATCTTGAGATAATCTATAACCTCAGCGAGCGTCGACGGTATCAGGTGGCGCATGACGATGTCAACAAGAGTGAGGTTGGCAAAGGTTGTGTGAGAGGCGAGGTTGTTAGAGCTGTGCAGTCTTCTTTCAGTGCGCAGTGTATTTGAAAACGGTTCCAAAGAAACACATATGAATTACGCACGTTCAAGAACAGCAGCAGCATGCAGCGCGTTCTTGCATGGACCTTACGCCAGGAACACAACAGCAGCAACATCATGATCGACAACAACAGAGGCAAAACACAAATGAAGCGCGGGTCGATGCAGGTAAGCGCCGGTGAAACAGGGCAACATCGGTTTCAGCATCGGTCAGTTCCACTGTCACATCCAGCCTCTGATGGTGTGATCTTCGCGTGCTGCAGATTCAGAACGTGCCTGAAGGATTGTACACTGTCAATGTGGTTTATCGTGAAGTTCTGTGAAGGCCCACTGAAGTGGGGATGCCTGTAGTGGATCATTATGTATGTAAAAGAACGGATTTAACGGCTCCGGTGAACGGTATCATCATCATCATATTACCCATTCAAGCCATAGCATCAGCGCCATCGGCCCCGCGCCCCACTGGAGCGGAAAGAGAAGGGAGCACTGCTCCAGAATGTTTGCATGCATTGCGCACATCCCAAGACTTGACAAGAAAAGCAGCAATACACGGTGACACCATCCGACATCTTCCAGAACTGCCCCAAATATCATCAGATACAAAACGCAACACCTTGATTGACGAATCAGCCATGGACAAAACGGTATGTATGTTGTGGACTGTTAGTAGTGCATGGGCCCAACCACTGAAGTGGGGATGCCTTTAGTGACAGTTATATATGTATGTTGTGGTTTGTTAGCAGTTCATGGGCCCAACCGCTGAAGTGGGGATGCCCTCCACCGATGTAACCTATCTGACATCAAAGGTGCCTTGGGGGGGGGGAGGGGAGGTGCCTTGGGGGGGGAGGGGGGGGGGGTTCCGTGGCATCATGCCACGGGTTTACACCAGTTTGTCCTTGTTGGTTTTAGTCCAAGGAACACAAGCCGCCCTGGCGGGTACATCTGGCCAACTGATCGGCAACCAGACTGCCTCACAACTGATTTCAGCAACGAATTATTGCTTACAGGAGCATACCTCCTGCGAAATTTTGGTGTTCAGCGACCTCTGCGGTTCTCCAGCCGCAACCAGGCACATCCGCCATCCGTGCACAGAGCATCTCGTAGATGACTGGATTGATGTCGAGCTGATATACTTGTACGTTATTATCAAGGCTTGACTGGCAGCAGCATCACCAGCCGACTGGTGTTCATTGAAGCAGCACCCATGGGGCCCGGGCCCAGATCTGCCCAGACGACATCGACCAAGGGCGGAAGCGAACCCCCAACAGCCACAACGGGCCCAGTCAACCTTGATATGCAGGTAGGGGCCGACCTCTGTGCGCACAGCTCTGTGGATCATACATGTACTGCACAAACAGTGCGGTTGAGGGCACAAGGGCGGCCTACTATGCACCTACACTGCATCCCAGGACGCTTCACCAGCATGACGCTTGATGCTGCAGGATACAAAGCCAGTACCAGATGCGCCAATCAGGGCTGCTGCAGACAACCAGGCTGGCAGCAAAGGGGATCAGATACCTCAGCAGCAACGCCAGAAAGAACAGCAGCAAAATGAGGCAAGCAGCAGCACCAGCACCAGCAGTGGCAGCTGCTGTTGTGGCAGCACCTCCACAGCAGCACAGCCAACCCCAACTCAAGAACATACAGCTGACCAGCAGCCGCAGGGCCAAGGCCAGACGTCGTGGCTGCAGGTACAGGAGCAGCAGCGGCGCCGCTGGCAGCAGCAGCAGCAGCAGCAGTCTGGCGCCGGCCTTGCAGCACGCCCTGGCTCTGCAGACACCTCCAAGGCTGAGGCTGTTCGACAGCAGGGCAACACATTGTTCCGGTGGGTTGCCTGCCAGTAGACTGAGCTGCTTGGGCTCCCCAGCATCACCCACAACAGTGCCTCGATCAGCTGTGCACGTTGCACTGCAAGCTGTGCCGCCTTGTGTGCTGTGCAGCAGGGCTGGTGTAGCATTGCCAGTGGCAGCAGCTGCCCCGCCGCTGTTGCCACATAACAGCCATTTAATGCACCTCTCACTACATCAACAACAGATCTAAGCCCGCACAGCAGCAGCGTCCGTTTGCTATTACCTTTTGCTGTTCACCCTGCGCTGGCTCGCTTGCAGGAACGGCCGCCTTGACGAAGCAGCTCAGCGGTACACCGCAGCCCTGGATCACAACCCCACATCTGTGCCTGCCTTTGCCAACAGGGCTGCAGCGCTGCTGAAGCTGCAGCAGTGGCAGGCCACGGCTGACGACTGCACCACAGCACTGGAGCTGCAGCGACGCGCTGCAGGTGAGCATGGGTGGCAGTTTCAGAGGGGACTGAGCACTTTTTTCAGCACAGCATTGAAATGGCTATGGCATAGCATCATCCATAACGAACCGATTGTATCGTCGCGCAGCTGCTGCATGTTATGTTTGGCATTCTGCACTTGACCTGGTTGCAGAGGCAGGCTACATGCGCTGTTTGCAAGCTGCTAGTGTGCCACATTGGCAGCAGGAGGCTGGCACACAAGGGGTCATTTGGTGGTGAAACCTGATATGATGTGCTTCAATGGCAAAGGTAAATCGTCTGTGAGTTTAGCATGTAGTGCTTTGGTGTTGTGACAGTCCTTGCTTGACAGCTGCTGGCCCAAAACAAGGTGTAACATGCAGAAGCCGCATCGGTTGCATTGTCAGCCTGCACCTTACCCCTCTCCACTCATCAGCTGAGCCCCGCTTGCCTGCCTGCACTGCAAACCTGCCACGGCTGCTGCTCCTGCCAGGGTCGGAGGGCGGCAGCAGCAGCAGCAGCAGCAGGGACCTGTGGATCAAGGTGCTCCTCCGCAGGGCTGAAGCGTATGAGGCCATGTCCAGCCTCAGCAAGGCGCTGCTGGTGAGGCAGCCTGCTTGTACGTATGCTGGTAACTGCAGAGGGTACAGCTTGTACAACATGCAGTTTCCAGCTGCGCTAAAGCAGAGGGAGCCCACCACAGCTGATGAAGGGCCAGGCTTATAGTCTGTATTCCCTCGAGATGTTGTGGTTATCAGTGACTTGCATTATGCAAGGGTATATGTATGCTCCTGGGACTGAAGTTTCAGATACGTTAAATGGACTGACGTAGCACGTGTGCATGCACTGCCGTGTTCAACGCTGCCACTGTTGACAGGACTACGAAGCGGTGCTGAAAATGCTGACAGGGCAGCCAGATGCTCTGCACGGCTGGCAGCGCATCAGAAATGCTTGGCAGCAAGAGCATCAACAGCCGCAGCAAAGTGCAGCAGGGCCCGGCAACACCAGCAGCAGACACATCATCAAGCACTAGCCAGCGCAGCAGCAGCAGCAGCAGCAGCAGCAGCAGCAGCAGCAGCAGCAGCAGCAGCAGCAGCAGCAGCAGCAGCAGCAGCAAATCCTATGCTGCGGTGCAGGCAATAGACACAAAGTTCAAGGACTTCTGTCAGCAGCCAGACATGGTGAACATTCTGCAGCAGCAGCCGATGGCAGATCTGCTGCTGCAGAATGAGCAGAACATTGGACGCTGCGTGCAGCTGCTGCAGGAATCTTCACTGCTGGGTTGGAACACCCGAAGGGTGTGCAGGCGTGCGGCAACAGCAGCGCTGCAGCTCTGGCTGGCCTGGTCGCCTGGTGCCAGCGGCGGCTGCCCACATTCAGTATGGGAAGCAGAGCACCTGGTGCTGCAACTTCAGGCATGGAGCAGGCATCGCGGCAGCTTGCTGCGATGTGGGTTACGGGTGCTGGGGTTTTGGTGGAGCTGCTGCATGCAGAGCCGCCAGGTGGCAGGGTGGACGCCAGCCTGGCTCGGCTGCAAAGGGCCGCAGAAGTGCTGGAGAGCTCAGGTGAATGACCTGGGTTCATGTTGTGTCGTGAGAAGCAGAAGTGTTGCACAGCAGTACTGTACTCACATGATGCATGACAGAACGATTGTGTGTTGAACTGGTGTATGAGAGCTGCCACTTTGCGTGCTTGCGCACTTCAGCAATCACGGCAGAGTCTGCCTCCTCCTTAACTTGCCCGTTGCAACTGCGCTCACACCCAGTCACCCGGCAGCACTGCCTGCACAGCCAGCCGTCTGGCTTGCTAAAAACATTATACCTCCTCTCGCATCAGAGGCATGTGCACCTGCTTGGGCTTTGGCTGTTCCGTGCGTTCATCAGAGAAGGATACCACCCGCTGCAGGCCTCTTTGAGACAACACCTGCCGTTTTTGCGCGCATATCAGCACAGAACCTTCTGCCTGCCTGCAAGCAGTGGTTCAGACTATTGCGGAGGTGTGCAGCAGCAGCAGAACAGCAGCAGCCGAAATGGCCACGCTTCGTGGCAGCCGCTGAAAAGCTGCTGCGTGAGGTGCAGATGAGCCAGACCAACCCCGCAGTGCGAGCTCAATACACAGGCGGCAGTGTGGGCAGCAGCTGGCTCTGCATGACAGAAGAGCTGGTTGGCCTGCAGCTTGACCTGCTGAGGGTAGTGACTATTGTGATCAAACGTGGCAAGTCGTCGTGCGACAGCGCACACCTCGCTGATGCAGCCATGGAGCACGCTGCCCTGACAACATTTGCAGTCGATGCCAGCCTGCAACCGCTGGCAGCAGCATGCAGCATCCTGCGCAAGCGCCTGGCCAAGCACAAGCAGCCGAAGAGCAGGCAGAACAGCAGCAGCAGCAGCATCAGCGCCGGCCGCTACAGGTGACCCAGCTGCAACGGCTGTCGCTGAAGCTGCAGCCGCAAGATGTGGCGGCTGCACACCAGCGGCAGCTGCTGCTGCTGGGCCCCAACAGCCAGCAGTATGTGTCGTACATTGAGCAGTCTCTGTACTCGCCCGGCACCACCATGCTGGAGTTCACCTGGTTGGTGGGACGAGCGGCAGCACTGCCGCTGGTGTCAGTTGCCCACGCCGTCAGTTACATGAACGACTATGGCCCTCATTGGAGAGCAGGCGCGGGGCGGTCCCAGGTCGGCCTTGGAGGCTCTGCGTGCTTCAGGCTTACGGCTGTCGGCCGTGCTAACAGCAGGTGTATTGCAGCTGACAGCAGAGGCTCTTCAGCTGCTGCATTGCGTGCAGCAGCGGCAGCCAGACACCGCCACAGACGACAATGATGAGTGCGTGGACTCCACATTGATCAGCACCATTGGATTGGTGCTTGCGCTGCAGCTGTCACTGCAGCAGGCGCAGCCAGCAGCGTTGCAGGAGCCGCAGCTGCCGGGCAGGCAGAGTTCTGCTGCCTCCAGCAGCAGCAGCAGCAGCAGCAGCAGCAGCAGCAGCAGCAGCAGCAGCAGCAGGGGTGACCTCAGGCTGGTGACAACAGGGACGGGCGCGCAGGTGATGCAGGCTGCCATGGCGCATGTGGAGTGGTCCAAGTGCACTGTGCATGCACAGGACGTGGTGGGGGTGGCCTGGGCTTCTCTGCCGTGTGAAGCAATGATATGGCTACACGGCTGCTTCCCGGATCAAGGTGAGAGGAGGGTCAAAGCGACAGTACAGCATGGTGGTGCCGTAAAGGCACTGCAGCCTGCGCAATGGGGTGACGCAGTCAGCAGTCATCTGCATTTTTTTCTGCATCTCGGCACCAGGCGCAGCATAGTGCAAATGCATGGCAACGCTGCAGTGCTGGCGTGGTCTGTCTGAGTTGTGGTTCACAGGCAGCTCTCATATGCTTTAATGGAGGGTGGTGTCCAGCATACATGTCTGTTGCAGGGCAGGACAGGGAATCATGAACAACCCTACCAGCCTTCTCTGTACTCAACGTCCTCCTGCCATCTCTGTGCCGTGCAAATAGGTGGGGTGTTTGGGGCTGACAGATGTGTTACGCCCCCGCTGTGTGTTGCCCGCAGGGCTGGCTCAGCTGGCAGCAGCACACCCGCTGCTCGTGTTCAGCCTCCTGGACTGCTGCAGCCGCTGCGGCATTGAGACTCTTGGGCGCCTCCAAGTCTCTCTCTGGGGCGCCTCTAAGTCTCTTGGGCGCCTCTAAGTCTCTTGGGCGCCTCTAAGTCTCTTGGGCGCCTCTAAGTCTCTTGGGCGCCTCCAAGTCTCTTGGGCGCCTCTAAGTCTCTTGGGCGCCTTTAAGTCTCTTGGGCGCCTCTAAGTCTCTAAGCCTCTAAGTCTCTAAGTCTCTCTAAGTCTCTTGGGCGCCTCTAAGTCTCTTGGGCGCCTCTAAGTCTCTAAGCCTCTGAGTCTCTAAGTCTCTCTAAGTCTCTTGGGCGCCTCTAAGACTCTTGGGCGCCTCCAAGTCTCTTGCGTCATGCAGCGGGCCATCTGCCAGCCCCAAGGCGCCATGGCTGCACTGCTGGCGCAGCCCGCTGCCGTGGCTGCGCTGGCGTCGATGCTGGCCGGCTTTGTGAAGAGCTGGGCAGTCGCGGTGCAGCGCTCTGTGCCTGCAGTGTTCAGGAGCAGGATTGTACAAGGATGCTGCAGAGCATAGAACACGCCAGCAAACATGCGGCGGTCATGTGTCTGATGGTGCGGAATGTGCTGCTGCCGTTCTGTGCAGCAATTCAGGCAGCAGGTGCAGAAGCTGCTAGCTGCGCCAGCAGCAGCAGCACCACCACTTGCACTTGCAGACGCGGCGGCAGCAGCAGCCAGGTCACAGCCAGCGCCCGGCTGCTGTTGGTGCTGGTGGCCAGGTCGCTGCCTGTGCTGCACGATGCACTGCAGACTGCAGCAGCTGCTGTCGGCAAGAGCCCAGCAGAGCTTGTGGCCGCAGGTGTGGCAGTACAGCAGCGAGAGCAGGGCACTGGCAGTGCACAGCGTGCCGTCAACCTGCAAGCACAGCGCGAGGCGCAGTACCAGCAACCCTGCTCATGGCAGCAGTATGAGGGCGTTCACCTGCAAGTGGGCGCTCTGCTGCTGAGGGCGTTCCAGGCAGCAGTCAAACAACCGACATCGCAGCAGCAGCCAGCTCTCTGGCCGTACCTGCTGCAGCTGCATGCAGCACCCCAGCTGGTCAAAGCAGTGGAGGCACTGGGGAGCAGCAGCAGCAGCGGCGATCAGCAGCAGCAGGTGTCGGCGTTGCTGTCCTTCTGCCGGGTGGTGACGGCGGCAGTGCCGCTGCCTAAGGTGTGCAACAACCCAGGCTGCCAGCATTTAGGCGCTCTGTCGGAGGCGGCGGCTGCCACCAAGGTGTGCAGCAGCTGCGGCACCCGCTACTGCTGCAGGCAGTGTCAGGAGGGGGACTGGAAGCAGCACAAGGCGGCTTGCAAGCGTCTGCGGGGATAGCTGCTCTGGAAGAACCATAGCAATCAGGATGAAGGAAGCAGTGCGTGGGGTTGAACAATCAGGATGATCATCTTTCATGAAGGAAGCAGTGCTAGGTGTGAAAGGCTGCTGATTCAATCAAGGGCCTGGTTGATCAAGTTTTATGAGTAGGTTTGCTCAGTTGTGTCCCAGAATAGAAGTTGCGGTAAGGCAGTGTCCTGTGTGGTGCTGCTCTTGAGTAAGCAGTGCCCACGCTGTGTGCGTGACAGAGCTGCAGTTACTATGTTGTTTCAGCTGTGTTGTCACTAGCAGGGGTCTCCTGGCAGGTGTATTTGGGCATTTATGCACACCACTCTCGGCTGAAGTTGGCAGCAGCTGTTGCTACACCTGGCAGCCAGATGAGTACCATTTATGAGATCTGAACAGCAAGCCGCTGCGGGGCAGAACTGCACTAGTGCAGTGACCATGAGTCCTCAAACAGAAAACAGCTTAGCTTGGAATGGACGTGTGCAAGCTGTAATTGCGCAACCGACTCCTGGCACATAACAAAAGAAAAGACACAGCGCATGACCTTTGAACCACACGTGTTTTTGAAACCACACGTTGAACCACGCGATGCACAACTTCGTCAGATACAGTGCCAGAACATCACAGCTGCCACTGCAGGTGCACATGCAAACGGCACTAGCACGCAGAACACTGCAAATACCCCACGTGCCTGCAACCAGCTGCATGTGCTTTGTTTTTGGTGTTGGCAGTGCCGCAAGCAGCAGCATGCACCAGTTGCTTACACCACACTACTTTCACATATGCTTGCACCGACTGCCGTCAACTCCACAGTCTTGTGCGCTTTGATGGAAGCATGCTTAGGGATCGATAGGGCAACAGCTTGGTTCAACGTTGTCTGAGCGTCAAGGCCCACTGCAGCCACCAAGCTGGGTCGCGTCACTTGTCGTTGCACAAGCACGTGTTCATGGATGACATCTTGCGCATGCCACCTGGGATGGCAGCGGCCTACGTGCACACTTCACCTTCCATCCCAGTCAGTGGGGTGCTGCTGAGTCATCACGAGCTTCAGGGGCCTGCAGTTCCTGCGCGACCGCCGCCGCTGCGCAGCCGCTTGCATGCCGCCTTGTGCTGCCGCCAGGCCGCCTCCTGGCACTGCCGGCAGCAGTAGCGTGCACCGCAGGCACCACACGCCTTGACTGCTGCAGCAGCCTCCAAAATGCCGCCCCGGCACTTGCAGCCGGGGTTGTTGCACACCTCAGGTAGCGGCACCGCTGCTGCCGCTGCCCTGCAGAAGCTCAGCAGCTCTGACACCAAGTCGCTGGTGCGTGCTGCATACTGCTCCTGAGGCAGGTGCTGTCTCTGGCAGGAATCCTCGTCATGGCTACTGGTGGTGGTGGTGATACTGGTGGTGTAGCTGCTCAGCACATCAGCAGCATCCACAGAATATTCACCAGGCAGGTTGCGGCTGCTGCTGTTACTGCGGCTGCCGGCACTGCCGCTACCTGTGCTGCTCTGCCGTTGTCTTGCCTGCTGCTCCAGCTGCATGCTCCTCTGCAGCCTTCCCACTGCTGCTACCAGCTCAGGTACTGCATGCAGCTGCAGCAAGTGCGACCATGCTGCTGTAGCAGCTGCTGGCTGCTGCTGCACTGCAGTCATCGGCTGCTCAACTACTGCCTGCAGCACCTTTGACACGTGGGCAGCTAGCGTAATCAAGAGGCCCCGGCACAGCTGCCAGGCCCTGAGCTGCTCCCTTTCAGGCCTGTTGCGCAGACGGTGTGTGTTGCTGCTGATGCTGCTGCTGCTGCTGAGGTAGTGGCCCTGGTCAAGCTCGGCCTGGGACTGCTGCCCTTCCGCTGCTGCTTGATGTTGGTCAGCTGCAGCCATCAGCCCCTCTAGATTGGTGCCTGCGGCAGCTGCAGATGCCAACATCCTGTTGAGAACCACAGCCACTGATCTAGCTGCTGCCAGCACCAACAGCCTGGAGCTGGCTGCCACTGGAGTGCTGGTGCTGTTGTCGAAGTCCTGATTGAGTGGTAGCTGAGTGACGAATGATGATGCCAATTGCAGCATTGCACCGCACAGCTGGTTGCACTCCAGACAAGTACACTTTGTGCATGGTTGCACTGCGCTGCTGCTGTGTGCTCCTGCCTGCTGCCCATGTGCATGCTCACTTTGCGCTGCCAGCCCCGCGATGTCAGCGCTGCCACCCGACGTGCCTGAAGCTGCCGTTGGTGCAGCTGCTGGCCTGCTGCTGGAGCGGACGCATTCGCAGTGCGGCAGGGTCTTGCCCAATCCAATCACTGCTGATGCCAGTGCGGCAGCAGCTGAAGGCTGCGACAGCAGGTTCAGCATGGCACCTGCCGGCTGCTGAGCGCCTTGCTGGAATGCCTGCAGTGCTGTGCGGAATGTTTTGATGTCCACTCCACAGCGGCTGCTGCAGTCCAGCAGGCCAAAGTACAGCAGGGGTTGAGCAGCTGCCAGCTGCGCGAGGCCTGTGGGCAGTGAGTACAGGGTGGCCAAGTTGGATTGCCAGTGATGCAGTTTGTAGCATTGATGCTCAGGGAGCAGGATTGCAAAGAGCCTGATGCACACACCATAATACAAGGTATTGCCTTGCAAGCACAACTGTGTCCAAAGACCACTGCATTCTTCCAAGCTGTTGGCAGTGGCACTAAAATATGGCTCACCCTTTGGTGTGGCTGAGCAGTACAGTCTGTGCACCATCTTCCCAGCCCACGAGCCTACAGTCCCCAGGAGCATTGTGGAGCTTGTGTGTACAGGCTGTGATGCCTCAGCCTCAAGCGCAAGTGCACTGCTAGCCAGCTGTGCCTGCAGCACTGATAGCTGCAGCAGTGGCACTCCCGCCCAGCTGGGGCTGAAGCTGCCCAGCCCATCACGTGCTGCCAGCCGGCGCCGCGCTGCTACATGCATGCTCAACAGGTAGTCAAGGGTTACCAGCGCACTGTAGTGTGGTGCCTGGTTGATGTCCCCTTGCTGCCGGTGTTTCAAGAAGCAGTGCTGCAGCTGCATCGCCTCTATGATGACGTGAACTGCACCAGGCGGCGCCCCAAGCTGTGCCAAGCCTGGCATATCAGTACTCGCGTTAGGCTTGTCCATGATGTAGCAACCGGCACCTGCTAGGGCGCATAAGAGTGCATCTATGCTGCTGCAAATGCTCTTCGCAAGCTGAGATGGGTCTGGGTTGCCCAGCACGCGCTTGACATGCTCAACATAAGCTGAGCTGCCATCTCCAAAGAGCTGCTGAAGCAGCTGCTTGTGCGCAGCAACTATGTTTTGTGGCTGCACTTTGTGCGCTTGCCGGGGTAGCTGGGATGCCTGCAGTGGCGGCACTACTTTAGGCTGTGCCCCCTGCTGCTGCTGCTGCTTCATGTAGCCTTCAAGGGCCCCCTCCCTTGTGCTGAGCTGCTCGTGCCAGATGTGGCAAACAGCGGCAAGGAGCGGCAAGGACGATCAACTGCTGCCGCTGTCAGCCCAGGTAACGCCAGGGCCACGGCAGCTCAGCCTTGAGGTGATTGTGCCTGCGCTGGCTGACGTACTCTGCTGGCAAACTCTATCAATCGGCTGCCAGCTGCTTGCGCTGCTTCCAGGGTATCTCTGCTGCCAGTTGCAACACCTCCTGCAAGTGCTGGCATGTCTGCCGCTGCACACTGCACTGCTATGTGTGTGCAGCCATGACTGCATCACAGTGCCCCTCGTACTCAGCCCATGCCTGCTGGCTGCTTCTTTTGAGCGCACTGCTGGCACACTGCAGCCCATGCAGCGCCAGCCAGTGCCCCGGGTGCAACTCCAGTGCAATATAGTAGTCCTGCAAACCATAGTTGAACAGGTGCGCTGCACCATTGCTTTCCACAGCGCACTTGCTAGTGAAGTTGCTGCAACGCGTTGATGGCAGCTGGCAAGGCAGCCCATCAGCCTGTGTTTCACCAGCGCCTCAGGGTGCTATACTGCCTGCGTGCTGGCCTGTTTCTTGCGGCTGACCGCGGCTGGTGACTGCTGGCGTCCTGTGACACCATCGCCTCACCTGCATAGCCTGTAAGTGCTGTGCCAGTGCTGTATACGCCTCTGCCCTGCGCAGCAGCGTCTTGATAGTCAAAGCCACGCTGCTGCTGCTGCCAAAGCAACTCATGCTTGCCATGGGACCTGCAGGCAACAGTGGCAGGGCGACGTGGGTGCAGCAAAGGGGATAGCCCGGTCAACGTCATGCGCAGGCCTTACCTGTGCTGTACAGCAGTCACAGTGCAACACTTTACAGCTGTCTCAGCACCAGGTGGCTTGTAAACTGGGTTTGCAGAACACATTGTTGGCGCATGGGGCACACCAGCTGCTGCTTTCAACTGCACGTAAACTCCAGCAGCATGGTGGATCAGCCGTATTTTGGGGTCCAGGCGCTGCTGAGTCCCACCTGCAGCATCGTACAGCAAGCCCAGGGCCTCATCACAGTCAAAACAGCAGCCTGCCACTGCTGCAGCTGCAGGAGTGCTGCTGCTCTGTTGGAGTAGGCAGACGCTGAGGCAGGGTCCATGCTGATGGCGGCAGTTTACTCTGCAACGGCATTCTTGAACTTGCCGGCCCTGCAGCAGGAGGGCACTGTCTGGTCGCATCATCATGATGCTGATGACAAACTCTACTCACGCCTGGCGGGCACCTGCCTTTTTCAAATTGTGTCAAGAAGGCCACATGTTTGTGAACAAGCACACTGATTGCAAGGCCTGCTTTGTGTCAGCCGATGTTGGCAGCGGTGTGTACCTAAACAATTCATTGCCTCTGATGCGTGCACCCTCGGCCACTTGCCCTGGACAATCAATGCTGCATGCTGCTGTGGTGTTGCCCTGCTGACCAAAGGCTTCTGTAAGATTAACCATCACTGGATCTGTGTGACTAGCTCCATTTGCACTGCTGCTGCGACTGCTGCTGCTGAAGCTGCTGATGCGCTGCTCTCCAATCTCCTCTGGCAAGCGTAGTTGCAGCTTGCCAGTGTCGCTGCAGACCAGTGTTGCTTCTGACCAATCTCCTTGCTGCTGTTGATCGCCTGCATCCTGATGCCTTGCTTCCACAGTGTATTTGCTGTTAGCCGCTGCGTTTGTGGCATCAGTTGTGGCTGTGTTGGCTGCCACTGCAACATCATTGTGGCCTTTGGGCAATGTGTCCTGCAGGCAGTTGATCATCAAGCATGATGGCAGTTGCGACAGCTGTAAGGTCTAAGTGATGCAGCAGGTGCAGTCCAATGCCTAGTCATGTGGGAAATATACCTGTACCTTAGCCTACTAGGGTGAGCTCACCTGTGCTGTTCTGCCAGTGGCACTTGCATGCTCGCTAGTGCGCACGCCCCCTTTCTTGTGGCTGTGCTGCTTGATCTTCGGCATGGATGAAGAGCAGGCCGGCTAGTGATTGAGAGTAACAAGGAACGCGTTGTTCCGTGCCGCATCTACAACTGGAGAGCAAAGCTTTTATGAGAAAGAGTAGTTGCACACACGGTACTGCTTCGCAAAAAATGGACTCAGGCAACCACGTTGCGCATTGAGCTGATTGCTGTGTCAAGGAACCGTAGCAGTTACTATGATGAGTATCAAACGACTCTAAGAATTAGCACCGTATCGTACTTCAACAAATTTGAACTGTTCTGACCTAGGACCTACTGCTGAGGTTGTCTGCTTGATTTCGTTGGCGGGGTAACCCTACGTCAAATCGCAGCGTTACCTGTCCGTGCTTCGCATGTAACGCGGGAAGCCGCACACGTACTGCTCAAGATCACCGACACACGCTCGGAAGTGTGGCTCTCGTCCATTGCTTGACGCATTTGCCAAGGGACGGCTGAATCTTGATCAAGAGGCAAGATGCAAACCTCTTGGTTTGACTGATCAGCTGAACACCAGTGACGAGACATCATGGAAGCTAGGTGCCCTTTGCATTGCATGCTTCTGCTGTTGCTGTGCTGCGCTGGAGCTGTGAAAAGCAAGGGCCAGCCCATCCACTACAACACCACGTCTACAAGGCAAGCATACATAAGAGTTGGGCTAACATCACACTGCACGCTAACAACCATGCTCTTTGCAAAGCTCTCACCAGCACCCCTAGCGCTGGTGTGCGGGCATGCTGGTGCTTGTCCATATGCAGAGATGCTGCCCAACAACGCCGCACTTCTCCCCGTCATCAGGGCATCAAGTGTTCAAACAGAGCCATCAAAGTCTACGATTGACCACATCATGGCACAGCAGAAATAGTGTTGTCGGCACGACACAGCATTCCTGCGAACAGGCACACATGCCGCTGCTGCTGCTGCTTGCTTGCAGGGACCCCTCCAAGCTCAACGTCCACCTGGTCCCCCACACACATGATGACTCAGGCTGGCTCAAAACCTTTGAGCAGTACTACTGGGGCACCCGGCAGGACATACAGGTGCAGTTGTAGTGCAGCTTTGCGGGCCACTAGAACATGTGCAAAGCAACACACATAATGAAGCACAGTGAAGCATGCAGGTGGCTGCAAGCTGGTGTGTCTGTGCAACGAAATGATATGCAGGATATCTGGAGCAGTGCACGCAAACCTGCTTGAAGCACGTATGCAACGTTACAACATGCAGCACATTTTGGCCGAGGCACCCAAAGCTATTGGTGCTGGAACTATCGACGCCGTGGCTTGAACTCCCGTACGGGGTCTTGCTACAGCACGCTTGCTGTTGTGTAACCTGCCGGTGCTTGCCAGGCCGATCATTAAGTGTTACTGATGATAGTTGTGTTGCAGTGCAGATGGCTGGGGTGCAGTACGTGTTGAGCACAGTGGTGCAGGCCCTGCTGGACAACACAGACAGGAAGTTCTCATACGCTGAAATGGTGCGTGGTATGCGCATTACCCACAACCATGCCCGCATGCTCTGTTGCTTTGTACCTCTTGTTTGCCGTTGTAGCCAAATTATGTTGTGCGGATGCTGGGGCTGTTAGTCTTGCCTTCGCTGTTGCATTTTGTTTTTACTTCCTCTTGGTGTGCTGCCTGCATCTGTACTTTGTTTGTCTGGCCGCTGCCGCCGCCACCGCTGCTGCTGCTGCTGCTGCTGCTGCCAGAGCTTCTTCACGCGCTGGTGGCACCTGCAACCGCGACGAGTGCATGAGCAAGTGCGGCAGCTGGTGGCCTCAGGGCAGCTGGACTTTGTCAATGGCGGCTTTGTGCAGCATGATGAAGCGGCAGCACACTACGCTGCTATGATTGACCAAACAACACGCGGGCACCGGTAAGACACTGCCTTTAATGGAGGCACAGCAGCTCCTGCGCATGGATCTGTCTTGTGTTGCATGCTGCAGTTGCTGGGTTGTTTGTGCTGGGTGTGTGTCTTAACATGCTGCCATCCTTGTGCATGATGTTGGAACATATGTTTGTGCTGGGTGTGTGTCTCATCATGCTGTCACACTTGTGCAGATGCTGGAACATATGTTTGTGCTGGGTGTGTGTCTCATCATGCTGTCACACTTGTGCAGATGCTGGAACATATGTTTGTGCTGGGTGTGTCTCTCATCATGCTGCCACACTTGTGCATGATGCTGGAAAATATGTTTGTGCTGGGTGTGCGTCTCATCATGCTGCCGCACTTGGCTGCAGCCTTGTCAAAAACGGCTTGGACGTTGCAAGCTCAACCAGACAGTGAGTTGTGCTGCCGTTGCTGGACAGGCTCACCTAGCAGGCCTTCGTCATGTTCATCTGCTTGCTGCAGCTTCCTCAACAGCACATTCGGCTTTGTGCCCAAGGTGGCTTGGCAGATTGACCCCTTCGGCCACTCAGCCACGCAGGCGGCACTGCTGTCAGCAGCAGCAGGCTACGAGGCGTTGTTCTTCGGCCGTGCTGACTACCAGGTGGGAAATGACGTCATGTGTCTGTGGCTGTAAATGTGCTTGTTTTAAGTCCCCAGTGAGCTGCGCGTGTGCTGGGTGCAGCTCAAGACTGCTGAAAAGGGAGTTAGAAAGGATGAGAACCCCATTAGCTGCTGCATCGCTGGATCATGCGGTGCTATCAAGGATATTGGTTGCGATTTGTTTAGTGCTTGGTGGCCAGCAGCAGCAGCAGCAGCAGCAGCAGCAGGAGGAGCAGCAGGTTCTGATGCACCGTTCTGTGGCCGCGCCAACCACCGTGGAAAGCAACTGCATTTGTTTGCATGTGTAACTGTGAATGGCCCAGGTTGGCCGTCAAGTTCAGCTGTGGATGCGTGGTGCCTGTTGACAGCAGGAGCAGCAGCAGGACGCTGCGAGATGCGTTGGCTCGGCTGTGCCGGCAAACCGGCGGGGGCAGCATGAACGCACCACATGGCTGGGATGCCACTGTGAGGCATGTCTGGGTGCATTTTACGCTGTTTCGCAGCTGCTCAGTGCAAGAACGTCCTGCATTTGAAGACGTCCGCATGAGGCCTGCGCCTAATGTTTGGACATGCTGGCTGCCAGCTAGGGTCAGAGCAGTAGCAGGGACCGCAGTGTTGAGCCTGCGTTGCGGCTGCCAGGCCACCTGCAGGACAGGAGGGTGTGTGCAGGGGTGCCTGTATCTGCCCTGCTGCTATTGCGCGGCCTTCCCCTCCGCACCAGTTGGCCACGACAGCGATCCCTGCGCTCACTGTGTGCTTGCATGTCTGCTCCCTGCGGCTCCCCTGCTGCTTGCAGGACATGAAGCTGCGTGCCAGCAAGCAGCAGCTTGAGCTGCTGTGGCGGCCCTCGGCCTCCTGGGGGCGGCAGGCCAGGTGTTCAGCCACAACTACCCCTCGGGCAACTACGGCCCACCCGGCGGCTTCAACTTTGACTGGGGACAGCTGGACCCGCCCATCGTGGTGAGCGGGTGTCAGCAGCTGCTCTGTCCTGCAAGCCAGCTGCGATGTTAGGCAGGGCGTCACATTTAATCACAATTGACTGTTATCTGTTTGCGGGAGGCGGGGTTGGTCAGAGATTGCCTGTGTGGCACGTGCAAGGAATGGCAACCAGATGTGGGCAGTGGCATACCAGCTGCAATTGTGGACATTTGGTAGTGCCAGCAGGATTGCTAGCCTGGGTATGCCTGCTGCTGGAAGGGCAGCTCGGGGCTTGCAACAACGCCTGCAGCACCGCACAGGTGGTGGGAGCTCTCTGGTGCGCCGACTGCACCAGGGGAGCCCAGTGACAGCGTCACCACCAGAAGCAGTTGGCAGCAACGTGTGGGTCTGTCTGTGTGTCTTCAGTGTCGCATGCACTTGCTCATCAACTGCATGATTGGTACCACGTGGTCTACTACGAGGACCTTTCGCTGGCCGACAACGGGGTGTTCAGGCCGCAGTCAGGTCATTCAATGACTTGCTGCTTGCAGGACGACCCAGCGAGCCCTGAGTACAACCTGCAGCAGCGCGTTGACCTGTTCGTGGCACAGGCGCTGGCCTGGTCCAAGTCAATGCGCGGCAATGATGTGCTGTTCATGATGGGCTCAGACTTTGAGTACGCCAACGCACACGCCATCTTTGCCAACTTGGACAAGTGGGTGACGGCGGCGCCTGGAGCAGTGGCTTCAGGCAGCAGTGTTGCTGTGAACTGCAGCTATGCCTTGCTGTTGGGCTGCCGCTGCTGGTGTTAGTGCTGGGTCAATGTTTATCCATGCACGGCGTCCATGCTCACGACCACATACACGCACACGGCACCTGTCAAGTCACCTGGGCCCATGAAAGACGTCTGTTAAAAAGTAGGTTTGTGCTGCTGTTTAAGCCCTGGTGCATGCTGTGGGTGTGTCGTGTCCTGCAGGTTGATCCACCACGTCAATGTGGATGGCAGGGTCAACGTGTTCTACTCCACCCCTGCAGCGTACGTTGCTGCCAAGGCCAGCTACAGCAATGTCAGTTGGCCAGTCAAGACGGACGATTTCTTTCCTTACGCAGACTGTGCACACTGTTACTGGACAGGTGGGCAATCAGTGTCACACTAAACACAATGTAACAGAACAAGAAGATCAATTATTTACTCGTGCAAATACTAAAACAACATTATTGATGCAGCAGTTTAGGGCTTGATGAACACAGGGACTGCATCATGCTTTCCAACATGTGTGGTGAACTTGCAATGTGTTGGCTTTTCAAATGATCTCTGTCTTAAATTCAAACAACTTATCTGAAAGCAGCATCATGCAGCTCAAATGTGCTCCTTGCCCATGCCATGAACTCTGTTTGACCCACTGCGGTTTTGTTTGACAACCACTGCTTCCCACAGGTTACTTCACCAGTCGACCAACCAGCAAGGGCTACATCAGGCAAGCCACCGCGTATCTGGCAGCAGCACGGCAGCTGCAGGCACTGCTGCCACCTGGATCCCAACAACACCGCAATGAATGCCAGCAGCAGCAGCAGCAGCAGCAGCCGACAAGCAGCAAGCATGGTAGCAGCGCCGGCCCCAGGCGCACCGGTCCAGAGCAAGCAAGCAGCATCAATTCTGCAGCAAGATCTCCTGCTGGCAGTGATGCTGGCAGCGGCAGCAGTGCATGCAGCAGCAGCAGCCGCCCCGGCCTGGACGCGCTTGAATTTGCTGTGTCCATCTCGCAGCACCATGATGCTGTCACAGGCACTGAGAAGCAGGCAGTGGCCAACGACTATGCGAGGTGGGGCTAGCTGGCTGGCTGCACAGTGCAGATCACCGTGCAACATCTGGCTCCCACGGCAGCAGCATGTTGTGGGCTTGTTTCAAGACCGGCAGCAGCAACAGCAGGCAACTGTGGTGTAGCTGCTTGCAAGCCAAATTACACAGGAGGTTTAAATGCAGCACCAGCTGCTGTGGGTTTGGGCTTTTGGTGTCTTGCGTATGCTGTTGCATGACAGCATTAAACGGTTCCTCGACCTTGCACTTATTGATATGCGCTATTAATTCATGCCAGTGATGTGTGTGTGTGCTGCTGCTTCGCAGGTACCTGTACCTTGGAATGGAACAGGCGGCTGAGGTGGTCAATGCAGCACTGCAGCAGCTGCTCACAAGCAATATAGCACCAGCAACACTTGCAGCGCCCAGAGCTGCAGCTGGCACTCCAACAGGACGCAGCAGCAGCAGCAGCAGCAGCAGCGGCAGCGGCAGCGACAGCAGCCAACTTGCAGGCAGCAGCAGCACCAGCAGGAGCAGCAGCACATGGGCAGGGCTCAGAGGTACCAGCAGCAGTGCTGCTGGCCTGATGGGCAGTCAGGGTTCAGGCTTATGCTGCAGAGCCTCGTCCATGGTTTGGTCAAGCAGCAGGGCCTCCTGCAGGCGCTCATGAATCGCAGCATGTGGGGCAGGTCGTCACAAGCAGCCGCAGCTGCTGGCAGTGCTGACCCTGCAGCGCAGAGCAGTGGGTTGAAGATACTGGCAGCGCCAACACAGCGGATGCAGCAGCAGGTGCAGCGGGTGCTGCGCCTGCAGGCATACAGCTTACACAGTGCCCGCTGTTGAATGTGAGCATCTGCCTACCGAGTGTCCTTGGAACTGGACCGGTTCTCAGCGTTCTGCAGGCCGGCAGCAGCAGCAGCAGCAATGGTAGTGCTGCAGCTAGGCAGCTACACATGGCGGCACCTGCTGCTTCTGCAGGACATATCTCAGAGGACGACAACAGCAGCAGCAGCAGCAGCAGTGGTGCTGCGCAAGGCGGGCTGCTTGTTGTGGCGTACAACTCCCTGGCGTGGCCCAGGAGGGAGTGGGTGCGGGTGCCTGTGGCTGCTGGCCATGCGGCGCCCTACACGGTGCAAGGTGAGCTGCGTGCTCGTGACAAGGGGTGAGTCATGCCTTGAACTGCTTGCTGGCCAACAACACCCATGGGTGGGGAGGACGCTGCAATGCAGGCGGCACCGCCTGGAGGAGGCCCGGTGCGGGTGCCATGGTCAGCTGCAGGCACTGCCACCTGCAGGCAACGCACACCAGGCTTGGCACAAGTGCATGCGGAGCTGCCAACTGCTCTGCAGGGTGTGTGTCGTGCTGAAGGGATGATTGCTACTGCACGCAGCCCCTGCATTGTGCCCCCAGCTCCGTATACAGCCCTTGAATCCATGTCTCTCCGCAGAGGTCGCTGGCAGACTGCGCTGGTCTTGCTGCTGTCACTTGGCCTCCTATGTGTTGCAGACGCCGACGGGCGCCGCCTGCCCAGCCAGCTGCTGCCCGTGGCAGTGTCAACGCTGCAGCTGCAGCAGGGCCTGCAAACAGCGGGCCTGGCTGGTGACCCTGCTGCTGCTGCCGCTGAGGAGCTGGTGTTTGAGGCTGCACTGCCACCTGTGGGGTACGCCAGCTTTGTTGTGCAGCTGAGCAGCAGCAGCAGCAGCACAATGCAGGGCATCCCTGCTGCGACGAGTTCACCACAGCAGCTGCATCATGTCCATACAGGAGTAGCTGACACAGCTGCAATCGCTGACTCCACACCAGCAGAAGCACCGGCAGCAGCCGCGCCGCAACTGGAGCGCAGCGGCGACAGCTCATCGTCAACAGCAGCAGCAGCACCAGGCCAGCAACCACGGCAGCTAACAAATGGCCGCCTCAACCTCACCATTGACGCAGCCAGTGGCCGCTTCTTCTCGGTGTCTTCCGCTGATGGATCCTGGGGTTTGCGGTTCAGCCAGGAGCTGATGTGGTACCAGAGCAGCACTGGCGAGGAGGACGGCCAAGCTGGTGGCGCCTACATCTTCAGGCCTGCACAGGATGCTCCGGTGAGGTGCTGGCGCATGCCATGCTTGCAGCAGCAGCAGCAGCAGCAGCGTGACAGGAGATCTAGGCCGTTTCTGAAGCAGGTGTGCCAGTCCTCCACCCCTGCGTCTGTTGCCGCCACACCGTGATCGTGTGCTGCCAAGTGCTGCGCTCCCTCTGACTTCAACCCGCCACATGCGTGCAGGTTGCCCAGCCGCTAGCTCCAGGCGGAGCCCCCCTCAATGTCACCATCGAGGCTGGCCCCCTGCTGACAGAGGTGCGGCAGTCCTGGGCCCCCTGGGCGTCCCTCATCACCCGGCTGTGGGCCGGCGCAGACTGGCTGGAGCAGGAGTGGACGGTCGGGCCGGTCCCCGCTGACGGGGTGGGGAAAGAGATCATCGTACGGGCGAGCACAGACCTGCAGTCAGGTGTGTGCCGGCAGCAGGCTGCTGGTCGCCTGCAGAGCCTTTGCGCCTCGTCGTAGTGCCGCACTGCCACTGCACTGTGCGCACCGCTCATGGTGCACCGCTTATGGTGCTGCTGGGGTGAGCAGAGCTCGCATTTTGGTGAGATGAGGCATCTACATGTGCCACCAGGAAATAGCGAGGAAGCAGTGCTTCCTCCTGCGCAACACCCTATCTACACAACCTGGCGCCATGTTCTGCGTAACGGCCGTCTGCTGGCTCCCCCTGCTCTGCCCAGATCAAACAAGCCTAACAAGCATCCCATACAGCAACTGCGTGGTCCGCTGTGCTTTTGCTGCTGCTGCTGCTGCTGCTGCTGCGGCTATGGCCTGCAGGTGGCTTCCTGTTCACGGACTCCAACGGCAGGGAGATGCTCACGCGCCGACTCAACCACCGCGCCAGCTGGCCCCTGCAGGTCAACGAGCCCGCGGCGGGCAACTACTACCCCATCACGGCAGCAGCGGCCGTCTCGGACGGCTGCGTGGGCCTGGGCCTCGCCACCGACAGAGCGCAGGGCGCCGCGAGCCTGGGGGACGGACAGCTGGAGGTCATGCTCCACAGGTGAGGCTGCGTGGGCTCTGCCTTGAGCTGCACAGAGAGTCTGTGGAATGCTGACGTGTGATGAGCAGCATGTGCGCGGTGCGCTGCCCAGGGCTGGTGGCGCACACGAACTGCGCTCCATGTGCTGCAACATGCGTGCTGGTGTGCACAGCAGTGCCCGGAAGCTGCTCGTGCGTCAAGGCAGCTGCGCTTCAGGGGAGGGAGCCGCTGCAACGGCCGGGACTGGCACGGTCGTTTGCCTTGGAGTATCCGCTGTCTCTGCTGAATGCCTGGGCTGGGCGTCTGATGGGAGGTTTTCATGGGGGTGACATGCTGATGTGGCGTGAAGGAGCAGGCTGGCGCAGGCCAGCTGGAGGACAGCAGCAGGAGCAGGCTGCGCAATTGAGCTCCTGTTGCCAGAACCTGCACCCATTGGATCAGCGGCTGCATGCCCAGAAGTCTTGGTGTTCACCTGTCAATGCTCGCATGCTGGAACTGCGTTTTGATATTTGGCAGCGTGCAGATCACGGCAGTCATGTCAGACGCTGTCAACCGCCCAGCCTGTTGCTCTGCGCTGCGTGTGCTGCGTGCAGGCTGACTGCTGTTGATGATGCGCGAGGTGTGGGCGAGCCGCTGAACGAGACCCTCTGCGGCACCCCGCCCGGCTCCTGCCCTGCTGGGGGCCTGCCTGCGCGTGGCAGGCACCTGCTGGTGCTGGGACCAATGGGCGAGCAGCCAGCTGCGCAGCACCCCACTGCTGCTGCTGCTGCTGCTGCTGCTGCTGGCAGTGCAGGAAGCAGTGGAATCAGTGCCGGTGCTGCCGGTGTGCATGGCAGCAGTGGTGCAGCTGGCGCCAGCGTGCAGCACGACGAGTCGTGGCAGGGCGTGCCGCGCATGTTGCGGCAGGCACAGCAGCTGCTGAATGACCCCGTGCTGCTGGCGTTTGCACGGCTGCCAGCTGCAGCGGTTTCGCCGTCGCCGCAGCAGCAGCATGACGCTGCAGGAACTGACGCCAGCGCACCTGCCGCAGGCGTCATCAGCAGTTTGGGGCTGACTGGTCGATGGTCTGGCCTGGCTGCAACCACAGCAGCAGCAGCAGCGGCGGCAGCAGCGGTGGGTGATGTTGACGAGGTGGATGGCCTTGGTGGTGTGGAGGGGCTACCTGCCAATGTGCACCTGCTCACGCTGATGCGCGCGGGAGAGGGTGACCCTTCACGACTCATCATCAGGCTGGCACACAAGTTCCAGGTTTGGGGCGACAGCACGCTTTTGTTTTGAACCATTCCACGGTCTTCGCGCATAAGCACGCCACACACATTGCTTGCGTTGCTTTATGAGGAGACCAGGCATATGGCTATTGCAGCACAGCAGGAATTGAGCAGATGACCAGCAGCTAGAATCACCATTCGAGGGATCCAGCAACCACATGCTAGGCGATGACGCTCAAGCAGGTGTACAGGTTGGCACAGCAGCAGCAGCAGCAGCAGCAGCAGCAGTGTTGCAGCAGTGTTGCAGCACTGCTGTAAGTATTGGTGGTCCCTGACGCATTCACAGGTGCAGAGCCGGTTGTCATGCGGTGATCCCTGCTCCGCATCTGTCGCTGCATTTGCTGCCCCACTGTTTGTAACTGTATGTGAATTTCAAGTTGTGTTTGCAGGTTGACGAAGACCTGCAGCTGTCACAGCCGGCTCGTGTTGACCTGGCACAGCTGCTCGGCGCTGCCTGTCACATCCGGGGCATCAAAGAGCTCAGTCTGACAGCAAGCAGGCGCAAGGCCGACATGTTGAAACCTAAGGCCTGGAGTGCAGAGCCACATCCCATCGGCAGTCGGCAAGGCAGCAGTAGCAGCGATGGCCGTGGTGCTGGTGCTGGGAGGCCTGCTACCAGCACACGCCCTCGTTGGGGCAGGTTGCTTAGGGTGAGGAACAAGTATGGCAACAACAGGGCAGGTCGCCAGCAGCAGCAGCAGCAGCAGCAGCAACAGGAACAGTCAGGACACGCTGGCAAGACGTATGACATCTGGGAGCACCCTGGCGATGACGGGAGTATGATTGAGCTGTACCCTATGGAGATCAGGACCTGGCTGGTTGAGGTGGAGTGGTGACTCGATTCGATAAGCAGTGCTGGCTAGTCGACATGCGCGAGACTGCAAGTGCCGGTACTGCCTCGGCGACACGTTGACCAGCGGCTGGGGTAGCAGCAACTTTCCTTTTTATTGTGATGTGTTGCAACCCTTTTACATTGTGATGTGTTGTGCTTGGTACCTCGTAACTTCTCGCGCTTGGCCGGTCCGGCAGGACTTTGCTCGGGATAAAACGGTAGGTTGTTGTGCTTCGTCCTGGTGTGCTGATTTATGTTGCTCTGCGCTGCTGACCACATGCTCGTTAGGCATGTTGACAACGGGCAGCACATCAGCTTCCGTTGATTGCTGCGCTGTGCAGAGATGTTGGCTGCTCCGACGGGTTCCACTTACTTTCGTTTGGTTGACAACCTCGTTGCTGTTTATATTTGCTTTTTAGAACTTGGCACGGGCGTTAGCGCCTGAAGACCCCGTGCGGCACTCGTACAGTGGAAGGTAGACCCGGTAGGTTGTTGTTTACGACTGGTGTTGCGCCCTTCTTATAAAGGTTGGCTGGCTTGCCAAGCATTACAGCTGCTGTACGCTCTTTAAAGAGTCTTAGTCACCCACTGCCAACATCTTTCAGGTGTGGCCAGCTACTGACTGCATGTGAACAGGCCATCAACCGGGGAACGACACTGGCGGGAACCATTGATCTTAGCAATGCTATTGTGTGGCCGAAGCAGCTGTCGCAGACGCATGTGCTGGCCAGCTTGGGCTTCATTGATGGTGGCACCTTCATGGCATGCAGCAGCACGTACTGAGGAGTAACGTAGACAAAGTCCACTGGTGCTACGGCTCTGGTCTCATCCGCATATTGCTGCAACGCGCAGGCACACAGACAACATGGCCAAGTACACCACCGTCGTCCTTTGCCTGGCTATTGTGCTGGCAACTGCTTCGCACTCCGCCGGTAAGCACCCTCGAGAAGTTGATATTATTGAGTGCCAGCGGAACACCGCCACGCAGCTGCCGATCGTGCCAGCCAGTGTGATCACCTGTGGGCAGCAGCAGTGACAGCTGCAGCAGCTCCAAGTGCAGCAGGATGTAGATCCTCTGCATGGAAATGCGTATAACCTGTCTGCGACCAGCTACATCAACCTTCAGTCCCCTTCTGTACCTATTCTGTACGTGTCCAGCCAACAGAACATGTTCAGCACCTTTGTGCAGCAACCACCCACCACAGCGCTGCCAACCCTGCAAGCTTGCTTGTGTGCTGCTCGCCTGCACGTCTCCTGTTGCTTCTTGAAGAGGCCAACCCGGTTGACAGCATTGTCCAGGCCGTGACTAACGCTGTCAATGCCACCACCTCTGGCGTGGTCATCGCTTACGACAGAGTGGACAACTTCACCAGGGATGCAGGTGCAGTGCCGCCACAGCAGAGGATAACAGGGGCATGGCAGCAGGGTGCTCTTGCCATGCACATCATGTTTGCACAGCAAGCTCCTGATGGCGGTCAGTGGCTGGGCGAGGGTTAGCGCGTGCAAGGCAGATGTTGCCCCTGTGTTGTGAACAACATATTACAGTGTGTCCGTGTATGCAGAAATGAACTAATGGACATTACGTGCTGCTTCTGCATATAACATTGCTGTCCTCGGCAGCAGCAGTTTTAGGCATTAGTGAAGGGTGCAGTTTCAAGATAGCAGCGGTCGTGTCTGGTCTAAAGGCCCCCTCAATGTGTTCAGCTGCGCTGTTTGAGAGCTGCCCTGCAAACGGTGTAACTTCAGTTGTTGCGCACCCCTGCTGCTGGTGCTACCTGATCAGTCGACTGATCATGTCATTTACTGATACACCTCACTCCCCTTGCGGTGTCTGTGCTGTTGTGTTTGTGCAGTCAATGCCACCAGGAACGCCGGGGCCACAGCTGTCGATGCTACCAGAGACGCCGGGGCCTCAGCCTTCAATGCCACCTCATCTTTTGCCAACGGCGTCGGCAGAACCGTCACCAACGCAACAAACGCTGCCGCAAATGATATCGCCGCTAGGACGTCTGGCGCCACCTCTGTGACTGCCGCCGCTGCAGTCGCTGGCGCTGCTGTGCTGGGCTCTGCTATGCTGCTGCTGCTGTAAGCAGCAGGGCAGCTGGTCTAGCTAGTGTTGTTGCCTACTGCATGCTGCGAGTGTCTTGGTCCAGAACATGTAAGGTGTTGCTGGGGATGTTGCTTTGTATATGTTTTTTTTACGGAGGAAGCTTTTGATGGGACTGCATTGGCTAGGATTGCTGCGCACATGGCAGCTTGGTGATGAGGGTTGTCTGTGCACTTTGTCTGTTTCGCCTTCAAAAGCTGATGTATAATGTATGGCACCGTAAATCTCACAATCACTTGTGGCTGTGTCAGACACTACACAGACGCGTGACCAGGCACTTGGGCATGGTGATTACAGTGCACACTTTCCGACGCGTTCTGTGCTGTCTGAACCCAGTCAACCTTTGGGCTTAAACTGCGCTGCTGCAACAAGCAGAAGCAGTGCAATGTTGTGGTTTAGAAACATGAATGAGTTGTGAACGGGGTGCCAGGTTCATTTTGCCAGCAGGCGGCATGGCTGATGGGGAGCCTGCATTATATATCAAGACAGTGGCTGTTGTGCGTGGTTGGAACATCACACCAGCCTATGTTGATGCTATAGCTTGAGTAACATGCAAACTGTGAATGGGTACTACTATTAGTAATGTGACGCTCTCACCAGCCTGCATTGGCAATCATTAAACAAATTTGGTTGGCAGCGCCAGTGACCGGCATTTGCCTGCATGCACTCTCTTGTGCAATGGTAGTGGCATGGTTGTACCATTAAAAGAACGGATTTTGACGGCTCCTGGGCTCCAGGTCAATGCAAACGGCTTATCTTCGAAGCATGCTGGAGCAGGAGTGGTCCGCTCAAGCTCTCCTGGTGCTTCAAATGCCATTGCCAACGGTTGCTATGCTGGCAGGCTGGCCGGCATCAAATTTTCCGATGCTGAGTCACCTTCATATGCACCTGTATTTTGTTGTGTCAGAGGATAAACTCTGGACTGTGCCTTGAACCTACTGCTTCCTCAGTTCAGTGTAGGGCTGCCAGAAGCTCTGCACACCTGTTCCGGTCTTCTTCTTTTCATGGGTAGACCAGGGATGGGTTGGCAATTTTGCCAACCAGCAGCCTTGAAAAGCGCTTGTTCTGCATGCTCCTTTGCATGCAGGCAGTATTGTGTCCTTTCACATGCACTGCGGCACAGCTGCTTCACCTGTAACAAGCACCAGCACTCTAACCCCACAGCGAAGCAGAGTCACCCGGGCCCCCTCATCTCATCATCATCATCATCATCATCATCATCATCATCATCATCATCATCATCATATAAGCCATTCAAGCCATAGCATAGCGGGCCCCCTCATGCAACGTTGCAGCTGCATTGGCATCTGTAAGCAATGATGGCTCCACCCACTAAATGCTCCCCTGGATGCACTGTTGAGCACGTTGATAGCACCAGGGTCCAGCGAAGTTGCTTTGGGGGCACCAACCCTTCCGCCGTGTGTGAAGCTTGGCTTGTACATGATTGTTTTCATGAGGCGATGGCGTGGGTCAGTGTGCAGGCGCAAACACACTGTGCTAGCAGGAATGAACAGTAAATTAAAGCAGAGTGTGCGGACGTGCTATTACTGGCCATTGCGTTCTGTAGACAGCGTTGTTCTGTACAGCAGTCAGTGCACGTGAGCAGGCATCATGCCTGCTGCAGCTGGCCAGCTGGTCAGGTGCAACCGCTAGTAGTGCAGCGCTGCACTGGCATGCCAGCTGCGCAGCTAGGGGCCCTACACTGGCAGCTAACTTTGGAGTGACAAATGCAGGTGAATGGGTTCCCTGGCAGCATGGACATAGTGGTTTTCAGCCCAGGTTGGAATCTTCTTGACAGTAGGCGCATGCCTTGAATAGCGTGCCACCGGCCGCGGCCAGCAGCTCGCTCAGCGCAGTACTCCGGTTTTTTCAACTATCTGAACAACTTAGGAGTTTTGCCTAGCACGTACTGGCGTGGCAGCGATATCGGGCTGCGAAGGCCTCCGCCAGTCGGAAGACCAGCCATATGGACAGTTATAGGTTGACTGTCGGCAGTTTTGACCGAGCTGACAGCATTCACAGATGAAATCACATTGAAGTGTGCAATGAATGGTGCTCTGCAGAAAGTTGCTCAGCAAGGGGCCTTGAGCTCGCTGTTCTTATCGTGCATGACTCAGTAACAAGCTGCTGCTGATGTCGGTATATACAGGCTGATCACACAAGCTGTTTCTCACTGCTAGGAAATCATTCAGGCTCTTCTTGATACAGCTCTGCAGCGCTCTTACTGTGATATTCCCGTTGGCGATCAGCAGCTCGCAGGTGGGTGTGGACACTTGCTTAGATGCATTGTTGAGAATGCAGACTCCGTGAGATGCTGATGTATTTGTTTTTAATGGGCAGCTTTCGGCTGAAGCAACCAATAAACTCAATGCTAGGCAGGGGGCATAGGAAAGCTGTGATCACGCCTGGGGCCGAGCTCGGCAAATGCATTCCCACCCGTCAACCGCATTCTTTGCAAAACACAACAAGTAATAGTGTTCTTTGACCTGATCTGTAGCTCTTTGTGTTCCTGTCGCAGATATTCAAGATGGCCAAGCTCGTCACAATCTGCCTGCTCCTGGCAATGGCTGCCATCGCTGCTCGTGAGTGCACGATGCAGTCACATGCATTGCCATGGCTTGACTGAGCATAGCAGCAGGAGCTACCCTGTGTGTCACCCGACCTGTGCGACAACCACCGACCATGGATCTTGCATGCCAGTTGTGGCCGCTTCGTCGCTGATTGTTGTCGCCGTGGCAGGACTGTGCTCTGCACGCTTTGGCCAACGTCGAGATGCAGTGGACTGTCTGCTGACGTGCTCCTGTGCTGTGCTGCCACTTCCTGCATTCCCGCCACACTCAACTGCAGACGGTCAGGGTCAGACTGCCGGCGGCCAGGGTCAGACTGCCGGCGGTCAGGGTCAGACTGCAGGCGGTCAGGGCCAGACTGCAGGCGGTCAGACGGGTGAGCGACATTGTAGCTTTACGATGGTGCAGCTCGTGGTGTCTGGACGGTCCACATGTAATGCGCTTAGTGCTGCTTGTTTATGAAATGGTGGTAGCAAGTGGGGTGATTACAGGCTGTGAGGTGTACAGCAACTGCGTGCAGCACAGGTGCATTCAAGCCACTTAAGAGTTGAAAACAAGTTGCATTCACAGTCGTGTTGCTCAACATCCAAGTGCTGCATTCAGTCTGCCTGACGTCGCCAGCCGTGTCTGTCCTGTGATTGTTGCACGCACTTGCTGGCGCTGCCGGGCCTGCCAACGCCAACGCAGCTGGTGAGGAAGGCAACGCCACGGACATTGCAGTGGTCCCTGTGGTTGTGGCCACGCCAGCAGACTCCCCAACACCCGGTGCCGGCACCAACACCAGGGAAGACACCACCACCGGCGGAGCTGCTGGCGCTGGCGCCGGCGCTGCAACTGGTACCCGTGATGCTGACCGTGGCAATGATGCTGCTGGCGCTGGCGGCGCAACTGGTACCCGTGATGCTGACCGTGCCAATGGTGCCACTGGCACAACCACGACTACTACAACAGGATCTGCTGCCACTGTGGCTGCTAGCTCTGCTGCCACGGCCGGCATCATGGGTGCCGCCATGCTGCTGCTGCTGTAAGCGGCTGGAGCTAATCAACAGCATATGAGGCTCAGCAGCGTCGCAGCATGTGCAGCTTGACATGCTGCCGTGTTTGGTGTGTCTTTTCTGTGGCTGGTTGTGCAGCAGCAAGTGGAAGCTGAGTGCAGATCCTGAACAAGGAACGAGTTCTGCACTTGGTTGTTGCATGTGCCGCTTGCGCCATGTGCTGTGTTACTCTTCTGTAGTAAGAGCATGGCATGCTGCTGTTTTGGGTTGCAGCAGCTTCAGTTTTCATGACCTGCAATGAAGCGACTGTCGTAGCATGTTTATTCAACACAATGGTGTTGGTGTTGGACATTGGCTGTTGGGGAAGTTGTCCCACATTATGATCGTGTGGGAGCAGCCTTTGTTGATTGTGTGGTTGTACATTGACCTGAAGTTGTGATCTGTGCAGCAGCAATGCCAGCGCTCGGTGGGCTGAAACGCATAGAATCGCACGCATCATCACCAGCTTGAGGGAGCATTCACGGCATCCTCAACACTTTACACGCACTTCGGTGCATCGATACGGTTATTGGTGACCTGCCATGGCAGATGAGACGGGCAGTGGCGTGCTGCTGTGCAGCACTGGCGCATGCCCTTAGCATCCTGCATGCAGTGATCTGCATGCTTGCAGATGAGGCAGCAGTTGCAATGGCGCAATAGCAGTGGTGCAGCGGCAGCAGCCTGCTTCCACATCTGGATTTTGTGGCACATGCTTGCCAATTCTGCCTCAGCATTGTTGCTGGGCTGACCTGAGGAATTGCCATCGTGATCTTGCGCATTTACAGTTACACTTGCCGTTGTGGTTTGTTGGCAGCCATCTAGTGATATTGTATGTGCAGTTATGGCACCCTTTTGTTCAGGCAGGGGTAATGCTGATGGGCATGGGTTAACGTCGGCTGACCTGATGGCGTGAATCATTGCTGACAGCAGCTGGCCCAGCTTGATGATGACTGCATTTGCATGGAACAAGTATGACCGCAAGTTGGGATGCGGTCTGGTGTATCAACTTGTTGAAACAGAACTGTAACCGTGATGTGACACTGACCAAGTTTGATTATTTCTTTCCGTATGCAGCCTTAAATTGATTACTTAGCCAGCCACACAAGCTGAACAATTACACGAAGAAATTTGCAGCAAACAGCCGCTGTTCTGCAGAGACATACATGACCCTGAAGCTCCTGGATCTGGACCTTTGCTTTCTACATGTCATCAGCGGCGCCAGCATCGTTTACAGTGGGTGGTCCGCGTTGCTTGCATGAGCAGCAGCAGTCATTGGCTTTCATGCGGGGGGTTGGGTGGGCTGCCAGTGTACTGCATGCTAGTGCCGTGTCCTCTCACATAACGGGTTCCATTACAGCCAGCAAACTCAACCTGAAGCATACCTGCGGCACATAAACCAAACAGTGCAACGCAAGCACAGCAACAGCCAACCACTGGCATTGGTTCAAATTACAACAGCCCCATGAACACATCTACTGGGTGGTCCGCGTTGCATGCAGCTTTCATGCCGGGGGTTGAGTGGGCTGCCAGTGTACTGCATGCTAGTGCCGTGTCCTGTCACATCTACCACAGTTTCACGGTTTCACAGTTGGATGTTACACGACGGGAACATCGCCCGTTATGGAGCCAATGACAGGCTCATTGGGCAACCACCTCATCCATCAATCTACAATTTCTTAGCGGGGAACTGGCCACACCAGTCAAAGCAGAGCAGCTGGTGCCCTGCAAAACCTGAAAATGCACAGCAAGGGTACAGCTACTGACGGCTAGCCAGAGGCTTCCCTGCAAGCTAGAGCTGTCACCATAACAGCGTAGTTGCTGGTGTTCTGGCAATCAACACAACAACAGCTTATCCTTAGCCAAACATAACAAGGCATGCACAAAGGCGGTAACTGTGTTGAGATTGGGGTGACTGCTTGACCTCAAGGCATGCAGGTAGTGCACGATAGTTTTCTGGCAGGGTGCAGGTGGCCGCAAACAGCAAACCAGCAGGTGCTGAACAGCCAGCAAAGCACACCCCCTAGCTGCGCAGTTAAACAAGCGACTCAACTCCACCACAACTGGAAGCCAGCAAGCCATCACCTGTTGCAGCGCCAGTGAGCGGCTGACAGCTGTGCATGCATGAAGCTGACTTCGTGCATGCATGGGGAGTACCTTCTAAGACACCGCCAACATCAATCACCATGGGGCAGCACCAAGGATCAAGCCAAGTGCAACAAACGCGCTGATCCAGTCTGTGGTGCTGCCTTCATTGCCTCAGCAAGCGCACCAGGGTGGATGATCTTGCATGCTCAGCTTGCCAACTTCATTATCGGACCGCACCACATTGTGTTGGCACGGGGCCACACTGAAGGCGCGCATCCTCAGCCATGTCACATGCAGGCCTGAAAGGTACAGGTCCAGTTTCTGCCATGATGCACAGCAATGATGCACAGCAACGGGAAGTAGGCCGCAAGAGCAACAGCAGCTGACCAGCTGTGTACGCCAGCTGCCCAGCTGCAAGTGCTTGTGACCACGGAGAACACAACAAAAGACTCTTGTCGGCTGTGTGTCTGCCGACAAACCAGCCCTCACCCAAGCAGATACCAGTCTGCTGAGCACCTGCAACACCCAATGCCAACCACGCCAGGACGACAAAGCTGCCAGGGCTGCTGCTGCTCACGGCTGCTGACACACTGCATCAACGGTGCACGCATATACGCTGTTGCTCATGCATCGATTGGTCGGCTGCCAGGCGCGGCAGAGCGCCGCTTGAAGCGCCCTGCTGCCAACGCTGCCTTCAGGGTGGCCTTCCTGCGCCCCCTGCGCGCACTCACAGTGGGAGCAGGCTTGTCGCACTGGAACACTGCTGGGGGGAGGAACTTGGCCTGCGCCTGCAGACATGGCGGCAGCAGCAGCAGCAGCAGCAGCACTCAGCAAACAAGCAGTACAGGAAGCTCAAAATGCAGGCTGGTGTGCCGCACTAACAAACTTTGATGTGCAGGTGGATGTGTCGTTTGGGCCTGCAAATTGCAAATGACACCTAGTCGCCAGTAGGGCAAAGTCGAGCATCTTGTGCTGTACCGTGCAGTGACGGCAGACACCACCTTCTTGTCTGCTGTTGGCCGCAGCACAGGTATCTCACAGGCTAGTAGCCGCCGCTCTGCTTGGTGGCCGCGATTTGCACAGCCGCAGAGCCGCAGCAGGCTCCAGCACCTGCACCACTGCAGTTTGCTTGGGCAGCTTCAAGTACATCATTGCAACCTGTTGTACACTATTGCACAATTGGTGGATGTTTTCATAGCATGCACCACACCTTTAAAAATATGTGTCGACAACTTACCCTGGTATAGCAAGATGATGGCACTGCCGCACTCTTGCACCAGGTGCACTCGTCCAGAGCATGACAAGCAGCCTGATCCTTGCCTTCGCAGGGATCCGTGGGGTTGTCTCCTGCAGGCTTTGCACGCTGCAGTGCCTTCTGAGCTGCCTCAGTTGCTTCCTTGCTGCCTGCACACTGGAAAACACCTGCAGGGCAGAATGGCATGCATCAGTTCTGGTGATCAGGTTAGGGGTGGGCCGGAATTGGCACCCCATGCAAGCAGCATGTTTGTACAGCGCCACGGTGTGTCCGACAGCAACAGATACATGTTAAGAAACCTTGAAACCCAAAAGATAAGCGAAGCACAAGGAGATTCCGCGAATGCTGTGTTTGTAACCAGCAGAAGAAGAAGCAGGTAGTACCAGCTGTGAAGGTGCATGACGTTGCATGTACAAGCCTTCATTGCCGACATTGGTTACTAACAAACTGTTCGATATGCCAATCAGGGCAGAAGCCTGACAGATCCGGTATGCTGATGTGTGTTGAAATTAACGGGGTGGCAGTGGCGCCGATCTCCTTACTCTTAGGCATCCGCGGGCTCTCCATCGGGTGGTAACAACCAGAATGTACGCCTTCATAAGGGCTGCTGCAGTATATGCACGCGGACTGCAGGCACGTGTCCTTGCTTTGCTGTGCATGACAGGCCTTGGCCTTCAGCTCTCAAACGCCCATCAGCGCCCTGCTTGAGCATTTGTTTAAATGGTGTCACCAAAGGCCGCGTAACATGCAGTGCTTGCACAGATGCGCAGCACAGGGCCAGGAACAGCACCTGCCACTTCATGATGTTCGGTCACCGGGACCAGTAGTATATGGCAGTTGTTGATACTGCTCTGAGCAGCATTGCTTGTACATGCATTATCATGTTTCTATTGCCGACCCTGCTGCTCCTTGTCACGCACACCCCCCACAGTAATGACTGTTACTATAGTGTTACTATAATGTTAAGATCTTGTCAGAATCCGGCCCAAAGTGACAGTTCTACACCCCGGCCACGGCATGAATTCCAGCATGCCATGTTGTTGTTTCATCATCATCATCATCATCATCATCATCATCATCATCATCATCATCATCATCATCATCATCATCATCATCATCATCATCATCATCATCATCATCATCATCATCATCATGTTACCCATTCAAGCCATAGCATCAGCGCCATCGGCCCCGCGCCATGTTGTTGTTTGTGGCGCCATCATGAATAAAGAATTCCCACCCCAACAAAAAAGCGACAGACGACATGCAGAAGTTAAAACTGCATGACGACATGCAGGATGTGAAACACCGTACACCAGCACACCACCTGCACCGCTGACGGCACTGCTGCCACACAGCCAATATGGTACAAGACATTGTACAGACAAACAGGCACACTCCAAAGCAATAGCCACATTTGTTATTTCTTACTTTACCTCCTGAAGCCGCCCTTTCACAATCTCATTGCTCAGTGACATCTCCAGTTCACTCTCTCAGCAATTGCAAGTTACTTGCTGCCGCTTGAATCAGCTGCTGCAGGCCTCTGCAGGCCTACCACAACTGCTTGGAGCTTTGGCGCAGCAGCAGCCGCTCCGGCAGTTGAGGTGCAGGCGTTATTCGCCACCTCGCCCGCAGCTCCTGCAGGTCTTCCTGCAGGTGCTGCTCATAGTACAGACACATCAGGTCTGCACTTCGAAGCCCGGCCTGCGCGGCCCAAGGCATGTAGGTCGTCCACAGCAGCCGCCTGTCTTCTGCTGACAGTTTGAACTGTGCACCTGCTACTGCCATGCCAGCCATTGGCAGGCCGGTCTGCAGCACAGCAGCGGTGACGCAGGTAGACAAGCAGTGTAGAGGCCAGTGTGGCTGGGTGTACAACAACTGATCTGCACAAAAGATGCTGCGTGGCGAGGCGAAAACAAGGTGACCGGTTGGTGTTTGGAGCTGCCTGCTACTGCCTGCCGCAACAGCCAACTGACATGCGGCAGAGGCAGACGCTATGCACGACTGTGCACTGGCGCAGTACGTGGCAGGCTGAAGCCCCCGCTGCCCCTGCCAGTGGCACGCTAGCCAGCATGCAGCAGTGACGGACAGGCGCATGCCCAACTGCTGCTCATCATTCGTGTGTGTGCCACATCATAATGCGCCTCGCGCTCCACACCTGCACAAACTCCAGCGCCTTCAGGGCCAGCTCCCCAAACACGTTGGTGTGGCAGTCAAACAGCACATGCCAGAAGTCATGCACCTCCCTTGCACGTGTTATAACATAGGCAAGATCCTCCTCACTACCAGCCTGCAGCACAACACCACCAGCGCAGGACAGCAGCAGCGCAAGCACAGCGAGGTGGTAGTCGCCAAGTTTTCAAAACGCGCACGGCAGCTTGCAGCAGCACAGCAGCAGGCGCCGCAGCAGCATTTACTGAGAGTGCAGCTCCATACCAGAGCATGGCATCCTCTACACTGAACTGCAATGCAACGCTGGGTGTAGTATGTAGGTGCTGGCCGCACTATACTGTTGTACCATGCGTGCGACTGATCGTACTGCTGTCACTGCCAGCAGCCGCGCTTGAGCCACACATCATGAAACAACACTGCAACGTGTTGACTGATGCAAGAAGCTGCGCAGCTCACCGAACCACCGGCCTGTCATCTGCATAGAAGCCACGCTGGCCCATGAAGCGAGCGTATGCGCCACCAAACGTGTTGGCCGGCAGGTCCCAGCAGTGCCCCACTGCAGCGTCCTGCAGCAAGTGGCAACCATGGCAGGCAGCCAGGCAAGGTGCCGTGTCAAAGAGCATCCCAGAGACAGCAACATCACAGAGGTGGAGCTGCTGCACACAGACTGCATCAAGAAAGGAGATTGAGAGCCGTAAGCAGCACATATCGCATTGTGAAACTGCTGCACAATAGCTGATGCCGGTTGAAATTGTGACTGGTCCAGGCCGAATGTGCATATTGCTGCAGCAGTGGCACGTACTGCGCAAGCCCGCGCTGCTGCCGCTGAAGTCTGCCGGCGAGGCTGCGCAGGCCTTGCCCGGCTGGCGCACAATCTACGACGCTGCTGTTGCTGCTGCTGCTCACTGTTACACGAGGCCGCTCTGCGAGTATCTGGCGCCCTGTGGGGCTTGCGCGCATGCGAGCGGCCATGTTGCGCACGGCAGCGTCGCCAAACGTCTCCCCCACCACTGCCACAAGGTCGCCCCTAGCAGGCCTGTGTGACCAGGTCACCCGGTGCCGGTGCAGGTGCGGGTGCAGGACAGCACGAGTTGCTACAATGTGTGCGCCTGCTGCCAGGAGGGCAGCATACGAGTGCAGCGCGCCGAGGCATCTGCATACTGAAGATCTGCTCCTGCATGTGCATGTGCATGTAAGCCTTGGCCAAACAAATTGCGGCTGTTTTCATCATTCACCTCTCTTGCATTTCACATGCGCGAAGCCTGCAAACTAGCTTGGACTGTGCCGCTGGTCGTATTACATGCAGCTCACTTGACAAGGGCCCCCAGGGCAGACAGCAGGGCCACCGCTCCTTTCTGCACTGGGTGCAGCGGCACGTGTGTGGGGTATGCAGGCAAAGCTTGCCTGCAAGGGCATCGTCACATCATCTATATCAATCAACCTAGAAATCCCATCCACAGCTTCTGGGCAAGCTGCAGTTGCCCAAACAGCTGCTGCCAACTCTGCTGCTGCTCCTGCTGTTGCTGCCGTTGCCGCTGTGGTACCTCTGCTGGCTGACTTGTGTTCTGCTCACCCGAGCTGCAGGGATGGCTGCTCGGTATCTGCAGCTCCATGCAGCTGGCGTATGGACTGCAGCAGATGATCGCATGCTTGTGGCAGCTGCTGTGCTGCTAGTTGCGACTGCTGTGCTGCACACGGCCAGCCACCAAGAGCCTGCTGCGTGACGTGACGCAGCATATTCGGAGCAGCCATGTGTGTTCCCCGTTCCTGAAAGCTGCGGGCAAACGGTGCTGCTGTTGCAAACGCTTGATCTGGACGTGCAAGGAAGAGGTGCAGAAGCAACACCGCGGATGTGATGCTTTCCTTGGCCGTTTGTTTCACTTGTAATGACGCATCGCATCCTCTCAAAAGCGTTGAGCATAGGACCAGGCTTCTGTCGGGCCAGAACCACTGAATGCCTTGGACACAAGCGACTCCGGCGACTGGGTTACTACTCTGTGCTGTGGTGTTCACGACACCCATAACTGCATCCTTACCTTAGTATTTGGGCGTGCATAGCAGGCATGCATTGCTGTGGATGCTCAGGCTGGCATCAGCGCAGCCTGCAGGAAATGGTCACCCACTCTTGTCAATCCTTGGTGGGGTGCCAAGTCATCAGTGCCCGAGTAACACTGGCAGTATTGACCTTGTCAGCTTTTATTACATAGGGGGATATTATCAACTTCAGCATTCCTGACAGTGTACGACCCTGGACACATCTAGGCGCTGCAGGCCTGCCCCAAGGCCAACCCTGGACAACAGAACTGCTTTCAGTACCACAATTACTGCACACGCAGGGTGTTGCTTTCCTTTGTCCAAATCACGGTAATTGTTGCGGACCAGCTGTTTGTTGCAGGCAGCAGAGGCCTACTAAATAGGTATGCCTATGTAGCGGACCATGGCACTCTACAATGCTCAATTAAATGCACCAGCACAGCCTCAAACAATGCAGCCTTACTCCACAAACACTGTATGGCTGCCATTTACACCAGCCCCACTTCAACCACTGCGCAGTGTTTGCATGTCACCCAGGCCCTCAAGCACCTGTAGGCACCACCCGTAGCTACAGCAGTGCCACATGTAGCCAGGCCAGGGGTGTGCCACTACTTGGAGTACTTCAACGACCTGTCATACCTCTGATACTATCTTGGATGATTGACTGCATCATCACACCCCTTCTTCTTCCCACTGCTGGAGAACGGGGATAGTACCGGGACACTATTCCCCACCCCTCAATGCTGCAACCTGTGTTTCGTGTATGCAGATTATTGAGTGACAAGCACTTGTCGCTAGCAGTGACTGGGAACTGCCCCTTTGTAAAAGGTTGCAGGAAAGCACAGGTTGCACATGTTGCTTCTATGTCTGGGCAGAGCAATGCTGCTGCGTTCAATTTTTGTGGTGGGTGTGGAATCCCATTAACCAAACCCTGATTGCTGGCCAGCAAAGCGTGCGGAGAAACACAGCGCGCCTAGCATCATTGGCAGCCAGCCTTCACCTCCCAGCTGCCCTACATCACAATGAGTGTGTGGGCATCAAGCAGGTATGCCAGAGCACAGCGCACACTACAGCACAGTACAGCAGTGCTGCCACAGCATAGCAGCCAGCAACCATGCAAAATCAGTACAGGGACCAGGCAGCCTGCATGTGCTGTCTGCAGTCAGTTGTCTTGAAAGCCATCATGGCGGAGGTCATTGCTGTTGCCGTAAGCTATCCGACATTTTTGTGTGACCTTACGCCAACTTTAAACAGCACCATCAAGAAAACTACCCAAACACGCTGAAACTCAGCCATAACAATATGTTCTGCAGATGCAGCTGCAGCAACTGCGTCTACTGCCGCAAATGCTGCTGCGACTCGCGCATGGCCTGGCCAGCCTGACACAGCACAATAAACAAATACAAGCAGACTGTAAAACATCCGCTGCGCTGCCGCAGGCGCCTGGGCGTGCTCAGCATCAAGTGCATCCTGGCAGAAATACCATCATGCACAAGTGCTGTATGCGCCACCATGTGTGCCGCATATTACGCAGGCTGCAGGTTGTTGTAATGGATTATGTGCCACTGCAAACCACACCCAACACACCTAGTGGGTTCACACAGAAGAATTCGCACGCGGAAAGGTGGTAGGCTGTGGAGCGCTTCTGGGCATGCATGCAGTGCTGTGTCCAATCGCATGTTCCCTCCTGCATGCATGCAGTGTCGGCCTCCTTCCAAATCTCTACCATTTGGATCAACAGACGTACCGCATGCTGAGCTGAATCCTCTACCAGCTGCAAAGCCGTCAATGTGTCTATCAGGAGCATCAACGGTGGGATGCAAGGTTTTCAGCCGTTCCTTTGTGCTCTTGTAGGATCAGCACATGGCCTGCTTGCTGCAGGTAGAAGCAACTTCAAAGATGCAGAGGGTTTGAAGCTGTTGGCAACGTACAGGCCCAGAGACAGCTGTCTACAGCACATCAATTGCTCTGAAATCCAATTGTCAAGGCTTGCAAGGCAGTTGCCTACTGTGACGCGTACTCATCACCACGCATCATCTCAGCACAAGGCCTTGATGTTGGTGCCATAGTACACCCATGTGTCGACATTGAACCCTACCAGCTACTGCTTCCAAGGAGCAGGCAGGCAACCTTGAAGCTTAGGGCTCTTGAATTGACACAAGATCTTCAGCTTCTTTGTACCTGCCCAGGAGCGAGGCACGCTGCCAGCCAGTTGTGTCTTGTGCATTGCCAGCTCTTCCAGTACTGGAACTGGCACTAGTGCTGCAAGAGCCTTGAGTGCATCAGGCAAAATGCCAACAAGCTGGTTATCCCCCAGGTAAAATGTTCTCAGCCGCATTAGGCGACCAAGCGATGAGGAATGCTGCCATACAGCTTGTTCACTTGCACATTGAGCGCTTGCAACTGGCTCAAGCCGCCCAACCATGCAGGCAGCTGAGTGTGTTGTGTGACAAGTGAAGCTTCTGCAGAGTGATGTCGACGCCTTGAGGCTGTCTGGGATGCGCCTGCTCAACTGGTGCTCCCAGAAGCTCAGCGCCTTCAGCTGTGACAGCCTGCTGAGGTCTGGGATGGTGCCGCTGAGTGCGTTGCCAGGCCCACATGTTTCAGTGACGCCAGTGCCCCAAGGCTAACAAGAATGCGCCCGCTCAGCTTGATGCTGCACACATACAACCGCTGTAGCCTTGTCAGTTTGCTGAGGTCTGGGATGGTGCCGCTGAGTGCGTTGCCATACAGGTACGTGGCCTCCAGTGAGGCCAGTGCCGCAAGGCTGCCTGGGATGCGCCCGCTCAGCTTGTTGCTCCACAGACACAACACCTTCAGCTGGCTCCAGCCGCCCTGTGATGACGGGGTGCTGCCGGTCAGTGTTGTGTGGTTCAGTTCAACCTGATGTCCCGCAGCTGTGTCGCACTGACAAGTCGGCAGACAGTGTGCCAGTGATGCCTGGCTGGTCACTGATTCCGACGTCTGTCACACCAGCTAGGCCAGCAAAGGCGGCAGCAGGTGGCAGGGTGCCCTTAAGAACTTGGATCCCTTGGCCAGACCACAGGTTGATCCCACGCACAGAAGATGTGCCTTTCGATGCAGTCCACGCCCTTCCACCTGCAGCAGCCACCGTTGGCGCCGTTTGCTCTGGTCCAGACAGCCAGCACGCCTCGGCTGAACTGACCCGAGGGAAATCATATGGAATGTCAGCGGGCTGGTTCCTAGATAAAACCTGGTCTGCCGCCCGTCTTGTACGCCACCACAATGTCACCAGAGATTACTCCCGGGATGTCAGTGTGACTTTTGCAAATGCGTTGCGGTGCAAAGATGGTTGACAGTGTTCAGCAATTAATGGTACAAAATAGAGCAGATTCAGCACGAACCACCAGCAGGTGCTGGCGATAGGGCACACCGAAAGTAACTATGCATTACACAGGATATCAGGTAGTACTGCAGGCAGCTGGCACATTGCAAAGTTGTAAAGAAGCAGTACTCCCTACCAGGCCTCCCCTGGGACAATTCGGAGCATAATGCACCGCCTGCAATACAACCTACGGCATACACGCATCAACAACAGCTTCTGCTGAGGCTGCACACTATGCACCCCTTGCTCACACTGTGAATTCAGGTGACCTGGCATGTCACTTGTTGTGAGCTTTAAGTAGGGGCCTGCGGGACCATACCTAAGCTTCTACGTCGTGAACCTATGCTATTTGAACTTAACAGTATATGTCTAACATTGCTAGCTGTACATCGGACGCACTAGACGCATCAGACACTGCGACACCCGCTAGCTTCGCTGAACGCAAGCTTGCGGACAGCCACGTGTTGTAAAGCTCTAGCTATCATGTTGTGTCGACACTGCATGAGCCGGGGCTGGCGGCTCCTCAGCAGTAGCAGCAGCAATGTCAGTATCAGCCTAACAGCCCGGCCTATCCACAGCAGCCAGAAGGCGCCATATAAGACGCACAAGCGGCATATCAATCCCTAGAGCGAGCAGCAGCGATAGGCTTAGCAGCACTGCAAGCACAGCAGCAGGGCAGCCCACTGGCTGCTGATGCCCCTGCTGGTGTGTCTGCTGCTGATGGTGTGAGCAGCTTACCCTTTGGGCCTCCACCAGCAGTAGCACAGCTGCAGCTGCAGAAGCCAAAGAGAAAAGTTGGTGAGCGCAATGCTGCTGTGCTAGTGCTGCGCACTTGTGCAGCAGTGTTTTGCCATGCAGCGGCTGCTGCATGCGAGTAGGCAAGCATCAACAGTGCCAGGCATGCAGCAGCTGGCTGCTATAGTTTATGCCCTTAGCTAGTAATTTTGCTGCTGCACTGAGATCCTGCTTGGCACAGCTGGCTGGGCATCATGTGTGCATGCCATACTTGGCTAACCATACTATCTGACATGCAGCTGCACAGCTGTGCACTTAAGCGGCCAGCTCAACAGTGCGAAGCAGTTGCGCTGTGCATAGCGCACTACATGTGCGTGTACATAAGTGCATAATGCATGTGTGGTGAAGCAGGTGGCTGTATGGCTATGCGGTCACGCAGGTGGCTGCTTGACAACTGGCGGTTCAGCTCCGCGTACCCGCACGCAGGTACACATGCGTGTTGACTTCAGCGGTCTTCCATCTTGTTGCGTGCCACGCGGTTTTTAAAACCTGGGTTGAAATTTTGATGCATCTGGCTGTACCGTGCAGGTGCGCTGCAGAGGGTGCCTGTGATCCCGCCGCCTGATGAGCTGGCCGCCTCGGCACTAAAGCGCTCGCTGAAGGTGCAGCCGGCAGCTGGCCTCAAGAACGAGGCAGACAAGGAGCGCAGCAGAGCAGCCAAGCAGCTGGACACACACATGAAGGTGAGTCTTCTGCTGCATTCATTGATGGCAAGCGGCAGCGCATGCCTGCAAGTGCTTGCGCGTGCCTGCATGCATCAGCGCGTTCCTGCAAGCAGCAACACATCCCTGCAAGCCGTGTCACGTTGGCGCGCAGCCGTGAAAGTGAGGCAGGTAGTGGGGCATGCAAGGTGTACAGCCAAGCAGCCAAGCAGGCAAGGACATACGTAAGCTGGGGCAAGGTATGTCTCTTAGTTGCTGTGTTGCAACAGAATTGTTCGGCTGAGCAGCTGGCCACTTGTATCGACGTGAGCAATGGATGCGTGTTTGTCTCGTCTTGCGTTTTTAACAGAAAGGTGCAGCAAAGCAGCTGAACCCACATGGCATGCTGGGCGTGCGTACACTTTTATCACACACAAGGGGTCGGCCCACCTTATTTCAGGTGTAGTGCTGTGTGTGAAGTACAGGCAGCAACAGCAGATGACGTTCTCTCATTGGTGCGTGCTGTTTGTGTAGATTACACCTTTGCCAGCCAGGACAGCATAGCAGAGGGGCTGTACGAGCGCTGCGCAGTCGCATGGAGCAGCCATGCAGCTGTGCTGCGTAACTAGCAGATATGTGTTGTAAGCACGACAGGGAGGCAAGGCAGCTGACGCAAACATGAAGGTGGCTGGGCTGCGGCGCATGCTGCATTGTGCTGCGATGTTTGTTAGGCCCTACGTGAGCTTGATTGCAGATATAATGCACCTCAAAGCAGCTGAGCAACATTACACCTGGTTGCTTGCTGCCCGATTACGTTTATACTTTTTTCACTTGAACACATGTTGTGACTGTCACATTTTCAAGCTTGCAGGAGCTGTCGGTGCCGCTGAGCCGCCACGTCAAGTCATTCCCGCCGCTGTCGGCGCTGCATCCCTTTGAGGCTGCGCTGCTGGACCTCACAGTGGGTGCTGCGACGTATGCCAGCGTGCTAGGCAAGGCAGATGCATTGCGGAAGTCCATACAGGAGGTGCGCGGGCATGGCTGATGCCAGATGCCCTGTTGTGCTGTCGACAACCACACAGCCGGGTCTGGCAGCAGCTGCTGCCACATGTGCCAGTGCGCTGGGGAAGGTGAACGTGCTGTGCAAGTGATTTAGGAGGGGGGGGGGGTGCGTGCTGCATGGCGGTATCTGGATTTAGTGGTAGGGGGCCACAATATGACACAGGGCGCCATTACATGTGCTGGTGTGCTGAGGAGGGCAGTTGCCTGATGCGAGTGGCGCCACCTGGTCAACAAGCCTCCTGCCTTTGAACTGTTTAAGGTGCATTGAACACCCGTAGCAGGGGCACCGTGTAGTGTGTCGTCAGTTCAGTTCAGGTTGCTCACCGGCCTGCACTGCATGTAACTTCTGCTGCTGCTGCTGCTGCCAGGTTGGCAAGGGCTTTGCTAACAGGGCAGCCAACGCCGCCAACAAGCGCGCTGCAGCAGCAGTAGCAGAGGAGGGCGCAGCAGCGCTGGCTGCTGTCTTTGCCAAGGGCGCGAAGGCAGTGGAAGACCTGAAGAAGGTAAGCCACACTCAGCTGCAGGAGCAGCAAGAGGCTCACACAGCAGCAGGAGCAGCAGCTGGTCGCCCACATGTGCTGCAAGCAAACCCGGGTTCCTGCAGTCACACATTCACGCTGGCCAGCAACCCAATGACTGTCAAGTCTCGCAACCACACGTTGCAGTGCACTGCACTCCGCGGTTCTGCCACCTCGCAGTTGCGGCACCGCGTGCGCCGCGCAGTCTGCCATGTGTCGCCTCGCCCTGTCCCTGGCCACGCACGCGCCTGCTTGTGTGCGCGTCGTCCGCGACCCAGCCGCTGCCCGCCAGTCAGCATCCCACACACGTCGCGCTCAGCTGTGTTGTGTGCCACGCGCGTGTATGTCGTGCACCATGCAGGTGTCGCGTGCGCTGCGCAGCTTGCCGTACGTGGACCCGTCGCTGCCGACGCTGGCGCTGGTGGGTGCGCCCAACGTCGGCAAGTCCAGCCTGGTGCGCGTGCTGTCCAGCGGCGTGCCGGAGGTGTGCAACTACCCCTTCACGACGCGCAGCATCAAGATGGGCCACTTCTACGTGGATGGCAAGAGGCACCAGGTGCGCTGACACGCACTGCCCGCTACGATGCCTGTTACGTCATGTTGTTAGACGCTTGTGACAAGTGGCTGCAGTTGGCGTCGAGTTGCGGGCATCAGGTGTTTGAAGGCCTGCCTCAACAAGCAAGCAGGACGGTGCCATTCGCACAACAGATCCATGGGGCGGGACCATGCCAGTGAAGGTGGGGCCATCATCAAGGTGCTGGGCTCTTGGCGCCTAGCTCTGCTTGCAAACTTTGGTGTTTGCTGAGTAACCTTGGCTGCTTCTGCTGCCGTGTTTTGCGCTGCTGCTGCTGCTCCTGCTGCTGCTGCTGCAGATCACTGACACGCCAGGTCTACTGCAGCGGCCGGATGAGTACAGGAACAAGATGGAGCTGCTGACCCTGGCTGCCCTGCAGCACCTGCCCAGTAGCGTGGTGTTTGTGGCAGACTTGACTGAGGAGTGTGGCACGAGCGTGGCAGACCAATGGGCAATCAGGAGAGAGTTGCGAGCGCGGTTTCCATCCAAGCCCTGGCTTGATGTACTATCTAAAGCAGACCTTCTGCAAGATGAATGGCAGCAGGTGGAGCAGCAGCAGCAGGATTCAAGTGCAGGCAGCAGCAGCAGTAGCTGTGGTGAAGTCGTGGCTGGCACCGCAACAGCAGCTGCTGCTGATGTGCAGGATGCTGTGCATTTTGCAGCAGTACTTCCAAATGCTGTGCGTGTGTCATCAGTGACAGAGCAGGGGTTGGTGCAGCTGCAGGAAGGGCTGGTACACATGCTGCAGTCTGATGCAGCAGCTTCAAAAGCAGCAGCAAGAGCTGCGTTGGTGCAGGATGACAGCAGTGCTGCTGGCTTGCTGCAGCAGCTGGGAAGTCAGCAGCGGCCGCTACGAAGCTCAGCTGACAATTGTTAGAGCGATGTCGGCGAGTTTGCCTGAGCTGAAAACTTGCTCACCAACTTGTTGTTGAACAGCAATCACAACCAACTGACTACTTCAGGTACCTGGTAGTTGAAAGTTGAGCATCATCATCATCATCATCATCATATACCCATTTCAGCCATAGCATCAGCGCCATCGGCCAAAGGAAAGTTGAGGATGATTTTCACTTTGTGTTTGAATGTGGCGTCAGGTTGTTCGCAATCGCTTCTGGCGGCTATTTGCTCGTTTTGGAGGGTGGCAGAGCCCAGCTGCTGCTGTGAGCCCTCTTGGACAAGGGGGTGTTGACTCCCCTTAACTCCTGTCACACCCCTTGTAGCGGAGGGGTAAACGGTGGAAGTTCGTGATTCTGCTGGCACAGCTGTGTTGTACGTGGTCTAAAGGGGCCAAATCAACATAGTAGAAAAATAAACTTCTGCTAACTCCCAACTTCCATTATTCTGGGCTCTCCCAGTAAATTTTACCTCCTGACTTCCTGCTGAAAGCCTCATTTCAGGAATATAGGGGAAGTTAGTGACACAAGCCAGGAAGTTAGTAGTTGCCAAGCCATTAGTGTTATCTGACATCATTTCCAGGGGACCTCGAGGAGAGCTCTGGCAGTTACAGGTGCTCAGGGGACCTCTGGCAGTTACAAGTGCCCAATCCATGTCTTGAGCAGCTAACTCCCCCAAGTCCGTGGCTTTTTGCACCAACTTCCTGCTTTTGCCTTACCACTGAGTCCCACTAGCTCCCAATTTCCCCGGTTTCAACCCTGCCCACTGAAATTTAACTCCCAACTTCCGCTGATTTCCCACCCTTTTTGCAATATGTTGGAAATTAGTGGAACTTAGCACATAGACATCCCTCTGAGGCATGTAGAAACATTTCTGTCGTTTTACATTCACTAACTTCCATCATCTACCACTCTGCTACAAGGGGTGTGACAGGAGTAAAGGGGAGTCAACACCCCCTTTCTTGGACGGTCTTTGGCGACTTTATGCACACTTTGTCCACAAGCCCAGGCTGCATTGGCCAGCTCCTGGGCGCTGCCTGCTTGCAACAGCCCTGCCAGCCCAGGTGCTGCCAGCAGGCGCTGCGGGAGAAACTGCAGCTTGGCGCATGCCCACACTGTGTTCGCCACAACTTGTGGTGATGCCCGTTGAAGGGTGTCAGCCAAGTCACATGTCAGCTGGTGCAGCTGTTGCAATGACACCTGCTGCCCCATGGTTGCCACTGCCCACAGCGTGTTGCTGGCATGCTGAGGCACCGCATGCTGCAGCACACCCATAAAGGCGTCCAGCAGCTGCTGCAGCTGTGCCGCTAGGACCTGCTGCCCTGAAGTTGCCACATCCCATAGCGTGTTGGATATGGCCTGTGGCTTGACTAGACCGCGCATGCCAACAAAGGCGGTCAGCAGCTGCTGCAGCTGCGCTGCTGGCACCTGCTGGCCCATGGTTGCCACTGCCCACAGCGTATTAGAGATGGCATGCAGGGCCGCCTGCTGCAGCGCGCTCAGAAAAGCATCCAGCAGCCGCTGCAGCTGCTCTGATGGCACCTGCTGGCCCATGGTTGCCGCCGTCCACAGGGTGTTGCTGAAATCCTGAGGCACCGCATGCTGCAGCACAACGAGAAAGGCAGTCAGCAGCTGCTGCAGCTGCGCTGCTGACACCTGCTGCCCCATGGCCGCCACTGCCCACAACGTGTTGGAGATGGCTTGCGGGGCCGGTTGCTGCAGCGCTCTCAGGAAAGCATCCAGCAGCTGCTGCAGCTGCTCTGCTGGCACCTGCCGGCCTACAGTGGCTAGTGCCCACAGCGTGTTAGAAATGGCTTGTGCGGTAGCCTGATGCACTACACGTCTGAAAGCGTCCAGTGCTCGCTGCACCTGATGCTGCTGCAGCTGCTGGCCACTGAACGCCATGCCATACAGCACGTTGCTGATCTCCTATGGCTTTGCAACTGACACTTTGTTGAGGAACCGCGGCACCAGCTGCTGCTGCAGCACCGCTTGGTGCTCCTGTCTGATGGCTGCTGGTGCCTTGCACAGAGAATAAATAAGCCTTATGAGGCGTTTATGTCAGGAGCCGTGGCTCACCAGGGTGGAGGGTGGGTGCAGCTTCTGCAGGGTTCTGAGGAGGCTCTATGCTTACTTAGTCCTAGTGTGTCGCCATGGTCGGCCTCTTCCTGGCTGCTGCCCTCCTGGGCTGCTGCCCAGGAGGGCAGCAGCCTGTCAGCCGATTTAGATAATAGGTTGGCTGGTTGCTCGCTAGGTCTGTGTTAGCAGCGGATGGGCCCGGACCCGGTTCGGGGCTGCGGGTCGCCTCGCTTGGTTACACAGATATTTTCATCAAGGCTAATCAGATACCCTTCACGTCATGCACCAAGGTCTGGGCGTCGTCACCCGCGCGGATGAGGGTGCTGGTGCTTGCGGAGCTTCTCCCCTGTTTGGCTACGGTCATCCTCCAGTTACGTGAGGCCTCACGTCAGAGCTTTACGCGAAGATTTCGGTGAAGCTGGATGCTGGCGTTAGGGCTGGAGCAGCAGTGCAGCTGAGGGCTGTTGGGCAGTGTGCTCTGGCGAACATCAGACATCCTTCGGGGCCCTTTGTTTTATGAAGCCCCTGACTGTGTTGGGTAATGCAGTCACGTGGCAAGGATCCCCCAGCAGCATGTCTTGATGCATCACGTGGTAAGGCTCTGCTGTAAACCAGTGTTGGTTTGCAGCATGGTGGCCTTCACTCAGTGGGTGCAAGCAGAAACTTAGTGCCGGCTGGGGCGGTAGCACTGGAGACGTGGCTCTTGTCCACTATGTACCTTTCAGGCCGGCCTCGTGGGTGCATAAGGCAGTAGCTACTTGTGGGCGTTGGAGCACGATCTATTTCGTTGGCCTTAGGCCTTTGCTTTCTGTGGGCTTCCTAGCGTGGAAGTCAGCACAGCTGGTCTTGTGGCCAATTCTTGCACTGGTTGATGGGTTGATGCATATGGTCTTGTTTTCAGCGGGGCGCTTTAGCGCATACTCCCTCATAGCACTGGGTATGCATTGCCATTTGGTTTTGATGTGGCAGCATGTGGTGTTTTGGTGATGTTTGGGTTGTCATTCTGATGCCAAGGCGACACTTCATAAATAAGCCTTATAAGGCGTTTATGTCAGGAGCCGTGGCTCACCAGGGTGGAGGGTGGGTGCAGCTTCTGCAGGGTTCTGAGGAGGCTCTATGCTTACTTAGTCCTAGTGTGTCGCCATGGTCGGCCTCTTCCTGCTGTTGCCCCTGGGCAGCAGCCTGTCAGCCGATTTACCCGCCCGCCCACCCATCTTCCTGGCTGCTGTTGGGGGTTGTTGGGGGTTGTGGTTTTTGGTCTGGTTGTGGTTTTTGGTATGCTGGTGCCTTGCACAGAGAATGAACAATGTTGGCCAGGCCACGTGCAGTGTAGAGTCAGGTGTCCCCAGCTGCAAGTACTGCTCCAAGCAAGCTGCATACGGTTGACGCTACCTGCAGCGCAGCCGTGACAGCTGAGTGATGGCTGCTGCCAGGTTGATGGCGTTCATGCCGCCAACATGCTGTTGTATCAGTGCCTGCCACCAGCTGCTCTGCTGTGCTGCAGTCCCTGATGGCTGCAGTGATTTGCGCAGGGTGCAGCGCCTGCAGAGGTGCAGCAGGGACAAACAGTGAAAGTGAACCAACAAGCACGTAGGTTGACTGAATGAGCATGACATAGACATGCTTCATAGTGTAGCTGAAGACAGCACCATTACACTGCAGATCTGGTTGCGTGAAACATCACGAGCAGCTGTGCATCAGACAACTGCAATGTGCCTCACACATCAGCCTCACCTTGCCGCCCCAGGAGCTGCCACGCCCTCTGCCACCCCTGAAGCTGCCGCCTCTGCTGCTGCTGCTTTCATTGGAGCTGTCACTGTCACTGCCGCTACCCGTGCTGTGCTTGCCGCCGCTGCCTCTACCCCTGCCCCTGCCGCCACCCCTGCCAGTCTTGGTGCCGCTGCTAGTTTACTCATCGCATTAAGCCCATGACAGCCCATATGCAACCAAATTAGAGCATATATATGTTTTAATATAAAATGAAGGCGCTCAATCAGCGTTTGGGTCTTTCCGTGTGACGTCTGGTTGGGTGCTGGGGCAAGGGTCCGGGCATGGTCGTCCTACCCCTAGAAACCCAATCAGGCTGGTACCACAGCATGGCGTTTCTTAGTTGTTGAGAGATGTAACGGCTCAGCACGTGTTCAGTCGTCCATGGCCCCAATTAGTCGTTCACGTTTCTGCTACAGCTCGTCTGGTCCGTGGTGAGTAGCGCTGTAGTGCCGCACGCTGTATTCAGGAGTTGTACTCAGCTACTGTACGCCCAAGCCCGAGCTGATCTTGCAAACACTACGCAAAGGCGATAAACAATATGCCTTGCGTGCGCTGCATGCCAATGCTGCATAGGTCGAGCGTTGCGTAAGCGAGCCGATACTCCGCTCATGAGGCCGTACCCTGCTAATACCCTGCTTTACATCCTTCTTCGCTTGGGTGATTGCAAACTCCCGCGCAGCTCCGAATGATATAGATGTGTTTACTATGCCAGCCACCGGCCGTTACACCAGCTCACCCATCTGTGTCTGCCACCCCCCAGCGCTGGGAGAACGTGCTGCTAGCAGCACGTTCTCGGGGAAGGATCCGTCCGGTGTAATCGTCGGCCTTTCGCTTTTTGACACCCAGCACCGTACTAGCCGTCTCGCTGTTGAATGTAAGGGTACCAAATCCTGTAACGACGCAAAGGTGGCACTGCTTTGACTTGACAAAGCTTAGACGGCTGCTGCACCCGCCATATCAGTGTAAGCAGTTGCAGACAAGCACACGTTACAACAATTGATGCCACGAATGCAGCACACACGTTGCTAGAATGGGGTGGCCGTCACCATGGCTGATATGTCTTGTCAACACTGACCTCTGCTTGTCCATGTCAGCATGCCACACTACATGACGGCTGCCATCATCATCATCATATTACCCATTCAAGCCATAGCATCAGCGCCAATGACGGCTGCCATGAAACTTGTAAAAGAACGGATTTCACGGCTCCTGATCTCCAGGTAAATGCAAAACGACATACCTTCAGAGCAATGCTTGACCAGGAGCGGCCCGCTCAAGCTCTCCTGGTGCTCCGAGTGTGCTGCCATGCAGGCAAGCTGGCCAGCCTTGTTTGATGTAGAGTCGCTACCAATGACGGCGTGCACACTTCATGCTTTGGCGACAAGCATGCCAGGAAAGGATACAAACTGTGCGCGCATGCACAGCAGCAGCCAGAGCAGCTTCGGCGCCGCAACACGCCAAGCCTGTGCCAAGGTCGGCTGTGGCCCACACCGTGCTGCAGTGTGCCTCAAACATCTTCACACATCAACTCAGCACACGCACTCACGCTGCTCACACACACAAGTTGCTGCCTACCACTCATTTGAGCGCACTCAAACAGACGTACAGACCACATGCCCGCCGAGCATCTCTCCATCTGCCTGCCACCCGCGGTGGTCAGGCAGTACCAAGCACACCCTCCGGCCATCAGGCCTGGCAGCCCGTCCCTAGCGCCTTAAAAAAAAACTGCAAGCCCTGCAACTAAAACTTCAAACGCCTGCTGCAGCTGCTGCCACCACTGCTTCTGTGCACAGGGCCGCAACTGCGGCTCATCGGCACCCTTGCAGACCAAGCAGCAGCAGCAGCAGCAGCAGCAGCAGCAGCAGCAGCAGCAGCGCCACCACCTTCTCCCCGCAAGCTCATGCGCCGCGAGGCGGCAGGTCCATCTTGAGTCCCTTTTGGATCTGCCCCCAGCCAATCAGGCGCCAATGCTTTTCTACACGCCGCGACAGCGCCACCTTCTCGCCCTCCTTGGTGCACACCGGCGACGTCAGCTGCAGCTTGGCCAGGTCGTGCTTCACCGCCAGCACGCGCGCGCCCGTGCACATGGAGCCGATGTTGAGCATCAGCACCTCTCCCTTGCTCAGCTTGGTGACCTGCAGCAGCAGCAGCAGCAGCAGCGGCAGCAGCAGCAGAAACATAGTGACGCGGCTGTGACGGGGCGCACATGGAAAGTAGTGCTGAGCATCAGCGCCCATAGCCCTGCTCAGCCGCGACAACGTCAGCAATGACAGCAAGCAGGCACAGTGGCGTGTCCTCTCACATGCTGGCCACGAGCAGTTGCTCCTACTTGTGGGACCTCTCATGTGCTGTGGAGCACCCTTGCGCCGTGCTGGCCAGCAACTCAGCTGCTGCAGTGCCCGCACGCAACAGCGGCACAGCAGAGCCATGCTGTGGGCGGACGCTCGACCCACTTTGCGCACACGTAGCCTGGCACCCGCCGCAACAGGCACACCTTGCCTGCCGGCCGTCCCTGCCCCTCCGAGGCATGTTTGCAAACGCCGATGCCACACACGCAATGCACACGCACGCACACACATGCCCGCACACACATGCCCATTCGCACGGCACAGGCTGCCATCGCCACTGCCAGCCTTCTCGGGTTGCGCCATCCCACACGCAACGAGCCGCGCACACACGCACGCTCAAACAAAACAACGCACGCACGCACGCACGCACGCACGCACGCACGCACACACACACACACACACACACCACACACACACACACACACAAACAGCAAGGCAGCGAGTCCGGCCCCGCACCTTGCCCGCCTTCTCGCCCTCTTTGCTGCGCACTCCCAGCAGGCGGCGCAGCAGGAAGAAGTTCACCTCCAGCTCACTGTACACGTCCGGCAGCGCACCCACCTCGCCCAGCACCTGCACAGCAGCGGCAGCAGCCACAGCGGCGGCGTGGGCGTGCAGCGACACCAGGCTGTGCGTCTCAACAGCAAGGTCGCGTCAAGCAGACACGCGCCTCAGACCAGCACTCCAGACGCTTGCTGTGCGGCCGCGGCAGGTGTGCAGCGCCCGTGGCGTCACCATGAGGGCAGGCGCGGACCGACTCAACCAAGCAGCAGGTGCCAGGGTGTCAGCAGCAACTCGGTCAGACGCTGCAGCAAGCCCGACGATGCAGTGAGGTGGACGACGGCTGCATCACGCTGCACCGCTCGCTTGCTGCCAAACGTTCGTTTACAAAATGCGCGCCACCCCGCAGGCCGCACCTGTCCCACCAGCCTGTCTGCGCGCGTGAGCGTGGGGTCCACGGTCAGGCCGACGCCGATGAGGCCGCCCGGCACTGCGTACTGCAGCTCGTTCTGCTCCGCGAACAGCGACACTATGCGGCTGTAGATGGGGATGCACTTCACGCGGCCCTCGTTGTCCTTGGTGATGATGCCGGGACGCACCTGCGCGAATCAACATGGCAGACGGCGCGTCCAAGGGTGGGGCGTCCTCCACCGGGCGGCGGGCGCTGACATGCACGATCGGCGCCCGCACATGCCAGCAGCAGCCATTGGTACAGATCAAGGTCCAGGCCCTTGCTAACACACGCACGTCCACATGCTTGCAGGTGACCTCCCCAAGCCACCCCTGGTGCGAAGCGGCCAGTCTGGTGCGAAAGTAGAAGGGCGCATGGAGACAGCTTATCAAGCAGTCGTCATCCAAGCGAGGCCCTAGCTCGTGGTGCCGAGCCCTGCTGCAGGCGCGCTGCGGGGGCGCACCTCAATCTCCTGGCCCATCTTGAGCACTCCCTGCAGGATGGAGCCGCCAGCCACGCCGCCCTTGAGGTCCTCAACCTCACTGCCCGGCTTGTTCACGTCAAACGACCTGCACAGCACACAGCACAGCACCGGGTCAGAAGATGGCACGCGAGGTAGGCACAGGCTTCACATGCAGGTGATGTGCGTGGAGTGGTGGGGATGAGTTCCATGCTGCTCGACAGCTCACAACCTGGCGTAATCGGGTGGAGCTCCTTCCACAAAACAACCAGCACAGCACAGCACAGCACAGCAGACTGCGTGGAGCCTGCAAATGCACAATGCAAAGAGGTTGCATGCATGTATTGTGCATGGAGTGGTTGAGGTAGGGCCCATAAGTTCCGCACCCCTGCTGCCTGTCTTGTTGCAGCACAGCACAGCACAGCACAGCACATCACAGCACGGCAGCGCAGCGTATGCAGCCGCACAGTGATGCAGATGAACAAGATCCTTTAAGCCCTCCTGCTGCTGTGTGTCAATTGCCTTTTGCTAGCACGTCACGCAGCTGGACAGGAAGAACGGGAGCATGCACATGAGGTATAGCAGCCGCACGCTTTCCGCAGCGTTGCCCTCAGGTAGCGTACGCAGCTCAAATGCCAGCTGCACCTAGCGCATATCCACAAAGTGACACGTGACAACGCAATGCTGAAGCTCATGCTGCAGCTGCAGTCCCCTCAGTGCCGTGAGCCGCCACTGCTGGGGAGCATTGGCTGGCCTCGCGCTGCTGCTGCACGCCCCTCCTCACCTGATGACGATCATCTGCGGCGGTGACACAAAGTCGCGCACAGGCACCGGGATGCGCTTCTCGACGTACTCGCACACCACATCCACGTTGTACTTGAGCTGCGCAGAAATAGGCACCACCGGCGCACCGTCTGCATGCAGAAAGGCGAGGCAGGCACGTGGCTCAATGGGCAGCACTTGCGGTGCTCAGCGCTTGGCTGCGCAGACCTGCGTACCATAGAAGCATCACCTGTGCGAACAAGAAGGCTGTGCAGCTGGCAGTCAGAACGTGCAACCAGCCGCAAGTCTGTGCAGCTGGCAGTCAGGCGGTGCAGCTAGCAGTCAGGCTGTGCAGCTGGCAGTCGAGCAGTGCAGGTAGCAGTCAGGGCGTGCAGCTGGCAGAGACTGCAGCTTGCCTTGCTCCACTACCTCACCCTGCACCACATCCAGGAACACCCTCCAACAGAACCATGATGATCCTGGGTTGAATCGCCGCAACCAATCAACTCTGACTTCACCATGCTGCAGCCAACACCCGCACCTGCAATGGTCCCCTGGATGAACTTCTGGATGGACTCGTGCTGGTTCTGCGCGACGCTTTCTGTGACCAGGTCAATCTTGTTCTGCAGGATGATGATGTCCTTCAACCGCATGATCTCAACAGCAGCAAGGTGCTCGCTGGTCTGTGGCAGCAGCAGCAGCAGCAGCAGCAGCAGCAGCAGCAGCCCCTCTTGATGCAGGAAGCTGGTGTCCTTCAGCCGCATGGTTTCAATGAGAATGGCAGCAACACATGCCTGGTTCGAAGAGCAGCAAAGTAGCCTGTCGTGGTATGTCGCTGCCAACCTTGAAGGGCCAAGCGCTGGTGACTTCAGCCCCTACAATGAGACAGCCCGCTGCAAGCCCTGCGCCTGCAGCGCTCTTGCTTTGCTGTAGCAGGGTTTGGAATCCAGGGCCCCCACTGAGGCTGGGATGGGCTTGGATGAAAGACCCCGCTGCTCAGAACTACAAGCAGAGCCAATAGGTGTGCTGGTCTGCTCTGTGAATTTGCATTTGCAAGTCTGATACTCGACAGCACCCGCCCCAACAAACCAGCCGCCTGCAGCCAACCAGCCGATAGCTTGCCCAACCTACGTTGCACCTGCAGCTGCACGCCGCTGTCCTGGACAGCAACTGTCAGAGCATCACTGCTGCCGCTGTTGCTGCTGCTGCTGCTGCACAGTTACAACGCGCCCCAACCCACCGAGCTCAAAACGAGCAGGGCTGATGCTGCAGCTGCCAATGCGAGCGGCTATCCCTGGCGCAGGTTGCCGCCAACCACTGCTGCTGCTGCTGCTGCTGTGCACCGCTGAGCTGCGCCAGGCCTGAAGCTGCTGTGCCGGCCCCTGCCGCACCTGCGGCTGCGGGCAGCTCTCGTTCGCGGCAACGAGCAGCAGCGCGCCGTCCATCACCGCTGCTCCGTTGAGCATGGTCGCCATCAGAATGTCGTGCCCTGGGCAGTCCACAAACGAGACGTGCCTGCGCAGCATGCGGCGGCACACCGGAGGAGCCGAAGAATTGGTGCTGAGCACTTGCTGCCGGTGCGGCACAGCAGCCACGACACAGCACCTGCGCAGCCTGCCCTATGCTGCGTGTCATTGCAGAGCGCGGAGCTGCCACTGATGCACCTGGTCCCTGCAAGCAACTCATCAGCTTGCAGATCAAAACGTGGGGCACCTGGCTGCATTCAATTCAGGCTTGAAGGGTCCTGATCCCACCTCTTTTCACGATGAACCGTACATTCAAAAGCCAACACGACAACAGCTCAACCCGCACCTTATAAGCTGCATTGGGCCGCTGCATTGGTCGCAAGGTGGTGCATCCTCCTTGCTGCTGCCATACGCCCTGTAGCATGTTGGCCGCTCGCAGGAGGGGCACTTGTAAATCTTGGCGTTGGCATAGCCAAGCTTGATGGTGATGTTGCGCTCAAGCTCGTTCTTGAAACGCACTGTCTGCACGCCTGAGATGGCTTTGACCACGGTTGACTTTCCGTGTGCCACATGTCCGATGGTGCCTGCAAGACAGTACGGTTGGGCGGGTGCGCAGACACAGGCTTAAACAGGCATTTGACTGAAATTGGATGATTGCTTTATGCTGCACTTGCAGCAAAGTGGTCCCAGGGAGCAGGGATGCCATGGCTTTGCAATTCACAGGAGGCACTGCAGTTGGTGACCGTTTTGTGCCTGCTGGCTGCAGCGCATCATACTCTGAAAGACCGGGTACTAGGTTACGCTGCGCAGCGAAACTATCGCCATGCGGGGGCAGGTGGTGTCACGTGTTTGCTTGCTGCAGCTCCCGCGCGCTGATGTACTGCAAACGTGCCACAAGGCTGCCGGCAGCATGCATACACACAGCTGAGACAGTATGGCAGCTGCCGCACCTGAAGTGGGGATCCAAAAGTGTTAGGTATGGACATTGCACAAGCACTACAAGCAGGCAACTCCATGCAGCTACATTCACATTGCTATCGCGGCACCTGCACAGAGCTGGCACTACAAGCTTATTAAAAGATCAGCTGCAACTGCTGTGGCCCACACTGCCCAATCAGACCTACATCTGCAGCTGTGTGTTTGTACTTCCATGCACTGTGTGCTTGCTGCTTGCTTGCATTTATGCACGCCATGCATACCTATGTTGATGGTCGCCTGCCTGCTGATGACCTCTGGAGACAGCGGGTTGAGATTCTCTACCACTAATGTCTTCAGGTCCTGCAAGTCCAGTACATATATACCTCAGATACGCTACTCATGGCCAACTAGCAGCCACGAGCTCCGGATCGCACGGCAGCAGCTGCCTGTGCTGCTGACTGGTGTGCTACTGCTGGTGTCTGTCTGCTTACTTGCTCGCGCAAGCCCTTTGACTTAGCCATATGGGGCGACTATCGGAGCAAACAAGGAGGCGAATAAGTGCACTAGATTATCTGTGTCACAGTGACTTTGGCACAGGTGCTGGTGGGCGGCTTCAGCGGGCGAGCAACCGCGTGCTGATCAAATGGTATGTTTTATCGAATGATGAAAGTTGCTTGTCATAGGTGTCCAAAGCGATCGCATGAGGACCTCTGTGTCTTGTCAGAACTGACAGGTGTTTGCGCTTGTCCAACTTGCCTCCCTTCTTCATATGTGCCAGCTGGGTTCAGTAAGCAACATCAACATGGTCACTTTCACCTCTATTGAGTTAACGATGTGCGTTTTACGATGTGATGCATTCTTGTAACACGGACAACCGACTGCAGGCAACTGCTGCTGTCCTCCTGCCGTGCTTCTAAAGGTTGCCCTTTGCCAACTGCGCACACGCATTTCCCTTGTTGGAGGAAGCAGAACACCTTGCCCGCACTTTCTGTACTGCCATGGGCAGCTGCTGCTGAAGAGCCTGGCACCACCTTCAACTCCCCTTCACCTGCAGCATTCAGCTTCAGACCATTCATCCTGCAGTGGTATATGCACTAAGTGGATTGAATTGTCAGCAGTCAAATCACAACTCAGCTGGAGCTGTGTTGGCGCTCCGTCTGCACAGCACGTCACTTTCACATGTCGACTGTGGGTGGGTGCTGCCAACAGCTTCTGCACCAACACGGGTCGCGGCTAGGCTGGTGAGGGTGGGCAGCAGGGTTTATGCATTAAAGCGGCTGCCAGCATCCGTGCCGTGAGCATGCGCAGTGTTCAAATCTGCAGCTAGGCAGGCAGCAAAGGCAAGAGTATCCGCAGGTTGTTTGCAGTTGTTAAGGAGGTTGCGTGTACAGCCAGTTCCAGCACCCCCCCCCTCTTGTGAAAATAGTAATTTTAAACATCTGCTGGAAATTTTTAACACAATCTGCAAAGTACAATGCAGCAAGGCACTCACATGCTAGAATGGGGCCCCTGCCGCCATGGCTGAAATGTTTAAAACCATTCTATAGATCTCTCACTTGTGTTCTGTGAACAGCCCAACTCACTTCATCTGACGTTACACACCTAATACTGTGACGGGTTGCCATGAATGCTCCGCACCGTGCGGCTTGTGTTAATGCCATGGCAATGACCTCCATGGCTTGCCCTCTGACAGCAGGTCAGTACATGCCACCCTGGGCGGTGTCAGAGAGGATGAAACTTACTACAATCTTAGTAATTTACTGTCAATAGGCGTTGCATGTGAGGCCCTTCAACTTCAGCTTGACTGGCCATGCAGCTGCATTGCAGTACTGTACGTACAGTACAGTACAGTACCTACACTAGTGTTATCATGCTGTGACAGTGGCTGGGCCTGCGCCATGCAGGCTGCGCAGAGTTGCTCACAGCGCCGAGTCTGACGCAGCTGTCATTGCTTACAGCTACTCAACGACAAAAGTACGCCCACTGGCCCGCCCCGTAAGGAGCCACACATTGGCCCACGTGGCTCAGCAAAGTCTCAGCACAACCGAAGGGAAAACTTTCCCTTGAAGGAAAGCAGAGCATGCACAACTCGAAGCAGCAAACCACACAGTACATCATTTGCACGCATGCAGTGGTGTGTCCTCATACACATCTGTACATCCCAGCATTGACACCAATGAATAGTGCTCAACATGTTGAAGCAGCCTGCATGGCAAGATGAACCGCGCAAAAACAAGGGTGCGGGCTGAGGGGCAGCATACTCATCAAGTAATATAGCGCAGAAGTTATGGTGTGATCCTGCATGGCCTAAGCGGCATCAAAACAACTGCAAAACCAATCTAACACCCTGCAAGGTCTGGTCAACTGTTCTAATGAGTAACTTGGTAGACCGCAACACTCCAACTTGCTAACAGAAGCAGCATTTGAAAGTCAAGGCAAGGTGGTTGCTGTGGCAGCCGCTGCATTGTGGGAATGCTATTTCAGCTGGCCAACAGCAACAAGATTTTGCTTGGGCAACCTCCCCCTTTCATGGAAACTCCTGGGCAAAGAGTACAAACCTCGGCAGATCAAAGCAGTCTAAAAGGAAGCTGTCAGCACTGCCACAGCTCATTCTAATGATCATGCTACATTGAACTGCATAACAACTCCTACTAGGCTTCAGTAAGCCGCTTGGTAGTCAAATGAACCAGCTGCGCAACAGCAGCTTGGCTGCCTTGGTTCAGCAGCCGCTGTATGCAAGCAGGTTGTCAACTTTGGTCGGCATGTACATGACACGGGTGACACAAGTCCGTACACGCAGTGCTGCTGCTGGCTCCCTGCTGAAACCCCAGGCTTGCACATGCTAATTGGCACAACACGGTCTTCTGCAGGTCCGTGACCTGGTCTCTTCACACGATATGCAGCTTGTAGTGAGGGTAGCCTGCTGCGGCCTTGTGTTTGTCGAAAATGTCCTGCATGCCTGCTATAAACTGGTCAAGGTACTGCTGCAGCTGCAGGCACAAAGATGCGGCAAGGGCAAGAGCGTGGGTGGCAGAAGGCACGGCGGTATGCCCACATGCAGTTGAAGCCAGCGATAGCGGGCGGTGCTGCAAACCTGATTTGGCAGAGAGGCAGAACGCCATGTTTTACTCCACTCATATGCACCTGCATGACTGCAAAGCTTGTTGCGTGCGGCTCTTGCAGCAGTGCACGCGCCTGCGAGACATGCAACTTCCAATTACAACGTATCGTACTTGCACTACAAGCAACCCTGCATGCCCCAGCAGCATGTGAGCAACCATGCCGACACCACCATCCCCTGCAGCAGGCAGCGCATGCCGCCGCCAGCGCTACACGGCAGCATGCCAGCCATGCATCAAGCCACCAGCAACCCCACACGCAACCACCAGCTGCAAGCGCACGCACCTGCCGCCCAGCAGCGGCAGCAGTGCTCACCTCTGTGTCTGTTGGGTGCTGCTTGTGTGGCACCTCTATGGGCTTCCCAAACACGACGGTCATGCGCGAGTTGATGGGCGCAGGCGTGCACCAGCGGCCCACCAGCGCCAGCGGCACCATGCCTGTGCCAGCAGCAGCAGCAGCAGCAGCAGCAGCAGCAGCAGCAGCAGCAGCAGCAGCAGCAGCAGCAGCAGCAGCAGGGCACGGCAGGCAGGAGCAGCTCTGTCAGAAGCGGACAGCACTCAGGAATTGCAGCGAAGCTTGATGTGCGGTCTGCAGGACACCTCTCAAGCGCGCAAAAGTCAGCAGGCACCATGCCGGCGGCGGCGGCAGCAGCAGGAGTGTGCAGTAGGAATCACAACATCTGTCGGAAGTGGATCCAACTGACCAGAACATGCTGCGTTGCAGACAGCAGGTCTGTAGGGCACCCCACCCATGGCCCATGGCTCTGCAGCAGCAGGACACTGAGAGATGAGGCCACGATGCAGCCGTCAGGTAGCATGTGCAGGAACTGTCAACAGTCACAGCACAGCTGCTTGTTATAAAACCGCAGGGTGTGCAGGGTGTGCCGCAGCCCATGGTGCCAGCCGGCGCCGTCCTGTGGCAGCAGCCGCACTTGCGTTGCAGCAAGCGGTCACGCGGGAGCTAGCCAGCGCCCGGCACGGTTGCCAGGCGCCCCCTCGTACCAACAGCACAGTGCATGGCATCAAAGGCAGTTCAACAAGCGCACAGACACCACTGCACGACCTTCGCCGGCTGCGCATGACTGACAATGCACGCTGCTGCGCTGCCGGCACAGCATTGTCAGGCGCACTGCTGCAGCTCATTGCGTCGCGTCAGCGCACACCTCAGCCGGCAGCTGCTACCCCCCACAGCTGCCATCTTGCAACGTCAGGTGCAATGCCGGACGTGACACCACACGCTGCAGCCCGCATGCACACCCCCCTGCAGTACCATGCTTGCACACTCACCCAATCTTCGTGAGGCTGCCTGCACAAACGCCTCCGACAGCAGCGGCGGCCCTGGGCGGTACCAGCTGTACGTGCCGCCTTGCCCGAAAGCGAAGCACGGCACGACTGCACTGCCACACTGCATAGCTATGCGGATGAAGCCTTTGCGCTTCTTCAGGAACGCTGTTTCTGAGTCCTTCTGCATGTACAGGCACTCCTGCAGGGCAGAAGCATTCAACACGTCAAATGTGACACGGAATGCGCATTAGACAATGCGCAAGCGCCCTCCCCATCCCCCTCATCTTGCACAGCGCCTGGCGCAAGCGACCCATGGTGTGTTGTGTGCAGCAGGCGCTGCATTTATTGCTGCAACAGAGCGCACATTCTGCTTGCAAGCGCAGCAGCAAAGTGCAAAGTGCGTCCATCTGCAGTTCCTTTCGCACGTGCGCATGCAGAGTCATCACATGTGATAACGCGCCGCAAACACAGCAATGTCCCCGTGCTCAGCAGAGAACCGCAGCCACCCACCTGCACACCGCCCGGCACCAGCACCACGTTATGACGTTGGGTCAGAAGGCGCTTCATCCAGTGCCGGGTGATGGGCCGGATGCCTATCCACCAGTACAAGTGACGCACAAATGGTATCTGGAAACACTGCAGCAGCAGCAGCAGCAGCAGCAGCAGCAGCAGCAGCAGCAGCAGCAGCAGCAGCAGCAGCAGCAGCAGCAGCAGCAGCAGCAGCACCAAGGCAAGACCATGGGGATGGGATGCAATTCTGAACAGCACCACCACGTCAACTTGCAGCTGCTGGGGAAGAATGTCAACAGCCAGTGCCGTAGAATGCAATCGACGCTGCTGCTGCTGCTGCTGTGCCGGGACAGCAGGCGGTGGAACAGCGATGGCCTCAGCGCCTCGATCATCACAACACAAGGCAAGCAGGGCAACAGCTGCATGCTGCTTCATGTCACGTGTCTGCCATGCTACCACTGCTGTTGTCAAGTGCACACACACTCAAACCGTGTGTGCAAAAAACAGTGGAGCAAATTGGGGGGTGCCATTCAGTCCTGCCTGCCAGTTACTGTGCCAGGTGCCTATCTGCTGCTGTGATCGGCAGCTGTGCTTGCAGCTGCATGTCATGTTGCAGCCGCTGCTGCTGCTGCTGCTGCTGCTGCTCACACTGTCCTGGTCAGCTTGGCTACTCACTATGGATGATGCAAGTCCATATGTGCGGCCGCGCAGGCCATCAGGCAGCAGCGTCGACTGCAGCGAAAACGATGCTGGCATGGCTGTAGGCAGTGCTGAATGCGGCTCCAAGCCTGTGGGCAGCAGATACATGACACAAATGTCCAACAGGTCGAGCGCAGCTATCTGACTAGCAGCAACATGCTATTTGCATCTGCGGCAACAAGTGCTGTGTACGCTGCATTGCTCTGAGTTCCACGCTCTCGCACCTGCTGGCAGGTGTGCTGAGCTGCTGTTGTTGCTGCTGCAAATGCTGATCATGGCGCTGTGTGCATCGTAACTCTGTGCGATGCGTACCAACTACATAGCTCTTGTCGTTTTTGAATGTGATGCCTCCGTCACACACCACTGTGACAGGAAAGTACGCCTCAGCATGTGAGCAGATGTAGCGCATCAACCCCTCGCCAAAAGGCCCATTCCTCTCCCAGAGTGGGACAAAGGTCAAGGTTGCCTGCACGGGTAACAATGGAGCGTGTTCACATAGTTGCTGTAGCCATGCTGCTGAATGAAGCCACGGACAACTGCTACTGCAACTGCTACTGCCGTGGCCGTTGCTGCTGCTGCCGCTGCTGTTCTCACTGTGAGCGCAGCCAGCGTCCAAGTACAGGCGCTCCATGGCTGTGTGATCACAAGGTAAACGGCACCCAGGACAAAAACGTGTGCAACCAGTATTGCGCCAACGAATACACTCAAGGCCAGGGCAGCTGTGAAGCCCTGCAGAGCACTCAGCTTCTTGCGTTCTACCGTGGCCGTCATTTGTGTGCAACCTGACGTGGCATGCTACCACGTGGACGCACGTACGTGCTGCCTTTCTGAAGCGGTGGTTGATGTCATGAAGAGGTCGGTGTCACCTGTCATCGTCACAATGTCTTTCAAACTGTGTCAACAAGCACCCAAATCTGCTTTGATTTGAAGTGTAAAACGCATCTTTGGTATTTGCGTTAGTTAAGCTGTCTATGGTGGGGTTTGTACAGCCGAGGCAACTCTGCACGTCAGCTGGCAAAGATTACCCAAGCACCCAGGTGAAAGTTCGTGTGCCCGGCATACCTGCAGACGTCTTCACCTCAATCACTCGCACGAACCCTTGCAGCATAACTTTCACTTCGTGTAGCAGGACAGTCTGTAAGCCCGCCTTCAATTAGAATCGCTGCGCCCGGACGATCAACAACAGACCGAAGGCCAGACGCAAACCTTTAGATAAGGCTCAGCAAGGCGGTTGGTGTTTTAGCCGGTCCAGCCTGAGCAGCAGTCATGGCTGAGCAGAGCAGCAGCAAGCCAGAGGCTGTCATGGCGCCTCCCCCTGCACCCATACTTGTCAAGGCTCATGGCCAGACAGACAGCGTGGACGGGTCTCCCAAGGCTCTTGAACAGCAGCAGCTGCCACAGGTCCCGCCTAGCAGCTACTTCAAGCTGTACAGGTGGGTGTGCCGCCTGCAGGTGCCGGCTGGCGTAAACAGCAGCTGCCCCTGTGAGCATGCCAGCATCTTCTGCCTTCAAGCATTTATGTAGCTTGTCGGCAGCATGCAGCATCAGTGGTTGCTCCAGTTTTGGCTGGTCACACCTTCCAGCATCGACGCCCTGTCCCAGCCCACATGGTTTGTGTGCCCGAGGCAGCTGGCAGCTGCCTTGCAGGCAACAGCAGCTGCAGTGCTGTCCCTGCAGTCACCGCCTTGGCAGACAGCAGCTGAACTGCAGCTAGTTGCTGGTGCCATTTTGTGGTTGTACATGCTTCACATCCTATATGCATGTTACTTGCGAACAGCAGTTGCCATGCCGCCATGCGTACTCGCCTGGTTGTTAGGTTACAGGGGTGTGCACTAGCCAGGCCCTTGTGAACTGCTCTGCAATCACAGTTGTGCTGATACATATGTGAGCAGACATTGCAGCTCCTTGACTGCTGCTTCCCTCCTCTTGTCGTCCTCTTGCAGCACTGCTGATCGCCTGGACTGCCTGCTGCTGGTGCTGGGAGTGGTCGGGGGCTTGGGCAGCGGCGTGTTCCTGCCGCTGTTTGCTATCGTGTTTGGAGACTTTGCGAATGCATGTGAGTAGCAGCGTGCGTCCCAGCCTTGGTGCTGCGTCAGCTTTTGCAGGATTTCGTCAGGTACCACAACGAGTGTACCCATCGTCAGTTACACTGCTGCACATGTGGTGTTATTTTTGTGATGTGATTGAGCCATGCATGTAGAGAAACCCACGCTGTTGGTCCTGCAAGCTGGGTTCACTGCGGTAGGTTGAGAAGTCGCTGACACATCGCTGCTTTTGCTTCTGCTGCCTGGTGCCTGCTGCCTGCATGCTGTACTGCCTAACAGTCGGCCAGTTCTGGCCTGCATGCTTTGGCCCCTCGCCGCTGCCATTCACAATGAGTGAGGGGCAGTTCAGCCGGATGATCAGCAACATTGCGCTCAAGTTCCTGTACCTCGGCATAGGTGAGCGGCGGCGGGCGCTGCAGCTGGTTGTTGAGCACAAAGCAGCTCACCCAGGCAGTGCTGTTTGGCAACAAACAGTGTTTGACCAAGGGTAGCTACAGTAGATGTGTACAACAACCTGTGCCGCCCAGAGCGTTGCTCTGTGCATTGTGGAGCAGCGGGCCCAGCTGCTATCTGTGAAACTGCTGCATGGCTCTCCGTTTTCAAAGCGCTGGCAGGGAGCGATTGCCTCAGCGCTCAGGATGCAGCTGCACCAACATAACGAGTGTTTAACCCAACCGAAGGTGACCACAAGGACTTGCACTCTATGTTGGTCACCATGTGCCACTTGGTTTATGTGTGCTGCATGCAGGAGCGTGTGTTGCTGGTGGCCTGCAGCAGGCCAGTTGGGTGTACACCAGTGTGCGGCAGACCAACAGGCTGCGGCGCATGTACCTGCGCGCCATCATGCGCCAGGTGAGCGCACCCTTGGGGGCTTCTCGCCTGCAAGTGCGACATCAGCGCCGTGGTAGTTGTGCGTACATCTCCTCCCAATGCTTGTGCTCCAGTATGCTGCTGCTGGCCTTCTGGTTGCCGTCTGATGTGTGCCTTGCTGTCTGCTTGCAGGACATCTCCTTCTTTGACACGCAGGCCAGCACGGGAGGGCTGCTGCAAGGCTTGAACGAAGACAGCCTGGCGGTGAAGGAGGCGATGAGTGAAAAGGTGTGTGGTTCCTCATTGGGGTGCAGGGGGTGGCGCTGATGGTGGGGCTGCTGGCGTTGGTTGTGGCAGTGTGGAGATGTTTTGTGTTTGCATGGGTTGTGCAGGATTGGAAACTATAGAAGAGGCATGTAATAGGGGTTGCTTCACTGGGCTACTTGCTGCCGGCAAGCAGCAGTCAGTGGAAACATTGCTGCTGTGCTGGATAGTAAGACGGAGAATACGTTGGATTGCGCCAACAGCGTGTGGTGCATGGCTTCCCTGCTGTCATGATGAGCATCACAGCTGCCACAACTGCTAGTGTGTTTTGTGGCTACACAGTGCTCATTTGTCGAGCTCCTCTCTGGGCCAGTTGGGGTGCCCCTGCAGTGCATGACCACCCTGTTGTTGCCTCCGCATAGGTCTGCATTCTCTGCTAGCCCTCTGCTAGCCGTGCCGACTCTGACGCCTGCGGACTATTGCTCACTGCCCTGCAGGTCGGCGTGTTCCTGCAGCACATGACCACCTTCCTTGTGGGCTTCATCGTGGCGTTCACCAGGGGCTGGGACATGACGCTGGTGCTGGTGGGCTGCCTGCCGTTCCTGGCAGCCATTGGGGCCGTGCTGGCGCAGCTCCAGACGAAGCTGGCCAGCAAGCAAACAGCCGCATACACAGAGGTGGGTGCCGGCTTGCTGTCTGCGCTGCTGTTGTGCGGACATATGATTGCACGCTGCGTGTCCGTATTGTTTCTGTGCATGCTGCACGCAAGGGAACTGGGCCCGGTGTGATGGAGTGCACGCAATCCACCAACTGCTGCGCATCGGCACTTACAGGGTGAATCCTCCTTTTGGCTGCTTGGGCATGTGGGTGGCCTGTTCTGGTGCTGTCCTGCAGGCTGGTTCGGTGGTGCAGCAGAGCCTCAGCCAGATCCGCACAGTTGCAGCATACAATGGAGAGGAGGCCGCGCACGACCAGTACGACAGCAAGCTGGACACACCCCAGAAGGTGCGGGATGCGCAGCTCACAGAGCAGCCGTGAAAGTGCAGCACGGCCGTGCAGGAGTAGAGCACTGTTGCGCTGCCCGACACTCTAGTCAGCAGCGGCTTGAGTGACGTCTCAGCCTGCGGAGTGCAGAGTGTGCACTACATGTGGTTTTTCTGCTAAACATGCTGCTTGCTGCTGCTGGCGCTGCTGTGTCCTTTGTGTTTGCACAGGTTGGGAACCAGCAGGGCGTGGTTGGCGGCATGGCCTTGGGCGGCATGCAGTTTGTGATGTTTGGCTCTTATGCTATCGCGCTGTTCTATGGTGAGTCTGCAGGCGGCGCTGCTCGCAGGACGAGGACCAGCACCAGCATCGCTTGCAGGAGAAGTCACCTGCTGCAGCTGGCACTCCTCAGGATCCACACAACGCACCTGCGCCTGCGTCTTCTGCGCCGGCTCTTTGTATTGCTCTTGACGCAGCTGATGCAGCGTGATGTGGTAGGCTGCTCATGTCTTGTTTGTGCCTGTTCCAGACTGCACTGCATTGGCGTGTTGTGTGACATGGCGATCGCATCGCCTGCTCTTGTTTCTTTCCCCTGCAGGCTCTATCCGTGTCTCCCAGGGCTACATGACAGGTGGTGATGTGCTCAACGTGATGTTTGCAGCGCTGCTGGGCTCCTTTAGCCTCGGCATGGTGAGCGTGGTTGCCCTCAGCAGTTCACGCAGCACAGTGTGGCAGCTCTGCACACACTTTGTTGTGTGCATGGGGCCCCTTGGGCGCTTTCTATGGTGTTCCCTGTCTGTAGGATACCTGTGCTGCAGCGTCACGGCTGGTAGCAACAGCTTGTACAATAGCAGCACACTGTTCTGACCATCAGGTATGCCTGACGGCTCATTTTGCGCATTGCAGGCGGCACCCAACCTGCAGTACTTTGCCAAGGGGGCAGCAGCAGGCGCCAAGATGTTCAGCATCATCAACAGGCAGCCCGTGATTGACGCTGAGTGCAGCGGCGAGGAGCCGGCTGCTGTCAAAGGGCGGCTGCGGCTGGAGGGGGTCAGCTTTGCGTATCCTGCAAGGCCCGATGTGGTGGTGCTCAAGGGGTTGAGCCTGGACGTTCCTGCAGGTGTGTGGTTTTGCCGCTGGTGCAGCTGTCAAACATGTCAAACATGTGCACTGCTGCCAATGTAGTATGGGGTGCAGTGGACCAGTTGCACTTTACAAGCAATGGTTCTGGGTGGTGCAACAGGCAGCGGTCACCATTGGGTTCCTGGGCATGCAGGTGGTGCTGAACAGGCAGTGAGGCTAGGCATTGGAGCGTCCAGGTGGTGTGCTGATCAGGTTGCTGCTGCTTCTCTGCTGCGGCGCTGTGTTGTCTGCTGCAGGCAAGACTGTGGCGCTGGTGGGCAGCAGTGGCAGTGGCAAGTCCACCGTGGTGGGGCTCATTGAGCGCTTCTACGACCCCCTGCAGGGCAGGGTGCTGCTGGATGGCGTTGACATCAAGGGGCTGAATTTGCAGTGGCTGCGTCAGCAGGTGAGGATTGGGATGCTGTGCTTGCGGTTGTGCTTCCCCAGGGTTTCATTTAGTATGCTGTGCCAAGGACATGCTCCCAGGGACGGATTTCTGGTGCTTGCAGGACAGCAGTGTAGGCCATGCCATCATTGTCAAGGGAGGTATGCATTGGTGCACTGCAGCACCCGCGTTGTGTTGTCAAGTGTTCTTGTGGCGGTGCCCAAACCAACAGCTCCTGGCTGCTGCCTTCGCCGTACGCAGGTGGGCTTGGTGTCTCAGGAGCCAACCCTATTTGCCACGAGCATCTACGAGAACATAGCGCAAGGCAGACCTGGTGAGCCACAGGCCGCAAAGCTGCCGGGTGCTGATCACTGCACGACTCTCAAGTCACTGGTTGGTTTACTTCTGCTCTTGCAGAGCGTCATGTCGATGACGATGAATGCTTTCTTAGCGTACTACAGGCTAGTTATAAAAGCCTGGCACTTGCTGTGGCAAGCCGGCAGAGACCCACCAGCAGCCCGAGGCGCATCGCCGTTGTAGCAGCTGACCAAACACGCAGAGGTCCGGGGCACGGCAGCTGGAGCCCACGGCATGCGCGCTGACCCAGTGTCCGTGCTGGTGTCTTGCAGGAGCCACTGAGCAGGAGGTGCATCGGCGGCACGCTCAGCCAACGCGCACGCCTTCATCAGCGCGCTGCCGGCAGGCTACCAGACACAGGTAGGCTGCGGCCCCACCACAACTTCCACTGCTGGCTGCAGCCATGTCCTGGCTTCGTGATGCTGTGTACAATGCCCTATGCTGCGGTTTAATACGATGGGTATGGGTTATTTGGCAGACTATTAGTGCGAGGGTCAGAGGCTGCGCTGCAGCCAACTCAATGACTGACGAGGTGCTGCTGGCTGCAGGTTGGGGAGCGGGGTGTGCAGCTGTCTGGCGGCCAGAAGCAGCGCATCGCCATCGCGCGCGCCATCTTGAAGAACCCAAAGATCCTGCTGCTTGATGAGGCAACGTCTGCGCTGGACAGCGAGAGCGAGGCCATCGTCCAGGTGCGGTGCTGCAGCAACAGCAACAAGAAATGCCGCAACATTTGCAGGGACGCAGCCCTTACATGCAGAGCCCTGGATGTGTCTTATGACGCAGGTGTTTGTGTGTGTGCTGGTCACCGCTGGTGCATGTGCACAGCGGCTAAATCTGGCTGGTTTTTGCTGCCACAAGCTCTCCTTCCAAAGAAGCCCAAGTGTGTCGGTCATTGCTGTGCATGTGCACAGCGACTGGGTGTTTGCTGGTACTTCCTGCCGTGCCAACAAGCACAAGAGATGACAGCATGTGTACTGCTGCTGCTGCTGCTGCAGGATGCGCTGGATCGCATGGTAGTGGGACGCACCACCGTGGTGGTGGCTCATCGGCTGAGCACCATCCGCAACGCCGACATGATTGTGGTGATGCAGCAGGGCGTGGTGGTTGAGAGCGGCAGCCATGACCAGCTGCTGACAAACCCGACAGGTGCGCCCGTGCGGTTTTTGCCCAGCGGCCAGTTACGGCTTGAAAGCCTGTTAACGGCGTTGTTGTGGCTGATGATGTGGACAACTGGTTTGGGCCTGCCTGCAGCGGACGCTCCTACAAACTTGCGCAGCACAGGCTGTCGTGCACTGCTGCAGGCCTTGCGAACTTGATGTGGCAACCCTGCTGCTGGCACCAGACCCTATCATGCCATTCGCGCCAGCTCTTGCAGCCAGCTTCACCTACGTGCTACTGAGCACCGAACTGTTGTGTGCATGTTGTTTCCTGTGTGCCACAGGCGCCTACACCAACCTCGTCAAGCTGCAGATGCAGCAGCAGGAGGCAGATGTAGGGCAGGAGGCAGAGGTGGAGGAGGTGCTGGCTGCCGACGGCAAACCAGTGTCACAACACAGCATTGACCGCGTTGCGTCCAGGTGTGTGATGGCTAGTGCGCGCCAGCTGCAAGAGTCTTCGGCATACATGCGCCCTCCGTTACTCTGGCCAGCTGCAGGCAGCTCCTGCTTGGAACGCACGTTCATGCACACGTGCACGCTCAAAAGATTCTGCATCATGTGCACGCTCTGTTTTGCATACTTGGATAGCAGTGATGATGGATTGGAACACCGTGCTGGAGCCCCCCCACCGCACAAGCAGCATGCGGGCTGCGGCAACTGTGGATGTCTTGGTTCTGTGCGCGCCGTTCCATTGGCCGTCTCTGTGGCCATACTGTTTGCGCCCTGTGAGCGGAGCAATGGCGTGTTGCGCTGTGTCAAGTCGATGACAGCATGTCACTGCGTACTTGCTCTGCAGGCGGCGCTCGCTTGAGCTGGAGCTGTCGAGGCTCAGCACCGGCAGCAGTGCTGCCGGCGATGCTGCGGCGCAGCATGCCAGCAAGCGCAGCCTTGAGTCTGCACTTGCAGCAGAGACCGTGGAACTGAGGAACAGGTAGGTTTGGCGTGCAGGTGTGTCCTGGTGTCAGCTGCTCATGGTGTCTGTCACCAACGCAGGGGAGGCTGAGGTGCTGTGGGTCGACCTGCAGCACTGACAGCTGCAGTGCAGAGATGAGAAGGGTGGGGGGGTGATCAGTAGGCGCTTCTTTTTGTGGCTGCGGTTGCCTTCTGCTGCTGCCGCGGTTGTCAAGCCTGGAGTACTCATGTAGCTTGGCTCACGCTGACAAGCACGTGGCTCGCATTGCCGGGCGAGTGCAGCACGGCACAGCTATCACCCTGCAAGCGAGTTGGGTGCCTCAGCAGCAGAATGGCATCTCTACTATGCTGTGCTTGCTGCTGCACAAGCTTCTGTGTGTACCTATAATATAACCTGACTGGAATGGCGTGTTCATGTCATGCGCAATGTCATCTGCAGGGTGAGCAAGGACATTGAGGTGCTGGTTGAGCCGGCTGGCCCCCCCGCCACCGCCACCACTGCACCTGCCCTCAGCAGCAAGGCTGCCCACAAGGGCGGCAAGGGCAGCAAGCAACACAGCAAGAAACAGGCAGACAGCGGTGATGACGAGAAGAGGGAAGAGCCGTCCGTCAAGGTGAGCGACCAGGCTGCAAGGGTCCTTGGACAGCATGCAAGCACGTGCAGTTGCGTACAGCTTTCTGCGGCAATAGTTGTGAAAGGGATGGTTGTGATTGATTGCGGCCCGGCATGCAGGCACTGTTCAAATGGGTGTCATATGTACCGCTCTCGGAGGGAAGAATGTTGAGCATCACCCTATCGCTGTACGTGCTTGAAGTGTGTGTCAGTTCCATTGGTTGTAGGTACTGTCCTGCCTGCTGGTCTGTCCTGCCTACTGATTTTGTCTGACAGGCTTTTTGTTTAACAGCTCTTCGTCAGACCAGGCCTAGTGCGCTGACATGAGTTCACTTACATGTGGCAGTTTTGCCACCCGCTGTAGTCTGCATGGACTCACATCCTTTTCAACACAGTTGCTTGCTGTTGTTCCAAGTCCTTGCACCTGCATTGTGGGCCTTGAGTGGTTGCTGCTTTGCAGCCTGGAAGCGCACCAAAGTCTGCACAAGCTCATGCTTACACTGCGTGCGTTTTCGTACATGCTGCTGCATGCGCAGGTGCCGTTCAGCCGCCTCATGGCTCTCAACCGCCCTGAGTGGATGTACCTGCTGCTGGGCAGCCTGGCCAGTGCAGTAGTCGGCGCCATCCAACCCGCCTTTGCCTTCATCATCAGCAGCCTCACCTCCAACTTCTACACCCCAGACGCGGCAAAGCTGCGCGAGGCGGCGAGCTTCTTCTGCTGGATGTTCTTCGTGATTGCGTGCGGCGTGCTGATCGCCACGGCGCTGCAGCAGTGGAGCTTTGCGGTGGCCGGGCAGGCGCTGGCGCGGCGCGTGCGGCTGATGCTGTTCAAAGCCATGCTGCGGCAGGAGATTGGGTGGGTGGATGTCCGCTGCCACGCTGTTTTGTTGAAGGAGTTGTTCTGATGCTGCCCGCATGTACCTGGCATGCAAGCATGTTCAAGCGTGTGCAGTTGGTGCTGTTCAGGCTGAACAGCGGCCAAAGCAGGATCTGGACCGCTGCTGTTGTGGTGTGACCTTTGTGTCCCATATGTGAGAGCTCAGCATGTGCTGATGCAGCCTGCACATTGCCTCTGGCTTCACAAGCACTCCACTGCATGGTTGATTGCAGCCCTGCTGGAGTGTGCCTGTTCAGGCGCTGACCTGCTGTCTGCTGTGCTGACGGACCCCTGCAGATTCTTCGACATGGATGAGAACAGCTCTGGCAAGCTGGCAGGGGCGCTCGCACAAGACGCTGCAGTACTGCGTGGTGCTGTGGGTGACACCTTCGGCATGGTTGCGCAGAACCTGTCAGTCATGGCAGGTGGGTGTGGCAGTGGCGTGCCGTCAGGAGTGTTCCAACGGGCTCTGCTTGAAGCCACTGTACTTTGCAGCTTAATGTGAAGCCACTGTACTTGGCAGCTTACTGCTGCATCAGCATGCGCAGCCATCAGCCGATTGAAGTGCAAAGTAGAACGACCAGCGTGTATGTGAGTGTTAGCGCTGGCAAGCACCTGCACAATGACTGGAGTTCCGGCTTGCTGCGCTGGTGCGTGAGGCAGGTTTAAATCTTGAAGATTTATTGTATTGTATTGCATAGCGCTGCAGAAGCTGGGTGTGCTGCATTCTTGTGTCGCAGTGTACTGCCTGCGGTCAGCTATACTGCAGCATTCATCGCCAGCGGCATGCACGAAATAGCCGGGCAGCGGCCCTGATAGCCGCTGCCCGGTCTTCTGCAAGCACTGACCACACCCTGTGGTCGCTGCCATGATCTGCATCCCCTGCAGTCGGCTACGTCATCGCCTTCATCTACAACTGGCGCATGGCGCTGCTGGTCACAGGCGCAGCGCCCCTCGTCGCCGTTGGCGGCTACTTGCAGATGAAGCTGATGCTGTCTTTGGGCGGCAGCAGCGACAAGCTCTACTCCACGGCGAACCAGGCGGTGGCAGAGGCAGTGGCGAGCATCCGCGTGATCCAGGTGTGCTGGCGGTCGCTGCAGTGGTTGGCAGCTTGGCTGCTTTGTTTGCTGCTGCCGCGATGGGGCCAGCAGCAAGCTCGACGCACCAGCACCCCGCAGCATGTGCACGCTGGCAGCACTGCATGCGTGTATGCGACACAGCTGGGTTTGCTCTGCTACACTGTGATCGAGCTGGCCTAAACGTGCAGCAGTCGCAGCTGTACTGTGGCGGCGAGGTCCGTTCCGTCCCGTGTAAAAGGGCTGTGTGTGTTTGCACCACATGGCCTGCTCTACCGCAATGCCTCACAATCCCACACATGTGGCAACCACCACCAACGCTGCAGGCTTACAACCTGCAGCCTCATGTGTCAGCCACCTACGCCAAGCTGCTGCACTCCGCCAACGTCACCAACCGCAAGACCTCACTCATCGGTGGTGCCAGCATGGCCTACTCGCAGTTCATCATGTTTGCCATGTACGGCCTCATCACATGGTTTGGGGGGCTGGAGTTGTCATCATGCCGGTGAGCTGCAACTGAGTTGCCGCTGGTGCGGCTCCCACACAGGACTGACAGCAACACATTGTTAAGAGAGCCAGCTAGTTGTTGTGATTGATTGGCTTGGGTGCACAGCTTTTTTTTTTGAAATGGGTATGGGCAGCACACGTGGTCAAACGGTGTCCAGTGAGTGGGCTTCCAGGTCCTCCTAGAGTCAGCCTAGATTGTAGACTCACTGCTGCTGCTGCTGCTGCTGCAGGTCCACCTTTGATGAGTTCCTGAAGGCCTTCTTTTGTGTGCTGTTTGCAGCATTGGGCCTGGCACAGGCACAGGTGAGCCGCCGCAGTGCATGCATGCACACACGGCACGCGGGCAACTTTGGGCTGTTCAGTTTCGACCTGCACTAGCAGCTTGGGGCGGTTGTGTGGCCTCAGTGTATGCTGATTGTGGAGTAAAGCTTCAGCAACTCCATGTACCATATGAACCGTGACATCCAGTACTGCTGCATTTATTGCTGCCGCTGCTGCTGCCGCTGCTGCTGCTGCTGCTTGCAGATGAGTTTCCCGGACATTGCCAAGGCCAAGGGTGCCCTGCAGCGTGTGTTCCCCATCGTGGACAGGCGGCCAGTCATCGACAGCCAGAGCAGCGAGGGGCAGGCGCCAGACAGCAGGGCACTGCGGGGCGAGCTGGAGCTGCAGCACGTGGTGAGCTGCGAATGCAACAGAAGCAGAGCCGCGCCCATGTGCGGTTTGCTGATGGTGATGTTATTGTGCTGCTGTTTGGTACAGCCCTCATGCTGGCTTTGTGCTGCATAGATGATGTGCATGGCCAGTATCATTGGTTTATGCTGCCTGCTGTGGGCACATGGTGTGGCCGGCTGTGCACATGTGGTGTGGTCGGTGGCAGGCTAGCTCTGGTGTGAAGCCAGGCGTCAAGTGCCAGACAGCATGACACTTGGGGGGGGGCTGCAGCTGCAGTGTGTGATGAGCTGCAATGGGAAGTGCCAGCTATGCCAGACAGGAGCAGGCTGGTGGTGCAAACCCCTGTCCGTGTGTTTGCGCGCAGCGTTGGTGGTTGTTGCAGCAGCTCTTGCTCCTGCTGGTGTGGTGTTGCTGGCACACCCCTCCCGACATGTTCGCTCTATAAGCAGTTGCGAGCAGAAGTGCTGGCTTCTGCTGTGTCAGCATGGCACTGTACCAGAGAAACACGCACACTGCCGCCGTGCTGCTGCTGCTGCTGGGGTGCAGGTGTTTGCATACCCCAACAGGCCCCAGGTGAAGGTGTTCAACAACTTCTGCCTGAGCATACCAGCAGGTGGGCGTGTATGCTGGTGGCAGCACATGCCTGTGCTCACTGCTGCTGAGAGGGAGTGGTGCCGGCAGCGCACGCCTGTGCTCACTGCTGAGACAGGTTACATGTGGATCCAGTCACCGTCTTGGATGGTTTGGGCTGCCCGAAGATGACACATGTAGTCAACATGTGTATGCCAGGTCGTGCATGCACGTGGTGCAGAGGTGTTGATGGCATCTCCACCACATGCTGGTGCTGCTGCTGCCATCATGTGGTGCTGCTGCTGCTGCTGGCGGTGCTGCTGCTGCAGGCAAGACTGTTGCACTCGTTGGCGAGAGCGGCAGTGGCAAGTCCACTGTGGTGGGGCTCATTGAGCGCTTCTACGACCCCCTGGAGGGCCGAGTGCTGCTGGACGGCGTCGACATCAGGTCCTACAACGTCAAGTGGCTGCGGCAGCAGGTGTGGCACACTGTGTTGTGAATCTGCGGGCGTTTGTAAGGTTGCGAGACCTAGAGAGAGGGGAGGAGCACGTGCGTGGCTGCTGCACAGCTGACTGCTCAAGCGCCAGCTCTGTGATGCTCCAGGCTAGGCTATGTGGGCTCTGGCATGCCGTCTAACGCCGCTGCTGCTGCTGCTGGCGCTGCCGTGCAGATTGGGCTGGTCAGCCAAGAGCCGCTGCTGTTTGGTGGCAGCATCCTGGACAACATCAGATACGGGCGGCCCAACGCAACGCAGGCAGAGGTTGAAGCCGCGGCCCGCACCGCCAACGCGCACGACTTCATCGCGGCCCTGCCTGAGGGGTACAACACGCAGGTGGGCGCTGTCCGTGTGCGCGGCATGCACAGCATGGGCAGGCCTGTTGCTTGTGCTTGTGACATCACCATGTGTGGGTTCAGGTGTACGATGCACAGTGTGTTTGGTCGGCATTCCAATGCAACGAGGATTTTGGCACAGCGCACCATGCAACCAACGTGCCGCATGGCATGTCAGCAGCACCGCCAGCAGGGCACCATCAGCTGTGTGTGTGCTTTGAGGGTGCTGGGAATGGCGTTCGCTCTGCCACATGCGTGAGGGGTGTTGATCAGATGCAGGCGCGCATGCGGGTGCGCTGCAGCGACGTTTGAACACCTTGCTGAGCATTGCGTCGATGGCGAACCGCGCTGCTGCAGGTTGGGGAGCGAGGCGTGCAGCTGTCTGGCGGCCAGAAGCAGCGCGTGGCGATTGCGCGCGCAGTGGTGAAGGACCCCAGGATACTGCTGCTGGACGAGGCCACGTCAGCCCTGGATGCCGCCAGCGAGCGCGTGGTGCAGGTGGGCGCGGGTGCGGGGTTCCGCCCACCTTTGGCCTGTGTCTTGCCGCCGTGTGGCACGCTGACGTCCTTACCTGGTGTGTGGTGCAGCCGTTCTGTGGAGTTGTGTGGTGGTTCATTGGGTGTTGGTGCACATGCTGACAAAGTTCTGTTCCGATGCTGCTGTACCGCCTGCCGCTGTTGCTGCTGCAGGATGCCCTGGACCGCATCATGACGGGCCGCACGAGTGTGGTGGTGGCGCACCGCCTGAGCACCATCCAGCACGCGGACACCATCGCTGTGGTGTACCGCGGCGTCATCCTGGAGAGCGGCACGCATAGCGAGCTGCTGGCCATCCAGGGAGGAGGCTACGCAAGGCTGGTGGCGGCGCAGATGAAGGGCGGCGGCGGCGGCGGCGGCAGCAGCTAGGATGGCCGGGGCCAGCAAGGCGCAGCCAGCAGCAGCAGCAGTGCAGACAGTGGCATGCACATTCAAGTTCACATGTTGGTTATATCCTTCATATCCCTTATATTCTTTACACTAATGTAGTGGGGTGCTTTGACAACAGGTGTGACCCAAACAAGTGTGTGGGTGCTCGTCCGTATTTTGGCTAATTGGCGCATATGTCGCCAATCCGTAGGCATGCGTGGTTGTGTTTTGTGGTCCGTCGTGCTGTCGTTGTCATGCACAACTGCAAATGTTGTTGCAAGCGATAGAGCAACAGATGTCCGTGGTCTTGCACTGTCGTCGTTACATGTTATTTCAGGACTTGCAACACAACATGAGTAGGCGTGAACCATGCATTAGAATGTAGATTCAGACAACACTGGGCTGTGTTGGGTGTATTCTGAAACCCCAACAGTTACATGCGCCTTGACAGGTGGGCTGTGTCGGATTTGGTAACAGCAGCAACTTTTTTGATGGGACACAGCATTGCAGGGCGCCAGCATCGTTTACAGTGGGTGGTCCGCGTTGCATGCATAAGCAGCAGCAGTCATTCGCTTTCATGCGAGGTGTTGGGTGGGCTGCCAGTGTACTGCATGCTAGTGCCATGTCCTCTCACAGCATGGCATGCAGCGCTGTGTTCAGGACTCGTTGTGTCAACCGTGAGCGCGGCATCTGTTGGGGGTTCAGCACCATGCGACCTCAACCTCTTTGTGCCCTATTGCTGCACAATGCATGTTTGGTATCCTTGCTTTGGTTGGAGGTGGTGCTATGCCGTTGTGATAACAGACTCATGGAGGCTGGGGAATGAGCAGGCTTTGCTGCATGCATGGCGCTTGTGTTGTATGCTGCAGGAGTTGGCGCTTTCAAATCAACCAAAATGGTATGCACTTCTACTGTTCATGTGTGCTCAATCATTGCATGTGCTCTCAGCAGCATCCCCGTATGCATTTGTTGCTGATCCAGTGCTGACGTATCTGCAGCCGCGCATCGTGTCATAGGGCTACTAGGTATTGTCTGAACGCTGGCATGCATCTCAGGGGGCTGGTGTTGAGCCGCATCACGGTTATGCTGGCACTGCAGCCTATCATTTGTGTGTGCATGCGCACTGGCAAGGCCAGGTGGACACGTGACAGCAACGCCACCAGCATTGGCGTTTTTGGCTGTTACGGATCCGGAATTTCAAACATTACGTCATATGTTCCACCCATCAAAGGACTGGGGTCCCTAATCAGCAGCCTTTGAATTGCGCCTATGGAGTTGGGTGTATTGGGGCACTGCAGCAGTGACCAGCAGCCGTTGTGCAGGTGACCAGGAAAGTTCCTAGGGGCAAATGCCCAAAATTCAGCTAAGTGTGGATGTACTACATATGGCATATGTACATTTGTATGCCTTGTATGTAAGCATCCTATGTATGTATGCATGGAGTCTGATGTGGTGGGCATGTGGAGTCTGTGCATGTTGGGTTACTGCAGCCTGCAGGCGTGTTGGCGATGCACAACAGGGTTGTCACAGCGCATCCCATTGTGTTGGTGTGTACCACGCAGCAGCACTGGAGCCTGGTAGGGAAAGTTGATGAGATATTCTGTGCTCTTTCTTCTGATTACTCTGATGACGATGATGTTTTCTTTCAACTCCTCGCTCCTCATGAGCCTTTTGTTGACTGCATCTCCCACTCTTTTAATGGGTATACCTACGTAGGTGGAGTATGATTGTAACAAACTCAAACAGGAAACAAAGTGCACATGGAGGAGCACAATCCCCTACCTCCTCAATCGAGACTGCGCATGCCATGCTTGGCAAGCAACGCTGGCATCAATTACATACTGTTAGTAATGGCGGCTGCATGCACGGTCGCCGTTGCTGCCATGCACAGCCAGCAAACTGCCCTTGCGCCCAGGAAGCCTTCATTTTTGAAAAAGCAAAAGGTTAGGTTGGTCAAACATCCCGAGTAACTAATCCAGAGCAAGCACAAGTTCAGCGAAGAAGCACAGTTGTCGCAGTGAGGTGGGCTGGTGCCAGTCACAATTTCCATTTCACATTTCACATTTTGGAAGTTACATGGATAAGTCACACCCCACACGCGCCGCTGCTCATCTGCTGCACCTCTGTGTCACCAGCGCTTCACTCAGCATGGCACTCAGCCAGACAACCAACAACTTGCCATTTGCAGCATGCACCAACTACACAGCAGAACAACTCGCGCTGCCAACGAGTTGGCATTCTGAGCACAGCATCATGCACGCACACTCTGCTGCTGACCACCACTTCTGCTGACGCACTTCATTCACAACTCATCAGCAAGTTGGCAATGCAGCCATGACTGTCACACAAATGCCGCCACTCTGGCAGATTTAACACCAAAACATCCATGTCACCAGTTGCAGCACGATGCTGTGCCGGCTTCAATACTAATGGCACCGTCGCCTTCGTGGCCTGTGAAAAGAATTGCAGGAAGTCAGCCTCGGCAGTACTAATCACCACCGGATGCAGTGATAGCGGCAATTGTTGGCTCAAAGCACCCAGCCCAACATACTGCCTTGCACGGTCCATACACAATGCAGCCATAAATACGTTTCCCACCATGACAAAGTGACCAAGGTGCCCTGGCATGGCGCAGATGACACACGGTGAGCATGCTCCCCTGCTGTGCATGCTCAGCACCAGTCAACCAGTGGAGCAGTGCACGACGTACAGTACTATGCAAAACTGACGGTAGCAGCCTGTAGTAGGGACCCAACCACCTGCAAGGTCCAGACCTGGACTCAAACAGGAAATAGAAACCTGCACCCCTCCGCTGTTTATGCAAATGCAGGACAAACAATAACACAATCGGCACCATCAAGCATTTGTTTTGCAATCCCCGAGAGCCTGATTAGACAAAACATCCAAGTCCGCAACTTTGCAACCTTGATGCACTTGCCATTTCCACATTCTCCTGCAGGTGTGCCCAACAGCAAGTTGCCCAACAGCACGTAGCTCAAACAAAGTGCATTCACTGCAGCAGGCCGCATTATAACACGGTGTCGGCAAACAGCATGCAATCAAAGAGCGTGCAAGCCCCTCAATATTTGATGCGGCTCTTGCAGCTCACTGTTTGGACAGTGCGCCAGAATCAATCTTCCACTTCAGCAGCAGTGTGGCACAGGCTGAGCTGAATACACACATGGGAGCAGCTGTACTCAACTTCACCCTGTGTAAAGCCACCTTGGCAGCACTGTCCATGCAGCATCATTATTGCAGGCAGCCACACCCCAGCCACACGCAGTACAGTTCACACCAAAGTTTCACAAGCTCATGATGCAGGCTTCACAGTGAGCGTCATTCGCATGCAATACCCTCAACTTCTTGCTGCATGACCACACTCAACTTCACAGTGCTCCTGGCAGGCTGAGGTGAAAGCAGCAAGATACATCATGTCCATGCCCATGCTCAGTCGCCCCAAAGATTGCTGACAGCTACGCTGTGATGTTCCTGGGGTGCAGCAAACTTTACTGTGCACTTCACAGCGCCAGGCTCTTATTGATGTCGATGACAAACCTGAACTTCACGTCGCCAGCCTTCATGCGCTCCATGGCCTCGTTGACGTATTCCATGTCAATCACCTGGCAGCAGCAGCAGCAGCAGCAGCAGCAGCAGCAACAGCGAGCTCTTCAGATTTGCCAGGGCACCGCCAATGCGGCTTGCAGCAGCAACTATTCCACTAACACACAGCCCGGTTGCCATCTGTGCTCATTCTGTGAAATCCGTGTACCTGTCCTGGCGGCCGCAAGCCAGCAACAGATCAGCAGCTGCTGCTGAGGAAACACTCGTTCTAGTACAGCTACAGCGGCACCAGCACCGGCAGCACTTCTGGCGGCACCAGCAGTGGCAGCAGCAGCGCCACAGCGTCATTGCATGCTGCCACGCCACACCCCGCACCTCCACGTCTGCTGTGATGTTCTTCTCGCCGCAGAAGTTGAGCATCTCCTGCGTCCTGCCGAGGTTGCCGATGGTGGAGCCGCTGTAGACCAGGTTGCGCTGCACCACGGCAAAGTGGTTGATGGTGGGCATGTCGGGCGGCAGGCCCACCACCACCATGCTGCCGCGCGGCGCCAGCAGCGCCAGCAGCGCGTTGACATCGTGCTTGGCGGACACCGTGTCGATGATGCCGTTCAGCGTGCCTGCGTTGCATGTAATGCATAACAAAGTTACTACCGTTGTGCATAGAGCAGGGCCTGCGAGTGGATGGATTTGAAGGAGGGAGTGGCGGCAGCTGTCCAGCATTGTGCGACACATCTTCTCCTGGGTATGCTCTCCTGCTGCTGTTTGGTGTTGTGAGCAAGCCGAAGGGCACTTCCAGGGCGTTGCCGCCCACCTGCTGCCTCCTTCATTGCTGCTTCATCTCCCGAGGGGATGATGGCCTTAGCACCCATGGCCTTCGCCTCGGCCTCCTTCGCCTTGGACCTGCGCGCAGAAACATAGGCCCAGTCAGGATACGACCAGCAAGTGGCAGTGGCTCACGTAGGATGATACGCTGTCAGTGCAGGCAGCCAAGTAAAGTGACTGGCACTTGCCGATTCTGCCAGCCCGTTTGCATGCTGTGCACACCCGCCACCGCGGCAGCAGTCAGCAGTCCTCTGGTGTGCATTTGGTGTGCATTTGGTGCTCGCACCTGCTGATGACGTACACCTCGCAGCCGAACGCGACGCCAAACTTGACCGCCATGTGGCCCAGCCCACCCAGGCCAACCTGCAGCAGCAAGCAGCAGCAGCAGCAGCAGCAGATGAGCTGTGTGTTCAGTTTTATTCAACCATGTCTCCCCTGTGTTGAGTATACCAGACCACATGCCGCGTACTCGTGCTGTTGAAACAGTCTTTTGTACAGGCTGCAGTGCAGACAGCGGCATTGTCAGTGGGCCCGTCGGCACGCACAGCAAGTTGGGAGCTGCAGCCACTCCATGCCCAACCAAGGGCATGCCTTGTGTGCGCTGACGAGGACTGGCAAAGGCATGGACTCATGTGTTGCTGGCAGGCAGCAGCAGCACTAGTGGTGAGGGTCCCCCTGCTGCCCTTCACGGTGAGGGCAGCAGCGCGACACCTGCAGCACCAGCACAAGCGCTGCCGCATTCCAGCTGCCCTCTCCTATCGAGGCTAGACGAGGCGTGTTCGGGCATGGAGGCTCCCGCAACAAACATCAGCTAGAGCACAACACACACACCAACTGGCTGGAACCCTGGCTGGAACACTGCCACGTAGTGCTGGAACGCGCCCTGCCGGCATTGCCCAGCCGCACGCTCCATGCTGGTGACACCGCGCCTACTCCCAACCGTCAGCGCTGCACGTGGCGTGTGAATAACATTACATTACATTACATGCTCCACCCAACAAGGAGTGGGAACCCCATTCAGGAGCCAACGAGAGAATAAAGGTGTGGAGCTTCCCATGAAGATGCGCCTGCGCCGGAAAAAAAAACTGTGGAATGTTGTGAAAAAGTTGTGAGGCAGCTGCGCCCACCACTCCAATCTTAAATTGAAAAAAGGGTTAAATAAAATAAATAAAATAAAAACTGTGGAATGTGAAAAAGTTTCGAGGCGCCTGCGCCCACCACTCCGATCTTGAGCCCAGGCTTGTCCAGGCCGTGGTCCTTGTACGGCGAGAAGGTGGTGATGCCGGCACACAGCAGCGGCGCCACCCCCGCGAGGTCCAGGTTGGTGGGGATGGTGTGGGAGTGCCTGCGGGACCATACAGAGCAGCGGGTGCAGCGACAGTGGGGTTTGGCCTTTAACGCCGACGAGACCACACCACTTGATGCGACCACGAGTGTGCTGACATGTCAAACCATCTCTAGTTTACGCCAGCAACACAGCACAGGAAACGGCGCCGTTTCTGCCCCAGGGGCAAGGTCGCTGGGCATGGTCGAGGCGGGCCCTGGGAAGATCAGCATGGTTGAAGCGCACCCGACTACAGTGACGTGTCTTGCTTGGCATGGTTCCCTGTTGCACAGCCAGCCACACAAAAGCAAGATGACCTGTCCACTTCCAGCGATCGTATGCACAACTAATACCCCCCACTATGCCCCTTTGGGCACCAGGTGTGGTGCTTTGCATCTACGACACATGCCGCTGAACACACCCAGCGGCGCCCAGTGGCACGGGCTGCCGCCTTGCCTTCCAGCGCCCCACTCACGTCTCGTCCACCACCACGTGTGTGGAGTATCCGCCCTGCGCAGGCGTGCCGTCGTACAGCGTGCTGTTGTAGGTGAAGACAAGCTTGGGGCAGAAGATGTCCTCGCCCTGCTGGCACATGCTACACTCGCGGCAGCTCTGCACAAACACGCCCACGCCCGCGCGGTCTCCTGGCTTGAACTTCTTCACGTCTGAACCCACATCAGTGACGATGCCAACGATCTCGTGGCTGTTATGGGCGATCCCAGCGGCCGCAGCAGCAGCAGCAGCAGCAGCACCCGATGTGCACAGATTCATCAGGTCCTCACGAGTAGGAGGAGAGGACGAAGTGGCGTGTGATCCCAGGCACCTGACAAGCAGCCATATCTGGCAGGACTATTATCACACCTGGCAGAACCAGCAATGTGACAGCTGGAGCAACCACCCTCTGATATATTCACACATGAAGCCCTGCCGCCTCACGCAAAACCTGCTCGCAGCGACAACGATACACGCTCCACAAAACACATGCCACGCATGGCTTGCCATGCGACTGCGCCCACAGCGCTCACCCCGGCACGACGGGGTACTTGGCGGGGCCCCAGTCGCCCCTGATAGTGTGCAGGTCGCTGTGGCACATGCCTGGCAGCAGCAGCAGCAGCAGCAGCAGCATCAGCAGCAGGGTCAGGCAACACAGCAGTGCACCTGAGGCGGTCAAGTGTGAACGAAGCAAACAAGTCTGCTGTGCGTGGTGTTGATCCAGGGGTGAGCCTGCAAGCCTGGCGCTGCAGGAGTGGCGCGTCAGTGTGGCCGGCCGCACACCTGCGTGGGTGATCTTGATCATGACATCGTTCGGCTGCAGCTGTCGCCGGGTGAACTTGTAGGGGGCCAGCGTGCCGCTGCTGTCGCGGGCTGCCCAGCCCAGGCAGTTGCCATCGGGCCCCTCCACAGACGCACACTGCAGGGCATATGATGTGCAGCACTTGCTGGGAATGCCCTTGATACTGTGAACACGCGTGCCAGCACGTGAAGCAGGCTATATGATGTTCAAGAGCAAAAGTATAGTTATACAAGCAAGTAGTATGCCTGTGCAAAGTACATGTTGCGCATGTGCAATGCATGTAATGCTGACAGACCACATGTCCCGGACACACATTTCCAGCCGCTGCACTCAAAAACTTGCTCAAAGCAGCCCAGAGCTGTGGCAGCAGCGGCGTAAAACAATCACTCCAGCAATACAGAATGAGCAGTGCCTGGCTGCAAAGCAGCTTTTGTGCAATGTGAAGTTCATATAGAACTGCTCTGCCTGGCGGGGAACTTTCTCAGTCGCCTCACCTGGCTTGGCTTTGCGAAGGCCTTTGCCAGCTGCTCAAACTCAATGGCATCTGCAGCAGCAGACACGGCATATCACAGCAGCAGCAGCCAGCAGCAGCAGCAGCAGCAGCCAGCAGCCAGCAGCAGCCAGCAGCAGCAGCAGCAGCAGCAGCCAGTGTGGCTGGTTGACCACTAAGACTGGACCATAAGCCCAGCTTGTGACCTTTGGTTGCAACCAGCTGTCAACTGCATTGCACAGCTGACTTGATTGCAGGCACATCGTGCTTGTTACGCTGAGGTGCATGGTTGAGCAGGCCGTTGGTGCTGCGGGCGCTGCATGCATGCTGCGCATCATCTCATGCAGGGTGCAGCAGGATTTGCGAAGTGTGTTTGCCATGCAGTGCATTGTCAGCTGAGATGGGGGTGAACAGTAGTGTACTCGCGTCTACTGTCTATCTGCGCAGTATGCATTTACAACAACATGCGTGTGCAACAATCTATGCCAGACATCATTTTTTGCACAGCCAGATCAACGCCGCTAAGCGCACCTTTGCCTTCCACTAGACCCTTGACGGCGGTTGGGTCCCCATACACGTTTGCTCCCTTCAGCAGCGCCTATAGTTGCCATAAGATCACCCCTGTGAATACGTATGCAAGGCTTTCGAAGGCTGTCGGCGCACAATGCACACCATGTAGCTCATTACAGTTGTGAGCACCCAAGCAGCAGCGCAACATGATTGCACCATGCACAGCATACCTCGGTGTCCACGTCTTTGTCAGAGCCACCTAGCTGATGCAAAAGGGCGAACTCGCGCGGAAACTTGCGTCCTGCATCGGCAACGCTCTTCACAGCAACACGCGGCATCTTTACTGACTGCTGACGTCCAATGATGTGTTCAGAAGCAGCAGCGGGATATTGTAATCAAGCAATGGAAACCAGTATTGATAGAAAGCTTCAAATCACCGGTTATTGGTCCGATCCGGGCATGTGTCATAAACGCACGCGTCATACTCATAACCCCTCTCACACTATCAACTGCTAATCGCGGCATAACCTTGCCGAGTGGCTGGAACGCCCAGGCATGCAAGTAGCTTTGACAGTTCTTGGTATGTAGCTGGTAATTTGCTTTCACGCTTCAGCAACCCGGAATCATGCACCTTGCTTTGACATGCACATGAAGTGCTGCTCTTGATTAACTTGACTGCATAGCTACGTGCATGGCGCGATCACACCACTCAACCGCGCACAATCCGTGCGGCACAATTAACTATGTCGTCAAAGAAGAAGACTATTTGCTGCTCTGCTATCTTCGAGCTGCCAGGCAGGGGCGCCACACAACCTGCAACTGCCGCTAAGCTGGCAGTTGCACAGTGCGCGCCACCCATGCCTCGAGCAAGTGCCTGCTGCTGCTGCTGCTGCTGCTTTGCAGCTGCCATGCAAGCCTGCAGTCGTACAACCGCATTCTCCTTGGCCAGTGCCAGCACTAGCAGCGGCCCCTTCCTTGCAGCCTCCGCCTGCTTCTGACTCAGCTTCAGCACCTGCGCGAGCTGCTGCACCTGCACGAGCTGCTGCAAGCATTGCTGCTGCTGCTGTAAGCCAGCACCAGCATTCATTGCAACACCGCTCACTCGGCTTCCACATGCAGAACCATCAACACCACCCGCATGAAGCCAAGCCCCTGGGCTGGCAACCCTGACACCAGCCAGAGCAAACCCTTCCGCACGTGCTGCTTGCAGCGCCTCGCCTGCTGCTGCCCAGTCCACATCCCAGCAGCCGCCACTGCTGCTGCTGCTGCTGCTGTCACTTGGCTGGGGGCTTGGCAGAACAGCCATGCAGGTGACCTGGTTGAGGCAGCTGCTGCCAGCAGGCCAATCGATGCGCCTGCCAGCCTTCCCTGCTGCTGCTGCTGCTGCTGCTGGCTGGGCTGCTGCATGGCCAGGCAGGGTCAGAATGTTAGCTAGCTGCTGGTGCGCCGCAGTGCCTGCTGCTGGTGCTGCAGTGCATGCGTACACGCCACCGGCTGCCGTGAATCCTGCGGTTGCATGAGCGCCAGATCAGAGGCAGGGATGAGCCAATGCACGACGCCAGACGCCTACCCAGGGGGTGGCAGCGCGTTGACCATGCCAGTGACGACGGGACACCACAACTGAGAGATTGTGCGCACTAGTGCACTGGCGCGAAGCCTGCAGCAGCTGCCAGTATGTTGCAGTCGCTCCAGCCTGAACAGCACATCACTGATTGGAGACAACCTGGCTGCCAGAGACACCGCAGGTCAGCCTCACCACTGGCTGCAGCAAAAAATGCACGGGGCGGTGCCCCCTCGTATAATCACCTGATGATTCCAGCAATCGCGGCAGCCAGGCGGCAGCACTCGGCCGCACCAGCCGCAGCAGCAGCACCCCCTGCCCTGCAAGCTCTGCTGGAAGCTGCAGTGCAGCAGCCAGCTCAGCACACAGCACACTGCTGCCGGCAGCAGCAACGTCAAATGCCTCGCGGTGCAGCACCCGCAGCAGCTGCTGCAGCGCTGCCGTGTGGCTGGCAGCGGCAGCAGTGACTGCGCACAGTGCAGCGGTTGGATGAGGGGGAAGCAGCAGCTCCCAAAGGCACCCTGCTGCTGGATGCACCTGAGACGCTTTAAAGCAGTGAGCAAGTGCTGCTGCTGCTGCAACATGTGAGGCTGTGAGGCTGGCTATCGCTGCTGCTGCATTCACAGCTGTAGCATATCCTGTTGCCCAGCTGCTCGGTGTACTGCTGCCGCTTTCACTGCAGTACGTGTTTGTTGTTGATCTTGCCGCTGCTGCCGCCAGGTTAGCAGCTACTCTGGTTTGTGCATCAAGCCCACAAAGCACAGCCAGCAGCACAGGGCCCCTTGGCCCCTTCACCAGCCTGCTGCTTGCTGCCGCCGCTGCTGCCACCGGTGCTGATGGTGCTGCTGCAGCTGCAGGCTGCACCCAATCTTGCTGCTGCACCTGCACAGGCAAGTGTGCTACCAACCTCACGGCTGCAAGCTGCAGCGGTGGCACCTGTGCTGGCTCTGAAGCTCCTTCCTTACCACCATGAACTTCAGTGTGAACTTCATCAACACGCCCTGATGCACCGTGAACCTCACGGGCACCAGAGGGCAACAGCAGTCCCTGCATCATTGCCAGCGCTGCTTCCATGTCACCAGCAGGTATTGCAACAGCGACCAGCTGCTGCAGGCCATGCTGGAGGCTGATGCCTGATCTACTACGCCACCAGTGCTGCTGCTGCTGATGCTCTGTCACAACATTGAACTGCTGCTGCTGCTGCTGCTTCTGTTGCTGCCGAGCAGCATTGATCAGCTCGTCCGCCTCAAAGCTTGCAGGCATGCTGCAGCAGCTCTCCTGCAAGTGCAGCAGGTGCTGCAACTGCACAGCATCGCCAGGCAGCAAGCAGGCAGGGGTTTTTATGCTATCTTCACTGCTGCTGCTGCTGTCGTGAGAAGCGCTGCTGCTGCCGTCCCTGCTGCCGCTGCTTTGCCACAAACTTAGGGCTGCAGGGGCCGAGCTGAGCTCTTCTGGCTTTGACAAGCCGGCAAACAGCACTGGCATGCTGCTGCTGCTGCTGCTGGTTCTGCCGCTGCTGCTGCTGCTGCTGCCGCTGCTCCCACTCTGAGGTGCATCACCAGCGCCTCCTCGTGTGCTGCAGCCACCATCAGCAGCACTCATGCTGGCAGCAAACCCATCGCGAAGCATCCCAGCGCTGCACAACTCTGTGACGACAAAGCCACACCTGGCCAGATGCTGCAGTGCTGCGAGGGCACGCTGCACCTGCGTAGGGTGGGTCAGCGGCCACACTGCTGCCGTCACATCGCCACTGCAGCGGCTGTCACCGCCCCTGCCGCCTGCACCAGCGGCGTGACCAATGCGTGATTGATTTGTGGCGCTGCTGCAGGAGCTTTGCCAGTGTTCCATCACGGCAGGGAACAGCAGCAGCGCCTCCTTGATGGCTGCTGCATGATCATGCGAGCTGCTGACCAACACCTGCTCCTGCTGCTGCCGCCAGAACTGCGCGTGCAGCGACCCTGCGTCTGTCAGCACAGCCAGCTCACCAGACGGGCCAACCTGCTCAGCCCACCTGCCCACCACATCCCGGCCAGTCCCTGCCAGCAGCAGAGCCACAGTGGACCTGCCGGGCAAAGGCTTATGGGCAGGCAGCTTACCATGCCCTGGCTGTACTGCTGCGCTCACTGAGTGGTTGGCAGCGGCAGCACCTGCTGCTGCTGCTACTGCGGCTGCCTGTACATGAAAGGTGGTTGCTGCCAGCAGTGTCAGGCCGACTGCTGCTGCGCGCCGCAGCACAGCAGGCAGCAGCGAGCTGCCAGACGTGAAGGCGCCTTCCCTGATGCAGCTCACAAGCAGCTGCTGGTGTGAGCAGGCTTCAAGCGCAGTGACAGCTTCTAAGCTGCTGCTGCTGCTGCCGCTGGCAACATGAAGGCCGCACTTGGGCAAGTCGGCTGCCTGCAGTGCGGCTTCCAGCAGCTGCTCTTGCTGCTGCCTTGGCAGCCATGCCTTGGATTCACCAGGCTCTGTAGGCCAGTAGATAGCAAGCTGCAGCTGCGACGCGCTGCTGCTGCTGCTGCCGCTGCTGGGATCACTGTCGCCACACACAGGTGCATGAGGCTGTGTGTGCTGCAAGTATTGGACGCCTACCACGAGCAGGCCCAGGTGCTGCTGCAGGGTCAGCACCCTCTGCACCAGATCAGCTGCGGCTAGTGTGGTGAAGGGGCGCCAGGTCGCACCAGCAGCAGGGCTGATGCACAGCGTGCTCAGGTGCTGCTCACCCTGCTGCTCTATCGGCAGGCATGGGCTCAGCAGCAGCTGACTGGTGGTGCTGCTGTTGGTGGCGCTGCTGCTGGCGGCTTTTGTGGTGCTGCTTGCATCAGCATACGGCTGTGCCTGCTGAGGCACTGCTGCAGCTGCATATACCTGTTGCTGCTGCTGCTGCACCTCCATCAGCTCAGTTAACAATCGTGCTGCGTAGTACATGCTTCCTCTGCCTGCTGCTGCTGCCCACTGCTGGTGATGTCCGTTTCAGCTGTCCAGTTTGCTTCCGGTGCTGCTGCGGCTGCTGCTGCTGCAGCGCCACCATTAATGGCTTCCGCAACAACACCACCACCGGCTTTTGCAGCACGGCTCGCAGCACCAGCAGCAGCATTCTTATGCGGCTGCTGCTCCGTCATCTCTGCTTCTGACACGCTGCTGCTGTCGCTGTCATCACCACCGGTGTGATAATCCTCACCGCCCACAGGCTCTGCCATAGCGGCTGAAGACGCTGCTGCTGCTGCTGGTGGTGCCAGGGATGCCTGCAGCCTGCTGTGCACTGCTGCAATGCTCAAGCTGAGCTCGGCAGAGGCAGCTGTGACGGCAGGCACGTCGCCACTTGGGTGATCAGCAGCAGTGACACGCAGCTCCCCAACAGCAGCAGCCTCAACCACATTGCGGGAGCTGCTACCACAGGCGGCAGCAGGGCCTCCATCGACCGCTGCCGCATCTGCGTCTCGTCCATGGCTGCTGCTGGTGGTGCCCTCGTCTATTATGTTCATGTTGTCTTTCTCCTCCTTTGCCTGCTGCTGCTGCTGCTGCTGCTGCTGCTGCTGCTGCTGCTGCGGCTGCTGCTGCTCGTGTTGTTGGCAATGTTGTTGCCGCTGCTGCTGCTGCGGCATGGCTTCTGCTCTGCCGTTCCGTACCTGCTGCCTGAAGGCCTTCCAGTCCTCCTCACTGTCGTCACTATCAACATCATGGTCATCATCACAGCTGCTTCTGCTGCTGCTGCTGTCATCTCCCAGCCCCTCCAGGCCTTGATGCTGCTGCCACCAGCAGCGCCTGCTGCCGATGCGCTTTGCAGCTCAGCATATGTTTTGTGAACCCTGTCCTGCTGCACTGGCACGGCACAAACAGCTGCTGAGCCTGCTGCTGCTGCTAGCAGCGCTTGGGTAGCAGCAACAGTGGCTGCTGCTCCAGGGTTATGCCGTAGGTCCAGAGTTGCTGTTGGCAATGGCGCTGGCACCCAAAGCCTGCCCTGCTCAGGCTTGCCAGCTGCTGCCGCCACCTGTAGCAAGCATGGAATGCTCCCGCTCTGCTGTGCTGCCCCACGCTGCCGCTGCTGCTGCTGCTGTTGCTGCTGCCACTGCTGCTGCTGCTGCTGCTGCTGCCTGGCCCAGCGTGGCTGGTATGAGCTGTGAGTTTCTGCAAGCTTCTTCTCATGGAGCTCACCCACACCAGGGCAAGCACTGACAGCAGCAGCAGCAGCAGCAGCAGCAGCAGCAGCAGCTTTTACAGCAGATGCACTGCGGCTGATGCTGCCCGCAGCTTCGGCATGTCCCGCTGCGTCACTTTCGATTGAAGTGGCGTTGCGTGCCGCTGCCAGTCGCACGAGTAGGCCATCAAGGTCCAGCTCGTCAGCAAGCACGGCAGTGGCAGACAGCAGCAGCTGCGCAGCAGCGGCAGGGTCCCGGGTGCTGCTGGTGAGGGCTTCCTGCAAGCTGCCCGAGGTAATGCTGCTGCCTTCTTTGACTGCAGCTTCCTGGTGCTGGTGTCGTTCTCCCTCTGGTTTGTCGAGCCTGCCATGTGTGTGGATGTCATGTGCCTGCTGGTTCCCATGCAGGAGCTGCTGCTGCTGCCGCTGCTGCTGCTGCTGCTGCTGGCTCTCGCTGCCTGGCTGACCTATGTCAGCTGCTGTGCCACCAGGGACTACTTCACAACCGTTTACAGTTGTGGCTGCTGCTGGTGAGCCAGTGAGGCTGGCTCGGTTTCTGCTTGCATGCCATGTTTGTGGTGTGACGGCAGCAGCTGTGCTGGCTCCTGCACGCGACCAGCGTGACTGTCTCTGCTGGTGCTTGTTGCGGTGCTGCTGCCGTGTGTGCTGCTGCTTCTGGTGATGCTGGTGGCGGTGGTGCTGCTGCTGCTGCTCCTGGCGAGGGCGGAACTGCTGCTGCTGCTGCTGCTGCTGCTGCTGTTGCTTGTCCTGTTGAGCTGGTCTGCATTGGCAAATGTGGTGTCTGTGGCAGACTGAGTATGCCTGCTGCTGGCTGTGAGGACTGCGGCAAGCTTTGTAAGGCCAGACTGCGTTGTAACCCCTGTCAACGTGTTGGCAATGACAGAAGGTGAGACTTAGTCACAACTGTTGCAGGAGCGGCATGGTTCAAGCAGCCAATGACCTGCTGACGCTTTTTGAATTGTGCTGCAAAGGTGAACTTCAGCACAGAAGCAACGGAGACGGTGTCACAGATCACACCTTAGAGTGCAGACGATGCAGTACACTCGCCTTGTACTAGGTAGTTCAGGGCTTGAAATGTTTGAACCACTCGATTGTTTAAAAAATCAACCAAGTCAGTGCAGAGTGTTGCCATGCATGCATCAGCCAGCCTGGGTCACCAAGATGGGTGGGCCGCACACAGCTAATGAAGCTGCGTTCCCACCCACCATCAGCAGGCGCAAACAGCCCATTGATGTCATAAGGTCCTTCAGCAGCCGAGATCAGGGCATCCAGGTCCACAGGAGTGCTCCCAAACTGCTTGCTTGGCAGATACACCTCACTTCTGCTTCATCATCATCCGTGTCGCTGGTGCTAAGATGGGCGGTTGTTGGTAGCTGCATGACAGGTCACAACCCAAGATCGGCTGCTGGCACGACTGCAAACTTCTTCGTTGCCTCTGCTCAGCTGCTTGTTCCGATACTTGATGGCGGGAAACAGGGCGAGCCCACGTGACCGTTCTCACATGCGTGACGGCAAGCCAACGCAGACTTTCAATGCTACCGCCTCCATTTGTTTAGGAGGACAATTGTGCCAGACACAAGGGTTGCACACACCGACAAAATGGCGTGCACGCGTGCTGCAGGCAGCTTCACGTCTATTCTTGACTAACTGCCCTAATATATATTTCCAATCAAGATGCAACATAAACGACACCTATCGACAACGCAACTCTGTGCAACAAAACCTGCTAGAGCCTCGTTATGCCACTTCACCCTACACCTGATGCCTCAGATTTCAAGGCACCAGAGCTTTGCGTACATTCAGTGATGTGCGTACGCGTGTGTTTGGCTGATTGTTCACACTCTTAAGCCGTGCTTGCTTCACGCAAACCCACAGTACTTCTGTCGTTCGTGCACAGCACTTGCCTGCCAGATCGCCAAACCATCACAAAAAAGCTATGCTTCCCCGACCATCAAACCACTCAAAGGCCCTCGGGCCGGGCGTGGCTGGCCCAGAGCTGGCAGTTGCAACATCAGCAGTGCAGGCAGGGCCCCCTAAGGCCAGCGCGCAGCAGCCGCTGTCCGGCGGGGATTCTTTTATGGTGGACCCGCATTGCATAGCTGATCCAGCCCGTCAGCACACGCAGTACCCTTATGTGACAGGCACATCAGTGCTGGGCATTAAGTACAAGGATGGGGTGCTGGTTGCCTGCGACATGCTGGGTGCGTATGGGTCCACAAAGCGCTACAAGAGCGTAGAGCGTATCAAGAAGGTCAACGACCACGTCATGATAGCAGCTAGTGGCGAGCTGAGTGATTTCCAGCACTTGATGAAGCTGCTGGATGAGCTGACAACAGATGACTTCAGGTGGGGGTGCTGCAGCTGCTGTGAGGAGGCAGCACCTGCTGGCAGGATCATGCTGTGCAATGCTTGCTGGTTCGCACTTCATCGTTGCTGAGCATTTCAGGTGTCCTAGGGTGCGACATTGGTTTGTGCATGGCTTCGGCGGGGTTGATTTGAGCTGACGAGGAGCAGGCATGCAGACAGCGTCGGCAGCAGCGTGGCATGCACGTCAAGATGAGACGGGGCTCAACAGCAACAAGCAGCAGCAGAACACTGATCAGCAGCATACTTGTGTGCTTGCAGCATAATGTGCCTTGCAGCATCAGTGCCAGCAACAGGAGCGCAGGAGCAGCTTGTACACAGCTGCAACCGGAGAATGCATGCATGCATGCAAGTGATTTTGCTGATGACAGCACAGCAGTGTTGCTGCGGGAATGGCACCAGTGTCAACTTCTGCCCTGCAGCTTCTCACTGCCTTTACACATGTTGGCTTTTACACAAGTCAGCGAGCTTGTGTGGGACGTGTGTCACATCAGCGCTCCTATGTGTTGCTGTGGCCAGGTGCACTGCTTTGAGCGCTGCCGTACACCTGCTGCTGCTGCTGCTGATGCTGTTGGTGCGTGTCCTGCAGGGCGGATGACGGCATCAGCCTGGGCCCTCAGGAGGTGTACGCCTACCTGTGCCGCGTGATGTACAACCGCCGCAACAAATTTGACCCGCTGTGGAACTCGCTCGTCGTGGCAGGCGTGGAGCCACCACACGCAGGCGCATCGTCAGAGGTGTGCGGCTCAGCTGTGCACCTGGCATGCGCAGGATCGGCAGCGGCAGCTGCTGTCACAAGTATTCAGGGCTGGGCATGCAACAGCAACAACAGCAGCAGCAGAGCAGTATGCATGCGTTGCTTGGATGTGGCCGGACCTACCTCCCCGGATGTTCCAGCCCCACGCCCCTCCCCCGGCTCAACCCACAACACGTTTATGGACCCTGTGTTCACTGCAAGTTAGTGGGATGCCGCCTCTGCCCCCAGCACGTTGCTGGTTATGAGCAGGCCTGGAAGGGGACAACGCGTCTTTCCACTGGTTGGCTGTCAACTCGCTTTCGGACCATAAATCTGCATGTCCACCCATCATGCTGCTGCGGCTGCTGCTGCTGGCTGCTCTTGCAGGATGTCGCCACTGCCTCCAGCACTTTCCTGGGCATGGTGGGCATGATCGGCACACATTACAGCGACAGCCACGTCACCACAGGCTTCGCCAACCACCTGGCCCGGCCGCTGTTCAGGGAGAAGCAGGCAGATGACATGACGAGGAGGCAGCAGTAGAGCTCATGCACGAGGCACTGCGCGTGTGCTACTACAGGCAAGGGCTCAGGGTTGAGTGACATATGTTCTGGCCATACAGTGTAGTTGCAAGCAGTAGCTGTCAACTCAAGAGCTAGACATGTGCTAGGTGGCAGCAGTAGGGGTGATGTCACTGGCGCTGTGCATGGGCTTCTCCAGATAAGGTTGCAGGGTGTTGTGGGACAACTGTTGTTGGTTGTAACAATCAGTCATTTCTGGCACTGCGCGTGTGCGGCTATATGGGGGTGCAAAGAAGCGTGCGTGAGGGGGTTGTGGGGTGTGTGTCTGTAAGATCGTTATGTGTTCAAATGGGATTTGGGGCAACATTGGTGAGTAGGCAGCATGAGAGCTGGTGGCACCAGCCGTTGCGCGTGTGCTAGTGCAGGTAAGCGTTCAAGGGGAGTTGAGAGCGACTTGGGGTTGCAAGTGATGCGTATTGGAGTGTGCCACGATGATGATGGTCGGGAAACATCATGCAGAAGCCATAATTTTTTTTGCACGACACACTGCGCATGCCAGGTCAAGCCTTTTTTCAAATTATTTCAGTTGAGCCCTCTGCCTTGCGTTCACTTGTTGTGCGGTTGCCCTGCTGCACATGGCAACGGCACAAGCTGCTGCGCTGTGAAGTGCATGGCCAGCACACACCTCATGTCAAGCCTGCTGACACACCATGTGGCTGCGCTTCATTGCTGCTTGCTGCTTGCTGCCCCCTGCAGGGACAAGCAGAGCATGAACAAGTTCCAGCTGGCCAAGGTGACCAAGGAGGGCGTGAGCATCAGCGAGCCGTACGCGCTGGACGTGAAGTGGGACTACAAATGTTCAGCCAGCCAACAAAGTGGGCCGTGGGCGCGTGGTGACGCCGCTGCGCAGCAGCACAGCAGTGCAGCAGCACGGCACATGGTGGTGCTGCACAGCAGCAGTGCGGCAGCAAACTGCGGTGCGCAGCGCTGCTGCTATGCCAAGCCAATGCTGGTGCAGGGTTGCATGTTAGAAGAGGATGAGTGCTCAGAGCTGGACGTGCAGGTGGACAGTGAAGTTGTGGGCGCTCAAATGCACGTTGAGATCTCAAGCGCAGTGCTTCCAGCACAGCATACATGAAAGTTGCACAGCGGCAGGGATGATGCGTGGGTTTTTGCAGCAGGTTTAACCGAGTTAAAGGTGCAGCCAGGTGACAAAGCGGGCTGTGGAGGAGCTGGCACTCTGTTCTGAACTACCATGCTGGCAGGCTGTCTTGCTGCAGTTGTAGCTGTCTCTGGAGGTGGTTTCTCTTTGTGCAGGGTTGTTTGCATACGCTTGGTATGCCCACCTCCATGCTCGCAGAGTGGTGTGTTGGCTGTCAGGGATGGTTTGCACACTCTTAAGAGATCAGCTGCTGCTAAAAGTCTTGTTGTCAGCAGATTGGACTGTTCTCAGCTGAACTCATTGCACACGTAGCACCTGCACAACCTGGCGCTGGCAGCTGTTTTGACGGCATGCACAGTCACTTAGTGCACCCAAATGGGGCTAGGCAGGCAGCGCAGCACTATATCAATTTGACTTGCCGAGTGTGGCAAATGGTGTCTGCTTTTCCTTGCTTTGTTTCCCTAGCTTGGTTACAGGGGGCTTTTTCGTGCTGCTGATTACAGTTCATTTGCTGAGTGTGGTGCTCCCGCCAGGGTAGCGGGTTGAAGCAGTTTCAGGTGCTTGAAACACCTGTGCCGTCCTTTTTCGTTAAGCACGAGAGCTTGTACCGGGTCAGTTTCGTCGTAACACACGTGTACTTGACAGCAGCTGGCAACAATACAAGGTGCCGTGGTTGCTCGCATCATGTCGGATCAGCCTTCAGTCCTTGAGTGTACAATTTTCGTGCCACCAATCACCAACAACTCGCTCTGTTGGGCTCCCATGTTCAGCAACAACACATACTGAAAGCAAACCGATCATAAACGTTTGTTTGTGCAAGTTAACAGTGAACTTACAGTCATAGCACGTGCGGGACCAGCAGACTCTGCAGTCATTCACTTACCACAGTAGCTCAGCCATGGCACTCGCAAAACAGTCTGGCATCGCTGCCCCATGCCGAGGCAAAACAGCAACTGTTAGACCCTTTACAGTGCGTCGTTCAGCGCCGGTGGCAAGCAGGAGACGCATGACCTGCCAGTCTCAGGCTCAGGGCAGTGTGCTTGCCTCGGAGGCCTTCGCACCGCTGCTGCCCCTTGACGGTATGCTTCTCCCTACATTGGCGTTCAAGCACCTTTAGCTTTACATTTGAATGCCCTGCGCGTCTGCTGCACGGTTCCTGGGTGATCCAGCAGTCTTCATGCAGCAGTGGTGCTGCTCCTCTCAGCCATCTGGTGCTTCACCGACTCATCTGCTCTCACGGTTGTGCCTACCTTGCTGCCTTGCCCTCTGTTGCCCTGCTGATGGCACCGGTTGGCACCCGCAGACAACTATGAGTCAGCACACTCGTTCTCCGACTTTGCCAACTGGCTGGTGCCTGGCACGCTGCTGGTGGGTCGGTACCCTTACGTAGAGCCCAGCAGGTGCAAGACGTACCAGCAGGGGGAGCAGAAGCTGGACCAGATTCTGAAGGCAGGCATCACCACCTTCATGTCTCTGCAGGTGCGGGACAGGCTGAACCAGCACAGCAAGCATGTTTAGGATCGAACCAGTCTCTACCCTGCTATGTTGAGGTCAAGCAGCTGCTTGTTGGAGTGCACAAGCTGTCATGTGTAGCTGCGACGTTTGAGTAGATGGCAAGGCAGCATGTTCATGTTGCAGGACGAAGTGCCTCCTTCTCGCAGTGTTTACTCTTGCGAACTTGCCATTTACTGGCGTTACTGCCTTCAATGATGGCAAGTGCTGTGTCCGCTGCTCATCACCGGTTGCACAACTGCATATGCTGTTTGATGTGTGGCCGGAGGTGCATGCTGAGGCATCCATGCAACTGCACGGTGCGACCCTTCCCTGGGACACGGCCTCAATATCCAGAGTCAAAACTTGGACACATTCTCAAATTGCTGGCTGGCCACCGTTTGCTGTGTTACGCCCTTGCAGGCTGAGGTGCCAGCTCAGACGGCAATGCAGCTGCGTGGCATGAACGGCTTCATGCCTTACAAGTCAGCAGCAGAGCTCATCAAGCACTCCATGGTCGGGTGAGGCCCCAGGCTTGCGAGAGTGGGCCTGCTGCATGAGATTTGGAGCTGCCTTTGCCTTGTATGCTTCGAGCACCACCACACGGTGAACAGCAGCGTTGTATTCTCAAGTCGAAGTCGGTGCAGGTCTTCAAAGCAACGTGGGGTGGGGGGAGCAAGCAGCGCACAGGGCGCCGGCCGCTCAGCAGTTTTGTTGGGTCGCTGTAGTGCTGCCTGGTGCGGCAGCAGTGCAGCCAGTCAAGCACTCCATGGCAGGGTGAGCGCTCAAGTCGAACCTGGCAGCAGTTGAACATCAAAACCTGGACTGCTGCATATTGGCATTCAAAGGTGGCAGGAGTTGCACGGCAGAACTGCTGTTCAAGCTTACTCAAATTGGATGACCAACCAGCGCACACCAATTGCCAAGCTGCTGAGTAATGAGCCGTGTTCACATTGTTATACTTGTCAGCAGCAAATGGGTCGCTGACGGGTCCAAATTGTTGCTTGAGCCCAAAACGCGTCAGCTCAGCTGCAGAGGCCCATCATCAACCCCGCGTTCTTCCACTTGGGTTCAGCATGCAGCAAAGCTGCTTGGGCACAGACTGGTTTGGAGTGCCTGCCAGCGCCTTGCCATGCAAGATGAGAGGTGCAGCACACTCTGTGCTCTGAGCATGAGCTCTGCCGCGGCTCTTCAATGTGCTGGTGCAAGTGTGGAGGCCACTCGTTGCGTGAGATGCCTCTGCCACCTCACCCACGCTGCTGCTGCTGCTGGCGCTTGCCTCCTTGCCACCTGCGCCTGATGGTTGTGACATAAGAGTTACGTTGTACCACCAGTTGATTGAAAACCTGCACCTTCTGTGTTCCTCTTGCTGCTGCTGCTGCTGCTGCTGCTGCTGCTGCTGCTGCCGCTGGTCCCCCTGCCTGCAGGCCTCCCCCCTCCGACCTGATGAACGGGCTGCGCACGCCAGAGCTGGACCGCTACCTGCCACCCAGGGTGAGCGTGCTTTCATCTCACTATTGCAACCCAAACAAACGCAGCGAGTCTGTGGCCCTCGCCAGGTTGATGCAGCTCAAAAGAGGCCACAACAGAACTGGGGCAGTCGTGTTGGTTTTGGCAGTGCGTTGCAATGGCCGTGGTGCTGTGGGCCATATCAGTCAGCAATTTCCCTCTGGTGGTCAGGGGGTAGCAGCGTCTGAGTTGTTTGCCATTGCTGTTGATAGACACAGATGTTGAGACCTCGTGAACTCAGCATGTGAGTGCTGTTTAAAGTCTGCATTCACAATGCCCACATGTTGCTTGCCTTGCTTGATTGCAACACAGTGCAGGGAACTGCCAGCAGGTAACTTGTGGTTCAGGTGTGTACGCACACCCCATGCTACCGGCGGTGTGACACATGGTCCAGGTGGGCTGTACAGATGCTGGGGTCATTTCACTGCTGTTGACTTTGCTGTTGGTGCTGGTACTGCTGCTGGCTGCTGCTGCTGCTGCTGCTGCTGCTGCAGCACAAGCCCGCCAACGAGGCATACGTCGCGTATGCTGCGCGTGAGGCGCTGGAGTTTGCGCACAGCCCCATCGAAGACCTAGGGGTGCCAGGGGAACGCCAGTGAGTGCCGCCTGATTTTTCTTTCAAGGGCGACACGTGTCTTGCCTGGTGTGTTCCTGCTGTCCCGCCGGTCTGGTGGCTTGGCCGTGCGCCTGTGTCTTGCCTGCCAGGGGGTGCAGGCGCCAGGCTTGCCCAGCGACTGAAGCAACCCACCTTATACACATTAGTGAGACAGCAAACCACCGCGCTGCTGCTGCTATTGCTGCCGCCAGGCTTGAGGAGATCATTGCCGACATGCAGCGGCGCATTGAGCAGGGCGAGGTGCTGTACGTGCACTGCTGGGGGGGCGGGGGCGCGTGGGCCTCGTCGGCGCTTGCTTCCTGGCAGCGACCTACAAGTGAGCGTGTTCTTATTGTTTTTGTGTAGCACAATGCTTCTTCAGGTTGACTCATGCATGGTGTGACATTGGAAGGTCTTTTGAGTGCCGTGGCTGCAGTGCAGTGCGTGCCTGTGCGTGTGTGGTGTGCTTGTGCGGATGGAGTGGGCGCGGTTATGTCGCTTGCTGGCAGCAGCATGCCAGCGCGCATGGTCTGGAGTGCACCTGCTTGCTGGTGTGTGAGGTATTCGCTTCTGATGGCGGGTTTGGTATTGCGTGCAGTCCAAAACAGTAGTTGGTAATGTGACCATGCGTTGGAGCATGTGCTGTGCCCAAGTTGTGCGCAAGGGTAGTGCGCACCGCAGCGCGCTGCTCGCAGCATCAAAGCAACCACATTTCAAACGAACCATCACAGGCCTCTGCTGCGCATGAAGCAGCTTCTGCTTGTCTCCTCCCATCCTGCAGCCATTTGCTCGGCATGTTAATTCGGCCGCGGCGTGACATCATGCTGCTGCTGCTGCTGCTGCTGCTCTGCTGCTGCAGCTTGTCAGCCGAGGAAGCGCTGGAGCGTGTGCAGCGTGCGTTTGACACGCGCAAGGACAACGAGCGCCGCAGCCCGGAGACGGGCGAGCAGCACACCATGGTGCGCAGCTTGTGGCGTCACACGGCAGCAGGCAGGCGGGCAGCCTGCACCCGGGCCAAGAGTGAGCACGCAGCATGCAGGGCAGGGTGGGCAGCAGGCCGGCAAGTGCGGGTGTGGGATCATCACGCAGATCCCTGCAGCCTGGCGGCCTCACCAGCAGGGCATGAGCCGGCAGCATGCGGGGCAGGAGCAGCAGCACACCGGCAAGTGGTTGTGGGTCACGCAGATCTGGGCAGGCCGGCAGCCTGCACCTGTTGGGCATGGGTTGGGCACAGTCTTGCGGCAGATTCAGCCGCAGGCCAGCATGCAGCCAGGCAAGTATGATGGCATCGCACACCAGCAGGCAGGCAGCAAGCTGTGCCCTGAGTTGGCCATTGGGCAGGCGGCGCTGTGTCTGTTGCAAAGCTCATAAGGAGCGTGCAGCAAACTCAAGTGCGTCGGTTTGCTGGGCTGGCGGGACAGGCAGGCAGGCTCTGGATCAGTAGAGCTTGTGCCTGGTGCTTGCTGCAAAGCCTATGTGGGCATTATTCATGTATAAGGCTGAGCAGTGGTGTTTAAACAAACTGGCACATGACTGGCATCCTTCTTTGCTTGCATCAGTGCTGGTTTTATATGACAGCATGGGTGTCCACAGGCAGGTCAGAGCTATGCTTAACTCAGGTCAGACAACCATTGTCTGCGATGCATTGCATTGCAAGGCTTACATATCTGATTGTTTCACGACTGTGCTACTTGTATGGTGCACGCTGTCTGTTGCTGCTGCAGTGTTGCATACAGCAGCTCAGTGTGATTGAGATGTGCAGCATGTCTTCTTGCAATCCTTATCAGTGTGCTGTTGTCGACCAGCACGTGGCGCATAGCTCCAATGTTTGGCATGTTGGTGCCAGACGCCACCACTATGCATTCCGACATAAAAGCTGAATTACCATTTTCCTGGTCAAATACGTATTTTTGGTGTTATGTGGTCAAGGCGTACATGAGCAGGCAGGTTGCCCTGGCGTATTCATGGCAAGTTGGCTAGCCCAGCAGCAGCCTGCTGCGGCATGACAGCAGCAGTACGTAACAGAGTGACGTTGATACACAAGTTGCCAACGTGACCTGAAATACTTCAAACGCGCAAGTTGTATGGGGAAACAGATGAACAATCGAACGCACACGAACAAGTGCGCGCTCTGAGATCACCAGCTGTTCTTCGCTTCTGTTCTTTGATCACTGTTGGTCGCCGATCAATCACAGCTAACGCTGAAATGGATGCGCTGTTTCAAGATATCATGTCTGTATACAGCTGTCAACCGCCCAGCACACTGCGACCGTCAGCTCTGCTGGTGACCTTTGTCATAGCCTTGCCCCACTTCCTCTATGCCTTCATTTGGTTCAAACCGGATCAATGGCGCAACTTGTTCCCCAAGAACCCAGTAGACGCATTTGCAACAGCTGCATTGATCGGGAAGGGTGAGTGCTAGCCTGCAGCAGCAGCAGCAGCAGCAACTCAGCAGCACCGTACAATGGGCAGCAACTGCGGCAACCATGTGTCTGTATCTCTTGAATGCTTTATTCATCCTCGTTGAGCTTATACTACGTGCTTTGCAATCTCAACAGATGTATAGCAGCATGCCCAAACCCTGGCCACTGCTGCCACAACAGTCACCCTCCTGGTTGATCTCAATTGCCCCCTGCTGTTGTCGCTCCCCGCCTTCGTCTCACTTCAACACCATTATGTACCCAATTTGGTTGCCTGCAGTGCTGCAGTTTACGGCCGTTCTGCTGTGGTTTGCTAGTCTGCGGCCATCTGGTCTGTGCCTGGATTTCTCCGCCATCTCGCTGCTGCAGTGGCTGGCGTTCCTGCTGCTGCTGTGCTATGGCCAGTCCCTCAACATTGGCATATTCCAGGTGAGGTGCAGCGGTGGCATTCAGCAGTCAGCAGTCACATTGCAACAATGCCGTTTGCTATGCTTGCTTACTGTGCTGGCAGCACAGCGAGCATAAGGTAGAGTTTGTCAAAATGCATGCTACGGCTGGTATGTAAGAATTTGTTCATGTCAGGTACTTATGTACTACGTTTACCATTCAGCGTTGGCCTATGCTGTACCTGCACAGCAGTTGTGGGGGTGAGGTTGAGCCTACAGCTGACATGCTACGGCTAGTTTTCAGTTTTACCTCCTGTCAGGCATGCTGCGTGTTTGAGGATCCGGTGTGGTTGTGGCACGCCTCTACATCTATCTTGACCTGCTGATTATGACATGACAGCAGGACAGAGACCCGGACCCACAGCCAGGGTGGCACGTGCCTCAGTCTGGCCTGTGCGTCCTGCATTGAAAAGCTTTGCCTGCTACCTTCTGAACTGCAGAATTTATACGCGACATAGTAGTGAGTACTGATCAAGTTCCATTCTCCCTTGCCTCTTCCTGCTCATGAAAAACTCGCATCCCTGCCTCACCTATTGTGTTGGCACATGGTGTGCCTGTTCTCTGCCGCCCGATGCTCCTCAGGCCATCGGCCACGACGGTGTATACTATGGCTTCAAGCTGGGCAAAGTCATTCCTTGGGTGAACGGCTGGCCGTTCGACACAGTGTCTCACCCGCAGTATGTGGGGTCTGTTCTGTCGGTCTGGGCCATGGTGGCGCTCGTGTGGGGCCAGGCGCCACAAGCAGCGCTGGTGGTTTTGGCAGGGTATTGGACGCTGGTGTACGTGGTCACGGCACTGCAGGAACAGTACTTGTGAGGAGGAGCAGCAGCAGCAGCAGCGGCAGCAGCATGATCATCACAGCTCCAGCTGTTGCTGCCGGGTCGTGCAGTCTGTGGAGGCTCCTGGCACTGCTGCTGGCGTTTGTGCTGAGCTGCTTACTGCAACAATTTTCTGCTGGACACTGGTGGAACTGGTGGCAGCGCTACAGGACCAGCGCCCGTGAGCAGCAGCGGCACAAAGGAGCAGCAGGAGCAGCATGCGCCGCAGACGCTTCGAGGCTGCTGGCCGTGCTGCTGGCGGATATACAGTGTGGGGCTGCACAGTGTCTACATGCCTGCGGATCATGGAGTGTTGCTGCAGCTAGCAGCAAGTCACTACTCAGCTTCGTGCCAACTGACGGATGTGCCATCTTTTGGAGACTGTCACAACAGCACTGCTGGCTTGCGCAGCAAAGGAAGGAGTGCTGCGCCGTGCACTGTGCCATTTTCCAGAACTCTGTTAAACGGTTCTTCAACCGACTGGTTGTCGCAGCATGCATGCGCAGATGTGTGGGCATGGTTTCAGGCGCGCCCTGCAGCCCTGACAGGGCATCTTTCAGCATGGTGACTCAGCAGTTGTGAACTGACCTGTGGTTCAGCAACTGATTGCCCAAACTTGCACGATGTCGAGGATGTCGTGGGTAGCACTTTAGTAGACAATAACGTAGCTGTAGCGTACAACAAGGACGCAGCTGCAAGACCGCGGTTCTTCACCCATCGCCTGTCGAACAGGCAGGAGGAAAATAATAGCATTCTAAGTAGTCTCTGCTTTCGCACCTCCCGCAGTCAGCAATATACGAACGGTTACATACCAGCACTCGTGATCACAGACCATCAGTTTCCGGTGCGCTCGTGTGTTCCAGTGCAGAGATGCAGCACCATCACGTGCTATGCCAAGGCTGGAGAAGCAGGCGAGCAGCTTGCACCGCAATAGTTCATACAAGTTTGGCTGTGTACGAACGGGGATGCAGCAATTGAGTCAATGCGTGGTCACCTTAGCTGCTGCTCCACTGCAGCTCAACTGCAGCAGCAGAAGCGGCAGCATGGCCATTGCCGAACATGTGCCTTGCAGCTGAGCACATCAATCACAGCGGACTTCAAAACCTCCAGGTGTACTGAATAGGTCCAACTTTGCTCAACAGCAGCAGCTGTTGCCAACATCACTCTGTGTGTGGCAGTCTATGCAGGCCATTTGCAACACCGCAGCTGCTGCGGCAACACAGGCCCACACAGCAGCACCAGCGGCAGCACCGGCAGCAACTGGCATGCTTTGCATCAAGCAGCAGCGTTGGAGCTGAAGAAGCCAAGCGGCTGATAGAGCGGGAGGGGTACAAGATCCTAGATGTACGGTCAGCCAGGGATTATGACGACAAACACATCACCAAGCCTGCTAGGTGCAGCATCAACGCCCCCGTTGTTATGAACGACAATGTGACACCCAACACACGGTTCCTAGCAGAGGTACGCTACAAATATTCTTTCTAGAGGCAGCACACCAATCACGCACATTTGGCAGTGGCTGTGCAGCTTCACCCCATGCAGACTGCATGCCCCACGATGTGACAACTCCATCCCTGTCAGACTTGACAGGCGGCAGCACCAGTCACAATGTGGCGTCTGTTGGTGTGACGCATGGCGGCGTGCTGTACAGTGTTCGTGCGAGAGGTTGCCTGCGCTCATGCACTGCAAGTGCGTGCAAGGAGGTGTGCTGGTCTGTCTGATGGCCGTCTCACGGATCCCTGTACTTTGCAGGTTGCAGCACAGGTGTCCAAGGCTACCAAGTTGCTAGTGGTGAGCAGGCGACAGCGTTCCAGCACCAGCAAGCAGCAGCCAAGCAGCAGCAGCAGCAGCAGCAAGGGTCACCAGCGTGTCGCAGCGTGACTACGCGCCAGGCTGTGCAGAGCCGCATCTGGCGTCCTGTTGCTGCAGGGCAGCCATGAAACTTTTCCTGCAGTGACTAATGCACGCATCCATTGCTCTAAGTGCAACCCCAGCAGCAGGTGGAGGGGTCGCCGGGTCTGGTGGCACGCGCCACAGCTACCCCAGCCCCACATTGCACGTGTGGTGCAGCCCTGCATATATGGCAATGTAACATTGTCATAAGAGTCGTGCAATGTGACATCGCCATGCAAGCCGTGCTCACTTGCTCGCATTGCGCTGCACGCTTGCATGCTGCCTGTGCAGATGTGTGCCGATGGTGGGACGCTGAGTGAAGCAGCGCTGCAGCAGCTTGCTGAGTCTGCGTACTCGGGGGCGGTGCGGCTGGAGGGAGGCTATGCAGGGTGGAGCGAGGTGAATGAGCCGGCAACATGTTGTTGCCTAGACATTTCTGTGGAAGTTGAAAGGATCCGGGAGTGGGGATCACTTTCCTTCATATATGCTCTACTGGTGTTCATGCCAACGTCTGCAACGCGAAAACATTCGGTGCACCTACGCAGCTGTGACCTGTTTGCTGCCGGCCCTGTGGCTGTAGCTGTTGTCAGTTTGTGTTACGAGAACCCGATGTCAAATGCAAGTCAGGAACGCGTCGTGTGACAGTACCGGGAGCACACAAGTCAATGCGAACTATGCCTGTCAGCTGTGCATTCATCAACAACAGTCCTACTCCACAGCTCACTCCCACCTGTGCCAGCCTTTGGCTCTCACAGCAGCTGTCACTGTGCCGTCGCCAGCCAGCCATGCGTACATCCGCTGCAACTGATGGCAACACCATGTCTGCTGCTCTTCCAACCAACCCTGCAGGTGTGGTCGCCCAGCGGCAAGCGGCGGCCGCCACCAGGGCGTTGGGTGTCCACAGGCAAGCCTCGTCAGCTGACGCTGCTTGTTCAGCCTCTACAATGCACCTTGCCGAAGTCCTGAGTGACGCTACCCGGCAGACCATGCATGCGCGATGCGCATCCAGCCAAAGAGCAGACGGCAGTGCATTCGCCTGTTGAGCACCTCAGCATGTTGATATGCTGTGCGTGCTGCTCCTGTGGTGTTTGCTGCCAGGCAAGGAGGCGCTCAAGAGTGGCCTGAACATCCCTGGTGTGGCCGAGTCGTACGACGAGGGCGGCAACCTGACCAGCGCTCGCTGGGCAAAGGGCCTGCGGGAAGGGGAGCAGCTGCCACCGTCTTCATGGTGAACAGCATGCAGATGGGTGACGGATAGAACGCTTCAGTGGCGCCGCGGCAACTTCAAGGTATAGGTGTCGGGACCGCTGATTGCGGAGAGAATGGCCGATTGCCACCTCCACATTCGCCAACGCTTAGAGACTGCTGGATCGGTTTGGACGTCACCATGGTTGTGCCATGCAGTGAGGCGTCATGACTCAGTGATCCTGTTGCAGTTGCAGCAATGGCCGGCCGCTGGCTCGACTGACACACCCTCTGTCAAGGAGACACCGTCACAGTGGTGCTTCTGTTCCAACTCAATCAACTGCGTCACGTTACAAATGCATGCATGTAACAATGCATTTTGCATATGTGTCCCACAGCTTAGCCAGCATCATGCTCGGGGCGCTGCTTGTGCTGGCAAACCATAGTGGTTACGTGTCGCAGTCCGGCAGTTACATGGGTTACCCATGATGTGCAACGAAGTCGCCAAGGCAACTCGTCGCAACGACGTATGCGGCAGCCCTCACGAGAGACGAAACGTCACAGTTATGGTTGGAGCATCAAAAGCAGGCGTGAGCAACGGGCCATGCTTATGGCCAGCTGAGCGGTGTCGTCATTGTGAACACATGGCTGTTTGTGGTGCACCGCAGAAACAGGCTGCGCGCTGCCAACGTCAGGCTGCTCATTTTGGTGGAGGTGGGAATCTGCCGGTTGCAGAGCACCCTGGTGATGCGGCAGCGGCGGCAGCAGCAGGAGCATGTACATGCGCATGTACACAACCACAAAAGGAAGCAGGTTACAAATGTTGCTGCCCCCGCTGTACACATTTCCTGATAGCACCACATGCACATGTGGCTGTGTTGTTCTGTATGCTCATTGCTGTAGCACACTTGGTGATATTCAGTACAGCTCGAGTCCTAACAACCCCAAAGCCGCTTTGCATGGCATGCACCAGCTAACCACCACATTGTGGTACACCATCGGCCAGGCATTCTAGAATCAGTGTCTGATCAGTGTCTGACTCAGTGCGCCGCGTGTTTCTAATGGTACCTGGCTTATGCAGTTCACTGGCTTGATCTTGTGGGCGACCACGCAGTAAGATAACATGCAAGTTGTTGAATTGTGCAATTATTTCGCATCATCCAATAACCAGCTCCGGCCAGGCCCAGCTTGCATGCGTTCGTTCTGTAGGAAGTTAGGGTTAAACTTTCCGCATCTTTTGATTGCATTGTGATGATTCTGCTCGATGGTTGTAGAAAGACAACGGCAGCTCCGCACGGCCCGGCGGATCCAGCTGGGGCTAGCCGACCCTTGCTCCTGTATCAGACAAAAGGCAGCATCGTGTTCTTGCATCTTGAATTTAGACGCCATGTAGAACAAGATTGCTGCCAAGTATCAAGATTGTTGCCATCTGGCAGAGATTGGTACAAGAGAAGCAAGATGCCACCGCTTGTGAACACGCATGCGTTCATCGAGTGTCCTAAGAACCACCCAAGCTATAACTCGGAGTATTGTTGCGAATACTTCAGGAAAACTTGGTAAGCTGCTGACTGTGCAAACGTGCTCCCACATGGTTCCGGCGCGGTGCGGTCGCTCACAGCAGGCAGCGGCACCACCGGCCCTCACACAACCTAGATAAACTCGAGCAGCGATTAAAAAAAATTTGTATGCGCTGCAGGTGGAAGGCATGGTCCCCTATGCACCTGGCGGGATGTCACTGGTGACAGACTGGGAGGAGCTGACAGACATCGGGCCTTGCTGGGGAGCGGCAAAAGGCTTCGGCCGCACTAAAGTCTACTACAAAGTCATCAACTTTGGATGGGTGGCAGACGGACGCAAGCGCATTGGAAACTACAACAAAGCAGCAGCAAGCAGCAGCAAGCCCATCAAGTCTGCTGCGCTGTACATCCCGGGTAAGTGAGGCTTTCCTTGTGTGTGGAGCTGCCCAGCAGCATGCATTGGCGCTACAGGAACCCATAGATCAGGGCAGCGCTTGCTCTCACAGAAATGCCAGCATTGAGGGCACGTTGCTGTCTCCAGTGCACTCGCCCTTGAACTGCGGCAGTCTAGCCCAGGTTGGCTCATGCTTTGTCAATCTGGACAATTTCTCTCTGCCCCGCCTCCAGCTGTACCGTCTTGGACAGCAGTAACTCACCACAGATCGCTGCATTGCTGCTGCTTGCAGAGACCCATGATGTGGTGACCATTGATGACCTGGGTGATGGCTGCTTGTATGTCTTTGACAGCCTGCTGCAGCCTGGTGATGTGCAGGCAAAGCTGCTGCCTCCACACATGAAGAAGATCATCTTCCAGCCACCAGGCCCCCGCAGCACGGTGAGTGGGGCTTGCAGGAACTTGCAGGGCTTGTGGCAACATGCCAGCTACGCCTGGGTTCAGGCATGCAGCCTGCGATCATCGCATGCTTTGTTCTACCACTCAGGCATGACCAGCACTGCCAGAACACCAAGCATCCCCATGCATGTAGGTGACAACATGCAGCTGCAGACAGTTGAGCAGTGCATGCATGTCCCTGAAGTGCTGCTGGCCGCGCTCAGCATCGTTGCACACCGCCACGATGCCCGCCTCCATGATTGCTCAACTGCATGTGCGCTGCTGCTGCGCTGCCTGCAGGCTGACATGCAGCGCTGTCGCCACAAGGGTGTGTCGCTGGGTCACCTGCATGACGCCCCTTTGCACCAGGAGCCCATGTACTTCCGCTTCAACGGAGTCGTCACCGTCGTGGGGCAGACCGGCCGTACCTACAGCCCGCATGGCGCGCTCACACACGACCTGGTGAGGCAGGCCGCTGGCCAGGCCCCGCCAACTTCACCAGCCACGAGCTGCGCAACCAGGTGAGCTTTCAGTTGTGTTTGGTGTTATCGTTGCTGCATGTATGTACGTGTGTGCCTTGCCGCCCCACGTTTGCTAGGCGGGCCACTGGCCTCGACCATTAGCAGCCATTTATGGCATAGTGGATGGCCTGCAGGTGCAGCACATGGATGCCTGTTGTGTGATGTGCCTCTCTGCTCTGCATGCGTGTGTTCTGCTTCGCCTTGGTGTGTGTGTGCAGGTGGTGTCCCCACTCGCAAGTGTGCAGTGCCTCAGACTGTGTGTCTGAGGCTCCCTGTCGCACCGCTGCTGTTGTGTCCTCCCCTCCCCTGCAGGTGCTAGAGGAGATTGACATCGGCTCCTTGGAAGGGTTGGTGATGCTCCAGGCAGACCGGATGCGGGACAACCCATAGCAGCGTCAACGCTTCCTGGAAGTGATGCGCACTGCTGGTGCCAGCGGCTTGGTCCCAGAGCTGAGCCGCTGGGCAAGCCTGCCATTGGTGGACAACAGCAGCAACCTCTGCAGGCCAGGCAAGAGGCGCAAGCTGGCCAAAGTGGTGCCACAGGTGGGCCTTGGCAGGAGACTGCTCCTGCACATGATGTCGGCAGTTGCTGCTGTTGGCAAAGCAAGCAGATACGATACCTGGCACAGCCAGTGCATGCATGCCGCCCAACTGTCTCATTATTCATTCATGGTGCTTTGTGTGTCTGTGAGTGGTGCCAGGTGTAGCTTGATACAGCAACACAGAGCTGCACACCTTGACAAGCTGTTTGCTGTCCTGCAGTTGCCTGGCAACACAGCAGCCGCGCCAGTTGCTGAGCCTGCCAATGATGAGGCAGCTGCAGCGGGCGTTGTGGGCGACACGAACACCTGCAAGCACCACAGCAGCAGCAGTGCAGCAGGTGCTGCCAGCAGCAGTGCAGGCCCTCGCGCCATGCTGGGTGCTGCCGCTGGCTTGCTGGCCCTGAGTGCAGCTAAGGAGGATGCAGCAGCAGCAGCAGGCTACGTGATGGATGTTGGCGGTGGATGAGTGGTATGGGGTCAGCAGCGCATGGGCAGACCTGGGTGTGCTTGCCGGCCCTGGTGCGGTCAGCCTGCTCGTCGGCACAGTGTAGGCAGCGCTGGCAGCCTGCTAGCTCTGAAGCGGCAGCAAGCTGCCGCCACGAGAGGTTTGGGCTGGCTTAAGGGTGCACAGCTCAAGTTGGGTGAGCGATTGGGCTGCAGAGGGCAGCATGCGAGGGACATGGGGCCTTTATTGTACATTGCATAATGCTGGATGGCTGGTCTTCTAGTGAGCATCGTTTGGTGATGGTGCTGGGAGCATTGCACGTCTCGCCATTTGGTGGTACAATTTGGGTTTAACAGCGCATAACACATGCAGTTGCAAGGTGAGGTTATTGGTCATGTAGCACTGGATTTGTTCCCTCAATCTCCACCAAATTGAGAATTTTCTTTTTTCAATGGGGCTGCTCAGTCCATAGATTGCAGACGCATGTGCGGGGGTTGGGTGCAAACAGACTCTTTACTTTTTTTCACAAGGCCGAACAGCAAACGATAGCACACGTTGCCAATGAGCCTGTATTCTTAAACCAAACACCCAACAGTGGGCTGTGGCGGGTGCACTGGCTATAGGCAGGCACAGATCTGTGCATGTGTTAAGGCTGGATTGTAACAACCAACAGCAGCGCACAGCAACAGCACAATGCTGCCACTTCCACACTACATTCATGTCAGGGTCAAAGGGTGCAGTCAGGCGATACACTCAAGGCTGTTGCTCTTGTGGTGGCTGGCTTCATATCTTGTCCCGCACGTCTTATTGCTGGAGCAACTCACCAGTGATCTCGCTGTTCAATTTCACTCTAGTACCTCCACATGACAACAGGGTGTTTGGCTCAAAATTCGAGCCGCAGCTGCAGCAGTGTAGCAGGAGCCTTCCCATGGGCTCCCCTGCCCTGCATTCACTTTGGTTGCATGCCACGGCTGTGTGAGTGGGGCTGCTTGTTGTGCTCTGCTGCGCTTTAGCTGTGCCGCTGCATGCACTGTTGTTGGTGCTGTGCTGTTTCAACTGGCAGTTGCTGTATGAGGATGCTGTAGCAACAGCACTGCATTTGCGTGTGTCGCTGTGTGCACACAGCTAAATTTGCTGCGTTTTGCTTCAGCTGGTGTGTCCTGCTACCCTTTCACAAGGTGTGCGTGGGCTGCCTGCCAGCTACGCAATAATGAGTCAGCCAGCGGTTCAGCTACCCACTCTTTGCTGAACCATTTGGTGTATATGCTTGCGGCTTCTCTTGCAGCCGTCGCGGCGAGCAGCTAGCTGCCCGTTGGATGGGCTTGAAACAGTACATTCCTGCGTTGCCAGTGCTGTGCACTATCACATGTGTGCACTTGAAAGTGGCATTGTCACTATGGCCCGCTTCACGTGTTCTTGCAGTACAGCTACAAATGAAGTACCTGCCCTGCTGACATTTGTGCTGGTACATCTGCCCTACATTGTGCCAGTAGTATCGTCATATCATCATCATCATCATCATCATCATCATCATCATCATCATCATCATCATCATCATCATCATCATCATCATCATCATCATCATCATCATCATCATCATCATCATCATCATCATCATCATCATCATCATCATCATCATCATCATCATCATCATCATCATCATCATCATCATCATCATCATCATCATCATCATCATCATCATCATCATCATCATCATCATTTATTTCAACATCCAGAGGGCGTCAATACGTTAGTACGTGTCCAAAAATGCTCCTCAAAGGCAAGCTGAAATTAATGATGCGACATTGTGTTTGAAAAGGTGCTGCGTAGGTGATGCTGTTGCCTAGCATCCGTACACCAATCTCAAGCAGTTCATCATGCCAGTGACTGGCAAGGTCCTGCAACACAGGTACTGTTTTGCCACACAAGGAGTTTTGGGGCATTGGAGTCAAGTGGGCACATTCAGGGCACCGTTAACGCTGCATAATACATGGCAGCATCACACACCCATCGACATGTCGGTGTACACCCGCAATAGTGAAAACAGTGTGATGCAGGAAAACATGGCATCAGGCAAGGCAGCCTGCCTGTTGCAGCTGCACAACCGCGATAAAACACATACACTTCCGCTGCTGCAAAACGCACAGCATCACCTGCGTCAAGCCGGCACAACCGTGGCACTAATGTACTGTTGACGCTGAAAAATGCATGGCACCAACAAACATCCAATGAAACCTGGACTAGTGAACACAGTACAGGCTAGGATGAAAAGGCATGAAGCAAGGCAGCCTGCCTGTTGAGCTGCACAACAGTAATAAAACACAAACACCCCTAGGCCTGCTGCTGCACTACGTCGTGGCACAACGCACAGCATGAACCACACTTGGAAAAGGCCTGCGTCTCATGAGACGGATGATCATCCGCTGAGTGGCACGCATGCAGATTGCTAGACAAAAGCGCACAAAAGGAACTTGTTTACTAAGTTCTGCTCTCGGTTATTGCGTGCTGCACGTGCACATCGTTCAACCACAAGTAACAGTGTTGCCAAGATGGCGCTGTCAACGCATCACGCACACAACTTCATTGCTACCAAGGTAAGCACTCAGCAGGCTTTAGTTTCACCCCCCCCCCCCCCCCCAAGCAACCATACAACACCTCAGGCACCAATTGAGGTAGCCAGGCGCTGGCTGCGCAGCCAGCCTGGCATGCCGGCAACCACCTGGTACCCTCACTCGATATGCACAGCAAGCCTGTAGCAGGCCGCTAAGTCCTAGGCCTTGGTTGAGCATTGCTCCTGATTGAGGAGAGAGGAGTTGATTGAGGAGAGTTACATGGGTGTGCACGTTGGAAACGGAACACTTCGAGGACTGCAGCGCGCAGGACACGAGAATAAACCACAAAAAGCCTCAGAGAAGCAATTTGCAGTTTCCTCACCCAAAATAACACAAACTCTGCGCAGAGAAAAATCATCAGGACGGAACAAAAAGGTGTCAACGTCAGCGAAATAGGATTGGAACATGCAGACATGGCAACAACTAGCAGGTACTGGGCACCTCGGTGCTCCTGCTTCAGGTGTTGAAGACATTGTACAACATGATGATCAACATGATCATAACTCTCTGCTACTAGAACGCGCACAAAGCAACAGCATAACCCGCAGCGCCGTGGCACCACAGGCACCTGCCACTCTACTGATGTGTCTGGCAAGGCCACACCCCTGGCAATGGCACCTGCCCAACACACCTACTGGCTGACACAGGCTGCATGAGAGTACTAACAGCACAAGACATGCAACCACATGTAGCAAAACGGATCAAAGAGCAGAGGATGCAAGAAATAACCCCAATTCATGCTATGACGCAGAGGCCAAGTCCCTTCTTGGTGCTAGCTGCAGCCGGCCTTCAACCACGCGTAAAAAGGGGTGATCAGCTGGCACAATATCCAGCCAGGTCAAGGGTGCCGCCTTGATGACTATGAAGTCAACCAGCAGCTCCCAAAACCTAGCCACCGCCGCCTTCTTCTTCGTCTGCACCAGCTCATCAAGCTCCTGCTGTCGCCGCTGCTGAAGCTGTAGCTGCTGCTGCTCTCTGTGCTGCCTCACTGCCTCATTATGAGCCAGTTGCGCAGCTGAGGGAGTAGCAGGCTGCAACAACTGAGTGATAAGCTGCTGGTCAGCAGGTGGCGCCCGGGCAGGGCCACCTGCTGGATTGCTCCCTGATTGAGGAGAGTTACATGGGTGTGCACGTTGGAAACGGAACACTTCGAGGACTGCAGCGCGCAGGACACGAGAATAAACCACAAAAAGCCTCAGAGAAGCAATTTGCAGTTTCCTCACCCAAAATAACACAAACTCTGCGCAGAGAAAAATCATCAGGACGGAACAAAAAGGTGTCAACGTCAGCGAAATAGGATTGGAACATGCAGACATGGCAACAACTAGCAGGTACTGGGCACCTCGGTGCTCCTGCTTCAGGTGTTGAAGACATTGTACAACATGATGATCAACATGATCATAACTCTCTGCTACTAGAACGCGCACAAAGCAACAGCATAACCCGCAGCGCCGTGGCACCACAGGCACCTGCCACTCTACTGATGTGTCTGGCAAGGCCACACCCCTGGCAATGGCACCTGCCCAACACACCTACTGGCTGACACAGGCTGCATGAGAGTACTAACAGCACAAGACATGCAACCACATGTAGCAAAACGGATCAAAGAGCAGAGGATGCAAGAAATAACCCCAATGCTCCCTTAAAGAAGAAGGGGTTACAAGGTGCGTTCAAGCAGCTACGCCGCAACGGGCACCAGAGTTGAAAAGATTGCTAAAAGCCCAATGCTCCCGAAAGAAAGGTGTGCGGGTCCGGGATTTCAAGCACTGCAGTGCGCAGTACACGACCTTTGAATGGTCTACCCAGACTCCTCTCCTCTCCGGGTAAGGGGTAAACCACCGAAACCCCCCTACCACTCGATTGGGCGACAACGTGGGTGGGCCGCACCAATGAGCCGCTCGAGTATTTTTGAGCGCTTTCGACTTCAGCGAGGTTCGAACCCGAGACCTCGAGATTAGGAGCCAGGCTCTCTAACCACTGAGCCACGTGTTTAACGTCCCGCCGGACGGCTCCCGGGTTCGAACTGGGCACTGCCTGGCTACGGTCTATATGGATGAGACTCCCTCTCCAGGCAACCGGTTTTGGGGTCGAGTCGTTACATTGGTAGCTGAGACAGGTCGGCCACCTTAGCGGAAAGGTTAGAGGTGAACTCTCGAAACCGTACGCGGGTGGCAGATCAAAAGTACACGGTTCGACTCCCGAGGAAGTCGAACGGAATGTTCCCTTCGGTGATCGAATTGGTGGGACCAATTCGAGAGAAGGTGGGGAGGAGTGTAGCAGGCCGCTAAGTCCTAGGCCTTGGTTGAGCATTGCTCCCGGGTTCGAACTGGGCACTGCCTGGCTACGGTCTATATGCCTGAGACTCCCTCTCCAGGCAACCGGTTTTGGGGTCGAGTCGTTACAAAGCCCCAAAAATCTAAACAAAGATGACGATTGCCACGCAGTGCACAACCAGAACTGGCAGGCACTTGCAGGCATAGAAGAAACCAAATTCACATAAGTCGATGATATATATACTGAAACCGTCAGCCTAGAGGGGCGACTCGAATCCTCCGGAGAAAGACAGCAACCGGCGCGGCCGCGCCATTGGAGTGTGGTTCAAGATCAAAACGTACGTGCCAGTTCAAGTTGTATGACACATTAGCATAGCTATGAAACATTACGATTCGGATACTTTATCCACGGCGGATCTTTGGTACCACCGCGAGCAACACCATGGGAAGGGATTACCGAGATCCAGCACTGCTCAGTACACGTTGTACGACAGCTCGCAGTAACGACATTTGAATTCATTCTTATAGGCGCTATTGGCTTGATGCTGTATTGACAACAGCTCGCAGTAACGTCATACAAATGGTCGTTGCCGACAGTCCGCAGTACACATACATAGGGCTGCCCCCAGCTGGGGTGTTATGGGTTTAATTTTTTACTGTTAGTTTGTGAAACTATGTTGGTAGCTACATGGATGCGTCACTGGACTCAACACCGGCACGTACGTTTTCACTAACAGCCCATTGGCGCGGCTGCGCGGGGTGCTGTTCTTACGACTGGTCGCTCCACTGGGCTACCAGGTTGAGCGACGTTCATACCTGCAGATAATTGCTGCAATCCGATACGGTGGGTATCCCTACCGGTTGTGTGACCGCTGCGAGCGACACTTGAGCCAGGGAGCACAGACATCTGAAACTGCTCATACAACGACATCTCGCAGTCAAAACTCGGCCTGAGCTCAGGCTGTCCCGAGGGGTGTCTTCGAGTTCTTGCTGTACTGTTGATTGGCACCATGCTCCTGCTCATCATGGCATATTCATCATCGTAATCACCATTGTCACCATCATGATGGCAGTGTTACCCGTGATGAACGTGATTACCGTGCTGTAAGGAGAGTGTGATATGTAGCATGTCCTTTGTGCAGCCAGCCAGATGTCCCAGTGACAAGGGTTGCACCAGGTGATCTCAGTGGCAACCAACGCCAGAGGCTTCCAAAGCCGCTGTTTACACCGGTCACCAGCAGGCTGCAGCAGCGCAGGCTGTCACCCCACTGAGAGCACACACTGCAGCCGCGTACTCTGCTGCCAGCGCCACCAAGCTCTGCAACCAACAGGTACCATGGTGGCCAGGTGCACATGTCCTTGCAGTTTTGCAACAGCCACCTCTCCTACCAGCAATCCCTGACTCGCGTGCTGCAGAGCAGCAGCCCACAGATGCTTTTGCATGCAACCAGCATGAAGCCCCAGACTAGCATGCATGCTTCTATGTACAGCTGCAGTATACCTGCACAAATATCCCGCAGGACGTGCTCACATCATACAAAACAACTTGATCAAGCTGACAGCTTACGCCTGCACTCCCCTGGCTCTCATCTTCGTCAAAAAGTGTGCCAAATTCGTAAGGGAGACACCGCAATCAACACTGAACAAACAAGCACAGCCGTGCACTGCGGAGGTGTGGCTGGTTGCGCACTGCTTGCAAGCGGAACACATGCGCAGCATGTATTAGCATGCCTGTTCAGCAAGCCCTCTGGTATTTTTGGAGTTCAAGTAAAGTAACTCCCAACCCCTTGCTTCATCACAGCAACCACCACGGCAACCGCCACACAAACCTTGTGACACAAGACCACACAGAAGCACCATGCAGAAGCATGCAAAACAGGCGTTTTCAAGTCAAACGTTTGCCTAAAGCACACCCACGACCACAGCTCTTAGCAACACATATTTTTGCAGTCACACACTCATAGTGGCAATCAAGGATGTGCAGAGCTCGTAAGCAAATGCAAACACTCATAATTGCGCCTGACTCCAGCCTGCCACCTACAGCAGCAAAGTTGGGCACTGCTGCTGCTGCTGCTACTGCCAGCATCCATGCTTCCCGACCTTCGGTCTCTCTGCTCACATCCCCTGGCACAATCAACTTCCAAGGCATCCATAACAGCTGTATGCAGATGCACAAGCCGCTACCCTTATACAATAGGGTCGGCTGTGCAGCACCAGAGCAAGGCGCACCCATTTGTAGCACACAACATGCATTACTGAAAGTGGCAAGGGCACAACAGGCACACTTTCACTGCACATTTGTACTTGGGCGCCAAGGCTCAATTCCTGCTGTGTGCACAGGAGGAGGGGGGGTGGAATTCCTTGCACAACAGCGTCGCACGTGCCTGCAGATGGTCCTGCTGCATCGGCCATACTGCCACAGAGCGTGGCCCCACCAACAAAGGAGGCGGCTTTGCAGCTGAGATGCTGATAGCCGCATGCTGTTCATGAGACAGGATTGCAATCCAAAACTGCTGTGCCTGATGCAAGCAAGGAACTGATGCGCAGGCGGCGCTGATGCTCCTGCAGCAAAGTCTGCTGCTGCCGTCCTTTGCAACGCTGACACCAAGGCGACAGCCCGCATGTGTATGTATACAGCATGCACCCACACCCTGCGCTACATACAGACAATCTAGGTACAAGGAAACGCTCTGAGCCGCTCTTAAAGCCACAATGTTGGGTGTATGGGCTCGTTCAAAGCATTGGTCCTGTCCTGCGTCCACGGGCACACCTGTCACCTGCAGCACACTTCTTTCCAGTCCCTTTCGTGTCAAAGACCACCCCCACAACCCGCCCTCGCGTAGAACTAGATGCTGCCAATGTCCCCCAGTCACACTGACGTGTCACAACACACACAAGTTCGATACAGCCGCATGCCGTACGCGTCAGTGCACCCCTCCATGACGGCCGGCGTTGCCGCTGTTGTCCTCATCGTCACTGCTGCTGCTGTCGCCGCGGCTGTCAAATCCCAGCAGCTCAGGTGCCACATGCACCCCCAGCAACAACCCAGCAGCAGCGCCAGCAGTGACGGCCGCATGGCTCTGCAGACTCAAGCCAGCACCACCACTACGGATGTAAGCAGGTGTGTCAGCACCAGTCCAAAGCGCACCGCCAGGCCCCTGAAGAGCCTTTGCTGCAAAACCTAGGCCCTGCTGCACACTTGCTTGCACCTTCTGCTGGTAGCTGCCCCGGGACGCTTCGAGCTGCTGCTGCTGCGGGTGCTGCGTCAGCTGCTGTGCCGCTGCACGTGCAGCGGCAGACGCCTGGAACGCAGCAATCTCCTCCTCGGTCAGGCCCCATTCCTCGTCGTCATCGGATTCAACAGACGTCCACCCCAGTGACCGCAGGAACGCCTCCTCCTCGGCCGGCACGTCCCACATCGTGGCGCCCGAGCTGCCGCTGCTACTGCTGCGGCTGCTGCTGCTGCTGCTGTTGCTGCGCACGCAGTGGCTGCTGTCCTGGGCCCCGCCTTGCTGCTGCTGTTGCTGCTCAGGCTTGTGGTGGTGTGCATGCTGCTGCTCACTCTCTTGCTGCGCATTCTGGTCCGCGCCATGCTGTGCACTGCCGGTGTCCTGCTGCTGTTCTGTGCAGCCGGCAGTCTCTGCTGTACACCCTGCATGGCCTGCACCAGCTGCACAGGGATCCGCAGAAGCCTCTGCCAGCTGCTGCTGCTCCTGGCTGTTGCTGGCATCCACTGCATCGTCCTGCCCAGCCGCAGCTGCTGCTGCAGCTGCAGGTGCTTTGGCAGTGGCACCCAAGATGCCTGCCGCACCGCCAGCAGCAGCAACCTCAACTGCCCGCTGTGCTGCTGGTGGCTCTGCTGTTGCTGCAGCTTCACTGCCGCCGCTTGCCCCAGCACTGATGCTGCTGCCAGTACTCTGGTCCAATATGCCGCTGCTGCTGCTGCTTGTTTTCCGCCGCAGCACTGCAAAGAAGCTGTTGCGGTCGCGCAGCTGCTGCTCTCCCGCACCTGCCGACCCCACCCCACCGCTCAGCTTACACTGCTGGCCAGCGCTACCACCACCAGCACCACCACCAGCAGCACGACGGCCAGCAGCAGGCGACATGACTGCAGCAGCAGCTGCAGCACCAGCAGCAGACGGGACAGGTGACAGCCCAGGCAGCCCCAACCCTGCAGCACCAGCTGCATGCGCATCTCCGCTGACCGGACTTGTCAGTGACAGCACGCCTGGCCTGCGCCACGCAGCGACGCTGCCTGCTGCAGCTGCACACGTGCCACTGCTGTCCTGCTGCTCACTGCTGCTGCTGTGGCCAAGCTTCAGCAGTGGCGCGTACCCTGTGGGGGACTGCAGCTCAGTAGATCGAGCACGGCCAGCAGCACCAGCGGCAGCAGCGGCCGCAGCCGCACCGCCAGCTGCAGCCCGGGGACCAACAGCACTCGCTGCTGGTGCATCTGCCAAGCGCAAGCTGTTCGTAGCAGGTGCAGTGCGCGCGCTGCTGCTGCTGCTGCCGTGCTTTGTTTTGGAGCCCGGCAGCAACGGCACTAGCATCTTGCTCTGTCGTCGCTGGGCCTCGACATGGGGGCCCACTGCCGCGCCGCCAGCAACAGCCTGTTTCACTGTGTCAGCTAGACTCTGTTGCTGCTGCTGTTGCTGCTGATGTTGTTGCGGACTTGGCAGACTCTCTCCTGCAGCTGCTGCGGTCGGGGCAGCAACAGCATCACCGCTGCCATCAGCAGGCCTGTCTGGCACCGGCGCGCGGGCAGCTGCAGCTGCAGCTGCACTGCCGCTGCCAGCTTCGACACTGCTGGGCTGGGCAGCGCTGCCGCCCGCAGCACGCACAGCACGCTCCCCGACGTCCTCCCGCTCACCCCTGCTGATGCCGCGGTTTCCGGCGCCCGCTGCTGCTGCTGCTGCTGGTGCTGCCGGTGCTGCTGCTGCTGCTGCTGCAGGCACGTCTGCCAGCTTGGACGTCCAGCCAGCTGAGGCGCGCGAGGCCAGGAAGCCCTGCTTGTAGGGCGCCAGGCTGGGCATGTAGTGCTCGGGGGAGCCCTGCCTGCCATTGCTGCTGGTGCGGCTGCTGTGCGGGGAGCTGCTGCGGTTGCCCGCGCTGCCGCTGGCAGCAGCCAGGCTGGGGAAGCCGTGCGGGCTGGTCAGGTCCAGCTGCAGCGCCCACAGCACAGAATGCATATGGCGGTTGCGCGTGGCGGGCCAGCACAGGCACAGCGTGCAACAGCAGCAGCGGACAGCAGGCAGGTGTGAGCGTAGGGAGGACAGGCCCTGCTGCACAGACTCGGCGTCATGTGCACGACATGCCCGGCATAGCGAGGCTCCAACAGCAGCTTTGAAAGGCTGTGACGCACGCGGCATGCCGTGCGCATTTCTTTGCAGATGACGCCCTGACGACATGCCATGCAGAGAAGTGACCACATGGCTCTGTTTCGGTGGTGGCCAAACAATACATCATTTGTACTTTACTGCGTCTTGCGTGCCTTGCTGCCTGTAAGAGGCATTCACATGGCTCGCCCAAGCATGCACATCCACTGCTGTAATTGCTGCAAAGGCTTCTCCTCCCTGACGCGAGTGCAGCCTGCCGCTGCCAAGCACCAGCTGCGCCTCACCTTGCGAGCAGAAGGACCTGCATGCGTCCTGCCGCTGGAGGAGCTGTCTCTCCACTGCAGCCTTTCATCCGCAGCGCTGCTGCCTAATCTTTCACTGAGGGACCGCTGCATCCCATTGACGCCCGGTTGCCCAGGTCCATGTCCATTACCATCGGCACTGCCGGCAGCCGCAGCGGCCCCTCGTGCAGCACTGCCGCTGCCATTGGCACCCGACAGGCCACGGCCATGGCTTCTTGAGCTGCCAAACGGCCTTTCCTGCAATCGCTCGACGTGCACCAAGCCCCTACCACCGGTGGCACTGCTGCGCTGGTGGTGGCCCCCCTGGCGAAGCTGCTGCTGCTGCCATCACCTCCCCTGCTACTGCCGTCAGCACCAGCGTGCCGTTGCCGCTGGGGACTCCAGGCGCTGCTGCTGCTGCCCCTAGGGCGCTCCTCGCTGCGGCTTGTTGTGAGCAGCGTAGAGACGCCTTGGGAGGCGCTGCTGCTGCGCGGCTGCTGGCTGTGATGCTGTAGCCGGGGGCTGTCTGGTGTCAGGAAGCCCCTGCTGCTGCCTCCGTTGCTGCTGCGCGCCTGGCGGCCTGCCTCACGCAAACCTGTGGTGTGATGTGGTGTGATTTGGTGTGACGCGGTGTGATTTGGTGAGATGAGGAGACCGCAAGTGTAGCTGTTTGTTGACGAAAACTTGGCAACATGCAGTAGCAAACAGGGCGCATGCTCGCTGAGGTGCAGCTGGCATGCAATGCACAGCGTGCAACTGCATCAGCTGACAGCTTCGTTGGTGGACATGTCGCAGCAGGAGCCATGCGCTGCACACCGCGCAACCGAGCTTGCAATGCACCCCTCTAATAGCATATGAATTGCCAGTCTCGTGCCGCATACACACAGCTGCTTGTGTGGTCCGCATGGAGCGTAGCAAACCTTCAGCAATGCTGGTACGTCTCGAGCAAGCAGTCAAGTAGCAGAGGCGGCTGCAAAAGCATGTGCTGCATAGCAGAATGCGCATCAAGTCAGAGCACACCTGCCAGAGTGCCTGGAGATAGCAGGCCTGCTCCATATGCTTTATGGGTAAGCCATTCTGGCTTCAGCAGGTCGTCTTCGCCAGCCATGGCCCCTCAAGGGCCCTTCCACTGACGAAACGCCTCGTTGTGCTGTCGTTGCAGAGTGCAGGAGACTAGTGCAGAGGGGCTGCTGCTGCACTGGGGTGTATCGCCACAGCCGCTGCAGCGTGTCCTGCTGCTGTTCAAGGCCCTTTATAAAGCTAAATCAACCAAACAGCACGGGGGTTCAGGCTGCCGCTGGACCAACCACAGTTGAGGACACCTTCACCTGTGGAGGGAGCTTGGAACGAAAGTAGAACCTGCTGGACCTCTGCAAGTCGAAGCGCGTCAAACAGTTTGTGTTTTCTATGACCACTTTAAAATCGCAAGAAATACTGCGGCACAGAGCACAAAGCGAGGATGGAGACTTTTGACCTCCAAGCACAGAGCAGAACAGCAGGGTAATATACACTTAAATTGTAGCAAACCAATGCTACGGCAGCATCGAATGCCTGAGACATGAAGTCGCACTTGCAGTGTTGCGGACGAATGACAAGTTGGAGCATGCACGGTGGATTTCAAGCACGTCCACATCACTTTTCGTGTTTACAAATTTAGGATTGACACTGGTGGACGTGTGCTGAGATCCACCACGATGATGCTCACCTTGCCCGCTTCACTCAGCACCAGGCTCCATGCAGCACACAAGCCCTTTGCGGCCGGTAGCTGCTGCCCTGCTTCACGTCACGGCCTTTGGAAACCACAGCAATGCCGCAGGCCGGTTATGGTGCTGGCTAGTGCCAATGACAGCCTGGCCCTGTTCTCACCTTCAAAGGTGCTGGCAGTGCTGGCTTGTGCAGCAATCTTGGTCCTGGAGGCAGTATAGCAGCTCAGCCCTTTTTTCTACATGCAGGTCAATCTGTTTTTGAGGGTAGTGAGGCGCAGGGAAGATGGCTATCATGATTTGGCATCTCTTTTCCATGTAAGCACCTGCAACTGTGCTGGACTGTGGTATGTTGCCCCACTTGAAAGCAGTAAATCACCCCTGCATCAGCCAGTTAGTCATTCAATGCCCATCAAGGGAGGATGCTGCAACAGGACCCGTGGAAGTACCTTCTGCAACATCAACTAGGTTGTCCGCAATGGAGCCCTGCCGCAGCAGCAGCTGAGGCCCTGTCAGACAGCAACGCTGAATGTGCCTGGACACGTCTGCCAAGTGCTGCCGCCGCCCAACACTACATGCCATAACGCCATCACCTGCCATGCACCTGATAAGAAGGGTTACTGCATGGCAGTTGTTAAACCATATTGTGACTTTGTCTTGCATGGCAGGTGATCGACCTGGGTGATGACATGCACTTCACCCAGCTGCCGGCGGGGGCCACTGCCGACAAGCTGGTGTGCAGCGACCCCACCATCCCACACGATGACAGCAACCTGGTCATCAAGGTGTGCAGCAGCAGCAGCAGCAGCAGCGGTGGCAGGAGCAGCATCAAGTGGCGGCGGCAGCGTGATGGTTATGGCACGTGTCCATCAGAATATCAGTTCTTCTTGATCAACACTGCAAAGACAACATTGTGAACATGCTGTGGTGGATGTGCAGCAGATCATTGCCCCTAGTTTCAGTCCTGCAGGCACTTAGCTACACCACTCAGACACTCAATTTAAGAAGAGCACATGCAGTGAGCATCGGTTGCAGGCCAATTGTGACATTGCACATATGGCTGCTGCACGCCTGTCATTCGCTTCTGCTGCTGTCAGGCTCTCAACCTATTCAGGCGCAAGACGGGCAGCCAGGCATACTTTGAAGTGACACTAGAGAAGCGGGTACCACACGGTGCGCAGCAAAGGGCACGCGCACAGCACAGCCGCCCTTGCAGCATCACTGCAGGGGTTGCAGCTGCACGCACACCGCAGGGCGGTGGCGCTGCGCGACAGGTTGCATGAGTCCAGGCCGCACACGACCTGTGCCGCTGCTAGGGGCATCAGCAGCAGTGCAGCAGACTCTGCTGCCTGGCAGGCAATGTGACATCAGGCAGAGCCGTCTTCATGCTCAACTGCACGATGCTAGTGCGGCAGGTCTGTGCCGTCTCCGCCCAGCACTGTGTGCTCACCTGCCAAGCTGCCCTTGTGCAAGTGCATGCCTACCTCCTCTGAAAGGTGCCAACTGCACGGCAACATGCGCTGTGATGTGCTGTGTCCTGCTCTGCTGTCGCTCTGCAGGTGCTGGCCTTGGCGGCGGCAGCGGCAACGCCGCCACCACCCTGTTTGCTGCCAACGAGCTCACAGGCCGTCCAGCCAGCAATGCGCAGCTGCTGGAGTGGTCGGGCGACATCGGCAGCGACATAAGCGTCTTCTTCTCAAACGGCGCAGCCTACTGCACAGGCCGCGGCGAAGTCGTGGATGATGTACCGCCGCCGCTGCCGCTTGACACACCCATGCTGCTGGTGAAGCCTCCGGTCGGCCTGTCAACGCCCATGATCTTCAAGTCTCTGGATCTGAACCGGCGCAGCACTGCAGATCCCCTGCAGCTGCTAGCTGGCATGACGCAGGCCGGCAAGATCAGCCCAGAGCTGTGTGTGAACGATTTAGAGCAGCCCGCGTTCAACAACTTGCCGGAGCTGCTGCAGCTGAAGCAGCGGCTGATCAAGGAGGGAGGTGACGCATTTGACGCGGTGTTCATGACAGGCAGCGGCAGTACAATTGTGTGTGTAGGTGATGACACTGCGCCGCAGTTCCTGAGTGAAGAGCAGTACCAGCAGCTGTTTGTATCGCCAGCGAGGCTGATCGTGAGGCAGCCAGGCGCATGGTACCAGCACTCCAGCAAAGCAGCGGCAGCAGCAGTGCCAGCAGCAGCTGCTGCCAGCTAGCTCGCACCAGCTTGTTTGGCTATGCATATGGAGCTGTGGGTAGTCGTGTCCTTGCCTGTTTGTGGCATGGCCATTGCAGCAGCAATGGCTGCAATGGTTGCAATGATCAAACCCTCTGTAGTTGGGTTTTCTCTTGTATTCTCAACGGCTCGGCCACTGGCTTGGCAAGGGTTCCTACATTGCGGCATCATACGCGACCACGTGTGGCGACCATGCAACAGTGTTGCTGAACTTCACCCGGAACATGATGTTCCTTATGATACAGAACTGGCAGTTGCTGATGTTCACCCAGAACCTTATCCACAGTTTCATGGTTTGGATGCTACACGACGCCCGATATGAATCGACCTGTCCTCTCAGTCCTGACCGTCAGAACTGTCATCTATGCCACATCATCACAAGAGGGGCGGCCGGATCAGGCTCTCTGGGGCACCAGCCTAGTAACGAGCCCCCTGCCGCTGCCTTTTCTACGTTTGCTTCAGGTGATGATTTGCGCAGGAAGGTTGAAGGTTGGGCAGCCCTCTTACCTGTGCACCCTGTACGCGGAAGGGTTGGTGCCCCCGAAGCAACTACTCTGGACTTGGATGCTTGCAACGTGTTCATCAGTACAACCACTGGCCGCTGGCAGCGGCGCAGCACAGTGGGTGGAGCCAGCTTTTGCTTACATGCGCAGCCTTGCATGCAGGGGTCGGGTGACACTGCTGGCTTGCTTGCTTTTATGCTGCTGCATTAGCGTGCTGTCTCTTTTGACATCATCATTGCCGTGCCTAGCACGACATTAGTGTTACATGGTCGACCACCGTCCTATATTTTGCCTGCCGTGTGAAAGGACACGCCACTAGCATGCAGTACACTGGCAGCCCACCCAACCCCCCGCATGAAAGCCAATGACTGCTGCTGCTCATGCAAGCAACGCGGACCACCCATTGTAAAGGATGCTGGCGCCACTGATGACATGTAGAAAGCAGCTGTCCATGTACGACAGGCTCATCAGGCACAAATTACCACAGCCATATTGGTCAGCAGCACTGCCAGTTCCACTGGTGGCAATGGTCAAATTAGTGAGCCCCCGGCTCCTCAGCCTGAGCCTCCTTTGCATGCCGCCGTCCCACATGACATCCCACCATCACTGTGCCTAGCCGCCAACCTCAGTCTCATCACCCCTGGCACCTGGCGGCTCTCAGCTATCAGGCTGCGAGCCCAGCTGTCGATCTTCTCACCCCAGCTCAAGCCCCTGCGGTTGGCATTCAGTCCTGCTGCACATCCCCCTGCTGCTGCTGCTGCTGCTGCTGCTGCTGCTGCTGCTGCTGCTGCTGCTGCTGCCAGCAGTTTGGTGCGTCTGAGGCTTTGCTTCCTGCTTTCTGGCTGACACCCCTGGCAGCTGCAGGCGATGCTGCATCGCTGTACAGAGAGGCGCCTCTGCTGACACCGCGGCTGCTGCCACCCTCCGTTGGCAGGCACCCCTCACACGAGCCAGGCATCATCATCATCATCATCATCATCATCATCATCATCATCATCATCATCATCATCATCATCATCATCATCATCATCATCATCATCATCATCATCATCATCATCATCATCATCATCATCATCATCATCATCATCATCATCATCTTCATCATCATATTACCCATTCAAGCCATAGCATCAGCGCCATCGGCCCCGCGCCCCACCGGGGCGGAAAGAGAAGGGAGCACTGCTCCAGAATGTTTGCAAGCATTGCGCACATCCCAAGACTTGACAAGAAAAGCAGCAATACTTGGTGACACCATCCGACATCTTCCAGAACTGCCCCAAATATCATCAGATACAAAACGCAACACCTTGATTGACGAATCAGCCATGCAGCCAGGCACTGTGCCACTGACGCTGCCTCGGATCACTGGCAGGACTAAACCTGGACAGCAGCATAAGCGGGTCTGCTGCAGCAGCAGGGTCCACGCAAGAGCTCAGGGACGGCTTGCCAGCGGCAAGTACTGCCAGTGATGTGTTACTAGCAGAAGGCCATTCAGTCCCCACAAACTCTCGCCTTGCAGGCATTCCTTGACAACATGGATGCTGCATCCCTGCAGTGAGATGCGCGCCTGCAGCATCAGGCATCACAATGGTCATCCGTGCGGCGCATGCGATGAACCTGAAATGACAACATCTGTGGAGCACAGCTGGTTCTGTGCTAGCAAACGTGATGTACAGTCCATTGCTGCTGCAAAAGACACCGCAGGCCAGAAAGGCGTGCATGGCTGCCATGATACATGTTTAGCATCTTTTTGTTGTTACAACTTGCTTTGATTACATGCGTGACGAATGGCAGAAGCAGCAACCTCCAAGGCTGCGCCACAGGTCACCACAATGTGCCGCAGGTGGTTACTGTTTGACTCCTGCAGCCAGCCGGCCACGATGCTTGGAACAGCATGCTATAAATTTCTTTTTTCTATTAGCAGGCGTTAAAATGCACTCCGCAGCCAATTCGTACCTCTGTGCATGGTTGTCGTCTTGAAGCACTCGCCTGCAGCACGACAGAACGTCGCAGCTGTTACTACGAGACAGCATCACACATATTACTATTAAGTGTATGTTATCAAGTTTGCCATATTCAGCAATGCAGAATTGCTCCTTGAGCAACAGCAACAGTGGTAAGCTGCCGCTGCTGCTGTTGCTGCTGCTGCAGCTGCTGCTGCGACAGAAACCGCAGGCCAAAAGGCGTGCGTGGCTGCATAAATGCTGTGAAAAATTTTGGATGGTATCACAATAATACTGATACATACGTAAATGTTGGCAGGAGCAGCAACCTCCAGGGCTGCGCCACAGGCGTGCCGGGAAGGTGGTTACTGTTTGACTCCTGCAGCCAGCTCGCCACGATGCTTGAAACAGGTTGCAAGGGGTTTTTGATCACTAGTATCAGGTATTGACATGCACTCCGCAGCCAAGGAGCCCTTCTGTGCAAGGTTGTCGTAATTGAGGCACTCGTCCACAGCACGACAAAGTGCCGCAGCTGTTACTACGAGACAGAAAAAATGAGTGCGTGGGAGCGCATGTTCCCAGACGTATAGGCTGCCAAAATCTTTTGCTTGCTCAGAAATTTTGTTGTTTCCTGAAAGTCACTGACATTTACCGCTGAAAAGGAAAATCACTGCTGCTGTATCCTCATGTTATGTAACCTATATCAGCCTGACAGATCAGAGCGCGCTCCAGGGAGCAGGACAAACAGGGCCAGCAGCTGCTGCTGTTGCTGCAAGCTGTGCAGCTACTATACATGCCCCTGCTAGCACGTGTGACACCGTGTTGCTGCAACCCCTCATACGGGCGTGTGAGTTCATCAAACAGGGCCTCTGTGGGCAACCTGCGTTCACGCATGAAGCGACACGAAGGCACGGCATGCCAAAGACAGCACGCTCAGCCTTTGTGTAAGTAGGATGAGCGCAGTCACCACTGATGAAGTCACTGCGGTTCCATGCTGTATAATATGTACTGCGCACCTTGGCACATCTAACACATGCAAACGAAATTGATAGAGGTGTTGTCATCATCATCATATTACCCATTCAAGCCATAGCATCAGCGCCATCGGCCCCGCGCCCCACCGGGGCGGAAAGAGGAGGGAGCACTGCTCCAGAATGTTTGCATGCATTGCGCACATCCCAAGACTTGACAAGAAAAGCAGCAATACACGGTGACACCATCAGACATCTTCCAGAACTGCCCCAAATATCATCAGATACAAAACGCAACACCTTGATTGACGAATCAGCCATGGACAAAACGCTGCGCAGCTTTTCAGCGCAACCAGGCAGGGATCTGATCTCAGCAAACATATCATCCCTCTGAGCAGAAGTAGCAGGGCAATCAAACATGAAGTGTGACAAAGACTCAACTTCTGCACCACAACAAGGACATCCTGAAGTGGAGTTAGCTCTGCGGCCGCCAAACTGACTAGTACGCTCATGTACACACAGACAACCCATACGAACACGCAACAGCAATTCAATACCACGTGGAATTGCCACTGAACGCAAGTACGGCCTAGGCCTCCTGAAACCCATAGCATCAACAAGAGAGGGATGCACATGAGCCACATACCGACTCAGAGTGGGATGTTCCAACGTTTCACATGCAATCCTTTCAGCATGTAGTGTCTTGACCTGCTTGTTGACATGGCTCTTGCACGCACTGGCTCTGCCTTCCGCGGTCACAACATTCACACCATACTTGCACAGCAGGCTCTGCACATACTTGTGCCACGGTGTCACCGCCACAGCACCACTAGGACGCCTCCATTCAGCTGTAAACACTTGATTTGGCAGCCGAACGCCCTGCATACGCTGAATCCTGTAGTAGTACTCCAAAGCCCTCTGATGAAGCCACATATGCAACGGTTTCACACCCCATTCTGCCAAGAGAGCTGAAGAGCATGGGCGCTCCTTGCCACAGCGCATTGCGCATTTGATGATGTCTGTCTGCACTTTGTCAATCAGCTGCAGTTGCCTAGCTGTGGACGGAAACCAAACCTCACTGCCATATTCGACAATGGGACGGACACACGTCAGCAACAGTATGCGTTTAACCTCCACACTGATGCTGCGGCTCTTCCAAATTGGCATGAGCGCACCCTTCACACGTTGCACCTTAGCCAGCATCTTCTCAAAATGTGTGGTCCATGTACAGGTATTGTTGAACCACAGGCCAAGATAGCAGTACTCCGATACAACAGGCACAGGGACATTGTTCCAAACAATGCCGGAGTCGACCAGCTGGCTGGTCTGTCTTGCTGGCAGCACATGCATGACGGCAGACTTCAAGCTGTGGAGCTTGAAGCGCCACTGGCAACTGTAATTGTAAACAGTTGCAGCCACAGCCTGAACTTCAGACAGAGACCCGCAGACAGCAACAAAGTCATCAGCCTGCATGGCTGCCACAACTTGGCTTGCAGGTTCGTCACGAGGGCCCATGAGGGTAACGCCAGGGTGCTTTGCATGCACGTCACGCAGCAAGTCGTCGATAAACAACAGGTACAGTGTGGGCGAAATAACATCACCCTCATGCAGGCCAAGGTCGCAGGTGAACCTATCCGTGGTGCAACCCTCATGAGACACCACACGCTGCGCGCCCTGATACAAGTTGTACAAGACACGGAACATCTTGCCACGCACACCCTTATCCCACAGCTTCTGGAACAAGCCATCAAGCCAGACCGTAGGGAATGCCTTGCAGGTGTCAACAAACAACACATATGACTCCTTTCCCTCAGCTTTCCTGCCATTAAGGACCTCGCTGAGCACGCTTTGATGGTCAGCACAACTGCGCTTGGGGCGGAATCCGTTCTGACTCTCGTGCAGCAGCGGCGCCGCTGCTGCTGTAGCAGCAGTTGCGCGTGGCTGCTGCTGCTGCTGCTGCTGCTGCTGCTGCTGTTGTGCTGAATGCTGGTCTTGCTGCTGCTGCTGCTGCTGTTGTGCTGAATGCTGGCCTTGCTGCTGCTGCTGCTGCTGCTGCTGCTGCTGCTGCTGCTGCTGTGCTTGTGTTTGCTGCTGCTGCTCCTGCTGCTCGCCCTCTGCAAACTTGATAAGGCGCTGATTGAGGACGCTGGTGTAGAACTTATAGAGCACGCTGAGCAGGGTGAAACGAAATTGATAGAGGTGTTGTGTGCTTGCATGTGGGGGGAGGGGACGGACGAGGAGGATGACCACAACTGCAGGTGAGCACCACGTTCCTGCTGTTTTGCTTTGTTGGGTGAACGAGGCTTGTGTTGCTATGGGGTGAGTCTGCCACCTTCCAGGCTCAGGATGAATGCACAGAACTACAACCAGATGAGACAGCAGCAGTAGCAGCAGCAGCTTGGGCGTGTTACAGGACAGCAGCAGCAGCAGCAGCAGCAGCCAGTGTCCTGCAGTGTACACAGTCATGGCAGCAATTGCTTCCATGCCAGCATCACATGGATGTTGGTCCCAACATTCGTGATTTTACAGCAACTACAGCAGCAGCAGCAGCAGCAGCTACAGCAGCAGCAGCAGCAGCAACAAACAGTGCAGCAGCAGCAGCAGCTACAGCAGCAGCAGAACAGTTGTAATGAACAACACCATTGAAACATGTGGCTTGAATGGGTACTATGATGATGAACACCATTTCAACATGTGCTATGCTAGTACAGCAGTGTGGAGCACCTGGCTAGCAGAGTGCCCACTGCGAATGCACAGTCCCATTTGTTGTTGCTTACTTCAATCATCAACAACTGATTGTGCGTACATGCTGCTGCTGCGTTTTGCTGCGAGTGTTATTGTCATGACGGGCTCTGACATGGGGTCTACTGGAGACTACTTCAAGGTGGTGCGCAGGTGCCTCCCCGCCCGGGGTGTGCACTCGTTGACACTTCTGCCCCTCACTTCTCTGCGCTACAGGTATGTTTGGATATTTGAGGCCTTGCTGCAGGAATGCGTGCCTGCATGGCAGCCCACTCGGAGCACCAGGAGAACTTGGGCGGGGGTCTCCTGGTCCAGCATTGCTTGAGGTACGCAGTTTTTGCATTTACCTGGAGCCCAGGAGCCGTTCAAAAATTCGTCCTATTACTTATATTCAGCTACAATATTGTGTCAATGCTGCTTACAAGAAGCAGCAACACTACTGTGCCGCCCGCCACTGCACCAATGGTCACCAGCAGCAGCACGCCTGCCAGTGAAGATAGGGCCAGCAGCACAGGCAGCTGTAGCACCATCCGTGCTGTTGCAGCAACACTGCAGGGGCAGCAGGGATGCAGGGATGCAGCTCAGCCCACAGTGTGGGCACTGGAGCCTGCAGCCTATGGTCAGCTGACCATCTGCAGACACCATGGCTGACCTATTTGGGGATACCATGGGCTGTGAGAGTCAAAGGGAGCCTGACAAGACAAGTGAAATGCAGGCACGTCACCTGATGGAAATTGCAGTGCTGGTTGTACTGGTCTGCCAGGGCTGCGTAGCCCAGTATATGTACTGAACAGTAGCCATGGCTGCCCAGCTGTGTAGAGGTGTTGGGCCGACACATGCCACCGCAGTAGTTTAGCAACCAGTTGTCCTTAGCGTAGCCGGGTCAGTGAAAGGTGTTCTTACATCAAACCGCAGCATTCTGCAAGGCAACCTTCTCCCAGCTGCAGCTTGAAGGACAAGGATATCTGGCCTCCCTGCCTGCTGCCTTGATGCTCAGCAATGGCAAGCCATTGTGTTGCAAAACCGGCTTGAATGCAATTGCAATAATTCAAAACAAAGCCAAGCGTATCAGTATGTTGTGCTGGCAGCTGGCAGCACGGTGCTGCTGCACACAACACAGTAACGGCCACCACATGCCAACGGGAGGGTTTGGAAGTTGGGCGGGTAAGTTTGATGGTCGAGCCACAAGCCAAACGCTCGTATATAACGCCTTGAACTGTAATGGTCTCATTGTGTTGCTGTTTCAATCAACTGTGATCGACATGGCACTGCACATACGCTCTTGCTCTCTCGGGCTGCAGCCATCTCAGCGCAAAGCATGCGTCTCACATAAGATTCACACTGCTAGGAAATTTATTTTGGTGAGATCTGTGGAAAAGGATTCTACAGACAGGCCAGTTAGGGAGAAAGACCTGGGTGAGTGGCAGGCAACCCACAGGAATGCGTGTCTGCACAGAAAGCCGAGCGTAATGACGTTGCCAAGCAGCCAGTTGCTTTCAAAGTAAACAATGTATTTTATTCCAACGTGTCAAACACCCATGTAGCAGCTGCACCAGGCCACGCACTGCTTTGGTGTAGTAGCAGTTTGACAACTGACCTGTTGCTGCTCAATGTTTTGCATTGTTGGTCAACCTGCAAGCGCAGGAGTTGGCCTTAAAGCAGCATGGTATGGAGCAGAAGCGTTTGGTGAATTGTTGGCAAAGGGAAAGAAGGCAGATGGGGAGCAGGACAGCAGCAGCAAAGCAGGGACAGCAGCAACAGCAGGCAGCGATGTACGACCAATAGAGGCTGTGCTGGACTCAATCAGGGCAGATTATGCTGAAGACTACTTCATATCAGGCAAAGGAGACATGGAAGGTGAGGACTGCAGGTGCAGGCAGGGGGGGGGGTAAATGCAGTTCCCCGCATATGCTCTAAATTACTGCAGTGAAGTACGCAACGGCAGCGGCACTTCATGATGTTGCTGATAGCAGCTCTGCAGTCTACTGCTGGCTGTTGTTCCAGTAGTAGTTGCTGCAACAGGTATGAGTTGAGGCGCGTGCGCCCAATGCTGCGTTGTGCACTGCTGCTGCCGCTGCTGCTGCCGCTGCTGCAGGCTATGACCCCAACTGCCTGTTTGCTGATCCGGTAAGCATGAACAAGGACCACTCTTTATGTCAATAGGTCAGCATTGCTGACTGTGATGCATGCCAGCCTAGCAGTGCAGCAGCAGCAGCAGAATCGTTGTCTGATGGCCGCACCAGGTTGGAGAGGCATTCAGCATTGTCGCATTGGAAGCTGGCACTCGAGCTGACACTGCTCTCATGTGCACATGATGCCTCTGTAGTTTGTGTCGTTCCGTGGAGTTGAGCGCTTCAAGAAGAACGTGGCCAACCTGGGCGCAGTCATGTGAGCGCAGCAGCAGCGGCACATGGCTGGGTCACACCAGGCAGCGGCACAGTTGGCATCTGACGTCAGACAAGCAGCCAGGCAGGGTCACGCAGCGGCAGCGATGTCTAGAGAACAGTCAATGAACATGCTGCTCAAGCACCAGCAGCAGCAGCAGCAGCAGCGACAATGCTGAGCAGCAGGGCACACTCAATGCTTTCTTGTCAACTGTACATGATGGGGCAAGGGGGCCCCTGGCCTCCTTGCGCTAATCCATGCTTTCATACACCTGCTTTTGACCCCCTGCAAGGACCGCCAATGATGCATTGTTTGTATTCCTGCCCGTGTAATAACCGCGGCTGTGGATGCCTGCCCCTTCCGTGGTTGCAGCTCGGATGTCGACCTGCAGATCACCAAGTGGGACGTGCAGGACACCACGCTCGAGGCGCACTGGCGTTTCAGTGCAGTCCTGGACCTCCCCTGGAGGCCTAGGCTGGCAGCAGCAGGTGTGTTGACAGCTTTTATCTGCCTGTTGGTGCCAGCGCAGCAAACAATTGCGCGGTGCGCTTGTGTGCATGCTTGCTGGACTGCCGCACACAGGCCCCAGCAGCTGAACTCAGCGCATTAATAGCGGCCCGCGGGCGCTGGCTTCCCCCCACTGCCCACGCCATGCATGTTATTTTTAATACAATACGATACAATACAATACAGTAGTACAGGACCGAACCTGCCTCAGGCACTAGCCCAGCGAGCCGATATCAATGCGCAGCCTGTTTGCAACGATTGCATCCGGCAGTGTGCAGCAGCATCAGCGCTTGCAGGGCACATGCGCATCTGCAGGCTGCTGGCCGCACCGTATTGCTTATTAGCCCTCAGCTGTATGGGTCTGACCAACACCTTCCACACGGCTGCTGCTGCCCCTGTGCATGCTCTTTGGTGCTGCAGGCAGCACCACGCACGTGATCGATGCCGGCAGGGGCCTGGTGGTGGAGCACATTGAGCGCTGGAAGTCGGAGCCAGGGGAGGTGCGCACCTGCTGCTGCACACTGCAAGCCTCAGCGCCGTACAAGTGCTTGCTGATCGGCTTCAAGCTGAAAGCGTGGGGCGGGACACAGCCCAACGCACCCTGGACAGCTGCAATGCATGCGTTGCGTGTGCTGCAGCCGCCTGTCCCGTGCGTAAGCGCGCCGTTGTTGCTGCTGCCTGGGGAACGGTGAACCGCTTGCTTCCAACGTGTGCACTCATTGACGGGTGGGCTGAGCGGTTGCCTCGTTGCCTTATTGTTGGTGTCGCCGGCCATGTGCTGCTGCTGCTCAGGTGGTGCAGCGCCTGCTGAAGCCGGCCTCCAAGATTCCCACAAACCAGTGGGAGAGCTTCATGGCAAACCTGAGTGCAGGAGACGCCAAGGGCTGCTGGTGGGCATCACTGCTGAGCTGTGCGTGCATGTACCGCATGCACACGTGCTCAAGTGCACCTTGTGCGTACCTTGCAGCCGCGCGGAGAGGTGGCATGTGGTTGAAACGCTTTTTCATGCGGCACACCTCAGAACAAAAGCTTGTACACGCCCGAGCCTCAAGCATTGCAAGGTGCATGACGTGCATAGGCTGCGGCAGCGGCCCTGCTCGCGGCATTGGACCTGCCATGCCTGCTTTACAGCGAATGGCTGCATGTGCGTCAGATGATCAGCGCGTGCTGCGTCTGCCGTGCATGCAGGTATGTGGTGAACCGCAAGGCGGCACTGTATGCGGCACCAGTGGTGGCAATCTCACTGGCAGTGCATGCAGCCACAGGTGGGCTCGACCTGTGCCTGCCGTGCTGCCTGCTGTCTGGCTTGCTGGCTTGCTGGCTTGCCTAGTTGAGCACTATGGTCATATGGAGACTGCATGAGTCGATTGATTGTCGCTCTTGTAATGCCGTTCCATCCTGCTGGGCCGTTCGAGAAGCAGCGCCTGCCTGAGACGGCCTGAGCCAACACAAAGCTTTTGACAGCCGCTGGCAGCTGATGTGAGAGTCTGTTTTAGCATTGCCCAAGGCCTAAACCCGGCCCAGCTGTCTCCAGGCTTGCCCCCACTGGACATGCCTGCCTGACTGCCTGCCTGCCTAACTGCCTGCCTTCCTGCTTGCCTGCCTGCCTGCCTGCCTGCCTGCCTGCCTGCCTGCCTGCCTGCCTGCTCTGCTGTTTGACTGCGCAGGCCATGGCCTGCCAGGCCTGCTGGGTGGAAGTGTGGTGGAGGTGCTGGCTGGTGTACTGCTGGCCGCTGGACTGGGCACGGAGGCCTTCAAGTACATTGAAGGTACCGGGCAGATATAAGCAGTACATGCATCAGCACTACAACATTGGCTTCAGCGCTGGCAACCACCAGTTGGCAGTTTCAACCACCAAGATAAAGAAACCTTGACCGTAGTGTTTGGATCAAGGTGGCCTAGAGTGGGTCTGTCCTGTGGCGGCAGGTGCATTTTGGATGAGACATGGTCAATTCAACTCCCTGTTAAGCAGCCAACGTCTCAACCCTCCAGTCGCAGCCACCTCCACATGCCGTAAAGATGGAGTTTTCGGCTGCCGCATTACATTGCTTTGTTGTGGTTTTGAGCCCTGGTGCGTTTCAGCAGCAGTGTATCCTTTGCTTGTGCACAACTTTTGTTGGGCTGGGTACTGATGCAGCCATTGACAGTACAGGCACCTGCCAGTGGCAGTTGTGTTGTGCTGGTTATGTTGAAGCCTAACTTGCGCTTGCTATTTGCAGCCTTCAGCAGCATCAGGAGCAGCAGCTGCATCGCTGCATGCAAGAATCCTTTTGGTGGTCAAGGGCTGCACCAAGGCAGCCTGCTACATGAGTTGCAGCTGCTGTGCTCTTGTGGCTTATGCATGCATGCCAGATGCATGTGGCGGCATGGTGGATTAGCACCATCATGCCCAAGCTCACGTGGTGGCATTGCTTACTTAAGTACACATCTAGGTCTGCATCAAGCCCCAGCACGTGTTGACATCGTCATCAGCATCAGTGCATCGTGCTGTGTTGTGCAGATGCACAGAATGGCCACACCACCACATGCCCAGCAATTGCTCCTGCAGGCGCAGCATTACCCGATGAACACTGAGTGGTCTGCAGCTTCAGCATGCTGTAGATCAAGAGGCTTATGAAGCACATGCATGCGCAATTGAACCAGGATGTTGTTGCGCATGTCTGACGTGGGTTGTCTGCGCTCGTGCTGCCAGCAAGTCTTTGGTACACAGCTCCTCATGCCTGCCCTGCCAGCGCGCGGTGTGCCTGCCCTGAGCACATGCCCTGGTATCGTTGTGCTGCACAATGCGCCGTGCTCAATCATTGTCAATCAAAGTTTGTCTTAGTCACCATTTGCCAGAGATTTGTGGAAGACTTCCGTGGTTTGATACAATGCATGCACTGCACAAGCTTGTGTCCTGGGGCTCGTGTGCGTGCCTGGGTCGCAGGCTTCAATCGGCACATCATTGGTGAATGTAGCTCATGCTGTACTGCCACAAAAGCATGCCCTGTGCAGGGTGTGTCATGCTGAGGCAGTGCCACACCAGCTGCAGCTGTTACCCCAAAACTTGTTTGTGTTTGTCGTCATTGTTGATTGCTTCACCAGTGGGGTGAAGGCGCTTTGAACAGCAGCAGCACTGTGACTTAGCAGGGAAGCAAAACAAGGAGAAGCAGGGGCACCCACATTGGGCATGCGTGCCATGCAAGGCTGCCCATGTGGTGTTCAGAAGCAGTGCTGCTGCCGAGCTCAAGAGAGGCTAGCAGATATTTAAGCCCTCCTAAGTTCACCCAAGCCTCCACGAGGCTTCTGTAACAGAGGTTTCCTGCATGTGCTTGATGGGTGACTCTGCCCGTTTGGGGAGTCAATGACAACAATCGCTGGGCACAGAGTGCAAAGCAGCTGCAGCGCAAGCCAAAGCAGTCAAATACATCAGTGATGAATCCTTTTCAAAGAGAACGCCATCAGCACTGCTAAATGATCATCTGTTATAACTCCACATTCAGGGCTCGCAACCATCGACGGGTTGAATTCAGGAGCTGAAGGCTCCGTTTAGTACGAAATTTTGGAGATGTGCTTCGATCGGTTGGTCGGAATATCAGCCGCTAAACAGTGGTTATTTCGACCAGATCTCCCGCCAAAATGCACCTGCGCCGCATAACAGACCCACTGCGGGCCACCTGGTCGACATTGACCAAGGCCTTTGACTGAATGGCCGAAATCGCCAACTGGTGGTTGCGAGCCCTGCCCACATTGGTCGGGAGGCAGGTCTTGAAGCCGCTCAGGTCATGACTGATCAGTCAACCAGCCGCTGGTCACTAGTGGTCAGTACTGACCAGCTGGCCAGCATGGTGGCACCAGCACAGTGCAGTACAGATGACAGTTGCAGCTTGGCTGCCAGCTGCAGCCGCTGCTTACAAGCAAAGTATTGCAACCATTTAAACAAGCTGCATACAAGCAGGGTGCTACGACCTCCAGTGTTCCCCAGTACAACCGCCTAGCAGCAGTAGCAGCAAACTGGCAACTGCAGTAGTCTGGCCCAGGCTGCAGCACATTTGCAGCTTTTGGAGAGCATACAGTACGTGCAATGTGATCTCATATTTGAAAAAATTACGTTTTAAAGGTATTTCATAGCCCTGTTGAGGCATGGTGGTGCCGCACGAGCTTGGGGGATGAAACGCCACTGTTTGTACGGCGCCAAAGTCGGGTGACATGACTGACGGGCACGGTGCTGCGATGGCGATTCACACAGCCGGCGCAATCTTCTTCGTACAAGCTGTTCTTACCATCAAGTAACATGTTGCTTTGCTGTAGCATGCTGCGTCTCGTGTGCTGTGCCCTGGCCTTCGATTCAAATCTTTTTGTTATGCACCTAGAAAGCCACAAGCAAACTTTGTAGCGCTTAGTCTTACACTCGTTGAAGGATTAGACTGCCATAGAAGCTACACCGGTGGGCGCTTGTGGGCGAGTTGCGGAGCCAGCGTACGAAGGTGAACATGCGTTCTCAACCGCTGACTTATGTATTTACAAGAGCTTCGTGGCTGGTTACTTGCGCTCCTCTGCTCACTTGCACGTTCACGTGCAGCATGCAACACCCAGCGCCAGTGCTACAGCTGCTCGTTTTGTGAGCTGGGTTCAGCCGCTGGAGGACGTCAACTGCAAGCATTGGCTTCGCATGTCCTCCAGAGGCTCTTAAGCCCACTTCAACATCCTCGCTGTCACTGAAAGACTTGCGTCACCGCTGTTGTACTTGCAGCCAGGTGTCACTAGCAGTACGACTGGTGCATTCGTTGTTCTTTGCTACAGCAACCATATGAGCACCGCCATCCGCCGAAAGCAGCTGATTTCGACCTCTGACCTGCAGCAAGTACCCATACAGCTACTGGAACAGCAGGGACAGCAGCATGAGCAGGAGACACAGCATGCACTACTGGGTGAGCTTGGCGCTGATAGCCAGGCGCAATGCCTGCAGGCACTGCAAACCCTGAGGCGGCATGGCTTTCAGGTGCTCCTGCAGCCTGCAGGACAGCGCTCTGCAGGACAGCAGTTTCCTGCAGTGATCCAGTTTGCAGGAAACAGCCAAGCAGAGCGCCTCCAAGCTGAGTCAGCCAAGTCAGCTGAGCAGGTCAACACACAGCAGGAAGGGGCCTCGCCAAGGCTCGAGGCACTGCCAGTGCCGCTGGAAAGTTGTGCACTGCTGCCAGGTCAGCAAGATGCCATTGCTCCACTTCCGCCAGCATCAACTGCAGCATCCGCAGTGATAATGGATGCAGTTGCTACAATTGTTGCCCCTGGCCGCAGTGCTGCTAAGCAGCGGCCAGCAGCACCAGCAAGGACACAGCCAGCAGCAGCAAGCAACAGGCAAAACCCCCAGAAGTCATGCAAACGCCAAGCAGCAGCAGTCGTTGCGACAGAGGCAGAAGAGGCAGCAGAGGCAGCAGAGGCAGCAGTGGAAGAAGCACCAGCAGCAGCAGAGATGGACAGCAAGTACAGGGACAGTCAACTGCTGGCCTTTGGGCAGCAGCTTGCGGACCAGATACTGACTCAGCTCAAGGGCGTCGAGGCCTCTGCCGAGCCATCAGATGGTTACGAAGTTCCATCGATGATGCGGCTACTGCAGCCGATCGTGGATAGGATGCAGCAGGACAACCCTGCAGCGCTGGGTGAGGCCATCACGCCGCAGCACAAGGCGTGCACTGCAGACATCTGCAGGAAGGGCAGCGGCAGCCCTGGTGTGGAAGGTACAGAAGGGTTGCTACGCTACGAGCAGATCGAGCAGGTGGGTGGACAGTGCAGCGGAGTGCACCACAGAACCACGTTGCCACGGCAGTGTACAGCATCGTCATGTAATTGGAATATAAACACAGCAGAGTGGCTTGTTTTAGCAGGCAGCCTGCACTTCCCTGCGCAGTCCAATGCACTCACCAGCTGCTGCCACGGCACCTAGTGCTGCGGGTGGCATACGCTGCGCTGCACAGCCACCTTCCTGACCTTGCCAGCTTTCACATGGTGTGCTGCGTTCTTGCGCCGCAGCTGTTCAGCCAGCTGAATGTGAGTGAGGCCAGTGCGCACCTGGGCATAGGCAAGACCAAGTTCAAGGCCATCTGCAGGAGCTTTGGCATTATCCGCTGGCCCTTCAGGTGAAATGGGCTTGCAGTCTGCAGGTTGCTGACATGTTGCAGGCGATGATTGGCAGCACAGTGTTTGGAGGGCACAGCCAATGAGCTATACACCTTGCTGAAGGGGAAGGAGGGTACTTCATGTTCTCAGCACTGGGGGCATCCCAGCAGCTGAAACTTGCTTTGGTAGCTCATTAGAGTGCATATAATTAATTAATATTCAGAGAAGGGCCAAATCTCCACGATTTAGGCCGCTGCAGTCTCACCAACATTGGCAGGTGGTTGCTCTGTAAACGGGGTTGTAACTATGCAATAACACTGTTAAAACCTATTTATAGGATCCGCCACGCCTGTGGGCGTTTGTCCAGCACCCTTGCAATTACCCTCCTTCCCCCTTAATGTCTGCAGTGACGCGTGGAGGCCTGCTAGCAGCCTGCTTGAAAGCAGTGCAGTACTACTGCAGCAGCTTCATGATGCAGCGGGCGGTTTAGTAGCTGTACATGCCATCCCAACGCCCGTGATGGCGTAACCACCAATGCGTGTAGCCTCAAGGTCTCGTGCACACGCTGCTACCAGCATCTGGCTGTCCAGTGCTCTGGACACGTGGCAGCCTCACACGACTTCAACAGCTTGCCAGTGCAGCAGCACGCTCACTGCCTTTTTGTTGTGCCACATGCTGGAGTACATCATGATCGTGACCCACTGGCATTAATGGAGTATTCCTTGGCTCCCTGCTGAGGACACCTGCAGGGGGGTCTGCAGCCAGTAGCACCCAGTGAGAGGCCACATGTCGACTGTCCTTTCTGTTCTGCCTTCCACTTGCACCTGCAGGGAGTTCTGCAGCATCTACCTTGCGCAGGAGTACCTGGACGGTAAGAGCAGCAGGGCCAAGGCCAAGGACGCGCCGCTGCTGCCGGGGCGGCGGCTGCTGCTGATCCATGCACTGCAGCTGCTGCAGCAGCACCCCAACATGGAGTTCAGGGGCCACCCCGCATACGTGCTCACACAGGTGCGTGCTACACACATTGCGACCTCCTGTGTAACAATGTTATCTTTCGCTGGTCATGCAGCGCCAGCACCCCACCAGGCATGAAATTCAGAGAGCAGCCTTTGACCCTCAAGTTGTGTGTTTCCTGCAGAAAACGCATTTCTTTACTTTCAGTTGGGAGCATGCTTTAAGATGTGATGCATCCTGCGCATGTCTCGTGTTGGTGGCAAATCATGTTATTATGACTTGACATCAGCGGCACAGCCTGAGGCCACTGGCCAGGACGGGCTGTCCTAGCCGTCAAGCGAAGAACCCCACAATTGAGTTGTGCAAGGCGGCCAGCATGCGATCATCAGACCATGGCATGCGAGGTCGTCCCGTGGTGCACACTCCGATAGTCCTGGCATTGCTGGTGACAAAGTCACGCCGTGACTTGTGGCACTGAGGAGTCCGAGTCACTAAGGAGTCCTGAGCCATAACCACCGCCCGGCCAGGAGTCCTTAGCCATAACCACGGTGGTTTGAGCTTGCTCATTTATGGTTGTGTGTGGCTGGCACGGTGCGTTGATGCCACAACGTAATGGGTTGAAGGAAGACACACTTTGCAAAGCACAATGCAGCAAATGCGTTGCGTTTTGTATCTGATGATATTTGGGGCAGTTCTGGAAGATGTCGGATGGTGCCACCGTGTATTGCTGCTTTTCTTGTCAAGTCTTGGGATGTGCGCAATGCATGCAAACATTCTGAAGCAGTGCTCCCTCCTCTTTCCGCCCCGGTGAGGCGCGGGGCCGATGGCGCTGATGCTATGGCTTGAATGGTAATATGATGATGATGATGATGATGAATGCAGCAAATGCGGCACTCACATGCTAGATTGATGCCACACTCGCAGGTGCTGCACAAGCAGAAGCACAAAAAGAGGAAGACAGAGGAGCGCCACGCGGACGAGACAGCAGCCCAGGTGCTCACGCACATACGAGCTGCCGGCAGCAGCGGTAATCGGGGCGTTGACGGCACCAACTGCGGCGCAGGCACTGCCTGAGCAGAGTAACCTTGAAACTAATCGAGTAAAGTATTACATGGCCATGGTGGGCGGTTATTTGACACGATGTTGCCAACACAGTATGCCTTTAAACATTCAAAGGGCCTGCATTTGAAGCAATCTGTGAAGGCCTGCAATTTGAATACAAATTTAACCATGTAACCAAGGCGGTGTGCCTTGGCGGTGATTAACCCCTTTGCAGTTACGCTTGATTGTTGTTGCAGCTGTTGAACGTTTGCCATAATGCGATGCCACTAATTGTACACGCCAGTCGCCAGCAGTAGAAACTGCACAGTTCCAGTCGGCTGCCGAGCAGCTGAGCTACTACAGCTGCTGTCAATGGCCCGCCTGCTGTTTTGGCCGCTTGCTGCTGCCGCCTCGCCGCTGTTGCTGCTGCCGCCGCGCTGGCTGCTGCTGCTGCTGCTGCTCCTGCACTAGCGTCTCGCCACTACCTCCAAAAAGATCATCAAAAGGCCCTGCTCGGCCATACCAAGCAGCTGCTTCCTGCTCTTCCATTTCATCATCTTCGTCATCGACCGCAAAGAATGTTGCGGGGTCATGTTTGCTCCAGCTCACTTGCTGCGGCAGCCCTCCCTCCTGCTGCTGCTGATCGCTGCTTGGGCCTGCGCCAGCCTCCGCAGTAGCTGCTGCTGCTGCTGCTGCTGGGGCGGGTTCCTTGTCTGCACCTTCAGACATGTCGAAGAAGCCGCCGTCATCATCTTCGTCATCATCTGAGCCCTGCTTGAATGCAAAGCTGCTGTCTGCGCCTGCACTGCCTCGGCTGCTGCTGCTGCTGCTGCTGGCTGCAGTGCCACCGGCCTCTGCCTCCGCCTCTGCAATGTATCTGTCAAAGTCCTCCTGGCCGATCGCCTCTTGTATCTGCAGGGCAGGTGCGGCAGCAACAAACACCAACCACGGTGATAGGCTTGAACGCTGTAATGGATGTGCATGCATGCATGCTGAACAGCGCAAAGGGTCGTGGCTGGCATGCCGAAGGAGATGCACGTCATGTTCGCTGGGAAAGGCTGACCTCCAAGCAAATTATCTCCTTTGGCTGCTGCTGCCGCTGTGACATGCGTGAGGCTCTTCCATGTGCCGCACCCGATACTCTACAACAAACTACCAGGCTCACGCAACTGGCATTACATAACATATGCGTCACTGCATCTTGCATGCCTTGCTGCCTGCAACTAACCTCGACACAAATGGCATCTGACAAGGTGGATGACAGTTGACACTGCATCCTTGCTGCTGCAACCACTGCTTGCTGGCCTGGAATCCGCGGACTTGATGTTGCTTGACATGGGGTGCTGCAGCCGCAGCAACGCAGCATGCTTTGACGCTAGTTGTTCCAGGCGTGCGTGCTGGTTATGCCAACTTGCTGCTTGCTCACCCGCTCGAGCTCATCAAGAGAGTTGTCGTGCTCAAAACGCACTTCAGGCGTCAGCCGCAGCTTCAGCGCCTGGCCGATGCGGCCACGCACATACCTGCAGCACAAAGACGCAGCAACAGCCGCCGCCCTTGAGCAAGCTGCTTACACCAACAGCAGAGCATGATGCAGAACCGGTGTAAGCGTGGACAAAAGAAAGTAACATAAACACATGGCTATGGTGTACAGCCAGTGGATCGCCCTGGAGGTGCAGCTGTGACGCAGCAAGACGGCTTGCACTAATGCGGTACAGAGCAAGTCCTGAGCCTGCTGCTGGAAGCCAGGTTGTGTGATGCATGCATTGTTGCTGAACTATGCGTGTTTGCTTGCTGCTGGCCTGTATAGTCCGGCATCTTCAAACTGTGCAGTGCTGTGCCACAGTTTGGCACTTTGCAGTGCTGTGCTGGTTGCTGAAATGCGCAGTACTGCGTCCACCCTGCCCCACGCTGCAGGCATCAGAATGAACCGTACATTATTATCAATATTATTATTATGATTATAGTTATTATTATTATTATTATTATTATTATTATTATTATTATTATTATTATTATTATTATTACTACTATTATTCAAGCCGCTGCTGCTGCTGCTGCTGCCACTCACGGTGCAATGCGCTTGAGGTTAGCAATGGCGCGCTCCTTGCCCATCTCATCGCTGTAAACAGACACGTACACCTTCACCACCTGCAGCAGCAGCAAACCAAAGGCCACCGCGCGTTCAGATGCATCCATACGCACATGGACACACACAGCCTCCATCACTTGCAGCAGCAGCAGCAGCAGCAACAGGCAGCTGGACATGGTACGCGCACGTTTACAGACTGTACGATGCTGCTTTGCAAAACACATGCAGCCATTGCGTCTGCGCGTGCGTGCATGTGCAGAGGGCGCCGGCGTGCACCTGGGTGTGCACACTGCACGAACGCGCGTGTGCAGTCAACTGCTGACTGGACGCCGCACGCGCCACCCACACTCGCGACAGCTCGCCACCACGCTGGCAGCTTTTGTAGGAGCACACGCCGGCACGACACTTGCGGTGGGCCTGCGGAATCGAGACGCACCTGCAGGTCGTTTGACACGTACACGTGCGTGATGCTGGCAACTGCCGACAGCTTGTCATCCAGGCCAGCACGGCGCTCTGGGCAGATGGCCTCCTGCACAACCTGGCGGCAGCGGCAGCAGCAGCAGCAGCAGAGGTGAGTGCGGTCGCCTCCCGCACTGTGCTGCATGATGCGCGACAGCTGCTTTGCTGACAGGGATGCGGCTGCAAGTTGACAGCCCACGCCCCATGCATGTGATGCTGCCGAAGCAGCCCAACTTGCAGCGGCAACCGGGAGGAAGCAGCCCTGCCTCACCGGAAAGATTGCACGTCTGTGTACTGCCAGGACTGACAGCTGCTGGTCAAAAGCAAAAGAGCGCTGCTGATCCGCTGCCAACCACCTGGCACATGGCACGCAACCGAATTGTTTCACGCAGCTGCTGCGCAATAACTGACCAAAGCAAGGCATTGCACCACTGCAGCAGAAGCTGAACGTGCTGCTGCTGCCGCTGCCTGCGCTGGTGCTGTTGCCACAGCTGCCGCTGCTGAGCCCTGTCGCTGCTCCCCACCTTGTCATATATGAACATTTCGCTGATCTCCCTCTGGATTTGACTGGATACCTTTGCTACTCTGCGGGGATGGGCCTGAGGCACAACACAGCAGAAGTGCCAACATGCGGCTGATCCCTCCCGCTTGCACTATACAACCCTCGCGCTTGCACTTTAAAGTCAGAGGTCATGATGTACTGTAAATAATCAACATTACAGTATGTGCAGCTTACTGGACATGCTGCTGTGCTGCATCAGAGTCGACTAGATGTCAGGGCTGGGTGCCAGACTGCCAGGTGTGCAACAGTCATCACAGGCTACATGCCAGGTCTGCCGCAAATTGAACAAACAGCAGTTGTGGAGGTGGCTGGTGGCCGACGCCACATGATCGACATTGGGCTGTGGATGCCATAAGCAGTCCACATACAGCCACAACCCAGTGGGTGCAGCAGCTGCTGCTGCTGCTGCCAGCCACAAATTGCTGCTGCTGCTGCAACTGAAGCAAGCAAAGGGCGTACCATGCATATGATGACCTCGCCACGTTGTTGGGGAGGTCGTGATGCTGACAGCAGGCGGGCTGGAGCACCAGCAGTGCTGCCAGGTCGAGACCGGCTGCTGATGCCGAAAGGACTACATTGCGCATGTAGTGTCGAATGCATCACGGTGGTACCTTTTATACAGATTTCAAAAAAGATACAAAATTGCAGAGTTTTAGCGAGGCACAACTTCAGTTGCAGCCTGGATGTCAACCTTGGCTCACAGACTGCAAGATACGCCCGACACTCAATTATTCATGATCATTGAACAAAAGCAGTTTTGAGCATTCATGCACACTCTGTAGAATTGAAGCGGGGTTCTGTCACAACTTAAGTTTGTTTTCCGGCGCCATCCTGCTGCTTGAAGCGTCGGATCTCTCACAAGTTGCGGTCTTGACGCGGATCATTACTCTCAACCGGATTATCCATTGCATTGCTGCCGTGTCGACGCTTGCGCTCGCCTTGCCACTACAGACTGCAGTCAACAATGGCTCTCCTGCTCTCTCGCAACCTGTCTGCTCTTGGACGTTCGGCTGCATGCAGCACCATTCGCAGGCAGGTGTTCGTTGCACCAGTGCGCGCTGCTTCTGATGCTGCTGTTGACAAGGCCGAGACAGTAGGCAAGGGCATGCTGGCCAAGCACCTTGCTGAGGATCAGAACCTGTCAGTGAAGAAGGCAACCGAAATCATCGATGCGGTGCTGGACGACATCATGCTGTCCGTGGCCGAGGGCAAGGTGGTCACGATCCCTGGCTTTGGCTCCTGGAAGAAGCGCACGCGCGCAGCGCGCAAGGGTAGGAACCCGCAGACCGGCGAGCCACTAGATATTCCGGAGGGCGTGGCACCTGCGTTCTCCGCTGGCAACGTGTTCAAGGGCGTGGTGAAGAAGGGCAACTGGGAGGCATACGAGCAGTGGGCAGAGGAGGAGAAGGCAGCAGCAGCAGCAAAGAGGGCAGCAAAGAAGAAGTAAGCATGCTTCCGAGCTAGCAGCAACGGAGCAGTTCGGCCGTGCAGAGCTCCTGCTTGCTTGTACCTGGCACTGCTGCTGCTGCTGCCACTGCTGCTGCCGGCAGCAGTGTGTGCATGCAGTGGTGTGTGGTACTCGCGTAGCAGGCTAATGACAGCAGCAGCAGGCATGCTTTTTGTAGTGCATTTTGTCTATGCTGCAGGGAGTGGACAGCCCACTGGGGTGCATCTGTCGATCCTCGGCAGAACAGTGATGAGAGATGTACACTGGTGCACAATGCTGTGCAAGTGCATTGCGCAGCTGCTGCGCCAGATTGCCACGGGAGTGTACAGCAGCATAATTGGTTTGCAGACAGCACTGCTCCGTTTTCTCTTAGTCGTCGGGTCTCAGTGCTTTGCAGCAAGCAGTATGTCTTGCATGCTGTGTTGCTGCTGTTTGTGCAGCATTTATGGTGTTGAGTCGCCCTGTGCACCTGTGTTGTGGCAGGGTCAGCTGTGTTACTAGATCACTTTTGCTAGCATTACAGTCTTGCGCTTGTGCTGTAACAAGCATTATAGCATGGCAAAAAAAATAAAAGCAAAAAAAAAAAACTGTAGCAGCCTCTGGTTTGCAGTGCCAGTGTGGCTGGTAGGGTGCAGTTGTGTGAGGGTTTTCTTGCAATGCTCTTTGGTGCCAAGTGGTGGCGTTTGCGCTGGTGGTAAAAAGTCTCCATTCGTACTGCAGTGCTGGCTATTGGCAGGCTATGAGGCCTGGTGCACCTTGGCCTGTGCTTAGGAACTCTCAGCATGGAAAAGCAGCAGTACTGCTGGTGTGACACCCCCAGATTGTGTGCAAGCTGGCATGCCAACTGTTCGAGCATATGTCGATACACAAGCAGCTGGTCAGGAGCAGCGGCAAATGCCGCATGGCTTGCAGCCGTCATGAGCAGCCACATGCTGCTGCAGACCACGCCTTGGCACACTGTGCATGGTATTCTTGCTGCACAGGACACCACTGGCACACCAAAATGGGACACCACTGGCTCACCAACATCAAGCACGGCAGTAGGCAATGGGTTGCATTCTTGTTGCAGCACGATGCTCATGCTTCCAGGGGGGGAGGGCTGTGAGCACTCATGTGTTGTATGTAATGCTGCATCCTGTCACTTCTACAATCCAGGGCTTGCAACAGAAACTCAGGCCAAGGTTAAACAGCTTTTTTAAGAGGCTACTAGCCTAGTAAACGCACCTGACAGGAGGCATCGCCTTATGCAACTCGGGAGGCAGGTTGACTATCAACGACCTGCAATCTCTGGCCGACGCCGGCCCGGCGTGTAGTACATCAGGCCCTGCGAGGCTCGGGCTGTCAAGCTGACAGCCTGACAGCAAATCAGGCCTGACAGTGATACAGAAGTGTCACATGTGCCAAAATAGAACACCAAGTGCAATGCTTGCTATGATAAGCTGTCAAGGTTCGGTGCTGTGGTGCCGCTTCGATACCGGAATTGCGGCCCACCACGTAGTGCACTACCTTGGAAACGCTTGTTTACCAAAAATTCTCAGGCTCATGACGTTGGTACTCACTCCAGTACGCCGTACCAACTTCTTCCGTATTGAGCCTTGGTGATTGACACCGTCTATGCTCGGTCGGCCCTGCTGCTGCAGATCTGCAGTGTTAACTCCGAGCAGAGCACGCATAAAAGCAGATGTGCGTGGTGGTCGCGGACGGCGTGATCGTGCAGCCTTTTGACTCTCGAGCTTCTGCCAGACTTCAATTAATTGAATTAATATTACCGGCATGCCGTTTGCCGTCAACCTGCGCAGTCAAGTTTGTACGGATTTGCCTGCAAACACGTCAATAGGCACATTGTTGTTTAACTTTGTACGTTATCATCATTGGATCTGTTGGTGACAGCGAAATGATGGCATAGTACTTATCCCAATCAGCAGGTGCTGGCTGGCCAGCCTATGGGCTACCAGTACGAGTTTTGTCCAGGCCCGTGCCTTCTGTGCTGCTGCAGCTGATATTTGTAAGACTAGCGGGCAGGCCCCTACAGAGTTAGATATAGATGCCTTGTAGCGTGCGCCGAGTAGCTGCACTGAGTGATTGCCAGACAGAGCAGCACCTGCTTCAGTCGTCCATTTGCTGCAACCGCAAGCGCGTTTCACCACAAATGTGCGATTAAAACAGGAGATGGTGCGCTGCAATCCCTTCGCAGGCACTGTGTCATTACAATTCAGAATCACGGTTTGAGCTGGTTCAACCACAGCTGATGGTAACTAGCTGTCAGTCATCGCTGATGGACAGCAACCACGTCATCCTGCTGAGCAGGCCGGGCCCCATTAATCACCAACACACTGCAGCACTTCCAGCCCAGTTTCAGTTGACAACAGAGAGCAGCTGCTACTGCTGACGCACCCGCTGCCTTGCCAAGCCTAGCTTGAGAACCACACCACTTCCGGCCAAACTTTGCACTTCGACGCCTCCATGCTCAGCTGCCACTTCCCTGCCATGAAAATACCCCAGAAAACCCAGCTCCTGGTACAGGTATTGGTACATGGCGTACGCCTTGTGCGCATCCTGCACTGCTGGCTGTGGCAAGCGCAGGACTAGCGATTGCACCCCTTGCAGCGCCTGATGAGCATCATCGAGATACAAGCTGTTCATAACATCCAGCAAGCTGCTGCTGCTGCTGCCTCTGCTGCGGCCGCCGCCAAAGTCAAGGTCCATGTACAGCAAAGTCAGCCTGCACAGCACAGAACACCCCGCAACTGCTGAGCCAAGTGACATTACGTGCAGCGGGCGCAACAAGCTGCCCTCGCTGTGCCCTCGCGTACAGCTGATCAGGCAGCATCAGATTCAAGCACACACCAAGGCATCAGAGGAGCACAAAAGAGGGGAGCTGCAGCTGCACATGTGCTGAACCTGCAGGTGCTGAACCTGCAGGCACAATGCTGCAAACCCAATGCACACCAACTGCTCAGCAATGACGCCTCAACCTCGTGCAATGTCCATCATCTGGCCAGCCGCTCGCCTGCTGTTTGTGTGGCCCAGTTGCTGCCGTAGGCTGTGCAGGCTGTGCACAGGCGGCTCTGCAAAAGGGTCTTGCAGCTGACCCAGCACGCAGCAGCGTGCCGTGATGTTTGGGTGGCCGCGCACCCGCTGCTGCTGCTGCCGCTGCTGCTGGTCAGGCAGTTGCTGTGCGCTGCCCTGCTTCCGCTGTCTGTCCTGCTTTTCTTCTGTGGTGAGCGTCAGGTCAACCGCCTGGTTGCTGATCAGGTGCACGCTGCATCCTGCATTGGCCAGCTCAAGTTCTGGCGTAAACAGCAGCTGCAACGCCTCCTGCAAAGGCGTATCCCTGCTCCTGCTGCTGTTGTCGTCTGCCTTCTGCGTCTGCGCCTGCCCCTGATGCATTGACCAAATTGGAGGCAGCACACGGACTGAGTAGACCAGGCACTGACCAGCAGCAACAGCAGCCGCCACACATTCCCAACACACTGGAACAGTTGCAGCCGGTACGGCCGAGTAGCGGCTGCGTGTCTGCCTGGCCGGCACCTGCAACACCCCTGCAGCACCACCGCCCCCACCAGCATTGCTCAATACACCAGCACCATTGCTGCTGTTGCTGCTGCCGCCGGTGCTGCTGCGGCTGCTGACTCGCGGGTGTGCTGGGCTGACCAGTAGCCTGAGCTGCTGGCAGGGCTGCTCAGCAAAGCTGCTGCTGTTGCTCAAAAAGTCCAGCACTCCTGTGAGGCCCTGGATGCGTAACAGGCAGTACATGCACACCCAATTGTGTCACTGCCAGCAACTGTTCAGGAGCGTACACACGAACCGCGCTCCATGAAACAGCGCTGCTGTTCATGGTCCAGCGCACGCCAATGAAGCCCTGAACACGCAAAACTTGTACCCGAGCGCTGAGCAGCAAGGCAGCAGCAGACGCCACTTTGTCCTGGGACACCCTACCAATGGCGCCGTTACTGCCGCTTGACGGTATGTATACGCTCACTCCACTGAGCGCAGCAGCTCCTGCCTCAGGCTGCATTGATGTGCTCGACCGTTGCAAGCTACCCTGAAGTACAGCAGTGTTTCAGCTCAGCATGCGAAGCTTCCTCGTGGCTTGCCACCTCACCTCTTTCCTCAGGCTGAGGCTCTTAGAGCCATCCAGGCCCAGCCAGCTGCCCGAAAAGTGGTGCACACCAGCCACTGCAGCCACACCAAGCATGACAGGGCGCCTTACAACAGCAGCAGCAGCAGCAGGTGTGGCTAGCGGCAAATCTGCTGCTGCTGCTGCTGCTGCTGCTGCTGCTGCAAATTTGCCAGCGGCGCGCAGCAGCGGCTTGTCCCGCGCCACGCGCACCTGCAGCAGCCGTTGAGAAACTTATATGCGCAAGATCAGCCATGAAGAGGCCCAAGCAGCGCCAACACAACAGTAGTTGTTGGGCAGTGGACGAGTGTGTTTCCAGATGTGCTACTGCCCTTTACAATGGCCTACATTGCTTACAGAGCGACCTCTTGTGGCGACACATGCACGCTGAGCGACGGAGCTTGTGCACCACATGCAAAGTCAAAGTAACAGCACGTCAGCGCAGCAGCAGCAGCAGCAGCAGCAGCAGCAGCAGCAGCAGCAGCAGCACTAGCAGCAGCAGCTTACTGAGCAGGCCCAGTCGTTCCAGGCGCATGGGGTGAACCACTGGCGTGGCCCATACACCACCAGGCTGCTGTTGCCCGGCAGAGTGTACTGCCCCGGCAAGTCTCCGTTGCTGTTGCCCGTGACCTCCTGCAAACAGCCACGACGGGGCGGTGGCGCATCCAATTGTGCACTTTATGACATGTTGCAACACCGAGAGCACTACAGCAACCAGTCAGTCAAGTTGCCTACTGCTGTTGATCTTGCTCAAAAGGCGTCTGTACTGCTGCCTGTACACCTCAACTGTGCGCATGATGGTCATAGCTGTGACGGTATCAACAGGGTAGCCAAAGGTCAATCGACCGCCACCTGAACGTGGCATTACACGCAATGCCAACCAATTGCAATGCTGCAAAAGCCAAACAGGCTCAGGTATCCATATATGCACAACAATCTAACGAAGGTTCCAAAAAACACAGCCACCCACCCACCCTGACAATGTCTGTGAGCAGGTGCGGCCCTGTCGTCTTGAGCGGCCACATGTCTGTGCCTGCTGCTGCTGCAACGCGCGCCTGGATGGCGCGCCCGAAGCGCAGCCACAGCTCATGACCTGCCGCGCTGGCCATCTGGGCGTTGTTGACGGTGTGGCCCTCCTGCAGCAGCAGCAGCAGCAGCAGCAGCAGCAGCAGCAGCAGCAGCATGTGCAGGAACGTGTAGATTAGTGTTGCACATATTCTAGTAAGGCAGCAGCCGCAGTGCAGTACTCTCAGGCAGTGATTGCAGTACACAAGAAAAGCAGCATGCAACAGGGACCATGCACCACCCTGCACCATTGTATTACAAGGCAGCACGCCAAGATATCGCACGACAAACATCACAACACTTTTCTTCAGCCTGCAGCGCCAGCTCTGGACCGGCTGCAGCTCCTTGATGTGCTGGCCATTTGGCAAGACACGCGTGGCATCACGCCATGAGTGGTGGAGCGCAGCTGGCGGCCAACGGTTCCTGCAGGCAGTGTTGTCACCTCACCAAGTACTAATTGCACGCCCCTTGCCATACACACGATGCCGTACAGCTGACACCAACACCCTGTTTTGCACATCTGCCTGCAGCACCGTACATTGGCTGCAGAGAACACCCCTCACAAGGTGGAATCATGCCTTGAGTGGGATGACTGCTGCCGGTCACCAAAAGCTGATCTCGGGCGCAACGTCACAAGCACGCCCCCACCTCAGCCTGCAGCACCAGGTGGGGTCCAGCCAGCCAGGGCTGCATGCTGCCGAAGCACTCACTGTCCAGGTCCAGGTACACGCCACCATGCGCATGCAGGATGAAGGGGCGGATGGCATCTGCAGCAGCAGCAGATTCGTGCACATGTGCATGCCGCTGGTTAGAGGTGCCAGTCAGAGGAAAGTCTGGGCGATAGACAAGCAACGCACTGGTTCCGCCACTTGCAGTTACTTCATACAGCTGTGACTGCCTAACATGGTTGCAGGTTATCAAAGGTGTCACCTGACTTTAGTACCGTGCTGTTGCCCAGTGCGCTCCAGGTGGGCAGGAACCAGGGGTAGTGCTGGGTCAGCAGCGCCTCACATGCAGCAGCATCCCACAGCACGTAGCGCCAGCCTGGGTGGTGTGTCTGGCGAGAAGAAGGTGCAGGGCAGCAAGCAACCGCGCGGATTTGATGCTACAAGGGCGAGGTAATGGCATTTGATGGCAACTGCCGGCAGGGAGCAACATTTGGCAGCTGCTGAAGCAAGCACATGGGGTCAGTTGGTTAGCTGCGGTGTGTGGGCAGTTTGCATGTACACAACTTGTGTTTCTGCGCGTGCAAGAAAGCTGCAGGTCATGCTCTGCAGCACAACTACTTGCACACCTTGCAGGACAGCCACCACTCCTTTCTGAAGTGTGACAATGGCTGCATGGCATCGGCCAACAGCTGCTGCGGGCCTGCCAGATAGTTCTGGTGGATGATCTGAGGGATTGGTTGGCGCATGCCCTGTTCATCCTGTTGCTGCTCAACTTGCTGCTGCTGCTGCCGTTGCATGTCTGCCGGCTGTTGCGGCGCTGACTGGCCTGTATGCTGCTGCTGTTGCTGCTTGTTGCGCAATGGGCTTGCAGACGCTGCCGTTCCTGAAGGCACATGCGTATGTGCAAGCATCGACATACCCACACAGTTTCTTGCACGCAACAGCGGGTGCTGCACAGACACAATGTATGAGGTCAACAAGGTAATGCTGCTGTTTCGGCTTTTTTCAACCAGGTGTACAGCCCTTACACACATTGTGATGTCTGCTATACACGCTTTATCCATTCCCTTCTCATCCTTCACTGTAGCATGACACCCTGACAGCCTGCATGCGGACCATGCACCTTACCTGGCAGCAGCCCCTGCAGCTGATCAGGACCTCCGCGATTGCTTGTAACACTTTTAATGTGGACGTGTTGGTGCGTGTAGTGTGTGCTGCTGAGCATAGTCACCCCCACAAACAGCACCAGTCCGAGGCCTGCTGCCCCCAGTGCAGCAGGCAATCTTTGACGGTTGCGCATGCCCATGATACTTCGCGTGCTTTACTCGAAACTTTGGCGTAGAGACTGCTAGCTTTCGCCATGTACAGCTGGTGCCATCCAGCGGTTAACCGCGTGATCGAGGGCAGGTGTCGGTGGTCATTGCCCAACGCCACTTGTCCTGCTAACACGTCAAGACGTAATGGTCGACGAAGTGTTAAATGTGAAGATGCTGATGTGTACTCGGCGCCGTGTTAATTGCCGCGTTACATTGGACGTGCAGGCGACCGCTTGCTGGAGGTACGCCGCCCACATCTTGACCCTTCACATACATTAACTGCACTTATGGACGCATATCTTTAGTTTTTCAATCAGTCACTACTCAGCTGTAGCTGGCATAACTACAACCTGCTGCTACTGCTGCTCCAGAGCAGCAGATGCTGCTGGGACCCCAGCATGTGCAGTGCCTGCTGCTGCAACACGTCCTTGCTGCCCTCCTGCTGCATTCGCCTTCCTTGCTGCTGCTTTCCCGCCTGCCGCTGGTGCAGCTGATGCGGCACCAGCGAGATCTGCACCAGCTGCTGCGCCTGCCTCAACCCCTGCTGCTGCTGCTGCAGCTGCCAACGAGGTGTGTGTCTCCCCCTGCCCTGCTGCCACACCAGCAGCTGCTGTATCCCCTGCAGGGCATAGCCCGGCTGCAGCTGCTGCTGCTGCTGCGGCGGCGGCGGCCTCTGCTTGCAGCTTCTCCAGCTTCTGCACATACACATCCCACATGCTGAGGCACGCCTTGCCACCCACTTGCACTTTGTAGTACCTGGTGGCCCGGCCCTGGTAGTCCTTCTGCACAATGAACAGCTCCCCAACCTCCTGCTCCGACAGCGTGAAGGGGAAGTGGTACACCGGCTGCACCCGCAGCTGCAACGCAAACATTGGACGATGGAAACACCAGCGGGTGGCAGCGTCACACAACATGTACATGTGTGGTTGTTCAAAGCGCGGAACAGCGGTACAAGTGCTGAAATACCGCTCATGCTTGCACACATTCGGGCTGTGTCAGGCTGGGCAGATGCTTGTCGAGCGCGCGCCGACGGGTGCCGCAACCGTGAGCAAGCAAGGGCAGGTCCGCGTCCACTACTCAACAGCGGCAACCGGCCAGCATACCTGTCAACCTGCATCTGAGGATGTGACGAGCTCGCTGCACGTCGTTACGTGCACCGCCCGTCATCCCCCGCACACACACACACACACACACACACACACACACACACACACACACACACACACACACACACACACACACACACACACACACACACACACACCTGCCGGAGGCCTGCCCTGCCAGTGCCTTCAAAAATCTGCCGGTGCACATTGCACCGCCCCACACCCACACACCTGCAGCACAAGACACGCCCTGGCTGCATTCGCATTCGCGTCCCGTCCCGTCCGCACCTGGGAGCGGCCCTCCGCGCCGGCGCCCGGCAGCGCCGACTCTGGCAGCGGCTTGGCGGCCGCGTCAGGCCTGAACACGCCGTGCAGCTCCAGCCGCTGCCCGTCCCAGAGGAACAGCAGCGCCTTCTCCCTGCGAGGCGCGGCGGGCACGGCAGCATGTCGCCTGGGCGGCCGCCGCCGTGGTGCTGCACTCCTCGTTGCTGATACAGGCACGGATCCACGGGGAGGTCCAATGCAACACACCGGCTGCATGGCGCCCACACACACGCCGGCAGGCCAACCCCTGGCAGCCGGGACGCAGTGAGTGAGCTCGCCAGGGTACAGCACGTGACACAAACCTGTTTGACACGCACTTAGTTGCACTGCTGATGACCAAAACTTGCAAAATAACGTGTCTCCAAGACTTCAACTTGCATCAGGCACTTGCCCAGCCAGCTGACACACTGCTCATGAGACAAACAACAAGCAGGCAGCAGAGCGGACAGCAGCAGCCGCCACCCTCACCGCTCCTCCCTGCTCTCAAAGCGCACGTCGTCGTCGATTCGCGTCACCAGGCACAGCTTGGCAATGCACTCCCGCGCCAGCGCAGCGCCGGCCACATTGATGCAGCGGCCGCTGACGGCCCGCGTGGCGGGCGGCACGCCCAGCGAGTTGTCCGGCCGCGGCGGCGGCGGCGGCGCGGCAGCGACGGCTGCCAGCAGCGCTGCGCGGCTGGGCGGCTTGGGGGCTGGCGCGGACACGGCGTCGCGGCTGCTGCTGCCGCCGCGCGGCGGCGCAGTGTAGCGCTCCTGCCTGTCCCTGCAGCATCAGTATGCAGGTGACGAAGCGAAGGCATCGGGGTGGTTGGCCAGTGCAGCAGCTTGCTACTCAGGCACCGGGCGGAGAAGGTTGCTGCAAGCAGCCAAGCGGGCGATACCCAGAAAAAGCCAGGCTTGACTCTGGTACACTCAGCTAAACCCACAACCGTCATCGAGCATGCGGTGCACACGTGGGACGCAGCACGATCAGCAGCACCCTGTGCAGGTGCGAGAACGCAGCAATGCATCTGTGGCCACACTCTGTCCGGCGTCACCAATAGGCGCTGCAGAGTGCAGCAGAGCTGCTGACGACATTGTCTGTTAAAAAGGAGCGCAGGCCAAACTGCAGAAGGCATGCCAGCAGGCCCACCTCACCTCTCCCGCTCCCGCTCCCTGTCCCTGTCGCCGCGCTCTGACCGCTCGCTGTACCGCTCACGCTCCCGGTCCTGCCTGCTGCCGCGGTCCCTGCAGCAACACGAGGCAGAGTTGGCGCTGCACAGCACTTCTGCATGCTGTTGCGCATTGCAGTCAGGAGATGCAACAAGGATATGCAACAACCCACCCTATGGCAGAGGTGGGCAGTGCAGTGGCAGCACATGGCTGACACATGATGGGCAGCCCAGCGCAAACTGGAGACATCCACGGAACCAGCTCAGCGGGTGTACAGCAGTGGGCAGGCGTTGGAAGGTGGCGGCTTGCGCAAAAAACAGATGAGAGCGATGCTTTAGACAGCCGCACAGCCCACCTGCTGTCGTAGTCCCTCCTGTCAGAATCCCTGTACTCCCACTCCCTGTCCCTGTCCCTGTCCCTGTCCCTGTCCCGCCTTTCACTGTCCGGGCGGCGGCTGCCACTGGCATGCCTGCTGCTGCCGCTGCCCCCCAAGCCGCCTCCGCCTCTGCCGTCCCGTTCCGAAGCCCCTCTGCTGCGGCTCCTGCTGCGGCTGCGCCTGCTGCTGCGGCCGCCGCTGCCGCGGTTGTAGCCGGCGCGGCCACCCCTGCAGACACCAACAGACACGCGGCGACGCAGATGATCCCGTGAGCTCAGGTGCTGCTGTGTGTGATGTACGGTCGCGCACTGTGGCGACGCCAGCCTGGCGCATGCGCGGATAACAAGCACGTGCATTGCTGCGATGCCTGCGCACCACCTTGCTGAGTTCGATCATACATAGCGGATAGAACTGGCCAAGAGAAGGGGTGACAACGCATGCTGCAGATGTACGGGAGTTGCAGCCGTGTGGGCGACACAACAGCAAGCCACGGCTGACGTGGACGGCCTACCTGCTGCTGCTTCTGCTCCTGCTCCTGCTGCGCGATGCGTCGCGGTTGCGAGCACGCTCCCACTCCCGGGCCCTGCCACGCCTGCAGCACGCAGCACAGCACAGCGCAGTCAGCAGCATGAGCAACATGCATCGAGTGGAGCACAGCAGTCCCATGCTTCCCTAACAGAGCAGCTTCACCACACACTCCAGGAAGCAGCGCTGTCGTTCCACCGCACGAATGCACAGTCTGCAGGGCGTGCAGCACAGCTAGCACACTGCGCAGGAGTGGCAGCTGGCACAGCTAGCACACTGCGCAGGAGTGCCAGCTGGCACAGCAGCGTGCACAGTGGTCTGAGTTCGCAGCAGCTGCCCAGGCAGCAGGGTTTGGTTTCAGGGCAGAAGCACATCCAGCCGTGCCGCACAGACGCTGCACTGCTCAGCCGCACACCTGCCATCGTATCTGGCGCCCTCCCTGTCCCTCTCCCTGCTGCGGCTCCTGCTCCTGTCCCTGCTGCGGCTGCGGCTGTACCGCCTCGTGTCGGCCCTGCCACTGCCATTGTACCGCCTGCCCCTGTCCACCTCAGCGGGGCTCCTGCTCCTGGTGCTGCGGCTCCTGCTGCTGCTGCGCGGCCGCTGATGGGCGTGACGGCCTGCTGCTGCACCTGCAGAACCCCCAGACCCCTGCTGCTGGTGCTGCTGCTGCTGCTGCTTTGGGGGTCTGCTCTGCTGCCTTGCAGTGCCCTCGCCTGCCGCTGCTGCTGCTGCTGCTGCTGCTGCTGCTGCTGCTGCTGCTGCTGCTTGGTCGATACTTGCTGGCACGTGCTGCTGCAGCTGGCGCTGCTGCTGCTTTGGCGCGGCGGGTGATGGCTTGACGCGCTTGGCGGCTGGGCTTGCTTGGGCACTGCCAGCTGCTGCTGCAGCTGCGCCGGCTGGCCGCTTGCTTCCTACACTGCCTTGCCGCTGCTGCTGCTGCTGCTGCTTGCCTGGGCTAACAGGCACAGAGCCGCCAGGTAGTGGGGGCTTCCCTGGCGCTGCCGCTGCTGCTGCTGCTGCTGTGGTTGCTGCCGTGGTTGCTGCTGCCGCTGGGGGTGCCGCCTTGGCTTGTGCCACAGATGTGTGTTGCTGCTGCTGGCCGTGTTGGCGTGCACGTCCCCTGCCTCCCCTGCTTTCTGCAGAGCCGCTGCTGCTTGTATCAGAGTCGCTGCTGCTGCTGCTGCTGCCGCTGCTGCCGGTGGTGCCGCTGCTGCTGCTGCTGCTGGTGCCGCTGCTACTGCTGCTACTAGTGCCACTGCTGCTGCTGCTGCTGCTGGAAGGAGACCGCTTGCGCTTGGCAGGCTGTCGTTCTTTGTGTTGCTGCTGCTGCCGCTGCCCAACAAACTGCCGGTTGTCCTTCGCTGCTGCTGCCCCTGCTGCTTGTGTTGGTGCACCGCTAGTGTTGCCAGCCGCTGCAGGTTGCTTTGCTGCTGCTGCTGCCGCTGCTGCTGCTGCAGCAGCAGCGCCCTCCCTTGCACCTGCAGCAGCACCACCAGCAGGTACTTTGCGAGCCGCTACAACAGCAAGTTTCTTCTTCAGCGGGGAGCCACCAGCCTGCTGCTGCTGCTGCTGCTGCTGCTGGCTGCCTCCTGCTGCTGGCCTGACAGTGCCACAAGCGGAGCCTGGCCTGCTCCCTGCCGCTGCCGCTGCTGCCGCTGCCTTGGGCTGCACATGAGCTGCGCCTGAGCTGGCCTGCTTTGCAACCGTCTGTCCAGCCGCAGCAGCGACTGGCGCAGCACCACTGCCCACAGCTGCTGCTGCTCCTCCTTTATTGCCTGCTGTCGCCGCCGCGGGCATGGTAACAGCTTTGGCCGGCGGTGGCAGTAGCGGCGACCGCAGACCAGCAGCAGCAGCAGCGGCAGCAGCAGCAGCAGCAGCAGCAGCAGCAGCAGCTCCTGCTGGCAGAGTAAGCTGTGCAGCCTTGACGGCTTGCGGCGCTGCTGCTGCTGCTGCTGCCTGCCTGCTGGCATCCTTGCCGGCCGTTCTGGCGGCAGCAGCAGCAGCAGCAGCAGCAGCAGCAGCAGTGGATGCTGCAGCTGCCGGCCCTCTGCTGACATCACCTGCTGCTGCTGCCTGCCTGCTGGCATCCTTGCCGGCCTTTCCGCCGGCAGCAGCAGCAGCAGCAGCAGCAGCAGCAGCAGCAGTGGATGTCGCAGCTGCCAGCCCTCTGCTGTCATCACCTGCTGCTGCTGCTGCTGCTGCTGGTGGTGCTGATGCTGGTGCAACCTGACTGAGCTCACCCCCAGCCCTGCCAGCTGGCGCTGCAGCAGCGCCCACCCTGATGACCTGCTTCCTAGCCGCCGCTGCTGCTGCTGCTGCTGCTGGCTTTTCAGGGTTCACTTTTGAGCGCACCCACCCCGCGAACTTGGCGTCCAGCTCTGCAGCCGCGCAAACAGCAGCAGCAGCAGCAGCAGCAGCAGCAGTAGCACGACGACCAACGCCGGGGCGGCAATGCGATGCGATGCAGTGGAGCGAGGCAACATGTGGCATGGCAGCACGGTGGCTACACTACACACCAGCTACAACTGCACAGCGCCAGGATATCGCCAGGGGATCAGCGGCAACGCTGGATGGCTGCCTGCATGCCGATGTGGCGTGGATGCATACAGGCCACAACGCAACAGACTGTGCTGCAGCAAGGATCTGCATGTGCGAGCCTCGGCAGCCGCAGCAGCGGCCGACGCACCAGCTGATGCTGCCGCTGCTGTGCCAAGTGCCGGGCTGCCCTGGGCCGATGCAGCCCCACACCCACAGCATAATACGTACAGCATTCAGTGCAGCGGTCTACTCTGCCTCACCTGCTAAGCTGCGGCTTGTGAGCTGCGTGAAAGTTGGCGCGGGCTTCCTGAAGTCCCATGTGATGAAGTCAAGCGGCACGCTGGCCCAGGGCAGCTTGTGGACCGGCACGGCAGCAGCAGCAGGAGCAGCAGCAGCTGCCGGAGGCGGTAGTGTTTTGCCTGCTGCTGGGGTGGCAGGGGCCGCACCGTGCTGCTTCGGTTGCGCTTGCTGCTGCTGATGTGGTTGCTGCTGCTTGGTTTCTGATTGCTGCTGTTGTGTTTGGGCTTGCTGCTGCAGCTGCTGCTGCGGCAGCTGCTTGGCTCGTGCCTGTTGTGGCTGCACCTTGACTTGCCGCTGCTGTTCCTGCTTGCGGGGCTGCTGCTGCTGCTGCTGCTGCTGCTGCTGCTTGGCTTGCTGCCGCTGCTGCTGCTGCTGCTGCCGTGCTGCTGCTGCCAGTCCTGGTGCTGCTGTGCCTGCTGCAGGGGCTGCAGTACTGGACGGGTCTCTAGCAGCTGCCGTGGCGGCTGAGTGCTGCTTGGGTGCTGCTTGCTGCTGTGCTGCAGCGGGTGATGCAGCCAGGGCCGCAGGTATCTGGGCAGCAGGGCATGCAGCAGCAGCTGCAGCAGCCCCAGGTGCAGCTGTGGCCTTGGCTGGTGCTGCTGATGAACGGCCTGCGGCACCTGCCGCTCCCGCAACTGCTGCAGGTAGCTTGCGCGTTGGCTGCTGCTGCTGCCTGTTTGTTGCTGCTGCTGTGTCTGCTGGCCTACCTGCACCAGGTGCAGCTGATGCTTCTGGTTTGAAGCGAGCTGCTGCCTGCTTGGCCGAGCTCCGCTGCTGCTGCGGACCCGTCTCCTGCTGCTGTTGTTGCGGCGGCTGCGGTGCGGCTTTGGGAGCTGCTAATGTCTCTGCATTGTCGGCTGCTACTCTCAACCCTTGTTGTTTCTCCGCATGCTGCTGCAGCTTCAGTCCAGCTGCACCGTCTTTTGCTGGAACTTCATCGGCTGCTGCTGCTGCTGGCTGTGCGTTTTGCTGCTGCTGCTGCTGCTGCTGCCTGCTGTGCACCCCTACGACTGATGGGGCCCTGGCCAAGCGTGCCGCAGCAACAGCACCCTCACCCGCCTTTGCAGTGCCTGCAGCAGCAGCAGCAGCAGCAGCAGCAGCAGCAGCAGCAGCAGCAGCAGGAGGGCTGCCTGCTGACGCAGCATCCTGGTGCCTTGTCCTGGGTCGCCCAGCTGCTGCCGCTGGTGCTGACTCAACGCTGATACCAGGAGCTGCTGCTGCTGCTGCTGCTTCTGATGCTGGCTCTCCATCTGTAGCAGAGGACCTGCGCCGCGTGCGTGGCCCTCCTGCTGCTGGTGCTGCTGCTGCTGCTTTCTGCTTGGGAGGTGGAGGCGTCTTGGCTTTAGCTGCTTTTTTGCCTGCAGCAGCAGCCTTGCCGGTGGGAGCAGCTTTCGCACCTGCTGCTGCTGCTGCTGCTGCTGCCGCTGCTTTCGGTGAACTCAGCGCTGGCGGCTGCTGCTGCTGTTCCTGCTGCTGCTGCCCAGTGCCGGAGCTGCTGCGCCTGCGCGACCTGGTCTGTGTCGCGGGCCCCTCGCCACCCGCCGCTGCTGCTTCGGCAGCTTCTGGCGCCGCGGCAGCTGCGGGCGTGGTGGGCACCGGCTTTGCCGCATGTTCGTCCCTGTGCCGCGTGTGGGTCGCAGGGCCGCCAGCAGCACTAGCCGCATGCTCTGCCGCTGCTGCTGCTGCTGCTGCTGCTGCGGCAACACCCGATGTTGCAGCCACACCGCTGCCTGGCTTGGCCGCTGCTGGTGGTGCTGGTGGTGGTGCTTCTGCTAGTGTGGTGTGGCCGGGTGAAGCAGCGGCAGCCAGAGCTGCAACATCCGCAGCAGCTGATGCAACCTGCAGCACTGCGGGCACCACCGCAGTGACTGCAGCCTCTACTGCTGCTGCTGCTGCTGCTGCTGCTGCTGGCGCGCTTGCTGCTTGCTCAATGCTTGCCGCTGCTGATGGTGCTGCATCACCTGCTGAAGTCTGCGTGGGTGCTGCCGCTGCTGTGTCGGCTGAGCCCGTTGGCACAGCCATGACAGCTGCAAGTCCCGCATCAGCTGCTTCTGAGGGTGCAGCCTGGGCTGCTGCTGGTGGTTCTGCTGGCGCTTGTTCTACCACCTGAGCTGCTCTTGCTGCTGCTGCTGCTGCTGCTGCTGCTGCTGCTGCTGCTGGCTCAGCTGGTGGCACAGGTGCTCCGACTGCCTGAGCTGCTCCTGCCTCTGCTGCGGCTGGTGCTGGTGCTGCTGCCGCTGCTGCTGCCTTCTTGCTGCGCTTGGGCTTGGGTGGTGGCAGTGGTGCAGGTGGGGTTGCCTTGCCGCTGCGTCTGCGCAGCCTGGTTGCTATGGCACCATCCTTCTCCCCAGGCTTCTGCTGCTGCTCTGGTGCTGCTGCTGCTGCTGCTACTGCAGGTACCATGGGCAGCGCAGCATCAGGCGGTCCTGCGGCTGCTGCTGCTGCTGCTGCTGCTGGAGGTGATATCACCTCTAGGCCTGGTGCTGATGCTGCTGCTGCTGCTGCGGCTGGAGGTGATGCTACCTCAGAGCCTGGTGCTGTTGCTGCTGCTCCTGCTGGAGGTGATGTTGCCACTATGCCTGGTGCTGGTGCTGGTGCAGCTGCTGCTGCATCAGGATCGGCGCTTGCGCGTGTGGCCCGCTTGCCTTTCCCCTTTGCAGCTGACGCAGGCGGATTTGCTGGCTGCTGCTTAGCTGGCTGCTTCTTGGCACCACCTCGTTTGGCCCGCGCGGCGCTTGCAGGAACTGCCCCATCTGCTGCTTTGGCGGTTGCAGCAGCGGCTGGTGCAGCAACGGGAGGGCTGGAATGCTCTGAGGATGCTCTTGCCTTACGCAGTGCTATGGCTAGAGGCAGACTGTCATCTGATGATTCTGAGTCGCTCATGATGTTGAAGCAGCAGCACTGCAGTGTCAGCAGTTGGAGCTGTGCTGCTGTGTTTGGCCCTCTGGATTCAAAGCAATGTTGTGATCCAGCATTGAGAGCAACTTTGCAGCCAGCAAGGGTCACAGTACAGATGGTGTGGCCGCTTAGTGGATTGCACAAGCAGCAGCAGGTTCAGAAAATGTAGTTAAACAAGAACACCAAGCTGCCGGTGATCGTGAGCACTTGCTAAACGGAATCACGTGCAAAAGCATTACTTCAAGCACAGCACCATCAACTGAACGCGTGGACCAGTGTACCCGCCTAGTGACTGTCCTGAAGGTGTCACCTGCAGCTGTTGTGCCCGAACACTTCCCTGTCAGGTATGCGAAATGGCGCTTGAAACCAACAGTCGCGTGCCTTTTTCTTGCAATGGCATAGATATAACAACAGGCGTGCAAGTATCCAACAACACAGCCTGTACATCTGTACAAGATCGTCGAAATATCACTGAATGTCATGTCTCATCGCTGTGTTAAAGATCTGTTACACGTCCAAAGAGGTACACGTCCAAAGAGGTTAAGTGAATGCGATGAGCTTGAACACACGCACCCACTGGAAGCAGATGAGACCGGCGCCAACTGCAACACAGCACATCCCCAGCCATCTGCACGCAGCCACCCTTGCAAAAGGGAGCCCCTATGGGTTCAACAGCCTGCACATCTGCTGAAGGGGACTACTGAGCAGTGCCCATACAGTACTAACAGGCCTGCAGCAGTTATCCAAGGAATGTCATGCAATACAAACAGGAAACGTTCACAAACAGGACTATACCATGTATTGCCTGACACGTCCATAAGCGCACATGCACTCGATGCGATCCCTCATTCTGCTGTCAAAACAGCAAAGCACGAGTGCCACAAGGAAGCGCAATTGCCATGGAACGCCAGCATACGGCTTATCATGGACAAAGCGCCAATGCTGCAGCCCCCAACCTGCGACCTGCTGCTGAAAAAAAAGCGCCAGCCATCCTCACTGGCATCAATCAAGCTAGCTTGCAAGCAGTGCGTTCAGCACAGCACATCCACTTCTCTGTGTGGAACTATGCACGGTATACATGCGTGCAACCCTGCAGCCAGCCAGCAAGCACCACCACAGAGGCTACGCACGCAACCCCTTCCTGCAAGCACGACACCACCCACCCCAACAGACAAAAGAAGGCAAAGGACAACACACAACCTGCCTATTGCAACACACCCCTTCCCAACCTCAAACGCCCCACCCAGCATCACTGCTCGGCTCACACACACTCACACACGCACACACACTCACGGCGGCTGTCAAGCGTCAGCCAAGCAAAAGGCTGCTGTACCCCGCCTGCCGCTGCGGCCCTGCTTTCATTCTCTCTCTCTCTCTCTCAACCAAAACCCCTGGCTTCAACCGCTGGCAAGCTGCTGTGATGCCCATCTGCCTGCACCAGCAAGCACACACCGAAAGGTATCCTCACACACACACGCAGCTTGCCACTGCAGGCCGGCTCCCCACGGCGCACGCGCACCCGCCCGCTCAGAACTTCAGCGTGTCCTTTCCTGACAGCTTGCTGCGCTCGTCAATGCTCATGCCAGCTGTGCCGTTTGCGCCCTTGGCGAACGCAGGGTGCTCCATGATTGCCTGGAACAGCTGCGTGCCACGCAGCGCGTTGGTGAGCGGCATGTGGCCCTTGGGCGCCTCGTACTCGTACTTGAACTCCGCGGGCCACTTGCGGTACACATTGTTGTCGCCCTGCGTCCAGTCGATCGTCTTGAAGAACTTGGGCCACCGCTTGCCAGCCTAGAGGCAGCAGCAGCAGCAGCAGCAGCAGCAGCAACGCAGAAACAATGAGGCCGAAGACATTTGGAGAGCGGCTTGCCAGAATCAGTGTCGCCGCTGCCGCAGCGAGCGTGCAGGCGACGAGACGATGACAGGGTGGCAGGGGCAGTCAACGCACTATGCAAGCACCGACACAGGAAACAGCCGCAGCGCTGCTGTGGCGCACTGGTCTGTGCACTGCTCACCAACGCACACGTGCATGACAAGACCATCACCAGCTACGGCACTCAGCACTCAGCACCCCACACAGCATGGAAGTGCACACGCACAACGACACAAACACTTCACAAACTGCACGCTCCGTGTGTCAGGCACAGCTGAAACCGCAGCTGCACACACACATCCGCACGCATCAGCTGCGCTGACCAGCACCTCCTACTGCACCCACACTTGTCTACGTCACCACACGCTAGCTGCAGACACACACCATCCCTCAAGCTGTCCCCCAGTGCGGGCGTCACCGCAATCCACCAGGACAGCAGCACCACCCACAACCAGCCCAACACCAAGTCCAAAAAAACAGCAACACCGCCACTGCGCAGCCGAGACATTCCGCCACCCACCTGCACCCACATCTCCTTCTGCACGCTGTACCCAAACCGGTTGTTGCTGGCTGCCCTCCAGAGCTGGTCAACTGTCTGCAGATCTGCCGAGGGGATGGTTGGTACCTCTGTGAAGTACACCCAGCCGCGCTGCACTGCACCCTGCCCTGCCATCTTAATCAGCAGCGCACGCGTCTCATCGTCTGCCTTGCGCACATCGCCAGCTGCCAGGTAGTCGCGCAGAGCACTGTAATCCAGGCCAAGCTGTTGCAGACAGCATCAGCAGTAGCCACAGCAGCAGTGATAGCCGAAGAAGCAGCGACAGCAGCAGCAGGAGCAGCAGCAGCAGGCAGGCATTGTTGCTGCGTGAGCATTTCGTAGGTTGAATTGAGGGCTCAAGTACGATGAACAACAGCAGAGCCACAACAGATACAAGGCAGGAGCAGCGCCAGAAGACATGGGCGCCGTGAGGGACGGTGGGGAAAGGAAGATAGCAGCCGTAGCTACAGAAAGCACTCGTTGCAATATGTATGCCATATGCAGAGCATGCAGCCAGTCATGAGCTGTGTTGAGGGGTGACCAGTGCAGCAGCAGCATCTGCGTAAGGGACTGCGGGCAACTGGGGGTTGTGTGACATCTTTTGGCCCTGATGGCCTGGAACCTGCTGAACGGCAAAGTGCGTGCATGTGCTCTATACTGCAACCGTTGCACGAGCAACAAAAAATCGCATTCTTGAGCGTGCTGCAAACACATTGCCTGTGCGGCAAAGTAGCCTATACCTAGGTACTTTGCTACCACATCTTGTGAACCGACATCTTCTCTCACAAGCGCACATAAGTGCATGGCTCAGCAGTTGTGATGTGTAGTCAATACATTACATAATCAGGTCACACTACATAATGTAACAAAGCATTGCGCACACACAGCATGCAACAGTACTGCTGATGATCACAGGTGGTGCCAGCAGCCTGGCATAGCCTGACCAATGCTGTCCATGTCTGCAGAGTGGACAAGCGTGTGACTGAAGCAGAGCCTCTACATCCACCCGCAGTACAGATAAGCGGCTACAAAAAACTGACACGCACCTCGCTGCTGAGTTGAACATCCTCTACCTTTGCAGGACCTGCCTTCTGTCCTGCTGCTGAGGATGCAGTGGTTTTTGGTGCACCGCCCAGCATGCTGCTGCTGTCTGAGAAGAGAGGCACATCCCTGCAGCCCCAACAAGTTACCGTGTCAGCCAATGAGGGTGCTGTGATACACGTCACCCTGTCGAGTCTGGGCGTCTTTGCTTATCTTTGGTGGCTAGGCACTACTGCTGCTGTAACATGGCTCAAACTGCAGCCTGCACAACGTGCAAGCGCATTACTCACTCAAGCTTAGATGCTGCACATACTGATTGCCTCTGCTGCACCAGCGTTCTGCCAGGAGCCAGCACGCGAGGCACTGGCCGGAGACAAGTGCGTTGTCTCTGGTGTGCCGCCCCGCTGCATGTGAGCTGCTGCGCCCCCAAGCTAGCTGCCATTTTTGTTGATCAAAAACTTGCCGCAAATCTGCAAAATATCGCGCGGCACGATGGCTGGTCGGGGCGATAGAACGAGATCTCACGACGAACTTAAGCAGCCAGTGACGAGGGAATCGAGCTGAGGTAAAAGTAAGCAATTATTAATTGTCAACGTGTGGACGGCGTGAACAGCACAGGATCTTGACGCAGTGTTATGTGGGTGTCAGGAACTACGAGTGCCTGAGCGTAGCGAACAACTCAGCTTGTCTACACTGTGTTGTGTGCGTTAACAGTCGAGGTTTACTTGTTGCGTTGCCTATGCAATCATGCCCGGTCACGCATAGATCCTGAACCTGCCCATACAATACACAGTGGTCTTGAACAGTGGCGGAGTGGGCGGTCGCATGTGTATTCTCCACTCTTGTTTAATACGGCCGTGTGGTGTACAGCCCGGCTGATGCAGTGGGTTCTGCAGCTTGCTTCCTGACGGACTTCAGCCATAGTCCGTACCTGTGCATGTTGCTGGCACAGACGCGATTGTTCAATTCCATCTGCTAATTATGCTGCCACAGGGATGCGCGGGTCAATGATCATGGCAGGAGTGTCCTACTGCAGGGCCCCTTTCAGTATGGTAGCAGTATCACGGCACCCAGGCCTGTTCAGTGAGGCATTCTAAGGCCCGGCGTCTATTTAATGTTTGTGTAACAGCCCGTGGCCTAAATACCTTGCTGGACAGGCCTGGGTGCCGTTGCACTGCTACCAGACTGGACACCTTGCATCTGGGCATGCTGGAGTCCAGCAGCTGGACACGAAAGTGACAGTTAAGCGGGTAGCTTGCAAGCTGCTCCATTTGACCAGCCAGTGTTGCTTGCACAGCCTTGCATGAGGGGTTTAGGTGCACCGGGTACCCCCGTGTCTGCTTTCCCTTGTTTGCTTTCCTCCGGGCAGGCTGCTAGCTTAAGGTTACAGTGCTGCTGCTTGTTATTTAATTATGTTAACAGCAAGTCCTGATTGTCCAGCAACTTGTAGAAGTGAACAGCCCCACTCGGGTGCTGCCGATTCTGGCTTCTGACCAGTATGCAGAGTTCAACAGTGCGCCATAGATACAATTGAGCCGGGGTGTGCGAGTCTTATGGCCGATCCTGTGGCGAGTCTAATGCTGTACCTGGCGTGTCCTGTTGCTACTGCTGCAACAACAGTTGTCGGCGCCGCTGTCGCTTGTTGCTGCCTTCACAAAGTGTGCCTGCTGCCTACCCTGCCGCCCCTGCTTCACAAGCAACTTATGAACATGACACAGGACCACAGGATGTCTCAGGAGTGCAGCCTGGCAGTGCAGACCGGCAGGGCCACAGGGGCCCCTGCAGGCCAGCAGCCAGCTCCTGGCCCCTGTGGTCCTGTGACTCGCCTGCCCAGGCAATATGTGGTGATTGATGGCTTCTGCCATCCAGTCACCAATCCTCGCTTTGGCGAGGGCCCATCTAGCGCCCCTGCCTGCCCTGACGTTAGCTCACACGTGTGGCTGCAGGGTGCATGGCACAAGGTGTGCATTGACACGTATGCCTCCGCTTCTGCAGGTGGCTACGTGGGCACACCCCAACCCGCGAACCGACCAACCCGCATTGCTGCGCGTATTACCAACCCTACAAACCCACTTGCAGCTGCGGATACCGAAGTTCCTGCCGCCACTGCAGCACCTGGTGGCCCCACTGAGATTGAGGCTGCACCGTCCAGCGGAACAATCACTGGGTCTAGCCGCGCCCAGAGACGTCAAACCAGGGATGAGAACAGTTGGGGTTACCAGGTGAAGCTGTTTGGCCCACGCAGGACTGCAACCACCGTCGCCCAGGTGCGGGCCGCAGGCCTGAATGCTGTTGCACAGATGTCAGGAGGAGATGTGCCATGCGACTTGCTCACAGGCAGGGCCTTCTGGGCGGGGCAGACAGCCATCGTGTTCACCATGCCGTCATCGGCAGTGCGCCAGCTGACAGCATGCATGGTGGTCATGCTGAAGCAGCAGCTTCAGCGTGTACTGCACTGGCGCGCTGTATTTACCTTCAATGGCGCAGTCATCCTGTCAGCACGCGGGGCTCATGCAGGCCGCACTCAAGCGGGCCGGCGTGAGCAGCTGAGCGCCGGCCTGGTGCTGTCTAACCAGTATGCTGTGCTCGAGCCTGATGCTGAGTTGTCTCAGGCCGCATTACCGGGTGACGACTACGCCGCTGAGGGCTACACGGAGGATGAGGAGGATGAGCTTGTGCCTGCATCCGAGGACGAGGAACAGCAGCCCGCAGGCACTGACCAGGCAGCACCTGCTCGGCGCAGCACAGGTCAGCAGCAGGGCTGCAGGCACAGCCAACGCTCCAACAACACCAGGCCCAGCCGCAGGACCCTGCAGCATCGCCGCCACCGCCCCAACAGGACACCGGTGCAGCCAGGTAGCAGTGGATTGGTGTGCGGCGTCCTCAATGTGAACAACATGCCCAAGGCAGGTCAAAGCCTGGTGGAAGTTTGCCAATTACTCAAAGATCTGCGCTGCAACATCATGGGCTTTGTGGAAACCAAGGAGGCGCCAGGGAAGCTGCGGCCTGCCGATCTCATTCCGGGCTACACATACATCAGTAAGGCCAGGCCTCTTGGGGAGAATGGGTGTGCCAGTGGTGGTGTTGCGGTTGCTGTGCATGCCGCTGTTGCCAATGCTGTGAAAGTGTTTGCTTTTGCTGATCAGCAATACGAGGATGCACTGTGGCTAGTGATGCCAGGGCAGAATGGTGCTCCTAAGCTGTTTATTGGAGTGGTGTATATGCCTGATATGAACAAGTATGCGCCAGTGAGGAGGGCTGCTTACTCAGCGCTGCAGGAGGACCTCGCATACCTGTCGAGCAGAGGCTCTGTGTTGATCATGGGTGACTTCAACGCCAGGGTCGGGCAAGGTGCAAGCCCCACAGATCGCATTGGCATGCATGGCGAAACAACCACAAACAACAATGGCGAACTCCTTCTCTCGCTGCTCAATGCCGTCAATCTCTACTCACTGAATGCCCGCACAGCACCCACCTCTCCCCACCAGCACATCACATGTGACAGGTCCCACAGGGGCACCGCGCGGAGGTCCCTCAATGACTACATCATTGCGTCTGCTGACATTGCTATGCCGTGCCAAGCTGCCGCCAGGCCAACAGCCAAGGTTGGGCCATACACAGTGGGTTCTACTGACCACCTGCCAGTGTCTGCTTGCATTCAAAGGCCTGTGGCACGTCGCCCTGCAAAACAGGTCAAGCTGCGCCTCAATGCACAGCCGAATGATTTCAAAATGCGCAATGGGGAGCAATCGGCCGAACTTGAGGCGTACCAGGAGGCCCTGGCACAGCTGGGCGCTGCTTATACGTCCACTATTACCGTGCTACAACAGCAGGTTTCTGCAGCTCAACTTACGGCCAATGCTGCAGTACAACAAGCACATGCGCAGCTGCTGGGAGCGCTTCGTCAGGCGGTCAATGCCAGTTTTGGGTTTAAAAGGGTCTGGGTTGGCAAGTCCTTCCCGTGGTGGACACAGGAGCTGACAAATGCTGTGCAGGCCAGGGTGCAGGCCTTTACACAGTACAGGGAGTCCGGCCTTGTTGCAGACTGGGATGCATTTGATCAGCAGCGCAAGGCTACTGCACAGCTTATCAAAGCAGCTGAGAAGCAGCACAAACAGCGATGCGAGCATGCAATCACTGCAGCGTACAGAGACCGCTTAAATGATGACAGCACGCTTGGGGAGAAGGATATGTGGCAGCTTGTGCGTCGCCTGTGCCCTAAGCATGTCAGCGAGGCCGTGTACAGTGTCATGCAGCACCCCTCAGGACAGACGGCTTCAACCCCTGCAGAAAAAGCAGATGCATTCAAATGCCACTATCAGCGTGTTGGTAGCCATGCAGCGTTTGCCGCCGCAAACCCCCAGTTCGACCCAGCGCACATGACACAGGTTGCCGCCAATGTACAGCAGTACCTTCATGACTCAACCGCACCTCATGCTGCCCCACCCTGCCCGCTGGACTTGCCCATCACTGCCGCCGAGGTTTCTGCATGCTTGCAGCGTCTACGCACAGGCAAAGCTGGCAACCCTGCAGAGGAAGGCATTGTCAACGAGCTTTTGAAGTACGGAGGCAACACAGTTGCAGACATGCTGCTGCAGTACTGCAGCCTCATGTGGCAGCTTGAGCAGGTACATCAGGTGCCGGGGACAGTCGTCAGCATGCCTAAGAAGGGCGATCTGACAGACCCAGGCAACTACCGCGGCATCACCCTGCTCAGCGTGCTCTATAAGTTCTACACCAGCGTCCTCAATCAGCGCCTTATCAAGTATGCAGAGGGCGAGCAGCAGGAGCAGCAGCAGCAAACACAAGCACAGCAGCAGCAGCAGCAGCAGCAGCAGCAGCAGCAAGGCCAGCATTCAGCACAACAGCAGCAGCAGCAGCAGCAGCCACGCGCAACTGCTGCTACAGCAGCAGCGGCGCCGCTGCTGCACGAGAGTCAGAACGGATTCCGCCCCAAGCGCAGTTGTGCTGACCATCAAAGCGTGCTCAGCGAGGTCCTTAATGGCAGGAAAGCTGAGGGAAAGGAGTCATATGTGTTGTTTGTTGACACCTTCAAGGCATTCCCTACGGTCTGGCTTGATGGCTTGTTCCAGAAGCTGTGGGATAAGGGTGTGCGTGGCAAGATGTTCCGTGTCTTGTACAACTTGTATCAGGGCGCGCAGCGTGTGGTGTCTCATGAGGGTTGCACCACGGATAGGTTCACCTGCGACCTTGGCCTGCATGAGGGTGATGTTATTTCGCCCACACTGTACCTGTTGTTTATCGACGACTTGCTGCGTGACGTGCATGCAAAGCACCCTGGCGTTACCCTCATGGGCCCTCGTGACGAACCTGCAGGCCAAGTTGTGGCAGCCATGCAGGCTGATGACTTTGTTGCTGTCTGCGGGTCTCTGTCTGAAGTTCAGGCTGTGGCTGCAACTGTCTACAATTACAGTTGCCAGTGGCGCTTCAAGCTCCACAGCTTGAAGTCTGCCGTCATGCATGTGCTGCCAGCAAGACAGACCAGCCAGCTGGTCGACTCCGGCATTGTTTGGAACAATGTCCCTGTGCTTGTTGTATCGGAGTACTGCTATCTTGGCCTGTGGTTCAACAATACCTGTACATGGACCACACATTTTGAGAAGATGCTGGCTAAGGTGCAACGTGTGAAGGGTGCGCTCATGCCAATTTGGAAGAGCCGCAGCATCAGTGTGGAGGTTAAACGCATACTGTTGCTGACGTGTGTCCGTCCTATTGTCGAATATGGCAGTGAGGTTTGGTTTCCGTCCACAGCTAGGCAACTGCAGCTGATTGACAAAGTGCAGACAGACATCATCAAATGCGCAATGCGCTGTGGCAAGGAGCGCCCATGCTCTTCAGCTCTCTTGGCAGAATGGGGTGTGAAACCGTTGCATATGTGGCTTCATCAGAGGGCTTTGGAGTACTACTACAGGATTCAGCGTATGCAGGGCGTTCGGCTGCCAAATCAAGTGTTTACAGCTGAATGGAGGCGTCCAAGTGGTGCTGTGGCGGTGACACCGTGGCACAAGTATGTGCAGAGCCTGCTGTGCAAGTATGGTGTGAATGTTGTGACCGCGGAAGGCAGAGCCAGTGCGTGCAAGAGCCATGTCAACAAGCAGGTCAAGACACTACATGCTGAAAGGATTGCATGTGAAACGTTGGAACACTCCACTCTGAGTCGGTATGTGGCTCATGTGCATCCCTCTCATGTTGATGCTATGGGTTTCAGGAGGCCTAGGCCGTACTTACGTTCAGTGGCAATACCACGTGGTATTGAATTGCTGTTGCGTGTTCGTATGGGTTGTCTGTGTGTACATGAGCGTACTAGTCAGTTTGGCGGTCGCAGAGCTAACTCCACTTCAGGATGTCCTTGTTGTGGTGCAGAAGTTGAGTCTTTGTCACACTTCATGTTTGATTGCCCTGCTACTTCTGCTCAGAGGGATGATATGTTTGCTGAGATCAGATCCCTGCCTGGTTGCGCTGAAAAGTTGCGCAGCGTTTTGTCCATGGCTGATTCGTCAATCAAGGTGTTGCGTTTTGTATCTGATGATATTTGGGGCAGTTCTGGAAGATGTCTGATGGTGTCACCGTGTATTGCTGCTTTTCTTGTCAAGTCTTGGGATGTGCGCAATGCATGCAAACATTCTGGAGCAGTGCTCCCTCCTCTTTCCGCCCCGGTGGGGCGCGGGGCCGATGGCGCTGATGCTATGGCTTGAATGGGTAATATGATGATGATGATGATGAGCCGGGGTGTGCTTATCACAGCTTTCAATACTTGTTTTGCATGAAGCCACACAATTTGCTACCATTTCAATACAATACAAAGTACACTAGTAGTACAGGAATGAACCTGCCTCGGGCACAAGACCAGTATCAAAGCATTCCAGATGCCATCTAGATGAGTGAGATCTCACATATGGTGTCACGGTGACATGAGGTACGCAGCTGTGCATTTACCTGGTGCCCAGGAGCCGTTTAAAACTCGTTCTATTAAATGCATGTCACCAAGAGGCCTGGCAGTAACACTCTTGCTTTGGCTGTGTAGCGGGCTATGAAGCTTACATATGGGCAACACTCTTAATCTGCGCTTGCGTTTTCGTTGATTATGTCTGCATGGTGGGGTCTGTCTTGCCCTGTGGCTGCGCAGCCGCCCATGCCAGGCCTGACTTGGGTCAGCCCATGCTTCACTAGAACATCTACCTATGCCAGGCGCTAGCCTGGCTAAGCTAGTGGCTGGTCCTACATACTGCTTGCTGAATCTAATCGCTCACATCTACAGATTGTCTTGTCAGGAGCTGGTCCCAGCACACTTGCAACATTGACGTGCTACAGCCCGTCACTTGACTTCGAACCAGAAAGACTTCCAGGGGAGAACTGGCTGACGAGACTGCTGGACCCAAAACACACCTGCAGCATTCTCTGCGTTTGTTCAACTCCGGACCCCGCCAGTAGTGCACCGATTCCGACAACAAGAAGAAGCTGCAGAAATGGGGCAGAGCGGCAGCAAAACGCAGGTTCACGTTCACGTTGACAAGCCGTTTTACTACGCTGGCGACATCGTGACGGGCTGTGTGGTGCTGCACACCGACGTGGTGTTGAACTTCAACTCCATCAACATCAAGGTGCAGTACTACTTGTGACAAGTTGGTGCCTGCTATGCAGTGCTTGCACCAGCCTCTTGTGGAGTGCTCAGAAGCATACTTACATGCCTGATGTGCAGCTGAGGCTGGTGAACAGCATGCATGGCAAGCTTGTCCTTGAGGGCATGCTGGCGCAGAACAAGCTACTGTTACGGCCTGTGCATGCCACTAAGTACACACCCTTGCAGGCTTCTCACATGGGGGTGCCAGCAGCACTTGTGCAGGATGTAGCAAGGGTGCATGCAAGACTTACACAGCGCACCAATGTTGTGTGTGTGCGCATGTGGTGGTTGTCATGATGATCAACACGAGGCTGAGCAGACAGGCACAGCAAACGCTGCATCTGCCCTTCAGTCCGGCAAGCTCTTCATCAGTGAAGCTGACACTGAGCAGCACCTTCTTCATTCTGCGTGTTGACGCCGTTAGGTCACTGGTGTCGAGAAGTGCCAGTGGCAGGAGCAGCACAGCAGTGGCAACAGCTCGCACACAGAGACTTACAGGGGCAAACACGTCATCTTCAAGGTGTGCATGCACCAGCAGCAGCAACATCTGCAGCAGCAGCAGCAGCAGCAGCAGCAGCAGTAGCAGCCTGCTGAACGTCCACAAGCAGCGGCGGGATTGATTCGGCGTGCACTTGCACTTGCCAGCCAGCTGGCGTACGTCATGTGGTGATGCCGCGACTTACATGGTGTGCTGTCGTCCACACATCGTCAACGCCAACGCTTGCTTTGGCAGCTGCCTGGGGCAGCTGCCTGTGCTCAGCGCACGAGGAGATCACGACCCCTGGCACCGGTCAGCAGCAGTTGTGTGCCGTTGTATTCCTGGCTGTTGTGAGACTCCATGAGCCTTGTTTGGCTCCGTTGTGGGTGGGCCTGTGGCCCTGCTTTAGTATTCAATACTCGGTATTGGTATTGCTTCTGCCGCTGTTGCTGGTGGCTGTTTTTGCTGCGTTCAAAGCCGCTGTTGCTGGTGGCTGTTGCAGAACAAGCTGCCCATCATGGCAGCTGGCACGCTCCCTGTGGGCGACTACCAGTGGCCCTTCTCATTCCAGCTGCCACACAATGTGCCCGGCTCATTCAACTATACGTCCGGCTACACCAGGTCAGGCTCATGCACAGCACAGGGACATGTACAGCAGCAGTGCACAGACGCATGGTGGGAATGTGCCTGTCATGTGCACTGCTGGACCCTGAGCAAGGACGTGCTGCGACATGCACTGCCCTCGTCAATGTGCTGTGCACCTGTTACTTTGACTAACTGCCTTGTGACGTGCCGTTCACGCCAGCTTGGTTGCAAGCTAGGTCTTGCAGTCGACTTCGAGGCCGGCGTGCAGCGCTGTACAAACACTACCCTGCTTTTATGTAAAGCAAAATCTTCCAGCACACAATGAACGTGAGCTGCTTGGCATGCCTGGCAGTTTGCTTGTGCGTCTGGCTTGAACTGCTGCATTGACTATCCTGCATGTCCTGCAGGGCCAGCATTCAGTACAAGGTGAAGGCCGACTGCGACCAGGCAGGGCTGCTGAAGCCAGACTTCAAGAAGACCGCCACGATTGAGGTGCTGCAGCGCGCCAAGGCTGCAGGACCGCCACAGCCGCTGGCGCTGGCCGCCGAGGAGGCCGTGTCCCTCTTCTGCTGCCTCAACAGGGGCTTGGTGGGGCTCAGGGTTGACGGCAGCAGCGACTGCTTCCTGCCTGGCGGGAGCATCGCGCTGCGGGCGCAGGTGTGTGTGCTGCGCGGCGGCGTGCATCTGCTGCTGATCAAGATCCGTGCCGTTCTGCTGCAGTGGCGTGCTTCATGCAGTGGGGTTGAGGGGCTGACTTCAGTGGCGGTTGCTTCTGCTGCCTCAACAGGGGCTTGGTGGGGCTCAGGGTTGACGGCAGCAGCGACTGCTTCCTGCCTGGCGGGAGCATCGCGCTGCGGGCGCAGGTGTGTGTGCTGCGCGGCGGCGTGCATCTGCTGCTGATCAAGATCCGTGCCGTTCTGCTGCAGTGGCGTGCTTCATGCAGTGGGGTTGAGGGGCTGACTTCAGTGGCGGTTGCTTCAGCTGACTGGTGTGGGCAACAGGCCGAGGATGCATGGACTGGCAGGGCGCGCCGCAGACTCGCTGGCACTGGCCGTGTGAGCGGTCATGCCAGGGTGCTTGTAGGTACAGCACTTACTGATAGCAGAGTTCCTGCACGGAGTGTGCAACTGCCTGCAAGTGCAAGCTGCGCGGCGCCGCTGCGTCAGCTGCATGTCGCACTTGTCGCATGCTAACGACAAGCTGCGCCTCCAGCGCTTTCAGCGAGAGCAGATGTCGGACACCTCCTCGTGCTGCTGCCTGCAGGTTGACAACAAGTCGACCACTGACGTCTCAGCCGTGGAGTTCTACCTGCACCAGAAGCTGAAGCTGACAGCGCAGACAATGTGGGGCAGCAGGGAGAAGATGTTCAGCAGCACGCGCATCCACCAGCGGTGAGCTTCTACGCCGTTTGGCCAGCTGTTTGATTAGCCGCGGTGCTGCTGCAAGGGTTGCTGCCGCTGGGGTCTGGAGACTAGCTTCTGACAACACAGCTGTGGTGCTGTTGCCGTCCACGGACTAGGCGGCTACAGTGCACATGCTCTTGACTGTTTCAGGGGAGATGCAAGTGCTGAAAGTTCATGAGGTGCAGGCGGCCCAGGTACAAATTCTGCTGCTGCCGCAGCTGCTGTGTTGCTGTTGTGACAAAACAAAATGACGCATGCAAACTGCTGTACGCGCAATGTGCAAACCGCGGGCTGCAGGCAGGTGATGCAGGGCTTCCCAAATGGCGCTGCTGGCTCCGTGTCCCATTACGAGGCACTGCTGCAGCTGGCACAGAATCTGGAGGCCACTTGCCACAGCCAGGTATGGGTGAGGGCCTGCATGCATACTTCGCACTCACACCTGCTTGTGGGCTGGTGTACTTTTCACCTGGGCTCACGTATGGCCAACATCTATAACCAACCTATACTTGCGCGACCTTATGTATGTACCAACATATATATGGCCAACACACATATGGCCAACACACATATGGCCAACATGACAGACTTCTGCACTTGAGTCTGCTTGGGTATGCTATTGCGTGTGATATGCTCCACGACGAAACACTATCGTACACGCTGCCAATTCAACATCAGCAAACTCATGCTGCGACAGCCTCTTGAACACAGGGCCGCCTGGCCAGCACATAAACAGCCCGTCCACCTTGATGCCCTGCTGCAACGCGATTGCGTGTGTGCTACTCCTGCTGCAGCTGATCCAGTCCACGTACGAGCTGGAGGCACGCGCCAAGACCGGCTGCTGCCTCAGCGAGGTGGCCGTGCGCAATCCCATCCTGCTGAGCGACCCGCAGCCCGCGCAGGCGCCGCCCGCAGTGCTGCCACCACAGGACTGGGCCCCGCTGGTGAGTGCAACACACCACAATACAATAGAGAAAACTTGTGCTGGGAGGCAGTGCTAAAGCTGCGCAGTGAGGCAAGGCAGCAACAACTGCAACCGTTCGGCGGGAACCTTAAACAGCCTGCGCTGGTGTACAGGAGGTGCAACCTGCGGTGACAGCACCACAGGATTGGCAGCGCCTGGTGCCATCGACTGCTGCGCTGTGGTTCTGGTGTCTGCCAGCTGTTGCGTCCAGCAGCGACGCAGCAGCAAATGTGCTTGAAGAAGCACACCACATAAGCGTCTGCCAGACAACCCAATGCATTAACCTAATACTTCCACTTGCAATGATAAGCTCAATTGTCACCGAGACAAAACAGCCAGCCCTCAAATCCTGCAGTCATACATGCTGCTGCTGCTGCTGCTGCTGCAGCAACAGCTGCAGACGGCACGTCACTGCGCAGTAGCAGCTCCTGTGCTCATGGCTGAAACCTGTGCTCCATCTGTTGTGCTGTACAGGTGTATCCCACTGTACAGTTTGCACTGCCCACCCCTGCGGACTACGCCTGCTACGCGCCGCAGCAGCATGCGCCTGCCTGCCCAGCAGTCATGCAGCCGCATCTTCAGCAGCAGCAGCAGCAGCAGCAGCAGCAGCAGCAGCAGGGATTTCCAGGGCTCTTTGGAAGCTCTGGAAGCTCTGGGGGTGCCACCTACAATATGACACCTGTCACTGGTCAATGTGGGGCCAACGGCTACGTAGACCCGTCCAAGGCGCCAGCATTGCCTGGTGCCACAGTGTCTGTGTATCAGGATGGGTATGGGGCGAATTCTGGGCAGGGGGCGAAGCCAGCAAGATTGGGTTGAGGATGGCGCAGTGACGCTGCATCTTACTTTACTTTACTTTATGCACCGCTGAAGCAGCCCCGACAGCGCCATGATGTGTGCGCACGTGCACCTGGTCTAAAGGCACCTTGTGAGCAGCTGCTACAGCAGCAGCAGCGGCTATCACACATGTTTCTTGTGCAAGAACAGTCTAGCAGTCGCCTGATGGGCAGCAGCGACTGCTGGTGTGACCAGCGTTGGAATTAGCGATCAGAAGTCTGCGCCAGCTGGGCAGAGACAGCAGCACAGGAAAGCGCAGAACTGTTGGCCACGTCATTGCCAGTTGCTTCCCATCATCATCATCATATTACCCATTCAAGCCATAGCAGCAGCGCCATCGGCCCCGCGCTGTTGCTTCCCATGAAGTATCAACAGCGCTACTGGTGTGCCGCTGCCCGCGCCGGCAGCCATGCTGTGCAGTACACTAGGTTCACTCACTTTTCTTTGCGCAACTATGCGTCCAACTTATGTGGTGCATGCCTCAAGATGGTGAACGGCCTGCGTGTAACTGCATCTCTTTCAAACCCTAGGAGTGAGCCCGTCATGCAAGGCATAGCAAACCATGTATCCCGGGGTCCTCGACCAAGCCCTGCACATGCATTCTGCTTGCATTTGGCTGCAGCTGCTGTTGCTCGGCATGTTTGCAGCTTTCAGGCTATGCTGCACGCATGCATATTGTGCTGCTGCTGACACCAACAACCTGCTGCATCGGCACTTGTGAGCAGCTCCTTTTAACCACAGGTAATTGTCACACCAACAGAGGGTTTAGATGGCTTTATGCCAAGATGAGTTCTGTAATCCTGAATCTGGCTGAGGGTATGTTTGGACTAGCCGCGGACTAGCCTGCTTGCTTGCTGCATCAGCTGCAGCCTGCGACGTTGGCAACAATGTTGGTGCACAGAACTGTTGCTGCTGTCATGTTGTTGCTGCTGTCATGTTGTTGCTGCTGTCGGATAATTAAAAGGACAAGTACGACTATTGATAGCTCAGTATTGAGCTCTTATTTCCAGCAACAGTGGCGTGCAACTTCAACGTGGCACATGCTTGCCTGCATAACGCATACTGTTGCTGACGTGTGTCCGTCCCATTGTCGAATATGGCAGTGAATTTTGGTTTCCGTCCACAGCTAGGCAACTGCAGCTGATTGACAAAGTGCAGACAGACATCATCAAATGCGCAATGCGCTGTGGCAAGGAGCGCCCATGCTCTTCAGCTCTCTTGGCAGAATGGGGTGTGAAACCGTTGCATATGTGGCTTCATCAGAGGGCTTTGGAGTACTACTACAGGATTCAGCGTATGCAGGGCGTTCGGCTGCCAAATCAAGTGTTTACAGCTGAATGGAGGCGTCCTAGTGGTGCTGTGGCGGTGACACCGTGGCACAAGTATGTGCAGAGCCTGCTGTGCAAGTATGGTGTGAATGTTGTGACCGCGGAAGGCAGAGCCAGTGCGTGCAAGAGCCATGTCAACAAGCAGGTCAGGACACTACATGCTGAAAGGATTGCATGTGAAACGTTGGAACATCCCACTCTGAGTCGGTATGTGGCTCATGTGCATCCCACTCATGTTGATGCTATGGGTTTCAGGAGGCCTAGGCCGTACTTGCGTTCAGTGGCAATTTCACGTGGTATTGAATTGCTGTTGCGTGTTCGTATGGGTTGTCTGTGTGTACATGAGCGTACTAGTCAGTTTGGCGGTCGCAGAGCTAACTCCACTTCAGGATGTCCTTGTTGTGGTGCAGAAGTTGAGTCTTTGTCACACTTCATGTTTGATTGCCCTGCTACTTCTGCTCAGAGGGATGATATGTTTGCTGAGATCAGATCCCTGCCTGGTTGCGCTGAAAAAAAGCGCAGCGTTTTGTCCATGGCTGATTCGTCAATCAAGGTGTTGCGTTTTGTATCTGATGATATTTGGGGCAGTTCTGGAAGATGTCTGATGGTGTCACCGTGTATTGCTGCTTTTCTTGTCAAGTCTTGGGATGTGCGCAATGCATGCAAACATTCTGGAGCAGTGCTCCCTCCTCTTTCCGCCCCGGTGGGGCGCGGGGCCAATGGCGCTGATGCTATGGCTTGAATGGGTAATATGATGATGATGATGATGCTTGCCTGCAGCCACATTTCAACATTTTGGAAGTTACATGAGCCAATACAGCATGCAACTGTCACACCACTAACTCCTTTATACTATCAATACTATTCATCCACGCCACTGCCTGGGGAAACCACTGCAGCTGAGCAAGCTCAAGAGCAGACCACAACACAGGGCCATCGCCTGTCCTTTGTTGCTGTTTGTCATTGGGCCCCCTATCTGTGCTGGTGTCTGAGGCAGCTGCACTGCCTCTGCCTGGCTGCAGCAGAGCCAGAGCTGGAAAGGCCCTGTACTCGTTACAGCTGCCTGGGGGTGCACGAGGCTGTAGCAAACTCCAGTTGGGAAACACCAGAACGTTTGGCACAGCTCCCTTGCTGGCATCTGCCGCTGCCGCAGCGGGTAGCGCACTTTGAAATCGTAGGCGCCTCTGGCAACCTGGCAGCTGCTGCTGCTCACGGCAGCGCACGCTTTGCCGCTGCCTCCAGCATTGTCGCTCCAGCCAGTGCAGCAGCTGCTTGTGTTGTACGTCTCCGTAGTATACTGCTTTGCGCTGCGCCTTGAGCAGTGCATCACAGTTGCCGCTGCTGACCAGCACAGCTGCCCATTGTAGTTGCCCACGCTGCTGCGGCTGCTGCAGTAGCTGCTGCTCGTGCAGCTGCCAAATTTGACTGCTCACATTTGAACCTGTTATGCAGCTGCACGCCTGCTGGGATGTGTTGGTAGCTCCCAATGCACTCTCCAGCCCTGCGACAGTGCTGCTGCTGCTGCTTCTGCTGCTGCTGCTGCTGTCTGCTTCTGCAAGGTTTTGCTGCAGCTCCTCGCTGCATGCAGCTGTCAGGCTCGGCTGTTCCAACAGCCCAACACCTAAACCTTGAACTGCCATGAACTGATGAAAAGAGGCCTCAGGGCAACTGCTCCACTTCCCTGCTGCTGTCACAGAACTCCCTGCTGCTGCTGTTGCTGCTGCTGCTGCTGCTGCTGCTGCTGCTGCTGCTGTGCTGGAGCGTGGTAAACTGCTGGCCCCTGGTTGGCTGATTTGCAGCGCATCAACCGTTCCGCAGCAACATGAAACGAGTTTGCAGCCTTCACAAACATGCCGCGTGCCAGCCACTGCGGCATAGGGCCGCTCACGTAGCCCCAAGCCGGCGGCGGCTGGCTCCACTTGGGGTTCTTGTTCAGGGTCTGGTGCACAAACGCGGGCTGGCCAAAGTGATCAAAGTGCACGATGCCTTGCAGCTTGTGTACCGGGCCGTGTGTTTTGCAGGCTGCATGCTGCTGCTGGTGTTTGCTGAGTCTGCTGGGGCTGCTGCAGGCGCCTCGGATTCTTTTGCAAACAGGCCTGCTGGAGGCAGGGGCATCTGCGCGTACGAGGACGCCTTGCCTGCAGGAGCAGGAGCACCAGGGTCAGCTGTCATAGCCGCGACGCGCAACGCACAGCAGACATGTCTCACACAGCAGGACTGCTGCTGGAGCAGGCTTGCACCATGTGGCGCGATGCGCCTCGTCTCCCCAAAACATGCGCAGGAGCAGGTGATTGCGGCCTAAATGCACAGCTCAGGCCAAACCATCTCCAAACCAATTCTCAGGGACTGCATCACATGACACATAGACAAATAACATAGACAACAGACACGTTGGGACTGCCAGCTGTGCCGGGTCTACAGGCTGGCAGGCCCACCTGCTGCTGCAAACGCAAGGCTGAAGGTGTCTTTGTCGCCGTACAGGATGCTGTACACTACCCGTGAGTGTGAAGTGATCCACCACAGGTACTCCAGCACATCTGCGAGAGGGTGTTGGTATTGGTTTTGAGTCCAAGAGGTGTGAGGATACCTTGCTGCAATGTCAGCTGATGCAGCACCATGACATGGTTGGATGTTCAATTCAAAAGGTTGTCTGCTGCATGCACTGCCAACAGGTGATGCAGCTGGTGAGGGCAGCATGCAAGTGCAGCCCAGCACGTCCCAGAAAACCAGCATCAACGGATACATCACGACACCAGGAATGCGCTGGCCAGTCGCTGGAGCAGAACATCCTGCAGAAACTCTTGATGCAATTGTCCGTGCAGTGTGTGTCTGTGTGGTGCTCGGAGCGCAGCTGCACCTGAACTACGCAGTGCAGCCGGTGCGCTGAGTGCACGCTCACCTGCATGCCTCACTCTGTCTATCAACAGCTGCCCTGACTCAGCCAGGCTTGGCAATGGCAGGCCATCCAGCAGCAACTTCTGCAGGCACCACATCAAACACACTGCTTGGCCAGCTTTTAAGGATGGTCAGCAACAGCAAACATCCTGGCAAGTGTAGAATCATGCTGTGGTGCAGGTGTTCTGCTAGGCCCTGTGCCTATAGATGCAGCTTGACAGGGGGGGGGGGGGGTCATCAGCAACAGCAAGCGTCCCGGCAAGAGGCTCTGCCAGGCCATCGACATTGCGCCTGGATAGGACCGTGGAATCGCGCTGCTTACCCAAGGTACTACATTGTTTATCACCAGGTCTTCTGCGTCAGCAGCAGTGGTGACCGGACACAACATGACACAGCTTCTCCTTGTGTTGGCCGCTCACCAGGACTTCCCTGCCATCCATGCCCAGCACCTCTGCGGCACGCTTGATGGCTGGCCGGGTCTCCCCGCCATCCGGCAGGTCAGGCCAGAACAGGTTGCCGTGCAGCGCCATGTGCGGGGCGTCAAACATGGCGCTGGGGTCAAGCAGGGGTGTGCAGTCGTAGTCCAGCAGCAGCACCTGCGGAGGCAGCGCAGCAGAGGGAGGCACAGAATAGCTGTCCGTGAAGGACGGTGCAGGCTTGCCAAGCAGGCCGCATGAGGAATGAATCTGACGGCATGTGCCGCTTGTTGCAAGAATGCGCTGCTGGTGCCAGTGGTGATTGTCGATTCAATGCAACGCTGGCAGCATGGCCTGACATCTCGTTTGAGGAACAGGCATAAGCAGCGTGCTTGTTGCACACAGCAGGTCTGGCCTGAAGGTGCATGCATGGCTGATAGCATCAGGCAGCACATGTATGGTGGTTGCACTCTACTAGAGTGGCTGCACCACTGGCTGCACTCCACTTTGATGTGCAGCACGTGGTGCCTCAGCCTCCAACTGGCGGTGTGACATACGGTGCGTGCAGCTGCGCGCACCTGCTTGAATCGTGAGTTGTAGATCGCCCAGGGCTTGGCCTCATAGGGTTTGCCAAACTTGTGGCTTGGGTGTAGCAGCAGCTCACGGCCGACCCTGCAGCGCGGTATACATGTACGCGCAGTGCAGGGAGTAGCAGGTCAGTGAGAAGCATGAGCTGGGCGATGCTGCAGCAGCTGCTGCTGCTTTGGCTACTGCCGCCGCTGCCGCCACTGGCACCGGCGCCACTGCTGCTCCTGCTGCTGTGGCCGGAAACTGCACAGCTGGCCTGCTCTGCACAGTCTGTGCCTGCAGCAAGCTTGCTCAAGATGCAGCGACATGGTCGCGTCTGTGTCAGGGCAGCAGTGCACAGCGCTGCCACACTGCTGTTCACCACCACCGTGCTGTAGGATGCCATCGTTGTCAGCAAGGTGCGCCTGGAACAAACATGATGTGCAGGAAGTCCCAGAACGCACGGGTTGTGGTGTGCCGGGTAGGGCGCCGTTGACAGGTCCAAGCCGTGCACTGGGCCGAACGAGGCGTTCAGCGCAGGGATGACATCTGGGTGCATCTCCTGCTTGGCACTCACAAAAGCAACCTCAACTGGCAGCGTGCAGTTGAGCTGCTTCCGCAAGATCTGCAGCATCAGACAACACAGCCAGGCACACGTGTGCACGCCAGACATGAGTGGCATTGCAATGTCCTGCAGGTGAGGTCATGGTCACTGCCAATGTGCTGTTGGTCACATATGTGGCTCACAGTGAAGGTAGTAAACAGGCAGCATGCCATGATGGCAATCGCCTGGTGCTGCCTTTGATTGTACCAAGCAGCAGCAGCCACTGCCACCAGCCTTCATTTGACCATGGACTGCTCCTGCAGCTGCTGCTGCTGGTGGTGGTGGGTTGCAACACAACACTGACTGCTAAAATACCTACCAGAACTGTGTATGTGCTGCTGCTACTGCCGATGCTTCTGCTTCTGCTGCTGCTCTTGCTCCTGCTGCTCGAACACTTGGATAAAGCTTCAAGTACTCCACTCACCCACAGTGTGGCTGTGATTGCGCCAAGCATCTTCTTGCCACCACCCACAAACAAAATCCCCCTTTCATCCGAAAGCTGGCTCAGGGCTTTCTTGCGAGCCTGAAAGTTGGCAGCGGCAGCAGCCGCAGCAGCATGATGCTCAGTGTTCTAGGGCAGTGTCACCAGAATATCGCACCGTGTTGAAAGCATTGACTTGCTGCTGAAGCACATGCTCTGTAGTGCCCTGCCGTCTCCTTTAAAGCCCACCTGCCGCTGCTCAGCGGCTCACTTTGAAGAGGTCGGACTGGATGTGCTTCTGCACTGCGGCCTTGTATGTAGCCAAGTCAGCGTCTGAGGGCGTTCCAAACCATTTAGACTTGCTGCTCAGGTCCTGCCTGCTCTGGTGTGTTCGGTAGCAGAAGCCAGGCAAAGGACACGATCCAAGAACTGTAGGGTGTGTAGGCCGCCTGTGGACCTGCCCCTTCGCTGCAGCTGCAGCTGCAGCTGCACAGGCATGGGCCAGCCCCAGGACAATCATCAACATCACCAAACCTCTGTGCAAAGCAGCAGCCATCCAAGTTCCGTTACTGGAGCTTTTAGACGTGCCAGATATATGACACCTGGAAACTCCTTGGTGTTAGATGGTCTGGCTGCCTCCCGGTGTCCGCAGCACTGCTGGTGAGCGGGAGCCTAGTGTGCGCCCATTTGAGTGCCTCGCTGCCGCGTAATTGGCGCTGCAACAGTGCTTCACAGATCTAATATCCTCAACAAAGCGACCTGTGGTTCGCTTCGGGTGCCTCGTTGCTGTCAACACAACTATCTGTCACTTGAGATGTCTTTAGCAGCAAACTGGCATGTACCACTGCAAATGCCCTGTACTGTCCTCAAAGTGCCATTCTGCCGTGATTATAAACCTAATCAGAGCTTGCGGGACGTGTACCAGCCCGCTCTCGCCCTGCTATGCACCGTGAAGCGGGCAGTGCCGTTGGGGCACAAAAGCACACAGTAAAAAGACATTGAAATTTGCCTCACAACGACTTGTGTCTTCTCGTTCTGTATTTCTCGTGCTCTTTTGTAAACCCCCGCGTGACTGTCATGAATTGTTACGTCTGCCACGTCTGCAACTCGCAGTTGATTGCTGAGAGCCCATGGGCCAGCAGTGCGCAGCTTACTTTAGCCTTGCTGGGCACACTCTTGCAACCTGCTGCAGCTGCAGTGTACATAGATTCTTCCACTGCATGTTTCTTTGCGGCAACGTTGCTTCCTAGCACTGAGCACACCACCAAAGTACAGAACTGCGCAGCGGCAGCGGCCCGCTGCTGCTGCATCTGGACTCAAATTAGGTAGGTGACAGTGGTTGAGGATGCATGGTCAAAAACCACAGTCAAACATCAGGTACGTAGTGTTGGTTACAGCACACACGAAACCACAATGCCACGCCCACCAATCAGTTGGAGGGCCCGAGACAGCTCTGCAATACAGCCTCAATTGCAGGCAAGTACACCAGCACTTCTGTCAAATGCCCAACCAAAAGGGAGCATAACACAGTTGATGCGACCTGTGGCAGCTGTGGCATGCACCTAGTAAAGAAGCCAGCACATTTGTCAGGCCAAGTGCTACTGTGATGGCGGTTTTTTGCCATAGCAGCTGCACATGAATGGGTAACACGCTGATGATAACATTTTCTACAGAGCTTGGAGCCGCTGCGGTTGCACAATAAGTGAGGGTTGGTCGGGTGCCAGGCGCGCGCTGCTTGGGTGAAGTGCTTCGGGTTTAGGGTGCAGTTGGTGTGGTGCAGGCGCCTGAGGGTGGTTTGCAGCGCGTATGTTCCAGGTGCGGGCCTGGCTTCCACCAAGGGTGCACTGCTGTTACATGCTGCTAGGCTTTGGCGCTGCTGCTTGTCAAGTGCAGGCACTGAGCAGCAGGACACAAAGGGTCACTTGCCCAAACAGCAGTCATTCAGGGCGTGACATGTTGCTTAGAACCAGCACTCACATTAGTATGGCTCGTCATCACTACGTGAAAGCATCACTGTGCATGGTGACTCAACTAATCAGCATGTCATGTGCTGCCTGCAGGATGCAAGGGAAACAACAGCAGACACTGTGATGCAATGGTCTGAGCACCCTCACCGGCTCACCGGCGCAATGCGGTCCAACAGAAGCTCAACACATGCGGGTGGGTGGTGGGCTGTGTACGCTCCTTGGGTTTGCATGCAGACATGTTCATATCCAGCAACCAGCGGCAGCCATTGCAACATGAGCCTGCTATTCACTTCTTTAAAAGGGCTTGCAGGTGTTTGAACATGTCCAGAGTTGTTGCCATGTTCAGGTGCCATCCTGGTGATCAATGCTTTGCATCCTGTGCAGCTGCTGCACTGTGTGCGTGCAGGATGTTGTATGCCAGTGCAGCAGCATACAAGGCAGCAGCCAACCCCGCACAAGCTGCTGCAGTTATGTCTCAGAAGCAATCTGCTTGCAGTAACCTGCAGGACACTTGAACGCGGCTGGCCTGTTCCTGCTGCGCACATCCTGCTGGCCTGGAAGCTGCAGTGCAATTCATCCGCATCCTGCAACTACTGCAATATTGGAACCAATCACCAAGGCCGTCCACAACCTGTGCATGTTGCGATGTCCACAAACATCCAGTGGGCGGACCAGAATAACTGAAGAAGAAGAGTTGTTGCGCTGGGTGGTTGGCTATGTTGCAGAAGAACAACCGTATGGCAGGTGGGCAGCAGCACTACATGAGACGGCACAAATAACTGCATACCCTGCATGCTTGAACGTGTCACAGCAAGCCCGGTGTTACTTCTGTTACTTGATGAAGCATCCATTTTGTGTACGTCCATGCAGCAAGCAGACCTGCCAGGGCAGCGACAACCTTCTCCGTTCGGTAGGTCCTACATGACAGTGGTGCCAGGTTCATGATGAAGCTTCCGATTGCGGTGATGCAGAAACAACAGTTTGTCTCAAGTAGTAGCTAGATTATTGATGGTGGTTTGATCAACATGCAAGGGATTTGAAGCGACCGAGGTGGGTCGTTTCGTCGAGGAGGTTGTCCCTTGGTCTTCGGTGCTACGGTGTACGTGCGCATATGCGTGAACAACGTCCATATATTGTGATTTAGTTATTTCTTCAGTACTTATTAACTAGCGCTCCTTGCGTGCGAAGTCAGTTAATGCGGTTGATTAGCGCAGCGTACATTGTGAACTCCAGCAGCCTTCGGTCTAACCTGCAGATCGCAACCGGCTTCATGGAAATCCTCTGGAACAGGTGAAGAAGATGTATTAAATCAGCGCTACTCTCCTGGATCGTCGCTGCAAAACCGACATTCAACTAATGCATACACAAACCGACATATAACATAATGCTGCTCCTGCTCCTGTTACTCCCGCCGGTGCTGCACCAGCAGCCGCTGCTGCAGTCTGCTTCTCCTGCTGCTGTTGACGCTGCAGCACGCATCTGCTCAGCATGGCAATGCATCTCCACAGGTGGCGGTTGCGAACCTGCCACGCATCTGCCCCACTGGTCTGGGCTTCAACCACGTCCAGGATGTCACGGACAGCACAAGCTACTACACGTGCTGCGGTGGCGACACACCAGTCGTGCGCAAAACCTGCAGGTAAGCACTTGCCAGTGGCATTTACGACAGCGTCCGACGTCATCAGCACACTGCCACATAGCTGGGTTGAGTCCTGCATGTGCTGCTTGCTGAACAAGCCGATGGCCTTGCCAAAGTGCTTCACCTTGCTCACCCGCCGCACGTAGGGACTGCGCACTCCAAGTTTACAAGGCAGATAGCTGCAAGCAGCAAGCAGCACCTGGAGAGCCTACTTCTTTGTATCTACCAGCACAATCTATTCCACCACTACGCCTTTTGGGACTGCAGGTACTTCACAGGGGAAGCTGGCCAGTACCAGCCGCTGCTGCCAGCCCCTTACGACCCAGCAACAGGCACATGCCTCAAGTGAGTATTATGACGCATCACGACACTGCTGTCACGACACAGCTGCTGCATTCTGAAGCATAGCTGCAGCCGGCATTACATGCTGCCCTAGGAACTGCCGGCAGTGCATGCCATGTGCTGCACTGCCTCCGAGTGAAAAGCTGCCTATGAACTAGTACCACAGCTCCTGCTGCTGCTGCTGCTGCTGCTGCTGCTGTTGCTGTTGCTGCTGCTGTTGAAATGTTATTGAATTGCAGCCGCCAAGTCAACGCCACAGCTGGCAGCTTCGCTGCCCGCCGGTCGTCCAGCCTGGGCATGGTGGAGCGCGTCAGGTTTGCCACGGCCAGGTCAGCCTCAACAAATGAGGCCAGGGAGACCTGTGGCGCTGCTGCCGCGCCTGCAGCACCTCCTGAGGCGCGCCAAGCCGGCAACTTTAGTGTTGCCAACGCAGTCAGCGGCGAGTGGCGCCTGATCAGGAACAGCCAAGGTACGCAAGCACGGATGTGCAGTCAGGTGACCCATGGGTGGCCAGTGCTGCAGCTGAGTGCGGCACACTCACAATGATGCAAACCATCATGAGCCACACCCTGTGCGCAAACTTAAGGCTGGGTACAATCTGCGTTTGACATGTTGTTGGCTGGACAAACAGCATCACATGCCAGAAACGCGTGTTTTGCTTTGCGGTCCTTGTCAGCGCATCACGACTGCATTTGTTGCCTGCAAGGGCTGTCAGGTGATGGCTCACCACAGCTCTGAATCCAGCTGCGTATGTACTGCGGGCTTGTCTGCTGTCATGCAGGCCGTTCCAGCACTGGTGTGGTGGCCATCAACGCCGTGCTACTGCCAGAGAGCAGCCAGGTCCTGCTGTGGTCGCGCGTGCACATGGACGGCAGCCGCGACAACTACGAGCCGGGCGTGGTGTCGTCTGGTGGTGTACCTGAAGTGGCTGCTGTGTTCGACCCAACAAATGGACAGTACTATGTGAAGCCCATGCGGCTGACACCCTTTTGCTCTGGCAACAGCCACCTGTCGGATGGCCGTGTGTTGGCAGCCGGCGGCGACGATTTTGCAGGGGACAAGTGAGCGGGATTGGCAGTTGCTCAGCGCTTCAAGTTGCCCGCTGGCTGCAGCTGATCAGCAACCTGCTGAGCGCAGCGGCAGCTTGCACATGCGCATGGCTGACTCATGTGCCGCCCATTCCTGGACATTTTTGTCAGCTGTACCAGTGGCCCGTCACCAGCTGCACTGGCTGCTGCTCAGTGAACATCTGCCCTGTACAGGGACATGTCCGTACACCCTCCTTATGTTACTCAAGTATCATACTGCTGCAGGTCCTCCCCTGGCTACACAAACGGCCTGCGGGGTATGCGGCTGTACCAGAAGCCAGCGCAAGAAACCTGGGATCAGGGCGGCTGGAAGACGCTGGGCAACCAGATCAGGCAGCCACGCTGGTACCCCACACAGGTAGCATACTTGGCTAGAGCACGTGCTTCCTTACGTGACTTGTTGTGCAACAAACCATAGTCGTGCTGCTTGATGTCTGCTGCATTGGTGGGCTGCAACGGCTGGACGCGCTGTACTAACTAGCAGTGCATGGCATGTGCTGCAGCTCACCCTAACAGTGCATGGCATGTGCTGCAACATGGCCACATTTAGTGCGGCGACGCCAGCACGACCGCGCCTGGTGCAGCGGGGCAGCACGGGCTCGTTGCAACCAGCAGCGTTGCACAATACGTGTACACATACATGCTGCACATGTGCAGACAGGGACAACGACATGTTGCCCGGACGTTTAAACAATCGCCGTTCAGTCAGTTTAGGTACCAAGGTGCAGTGCTTGGCATGTGCGGCAGTTGACGCCTACGCTTTCTTGGCAGCTGCTGCTGGTCCTCCAGTGCTGTGGATTTCAGACTCTCTCCCTCTGTGTAACAGCTGGTCCTACTGCTCGGTTGGTGCATGGCATGGTTTCTGGTGACAAAGGTACTGCACTGCAGCAAGGCTTGCTGATGCAACTGCTGACAAGGCTGTGTTGGTGTGCTGTTCTTGCTGTGTCTGCTGCTTCGATGCTTCCGCCAGACGCTGCTGCCTGATGGCGTGCGCACGGTCATCACGGGCGGCACCGCCAGTCAGACGTCGGCAACGCCGGTGCCCAGCGCAGAAATCTACAGCCAGGCGGCATTCGGCAGCGTCAAGATCGACACGCTGCCGCTGCTGCAGAGGTTCAAGGGTTTTGTCCTTTATCCCCTGGGTGAGTTGAGCAGTAACAGTTTGTTACCGAGCCACATATGCCCCACAGTATTTGACGTGTGTGTTTGACGCATGTACACACTGCACGCAGTGTGTGGCTGTGCTTGCACGTGGCCTGATACCACACACAGCATGGCGCCATGTGCACTAGTCCGCCTTGCCGCACAACTGCGGCCTGCCTGACTGCTTCTGTTTCCTGCAGTGTACGTGCTGCCCTTTACGTCTTCCAATTTCCCTGGCACGACGCACCTGTTCATGTTCAACTGCGACAACGGAGGCGTGATGCGCCTGACCCCTGGCAACACCTGGAGCCAGTACCGCGACATTCCTTCGGCCTTGTGGCCCACCCCGGCTTCTGCGGCGCCATGTCCATGGCCGGCACCGCCACCATGCTGATGCTGGAGCCCGAGGCTGGCTACGCTGCTGAAGTGGTCATGTTTGGGGGCTACACGAGGGGCAGGCGTGAGTGTGCCGTCACATGTGACCTGGGCATGTATGTCAACTCTGAGGTCTGCTGTGACCGTCTGCAGGCACAATTCAGCTGAGGCAGCAAAGTAGCGGGCGCATCATCAGTGTGTTTGGTAGCTTCAGGGTGCCATGTTGGAAACGCTGATGCAGGCCAGCGGTGCATGTCCCCTTTTGCTCATTGCAATGCCGTAGTGGCTTGAGCAGCAACAGCATCTTGGGCGTCATTGGCCAGCCACGCGCAAGCCTGCCATCAGCGCAAATTCACACGTGACATGATGCCGTGCCTGTGGCTGCTTCAATGCTGCAGCTCAATGCGAGTGTGATGTCCCCAGCAATGCCTTTGCCCACCGCATCAGGCTAGACAAGAAAACTGTCGACGACAACCGCCTTGCTTGGTGAGCCAGCAGTGCAGCGCAGACTGGATGCACTGTTATGATGACATGTATCTGTCAGTCTACGTCTCACTCCTGCATGGGAATGCACACTGTGTGGTCTGGCACGCCAGCTTTACAAGAGATGGGCGCTCTCAATGTCTTGTGCGTCAATACCGTTGTACTACAAGGCGCCGGGCACCAAAGTAGGTGACTGGCTACAAGCCAGGCACAGGTGCTGTAGTAGTACTAGCGAGGCACAGGTGCTGCACGGTAACGTAGGAGCATCATGCCAGTGATACTGCTGCCCCTGCGAAGCACTGCATACCACACGCCACACTGCGCCCAACTGCTCATGCCGCTTTTGGCCTGCTGCTGCCGCTGCTGCTGCTGACCTGTCGCAGGCAGCGTGAGGCGATGCCGTACGGCCGCAACATGAACGACTGCGTGCTGCTGCCCAACGGCCAGATCATCATTGTCAACGGAGCAAGGGTAACCAATGCAGCGTGACAGCATGCAATTCAGCAGCACTGTTCTGTTGCTGTGAGTGTTCTAGGGATGTTGCAATTTTGCAGTGATACATGCTCAGATCTGTGCTGTCCAAGGTAAAAACGATGACACCCAGTGTACTCCAGTGCTGCAATGGTATAATGCCCTGAGCATTGGCTGGTGTGCAAGATGTCATTAGAGACAGGGGGCATCATGATATGTGAATCCAGTCATGATTAGGATGCTGTGAGCCACCCCAGGATGAGCATCTGATCAACACGTGCCAGATTGCGAGATGACCACACAAGGTATTGTGTTGTGAACAGCATGGTGGTAATGCAGTTTGTAGCTGACAAAAGCTGGGCATATGAGGGAATGTGGGAGCCGATAGCACTAACTTCAGCTGCTGCTTCTTGCTGCAACAAATTTGCCCCCGTTGTGCTGCTGCTGGCTGCAACAGACTGGCGTCATCTCCAATGCGCGTAACCCCGCGCATGACGCCTGGCTGTACGACCCCAAGGCCCCAGCAGGGCAGCGCTTCAGGACGCTGGCGGCCACCAACATCAACCGCTACTACCACAGCACGGCGCTGCTGCTGCCAGACGCCAGCATCCTGGTCATGGGCAGCGAATACGGTGAGTGACCCATATGCAGGCATGCTGCTGCACACAATGCACACATGGGAACGCAACAGCTGTGAAGACATTGTGCTGGCAACCCGCAAGTCATGGCAGTGCCTTGCAAGAGCAGCAGCAGCAGCAGCAGCAGCATCGTGCAAAGGCATGGCCCTTGCGCCATGCTGTGGCTGTGCAGGCATACAAAAGGGCCCCATGCGGTGTAACGTGCATGTATCAGGCGCAGCGCTGCCTAAGAAGATTTGCAGTGACGTCGCTGCTCCCAAGCTGGGCGACGTCAGCTGCGGACATTTCACCTCATCTTTCATACTTTACGTTACATTATAAGCTCCACCCAACAAAGGAGTGGGGACCCCAATCAAGAGCCAACGAACGGCTCATAAGCGTTTTCCAAGGGCTCGCTGTTGCAGCTGCTGCTGCAGCTGGGAGCCAGCCCGTGATACTGCTGCAATGATGTGGTACCAGCTGCACTGCTTTGCAGCAACTTCCGGCACCTGTTGGCAACAGCGACCGCAACACATCGTTTGCCTGCAGGCACCTGCACAGCATCATGCGCCCGGCCCACCCCCTGGCGGTTCCAGCACCAGGCGGAGCGCTTCCTGCCGCCCTACTTCTTCGGCACCAGCCGCCCCTCCATCAGCTCTACGTCTGCTAGCGTGCTGCGCTACCATGAAACCTTGAACATAACATTCTCGGGAAGTGCTGATGGTGCCGTGCTCATGACACCGGCAGCAGTGACGCATCAGGTGGGTGGCGGCAATGCCTGCTGTTCCCAGGCCAAGCTCAGCGCTGCAAGTGTGTGTCTGCGCACATGTGGTGCACCACAACAAAGACCTGACATCAAAGACGCACTGCTGATGACATAATGTCATGTTGTGCTGCTGCAGTGCAGCCCAGCTGAGCAGTGCCAAAGATGCGCAGTGCTACGCAGCATTGAACAGCTGTCTACTCACATGTATATCTACAGAGTTGAGCACGCCTCAGAGTGTTACAGCGGTGGAGCCTCAAAATGTCAGGCAGACTTGCAGGCAAGCGTTTATTTTCAGAACTCAACAGCATGCTCCGATCATCTCACATAGCCAAAGTGTCCCACCCACTTAACATTTGGACCGGAACAGCTGACCTGCTGCTGCTGCTGCTGCTGCTGCTACTGCTGCAGAACAACATGAATCAGCGCGCCGTAAAGCTGGTGGTGACAAGCAATGCCGATGGCGTTGTTAGAGTGAGCATGCCCCCCAACCAGTACATCGCACCGCCAGGCTGGCACATGCTGTTCCTGATGAATGGGGACGTGCCCTGCTTGCAAGCCAGCTGGCTTCGACTCAGACTATGAGGAGCAGCATCAGCTGCACACTCAACAGGCCATCAACCATGATGGAACACTAGTTGTGTCTATGATGCTACTGCAGTAATAGAAATGAGCTGGACATGATTCAGCCATCTAGCTGGTGTCCTGACTATGCATAGTATGCACGTATGGACACAACATTGCCGGCCTCAACAAGGTGCACCTGTCATCACTGATGCAACTTCGTTTGGGTGTTCATCAGTTACGCGTGGCTACTGATTGGTGGGAATGTGTTGACAACAGCTAGATGCCCAGGCATCACCGGCTTAGCACCCGATGGACTGCTAGCCAAGTTGAGGAGAGTATCACATTGTATGTGAGTATGATGCTTACGAGCGGGTCCGGGAGCGTTTTCGGTTCCTGTTTGATGACTTTAAAGGGTAGGAGAACCCAGATGGCATGGTGCACCCTGGCGGGCAATGTTTGGCAGACTTCATGCAGCAAAGACAGAGTGGTGTTGCTGCTTTTGTCCATAGTTGCTTTCTGGTACATACGTACACGTAGTGATCCAGGATTTGCACATTTGCTGCTTCCCAGTGATAGTTTCACCAGTAGTGCTTCTGAAGCTACTGACTTTCTAAATTATGAGCTGTCTGAGCTGTCTGAGCTTGATGAAGTTGCTGTTGCAATCGGTTGATGTTCTCCTTCTGGTTCTTGTGGACCCCGTGAGCCTTCGTTGGCTCCTTAGAGGGTGGGCCAGTTACCCTACTTTGGTAATGCAGTGATGCGGTAATGCGGTGATTTGGTGATATGCAGTGGCGTGGGTGTCTGTTGCCTGCTGGGCACAGCCACATGTGATCCTCCAGTTTTTTTTGCACGTAGCATTCTCAAGCATGCTGTGGCAGGCATCCTCCAATAATGGCTATGTGGCTGTTGATCAGCTGCCCCCCAGGGGCATATGCTTTTGCAGCACATGCCTTGGAATCACGGACCATTAGCTGCCCCAGCCATGTTGGCAGGGGTGGTGTCCGTTGTCCCTAAACCCTACTCTGCAGAGGCCGCTATGCCTGCTCATGGCCACCAGCGCACCATCATGGTGGGCACCATCAGAAGTTTGACGCAGCCATCATGGTGCTGAGTGATCCCTCGCAATTTTTTTATCAACGTCGTCTCTTCCAAGCAAAAAATTGATACAAACAACCGGAAAACGGTTCAGATCGAGCATGTGAGAAGGACATGGCACCAGCATGCAGAACTCGAGTGTGTGACACGAGAACCCAGGTCTTGTCTTGAAACCCTTGATTCAAATCAACGATTAACACTTTTTAGGCACAAATGCTAGTCGCTCTTGTCAGCCGCGTTTCTGATGGTTTTGAGACGAGGACACCCTACATCCAACTACAGTGTTGAGCCTGGTGGCCGGTGCTAAGTGTCAAAGCTCATAGTGACAACGCCACAATGCGTGAAGAGTGAACCATAGCGCATTCAAAGCCACATAGAATGTGTATTGCAGCTGTGACTCAGACACATCCTGTGTACCTGAGCTAGTCCTTTTCATCATCAGCAGAGGTGCTGTGCTCTGCTGGTAGCAAGCGCTACAAGGTCGTACGGGGCAGCTGCACGCCGTGAGTAAGCATCTTGTAGATCAAACACCAAACATGCAGCAGGTACCTGCAAGGCATGAAGGGGGCCGCCTGATCTGCATTGACAGTGGTTGCGTGTGGTTGCATGTGGTGGCAACACACACTGTGACAGTGGAGGTACTCAAGAACTTGACATAATTGGTTATCATTGAAACACTCATTGTCGCTAAGCTCTGCAATTGCTCTCTTGCCCTGTTATGGCTGCTGCAGGTTCCGAAACCAAGCAAGCATGTGCTGTGCAGGCAAAGCTGTTTCTCAGAGGCAGGAATTTCCTGCAAGCAATCGGCTTGCGCACAATGAAGCAGCAGCTCAGCAGGAAGCGCATCTGCAGCCACACATTGTTATGCCTGCATCATGGTCTCAAGAGCATGTGCAGCAGCAGCGTCGCAGGAGCAAGTGCAGCTGCTGCAACAGAGCAGGGGCAGGATTGAGCTGTACAGCTCAATGTGTCTGTGAACAGCAGGTCTCCCTCCTCTTGCCCAGCTCAGCAAGCATGCTGCAGTGCAGCAGCAGCAGCAGCAGCAGCAGCAGCAGCAGCAGCAGCAGCAGCAGCAGCAGCAGCAGGGGAGCGGCATCAGCCTGAGGGTCAGCTGCAGCTGCATGGAGCTGGGACTTGAACAGGCAGTGGTGGGCCAGCTGCTGCATCTACCAGCAGTGGGGCAGCGGCTGCTTCTGCTGCTACAGCAGAGGTGAAACCACAGCTGCTTGCTGCAGCAGCAGTGGCAGCATTCCTGGCATTGCTGCCTCTGCGGCAGTGTATGCCTGGGGCAGCGTATGCCTGGCAGCAACAATCGCTGTGATCTGCCAAGGCTGCGCTGGTACTGCAGCACTGCTTGCGGCACAAAGCAAACAAACCGACGATGAGTCAGTGGCAGCATGACAGCGTGAAACTGAAAGCATCAGCACAGCAATCAGCATATTTGTCGCAGCCACATGGTGGTTGCGCCAGGGGGGGCAGGCCTCGCCGCGCGGCCTGCAGCTGGAGGTGACGTGCAGGCGGCGCAGGGGCAGCAGTCCCGCCAGTGTGCCTGTACGCTGTTTGTTTATGCTGGCAATACCTTCATGCAGCGGGTTTCGCTGCTTTGAAGGACTCCTAGCACGCAGGACACTGGGCGCCGCGCTTGCACTACCCTCACATGCGCAGTCGCAGCTGCCTGCTGGTGGCTACGCCAGCATCCCAACAAACAACCTTGCACTGGGAGGGTTCGATACCTGCTTCATTACAGAATGTGGCAGTGACACCCGGTAAGCGCTTGATTCCGTGCATGTGTGCTGCTGCTGTTGTGTGTGCACCCTTCACTTGGTGACCTGATCATGATCAGGCAAGCGATGGCCAACTTGTTGTGCAGGCACTGCGCCACTCTTGACAAGGTTGTTTGGAAACAGAACACGCTGGCAGTTGTTGGCAGTCATTAGTATGCCAGCCATGCATGGCTAAGTCATGGCTTGTAGCGCTTTATTTTCTTATAGCACTTTATGTTCTTTTTAATTAATTTTGGTGTGCCCTGGCTGAGGTTGCGTCATGACTCAAGGACACAGCATTGCGTGCATGCAAAGGAGTGCTATATGTGCACCATATCATCATGCCCTGCACATGCACATGCCGGAAACGCGCAAGGTGAGGTCAATGGTTTGGTGTCCGTGCTGTTGCAGGCAAACCTCGCTCCATCATGAGGCTGTCGGTGATGACAGCGCTGTCGGTGATGACACCTAGCTACTGCCTAAACTGCCAATTAGTACAATTGGCAGCTTCTGATGATGTACAGGCATAGGTGTGGGTATAAGTACGTTGTTATTAGCGCGGAGCACACAGGTGATAGCTTCTATAAATGTATTACACGCATGCACACCAACCCTGTTGCACCGTCGACGCGTCACAGGTCCTTCAGCGCCTGAGTCCGACCAGCCCAAGTATTTGGGATGCAAGGCGCGCCACGCGTGTGGCCAAAGCTACAATATATGATTTTTTTTAATTCAGTGGATTGCATGGTTTACTGGGCAACAACCAGCGATGCATCTGGTGCCCCACGAAATGTGTGATACGATCGCTCTGTCGAGGGAGTTATGCGAGCGTTTATGCCTCGGAAGCACACCAGCCGAGACACGCAGAAGCTGTGATAGTGTCTGTGTGATGCGACTCTATATAAACAGGCTTTCAATCATTGTCTCTCCATGCCACCCCATGCCGTGCCGTGCATGCCCCTCGCAAGTCCGGATCCTTGCAGTTGATCCACAGGAGTGTCTGTCGTGGTGCCGTCTGAGCATTCGTTATGAAGGCTCTAAATTACGTTGTAAGGTAGGCAGTGTGCTGACAAAGCTCTGTGTGTGAAGCAACAACTTGTTATCAGCTCAATTTGAAGTGCTGGCTGCCCACGGGCGCGCCAGTTATTGTGCAAAGTTTCAAATTCACTGCTGCTTGCCAGCAACAAACTTGTGACGAGCTTTGACACTTTTTCTTAATCGATCGCACCCTACACCTGCTTCCGCTGCTGCTGTTGCACCTGCTGCTGCCACCTCTTGCTTACGCCAGACTGTGCAGCCTGCTGCTGCTACTACTGCAGCAAGCCACAGCGCAGCATGGCACTGCCACCCCGCAGGTTGTTACAAAGAACCTGCCACGCATCTGCCCCTCTGGGCTGGGCTACACACAGGTGCAGGACGTCACGGACAGCACAAGCTACTACACATGCTGTGGTGGCGACACACCAGTCGTGCGCAAAACCTGCAGGTAAGTCTGAGCCGAGCACGGGATCACCAAGCCCAGCTTAAGCTGTAGCAGCAGGCGCTACAGCGTCACCACGCAGGCACGCTCCCCTTGCTTTTGGTGATCCTTATTGTATGAAAGTGGCGGCCTCCCTTCGCAAGTATAGCAACAAGTGCGTTGACTGCAATTTTGCATGCTGCTGTTGGGGCAATTACCATGCTGTCTACAGTCAATCTGCATTGCAATGCCTGCAGGTACTTCACGGGGGAAGCTGGTCAGTACCAGCCGCTGCTGCCAGCCCCTTACGACCCCGCAACAGGCACATGCCTCAAGTGAGTAGTGCTTGATGCAGATGGAGCAGCCATAGATTTGGATGCAGTTGCAAGGCAGCACTGATGTGGTATCATGGATTAATTGCTAGGCTACAGTAGGCTTGGCATTGCCACACACTGCTGGCCGGTCGCAGGGTTTTGCAGCACTAGCTGTTCTCACATCAGACTCACACCGCAATGTGTCAAAAAAAGAATTTAGGGTTTAGGGTTTAGGTGATGCATGTCAGTCCTTTACGCTGCTTGCTGGCAGCTGCTTGCACGGGATGCGTAGTGCCGGAATTTTGCTGTGCTGGAGCCGTCAAACTGTAACTGGGTCCTTCACCTACTTTGCTTTACTGCTGCTGCTGCTGCTGCTGCGGCCTCCCCTCTTCCGCACCCCACAGCCGCCAAGTCAACGCCACAGCTGGCAGTTTTGCGGCCCGCCGGTCGTCCAGCCTGGGCATGGTGGAGCGCGTCAGGTTTGCCATGGCCAGGTCAGCCCCAACGGACGAGGCCAGGGAGACCTGCAGCGCGGCTGCCGCCCCAGCAGCACCTGAGGCGCGCCCAGCTGGCAACTACACTGCTGCTGCGGTGCCTGCAGTGGGTGGGGAGTGGCGGCTGATCAGGAACCGGGCTGGTGCGTCTGTCCCTGCAGTGCTCAGCACCACGTCCTGCACTGCATGCAGGATGAAATGCAGCAGCCTGAACGCTGCCGCTGCAGGCAAACAGCCAGCGCAACAGAATCTATTGGTTGCGTGCATTTGACGCGCACACGCAGGTGGTAGTCGGCATGGCTGCCACACATGCACATCACTGCCTGCTGCATCTTTCCTCTCAGCGCCGAGCACTGAATCGTGTCCTGTTGCATCGCCTGCTGTGGTCTCCCCCCTTGCAGGCCGTTCCAGCACTGGTGTGGTGGCCATCAACGCCGTGCTGCTGCCAAACAGCAGCCAGGTGCTCATCTGGTCGCGCGTGCACATGGACTTGAGCCGCGACAACTACGAGCCCGGCGTTGTGTCTTCTGGTGGGGTGCCCGAGGTCACTGCCGTCTTTGACCCAACCAATGGGGAGTACTCAGTCAAGCGCATGCGGCTGACGCCCTTCTGCTCTGGCAACAGCCACCTTGCGGACGGCAGGGTGTTGGCTGCTGGCGGCGATGACTTTGCTGGGGACAGGTGAGCGTTGTGTCACTGCTGACGTGTCACATGTCACCATGGTAACTGACGCCAGGCAGTTGGCCGCCGACGGGTGTGCAACAGCCGCTGCTACTAAGCGCAGCACCAAGGCGTTGTCTGGCGCGTAGATCTGCTTGTCATCATTGCGTTTGGCCGCCGACATAATGAGGTCATATGCTGTTGCTGCTCCTTCCCTTGCAGGTTCTCTCCCGGCTACACGAATGGGCTGCGTGGGCTGCGGCTGTACCAGAAGCCCACCCCTGGCACCTGGCGCGATGGCGGCTGGAAGACACTGAACAACAGGCTCAGGCAGCCTCGCTGGTACCCCACACAGGTGCGCCACGGCGCTGGCCATTGTGTTGCGGAAACGCTGAACTAGCCCCCGCATCGCCTCCCAAAATGTCTGGCGCGACATGTTTGATCAATGCTGATGAGCCAGCGCTCTCAACAGCATTGTGCAGCTAGCTGAGTTGCAAGTTTACACTGATGCAGAGTCTGCAAGTTGTTGTCACCCCTGCTCGCACAGCACACATACGGCATGAACAGCACAGCATGTAATGATGTGTCTGGGCTGCATGGCTGCCCGCCCCTCCCCTGTGCCGCCAGACGCTGCTGCCTGATGGCGTGCGCACGGTCGTCACGGGCGGCACCGCCAGCATGAACACGTCCACGCCGGTGCCCAGCGCAGAGATCTACAGCCAGGCGGCGTTCGGCAGCGTCAAGATCGACACGCTGCCGCTGCTGCAGAGGTTCCGCGGCTTCATCCTCTACCCCCTGGGTGAGCTGCATGCCTAGCCACCATCAGGCTGCGCTGCCTGCATACTGTCACCCGGGGCATCTGCCTACCCACCAGCTGGCACAGCACCACTGGTCAGAGCCCCCTGATGCTGCTCGTGTGTTCTTGCAAGCGTTACTGAATGCTGCAGGCAGTGCAGATGGCACCACAAACAAACGCTAGCAAGCAAGGTCTTGACAGAGGGTCGTGTACAGTTGTGATGCAGCCTGTGCGACCCGTGCGTTAAGCAGTCAGCCTGTCTGCCATGCGAGGTGCTGGCCTTGCAGGTGCACGCCTCCACATTGTTCAAGCTGGTCTCTTTGCAGCAGCCCGCTGTCTAGCCACGAGGCCTCTCTGTCTGTAGTGCACAGGCATCTTGTGGCTGCTACCTGCAAGCATCCGCTCACTGTGTTGCGCTGCCTGCTTGCGTCCCTGTCGTGGTGTCAGTGTACGTGCTGCCGTACACCTCATACAACAGCCCAGGAACCGCCCAGCTGTTCATGTTCAACTGCGACAACGGAGGCGTGATGCGCCTGACCCCCGGCAACACCTGGAGCCAGTACCGCGACATCCCCGCATCACGCTGGCCCACCCCCGGCTTCTGCGGCGCCATGTCCATGGCAGGCACCGCCACCATGCTGATGCTGGAGCCCGAGGCTGGCTACGCAGCTGAAGTGGTCATGTTTGGGGGCTACAGGAGGGGCAACCGTAAGTCCTGGGCTGGTGGTGTGTTGCTGCTAATTTGTGTGCAGGGCTACACATTAGGTGGTGGGTTGGCCGGCAGAGGTAGTCAGCTGCTTGGTGCATGCTGTCTAGCAGTGTACCGGATATCACCGGCACTCTGGATGCCTGCCCCATGGCATGCCTGAGCTGCGGACTGCTGCATCACTCCTACCGTCCACAGCTTGGCACACAGCGTCTGTCGCCCACAGCTGCGTGGCCAAGCTGTACACTGCTTGACTGCACCCTGCAATGCCAGCATGGCCGAAGGCCAGGCGAGGGCTGGCCATGGCTAGTCAGGCAGAACCCGAGCAACTGCTTTTCTATTCACCAGCTCTGGACTTGCTTACTGCTGTGTGCTGCAGCCCAATGCGACTGCGACACCCCCACGCATGCCTGGGCTCACAGGCTGAGACTCGACAAGAAAAGCGTTGACGACAACCGCTTTGTCTGGTGAGTTGCCAGCTACAATGCACGTGGTGGTGGACTGGCACTGCATGTGCAGCCGTTACTTCATTGTGCTATTTGACACAGGCATGCACAGCAGTGCTGGCAGTGCAACATCAAACTCAAGGCATAGCAGTAAGATGCAGAGCAAGGCTTGTTCAAGCCAAGCGCACCAGCGCTGTGGTGCTGGCAGTTTGTGGTGTGCTGGTTGCCTGCTCATATGTTGGTCTGCAGCTGTTGACAATCAACTTCCAGAGACAGACACCAGCAAACCTGCTGCTGCTGCTGCTGCTGCTGCCGCTGCTGCTGCTGACCTGTTGCAGGCAGCGTGAGGCAATGCCGTACGGCCGCAACATGAACGACTGCGTGCTGCTGCCCAACGGCCAGATCATCATCGTCAACGGAGCCAAGGTAGGCATGTCATGCTGCATAGGCTTGCTGCGTGGCATGCATGTGCAGCTGCCAGCTGAGCCACAGCAGCACTACAACCATGCAACCACAAAAACAGCCATTCAAGGTGCAGCTTCTGCATGGGCTGCGATGCTGTCTGGGTCGCTACGCATGAAGAACCCTGCTTGACAACGATTGCTGCTGCTGCTGCTGCTGCTGCTGCTGCCCCTGCTGCTGCTGCTGCTGTGCTGCGTGCTGCGCACTAGACTGGCGTCATCTCCAATGCGCGTGACCCCGCGCATGACGCCTGGCTGTACAACCCCAAGGCCCCAGCAGGGCGGCGCTTCACCACCCTGGCTGCCACCAACATCAACCGCTACTATCACAGCACAGCGCTGCTGCTGCCAGATGCCAGCATCCTGGTCATGGGCAGCGAGTACGGTGAGTGGGTGTGGCGGCATGCCGTAGCCCATCCCAGCTGACCTGGCTGCCTACCCACTGCACCAGTTTTCAACACGCTGCTGTTTAAGATACACCCCACGCGCAGCTGGCCCAGCTGAACCTTCAAAACCGGCTGGTGCTGCTGCTGCTTTCTGACCTTACACATGCTGTTCGTGCAGCTTAAGCTCATGTGTCGTGGCTGCCTGGTACAGTTGCAAGTGGGACTCAATCAAGGACGCTGCTGTGCTTGCAGGCTCCTGCACCAGGGGCTGCGCCCGGCCCACAGCCTGGCGGTTCCAGCACCAGGCGGAGCGCTTCCTGCCGCCCTACTTCTTCGGCACCAGCCGCCCTTCCATCAGCTCAGTCAGCGCCAAGCTGCTGCGCTACGGCGCCAGCCTGACGGCCCGCTACAGCGGCAGGGTGACTGGCGCTGTGCTGATGACGCCCGGCGCCGTGACACACCAGGTGAGGGGACGAGCCCCAGCACACCGCATGGTAGTACATAACTGTTTTATTGCCAGCTGTGGCAGGTCCCAGCAGCAACTTGCGTTTCATCCACTATAAAGGAGGTGATGGTGTGCTTCTGGCATTGGCTAGGCGGAATTTGAAACAGCTGCAAGGTAGCACAGCTGAATGTATAGGGAGATTTTTGCTGTATGGTGGTGTATGGCATGAAACCGTGAGGCTAGGATCATTTTGCTGCTGGTTGGATGCTGTTATGTTAGGCAGCACATAGCATATTTCGCATCAGGCTCAACCTTCAAGTCCTGTGCTACAGCAAACGCCTTGTGGCAGTGCAAGTGTGGTGCCGTCATTGATTAAGCAGTGATGCACGATACGGCTGCAGGTTGTGACTGCGTCTCAACGGATCATACCCTGTTCCTTTTGCAGAGGCAATGAATGTGTGTGGTCCGGCTACAAATCGTCGCATGCACCTAGCACAGCCTGAGGTGGATGCCACGGTAGATGTGGTGCTACAAGTCGACCTGCGCCCTTCTGCCCCGCCCATGCCGTGCCTCTGCAGGTCAACATGAACCAGCGCGCTGTGCGCCTGGTAATCAGCAGCAACAGCGGCGGCGCAGCCGTGCTGCGCATGCCCCCCAACCAGTACATTACTGCCCCGGGCTGGCACATGCTGTTCCTGATGAATGGGGATGTGCCATGCATGGAGGCAGCCTGGGTCAGGCTCAGGCTGTGAGGGCCAGCAGCAGCGGCACAGTCAGCAGGCCTTCGACCAGGGTGCTCCATGAGGTAGGGTGTCTCTGCAGTGTCGATGTTGCTGCAGTAACACGCAGGCAGGCTGCCTGGGTCAGGTTTCAGGATGTCAAGCCTGAAGACCTCCCACTGAGGGCGAGCTGGCGTATCTATGCAAGCGAGCAGTGCTGCCGTTGACACCATCATTGCAAGATTAAACAAACAGCTCCTCGTGGCTGCTGGATACACTGCTGTTGACTATCAAAGCGCTGACAGGGGAGCTACAGGGGAGCAGCCCTGACATGTCTTGCAAGCTTGCACCCCTCAAGGGGTGCTGACAGCTGTACAGCTCACATGTGAGCGTGACATGCACCCTGCAGTGGCTCTGCAGAGAGGCTATGGTTTATTATATGGTTGGAATCTTATTATTGAGATGGTCAGCACGACTGTGTATCGTATGTTGAAGCAACTTGACACGTTTGCTGAAACTTGACGGCCTCAGGCTGCTGCGCAACATTCTCTGAGCGGCAGGGCCGCGAACCTTCTGGCTGGGCTTCAGCACTACCGTTATCTTACCCAATAGGGTTGCTTGCAAGCAAGCCATAGCACCAATGCCATCTGTATGCTGGCTGACTTGCCATGCTCACCTGCCTGTGCATTGTTACTTTGCATGTTCAGTGTGCTGCACACCCTGTGGTGTGTGTGTTGTGCAAAATTGACAGCATGATAGTTGGAGAGCTGCAGAGAGGTTTTGGGCTGCACTGTTGCTCCGATGAGCTGCAGGCCTTGATCGCATTGCTCAAGCTGTGCCACTGTTTCTTCTCAAGCAGCAGAGGCTGCGCCGCTGCCAGCATGCCTTGAAGGGTTTGATGTTTATGCCGGCTGCACCTGGATCGTACAGCACTGACCAGCCCATCGACACCATGGTCTGCAGCTGCAGCCGGCTGCAGCTTACTTCACTTGTACAGGTTCTGTGCGCATAAATGCTTGCTTGACAACACAATCAGGCCAGATGCTGTTGGCAGACGTGTGTATATGGGACGAGGTGCCCTGCTTGTGTGGCAGCACACGTCAAACTTGCAGTTGTGAGTCTTTATCACTGTCTCACAGCTGGTTGATGCCGGCAACCTTCTCTGTGGCACTTTGTTGTAAGACCAGCTATATTATTGGCTGACAAGACTTTCAACGTGTGCATTGCATAGCCTGCACCATGCTTGTTCATTGCTGTTAATGCTGGAAGCATCCTTCAACCCACAGCTGGTGTACTTGCGCCTGAAATTCAGGCTTGGCGCACAAGCCTCTCCTGCAGGCGAAGACAGGACCCTTGCTGCACATGACGGTGCACAGCACTTTAATTTGGTGTGCATTGCGTGCTGGATCTTGCACGGCTGAGAAGGATCTTGCACGGCTGAGAAGGAACGCTGGTTGATTGGCTGTTTGCTCTCCACTCAGCCTAGCTGTGCTGTGTTTGTTGAAGGTTGCTGCAACTGCTTTGTTGATGTATTCGCCATGAAACACCACTCAAATGATGCTGCAACTGCTTTGCTGATGTATTATCCATGAACACCTTGGACCAGTTGGCGACTCCTGCATCTAATGTTAAACATGGTGACAATGGAGTTTTGGATGTGTATGCCAGCCCTTGTGGGACGGCAAAATTCTCATCACAGGCGCAACAACGCTGCTGCTGCAATGGCATTGTGTCTGGCTAGACAGTTGCCCATAGCCATGGAAATTGTAGGCTGAAAGGGTCACACCTGTTGACGTGCTGGGCGATGCTGCCTTGCGCATATTGCACATCACATTCACTGGATAGTGTGCAACGTGTGCGTCTTGGGCTATCTGCTGTGGTGACGTCAAGGTGCCCAGCTGCAGATTGAATTGCCTGCCGCATCATCAGCAACACGCATGTCTATTTGCAGAGCCTGACCATATAGGCATGCATGATATAAAGTACTGCAGGACCAGCATGGTTCAGTGGGATCCCCTGCTCCTGGTGCGCTGTGCTGATGATCTGGTGGCAATCATGTGCTTAAATGTAACAACCCTGTCTCTGACTAGATTGCTGCTGCTGAAGGAGGTCCTTCCACAGCTTCTATTCGGCTGCCAGCCAAGCGGCTTGAGCTAGACTGGCATGCCAAAACTGCGCAGTACTGTTTGTGTGCACACCACGTGTATGCCCAAAAAAAATCTCGTATCAACGCAAACTTAATAAAAGAGGTACACATACTTCTATATTGGGCCGAACACTCTGAATGCACTTTCAAGAGTCATGCATGCGAGCCGTGGCAAAGCTCGCCTTCAAGTTTCGACACGCCGAGGGCCGCTGCTGATGGCGGTGTGCAGCATCGCAGGCAGGCAACAACTGGCTCTGTGAAGTAAAACAACTGCGACATGTCACCACCATTTTCTCCTGAGCAGCGCACTTGTTTATCGCGTGCCGACTCTGACCTCATCTCCGCGCCGCTGCGCCTTTACAGCCCTTGGAACTGTGATGTTGCAGCCAGCCATGGCTTCCAAAAACACATCGCGGCGTGATCCAAGGTCCGTGCTTGAAAAGCGAAGCCGGTGGCAGTGGTCAACCCCCCAGTCACTAGTCTAATGGCTGCCGCTACTGCTGCTGCTGCTGCTGTTGTTGTGGTTCATCAGGCTGCACAGCCTGCCTCTCCTGCTGCTGTTGCCCCTACTGCTGCATCATGCAACAGCTCAACACAAGGACCCCTCCCCACAGATTATGACGGAAAATCTACCAAGCGTGTGCCCATCTGGTCAGAGCAATGTTCAAGTCCAAGATGTCACAGACAGCACGAGCTACTATGTATGCTGCGGCGGAGGTACGCCAGTCGTGCGCAAAACCTGCAGGTGAGCAGTCAGATCTTTCAGTGAATTAAGCAGAGTTTGCTGCTGTTACGTTGCACGGTGTGCGGGTGTCCAGAGAGCTGCTAAGCGGATGATGCGACCGTCCGAGGTTTACCTGGAGCCAGCTGGGGCTGTGACAGCAGCACGCTGCTGCTTTCCTGGCTGAAGTCAGCAGGGTCCGATACAACAAGGAACACTCTGCAAGCCTGGTATGGTGCCTATTGCCTGGCACCTGGCACCAGACGTCTGCTGTGGCTCAGTGTATAAATTGCTCACATAGCAGTTCACCCCAACAGACAGGCCTCCGCACAAGCATCCTATACCTGTCTACTCACGACAAGAACTTGCCATGACCTCATGTGTTTGTGCCTGCAGGTACTTCACCAGGGAAGCTGGTCAGTACCAGCCGCTGCTGCCAGCCCCGTATGACCCCGCAACAGGCACATGCCTCAAGTGAGTGGCACTGCAGCCCTCGTTGCACAGCTCCGACAGTAAATTGCAGCACAACGCTACCAGCCTGGTGGTCACTGCCATGCATGTGCATGCCATGCTGGGTGCCGAACTCTCATACCCATGAGCAGTGTTGTAGGCCCCACATCTGTCATACACATCTGCTTGCAGCCAATGCATTGTAGTACTTGCAAACAGCAAGCCTATTGTAGACAAACCCGTGAATGTCAGCGACCCAGGCAGCAAAAAGAGATCAACCTAACGAGAAAAAGGTATTGTACAAGTGACGACTAGTTTCGGCTTGTGAAAGCCTCATCAGGCAAGTAAAACAAAATGCTGGTTTCAGACTATGTAGCTGCTCTCAGGGGAACATGCCGACACTGTTATAACAGTGTGGGCTGGTGCTGTACTGCCAGGTGGCAGTGACAGTTGTAGCTGCGTTGTGATGCAATTAACCAAGGCAAGGAACATGTAGGCATTGTGAATGCATACTAAAAACAGCACTTATAGTTCAGTGCCGTGCGTGAGTTAGGCGCGATGCAATCGGCTTGTTCTTGGTGTAAGCAATTACAAGTCGCGCAGTAGGGCCGCCAAATATCTTGGCAACCTCTGGGTGATCACTTGTAAAATACTTTACTCTCATTAGACTACTCTGTTTTTGCTGCTTGGGTTGCTGACAATCACGTGTTTGTCTATAGTTCCCTCGGGTTCTTTTGGAGCCTGTCATGCACGTGCGTGCGTCTGCGCACTCCCTGAATACGCTGTTTTATCTGCAGTCAACAAGCCAACCTCACAAGTGGCAGCTTCCGCGCCCCTGAGTCCCCAAGCCTGGGCCTGATGGACCTCCTGAGGTTCACCATGGCAGGGTTTGTCCAAACACAAGAAGCAGCAGACACATGCGCCTCAGCTGCCGAGCCGGCTGTCCCTGAGACACGTCAGGCTGGGGACTACAACGTTACGGCTCCGCCAGACCAGGCAGGCCAGTGGCAGCTTATCAGGAACAGTGAAGGTGAGATTCGCTGCTGCTGTCGCTGCATGGCTTTGCTGTGCACAAGAGTTGTATTCAACAGGGATGTGCAGGCTCTGTCTGTCCAACTGCTGTTTGCAGCGATCTCAAAACAACTTTGCACATGTGGACATTGCTTGCTGCTTGCAGGGCGTGCGAGCACAGGTGTCGTTGCCATTCACGCAGCACTGCTGCCAAACAGCAGTCAGGTGCTGCTTTGGGCGCGAGTGCACATGGACTACAGCCGAGACAACTACGAGCCTGGCGTTGTTGCCGCTGACGGTGCGCCCGAGGTCACTGCTGTGTTTGACCCTACCAATGGGGAGTACTCAGTCAAGCGCATGCGGCTGACGCCCTTCTGCACTGGCAACAGCCACCTTGCGGACGGCAGGGTGTTGGCTGCTGGCGGTGATGACTTTGCTGGGGACAGGTAAAGCAAGAACGTCAGCGGCATGCGACAATCTGCGCACATGCTTGTCAAAAATGCCATTTCAATGCCAGTATGCGTAGCATGCGATTCAAGTACTGCTGCGGCAGATTTAGAGTTTGGTGACTCCCAGCACTACGTTGTGTTGGGCAGTCTGAGCAGGGTTGCAACACGCCCATTTGGGCACAGCTTTACAGGGTGCCAGGTGCCGTAGCATGCGCTGTGACAGGTGCTGACTTTCTGAATTCTCTCAAATGTATATACGACTCATACATTGTACTGCCATGGCAACCCACAATTGGAAACTGCCTAAGCATACACATCGTTGCACACCTGTGTCTCCACCACAGGTTATCCCCAGGCTACACGGATGGGCTGCGTGGGCTGAGGCTGTACCAGAAACCCACCCCTGGCACCTGGGACGAGGGCGGCTGGAAGACACTGAACAACCAGCTTGGGGAACCACGCTGGTACCCCACACAGGTGTGCCTGCAGTTTTGATATCAACATGATGATGTCGCTGCCACCATACACCATAAGCAGAATGTATGGCAGACTATGTAGTGCTGTCAGCAGCTGCCCCAGCCATCTGGCAAAGGGACCATGTGTGTTTGCACACTGCATAGCATCTGCTTATCCTTCGGTGGTCATGCCATTATAATTTATAGTTCATGAAAGATCAAAATGGGTCACTGGCTGCACAGTCAGCTGCACTTCTTCTTCTCTCACATGTGCAATTGGTAGCGCAAGCAGCAATACAGGCGCACAAGGGTACGCATGCACGCACACCCTGTGAGCTGCATAGTGAGTCCCTGGCAACAGCCAGCTTTGTTGTATGTGTGAAATGAAATGGAAGCCCATTCTTCTGATATGAGACGGGAGTTGTGGGACTTGAAAACCATGCCAAGATGCATCCTGCATCTGATGCGCCGTGCAGGCCTTGATGCCGGATGGAGTCCGCACGCTGGTAGTGGGCGGCACCCGCAGCCAGAACACCAGCACGCCGGTGCCCAGCACTGAAATTTATAGTTCGGCTACATTGGGCATCGTGAGCTTGGCAACACTTGGCGTGCTGGAACGGTTTATAGGGTTCACCTTGTATCCACTGGGTGAGTCAGCATGCCGCTGAATGACACAGTGCCAGAGACATGGGCATGAGCTCCGTGCGCAGTTGCAGGTGGCGGTGCTTTGCTGACGCATATGCCACAAGTATGCCATTGACTAGCTGGAGTGGAGAAGTATTCAAAAGACACCATCATAAGTACTGGCCTTATGTACATGACAACTCTGCAACGTGTATGTCATGCTGCTGCCAACTGACCCCCGCCCCCAGTGTTGACAAACTCACGCAACGCTTGCTGTTGGGCATGTGCCACGTTGTCTGGGTGCTAGAAGCGCTTCAGCATTGATCTGTAACACCATGCATGTTGAAGGGAAGCCAGTACAACTGACCAGCAGTTGACTGTGCCTCTGCCTGCCTGTTTCCTGCCGCTATGCAGTGTACTCCCTGCCCTACTTGTCGCTGGGCTCCTCCGGCACCACTCAGGTCTTCATGTTCAACTGTGACAGAGGAGCCGTGCTGAACCTTGCGCCCAACAACACCTGGAGCGAGTACCGCGACATACCCTCGGCCTTGTGGCCCACCCCCGGCTTCTGCGGCGCCATGTCCATGGCAGGCACCGCCACCATGCTAATGCTGGAGCCGGAGGCTGGCTACGCTGCTGAAGTCGTCATGTTTGGGGGCTTCCAGAGGGGCAGGCGTGAGTTTGAGGAGGCTGGTTGCTACTGCTTGCTTGTAACCGATGTGGACGTGGGGGCTGCTGCTGTGGCCTGAGAAGCGTTCAGATTACGTTTGGCCTGTGCGCAGCCTACAGTATGAGGAGCAGGTCCTGCTGTTGTTGAGCACTTGTACCAAAGCTGGTGCTGATCAACCGCGTTTGGTGGTTTACTGCATGCTGGTGGTGTGACTTTAATACCAACATCGAACACATTGCCTGCTGCTGCTGCTGCTGCTGCTGCTGATGCTGCTCAGCCGAATGCGAGTGTGACCAGCCCACCAACAGCTTTGCCCACAGGATCAGGCTGGACCAGGAAAGTGTTGATGCCAACGAACTGGAGTGGTAAGCGATTGTTGGCAGTTGTGGTTTTCACAATTAGGCACCCGCTTGTTATGTTGCAGCAGTACAGATAGCAATAGCTGTGACACTCTGGAAAGTCCCACATGCAATGCATACTGCAGAAAAATTCGGCAAGGAAGGAGCCGATGCTGACGGTTTATTTAAAGGGTGCATATGCTGCTGCTGCTGCTGCCGCCGCTGCCTCTGGTGACCTGTCGCAGGCAGCGTGAGGCAATGCCGTACGGCCGCAACATGAACGACTGCGTGCTGCTGCCCAACGGCCAGATCATCATCGTCAACGGAGCCAAGGTGAGGGGCTGCAATTATGCTGAGATCAACTATCGCCTGTTACTTGTGTTCAAGCAAATGACATGTGATCGATGATATCATAAAACCTCACCGGAGGAGACAATGAGCAACCCCAGCAGCCGCTGTTAAGTTCTGGCGCACATAAACACTGTTGTTGCTGCTGCTGCTGCTGCTGCTGCTGCCACCGTTGGGCCGCTCATTGCCGCCGCTACGGTTTTGTTCCATTGCTTAGACTGGCGTCATCTCTAATGCGCGTGACCCTGCGCATGACGCCTGGCTGTACAACCCCAAGGCCCCAGCAGGCTCCCGCTTCACCACCCTGGCTGCCACCAACATCGACCGCTACTATCACAGCACGGCGCTGCTGCTGCCTGATGCCAGCATCTTGGTCATGGGCAGCGAGTACGGTAAGTGGCTGCGTACATCGGCATGCTGGTGCTCAACACGGACAACTCAGCCACCGCTGCGCAATGTTGCTCTGAGGCACCAGTGCCTGACGTAGTACTACTTGCAGAAGCGCCTTAGTATGGCAGCTGCTCATGCGCGGCGTGCTTGAGCATGGTAAGGGACCTGGTAGCTACAAGCGTATATGCAGAGCGTCCTCATCGGCTGCAGAGCACAACCTGAATAAACGGGAGCCTTAAAACCCTCAGGCAGGCTTAACCGGCCCGTGCTATTCCTCAGCTTGCACTGGAAGCATGTCCTGATACGACCTAACCTGTGCAGTTGTGCAGGGCTACCAAGCCAACAAGTTGCCTCAAGCTGCATGCTGGTCATGGCGTGCGGTGTGTTTTGGTTGGCTGAAAGCTACTGCATTACCAGCTAGCTACACGCAGCCAGTGCAGGCTGAATGTGTGTTGATCAGTATATACGTCGCACACATGCATGGCTGACAGTGGCTTTACAAATATAATGTAATTACATTATGCACCAAATCAACTTGACCTTGATGGACCAACTACCTGCTGCAATATCCCACACAGGACCACCCTGCAATCAGCACACCGTGTTGAGGTATTGCACAGTCACACAGCAACCACCGCCCGTTGTATTGCTCCATCACCTACACGCAGGCACCTGCAGCCGCAGCTGTGCTGACCGCACCCCCTGGGAGTTCCAGCACCGCGCGGAGCGCTTCCTGCCGCCCTACTTCTTCGGCACGAGCCGCCCAGACATTGAGTTGATGTCAGCGACGGAGCTGCGGTATGGCGCAAGCTTGGACGTTACGTACACGGGCAACGTCACAGGCGCAGTGCTGATGACGCCAGCAGCGGTGACGCATCAGGTGGGCAGGGCTGCCGCCCGCAGCTCCATATGCATTGGGGAAAGTCCTCAGCACATGGTGCTAGGCGTGCCTGGACAGTTGTTGACCGCCACAGCAACTCTGCAGCGATGGGCCACCACTCTCACTGCTGACACGCCCGCTGCAAGCGCTGCTAGCATGCATGCTGGAAGCGTTGCCGGCACATGTGCATCATGCCAAGCTGCGGTGGCAGCGCTGCTGCCGCAGCGTGTCAAGTATGGCGATGCGGCAAGCTTTGCAGGTATGGCTGGCCAGCATTGTCATGTCCTCTGTTGTTCGAAGCTTTTTTGCATGCTCCATGCGCTCTGTGCATGTGACAGCATGCCGTGCTGTGATATGCACGCACATGGCTTCTGGGTGTTGGTGCTGGCGTGTGCAGTTGCTCCCGCAACTCTTACCTCGGATGTGGGGAGCTGCAGCAGCAGCATCTGATGCTGTGAGTTGGCAAGTTGTTCAACCGTTCGCGCTGCGGCCATCAGCACGCTGGTTGCTGTTGACATTGGTGTTGTTGCTGCTGTTGTTGCTGCTGCCACTGCTGCTGCTGCTGCTGCTGCTGCTGCTGCTGCTGCTGCCGCTGCCTCCGCTCTGCTGCAGAACAACATGAACCAGCGCGCCATTCGCCTGGTAGTGGTCAGCAACAGCGGCGGCGCAGTCGTGCTGCGCATGCCCCCCAGCCAGTACATCACGGCCCCGGGCTGGCACATGCTGTTCCTGATGAACGGGGATGTGCCTTGCCTGCAAGCCAGCTGGCTGTGGCTCAGGTTGGAAAGTGTAACGTTGGGTTCAATGTTCAACAGTAGCAGCGAACCAACCTAGCCGATATAAATGTGAGCAGCATTGACATCACTGGCCAGTGTGCAGGGGCAATGATAATCTTTGTTCTTGTGCAGGCACGAAAAAGGGCACAATGTGGATGAAAGGAGGTACCTACACGTAAGTCAAGCATACATGCCACAGCAGGACCCCAGGACATGCTGCAGCATTGCTGATGCATTGCAACCAGGTCTGCGGCGGGCTCTGTGTGTGGGCTGAACAATGTTGTGTGATGCTGGTTGACATTTGGGATTGTGTTACAGTACTCACAGGAAGTGACTTACCAAATAAAGGTGGGTGCGGCAGCTGCAGCGTGAAGATGAAATGGTGTCATGACACACATTGTGATCAAAATAAGGTGTCAGTAGTACCAACTTGGTACGGTACTGGCAGCCGTGTATTGCCTTTGTTCGGCTGTAGTTTGGAGCTTATGATGGTGTTGATTTGATCAAGACCCAGCTAATTCACGCGTAAACTGCGTAACAGCAGCTGTGTTTCATCTCTGTTCAGCAGGCAGTGCATGCAGCAGCAGTACAGCTGCACTAGTGCAGTACTGCATGCAAGCAGCTGTGCAATGTCAACTGAACAGTCACCAGCATACGTTCAATCTACAGCCCGATCCAGGGTATCTTTGCTTTTGAATTTTCAAACATACTTGAATAATTTGTCAGCAGCTAAGTATGATTGCAGCTGAGTGCATGAGTGCAGCTGCGAAGTGCCACAAGTCCCTGCTCGAACTTGAAGCACTTGCATGCCGGAATTCAGTGGCAGGGAGATATATTTTAGCAGAATGCAGTTTAAATTTGTAACTATATTTATTTATCAGTCAACGAGGGACATCGTGTGGAGTTTGGGACGACCTGAGCGCTCTGTCGAGGCGGTTACCCGAGGCACACGTCTTGTCTACACGCCGAGGGACGCTGAAGATGGTGACGCACGCGCAATCGCCTACAATTATTTTCACACCTCTATACATGCTGCTTATATTCTGCCAGCCAGCTGCTTTGTTGTAGGCAGTTGCGTCCTTTGCCAGTCAACACCTTTTGACTTGATATCTGCCCAGGTGGAGGAGTTGCAGTTGTTGCGCCAAACAGCTTTCACCATTTTATCGGTGAAAGCTTGCTGCGATTTCAGGTAATGCAGCGTAATTCAGGGATCATGAAAGCGTGATTGTTGCAAGATGATCACCAACGTACATGCTGCTGACACTGCAGGCACACCGCTGGTGATGTTGCTGTGCCAAATGCGCAGCCTGCCGCTGCTGCTGTTGCTACCCGTGCTGTGGCCTACAGCAGCACAACACAGCAACCCATCTCCACAGATCATAACAGAAAACCTGCCAAGGGTGTGTTCAACTGGTCTGGGCTACACACAGGTGCAGGACGTCACAGACAGCACAAGCTATTACATATGCTGCGGTGGTGACACACCAGTTGTGCGCAAGACGTGCAGGTGAGTCTGAGCTGAGCGTGCACTGTAAGGAGGCTTGTCAAAAGCAGTACAGCATCTGACCAAAGGCTGCCTCTTTGTTTGTGCTTGAGTTTGGTTATCTCGATGGCTGGAAGCTGTGGCTATCACATGCTGGCAAGACTACCCGGTTTCAGCAGCAGCAGGAGCAGCAGCACGCTGGTGTTGGGCACACTGTGGCTGCCATGTACTTTACACAATGGCAGACACATCAGCAACGTCCTTCAGTGGACATGAACCTCAGTGGGCTAAATCCTGCACTTGGCTCTGTGCCTACAGGTACTTCACGGGAGAGACCGGCCAATACCAGCCGCTGCTGCCAGCCCCTTATGACCCTGCAACTGGAGCATGCCTCAAGTAAGTGCTGCTTCATCGCCATCTCTTGGCAACCACATTATGACCCTATGCAACAGGGTATGGGTGCAGGTGTAGCACACTGAATCCTATGTCAGGACCTAAACTAAAGCCGGCGTCCGGTGATATTAATACATTCAAAAAAACTCCTGCCGGCTTCCGGCAATATTTAGTTTTGGTGATCATTTGGAGCACTACGGTAGTCAGGAAAATAACACCAAATTGCATGGGAGCATTGTAATGTAATGGACGTTTTCTGTCAATGTGGCTGCTGCTGCTGCTGCTGCTGCTGCTGCTGCTGCTGCTGCTGTCGCAGGCAGCGCGAGACGATGCCGTACGGCCGCAACATGAACGATGCTGTGATGCTGCCCAATGGCCAGATCATCATCGTGAACGGAGCAAGGGTGAGCAATGTGTGCATGTTGTTGTATCTGAATGCATGCAGACAGACAACTCACGTACATGAGCGGGTATGCAGTGCAGCTGACAACCCTCCCTCACGCCTGTCCCACAACATCCAGGCACTAACTGCCATCTGGTGCGGAACCCCCTGTCCATCGCATGACAGGCACTGCATGGTAGGCAGTTATATCACACCTGCCAGTTCTACAGTTGTGGATAAGGACAGCTGCCATTGCACTGTACGCTGCCCCTGCCACCGCTGCCGTCGCCGTTGCAGACTGGCGTCATCTCCAATGCGCGTGACCCCGCGCATGACGCCTGGCTGTACGACCCCAAGGCCCCAGCAGGGCAGCGCTTCAGGACGCTGGCTGCCACCAACATCAACCGCTACTACCACAGCACGGCGCTGCTGCTGCCTGATGCCAGCATCCTTGTGGCTGGCTGCGAGTACGGTAAGCAAGACGCAGACTATGAGGGATGCTGTACCACTTTTCTGCCATGGCTCAGTGTGAAGCAACAAGCACGGGTGCACTGATGTTAAATGGTTGATGTAGCTGAAGCCTTGACTGGAGGCCTATGCACAGGCTGCAGCAACACACCCACGGCTGCATGTCGTGCCAGGTAGTTGCAATGGTTGCCGCAACCTGTAGTACAGCAGTTTCTACTGTTGCGGTTGGCTTCTAATCGCCGTTGGATTGTGTAGTCACCACATGCGTGAAATAGCTTTACATAAGCCTTTCTCTGAAGTGTGCGGCAGCGTTGACACTGCCATTAAAGTTGTGTGTAAAAGAACATAATTAACGACTCCTGGGCTCCATTGTGTGTGTGCCACCATGATTTTGCACTCTATTGGTATGCCTGCAGGCACCTGCACAGCATCTTGCGCGCGGCCCACAGCCTGGAGGTTCCAGCACCAGGCGGAGCGCTTCCTGCCGCCCTACTTCTTCCAGAGTGGCCGTCCTGTCGTTACGTCCATCTCAGCTACGTCAGCACGCTACGGTGCCACGCTCACAGCTGGCTACACAGGGCGGGTCACCTCAGCAGTGCTGATGACACCAGCAGCTGTGACACATCAGGTGAACAGGAAGGAAGGATTACAGCAATGTAATTTGCCCTTCAACTACACAAGAACTCCAGATTTACGGACGAGTTCATGGTGGTGGCAGAGTAACTGCAGCCAGTGTAGCGACATCGGCAACAGTAGCAGTGACAGATGTAGCCGCGCATCCAAGCACTGCAAGTGGCTGAGACACCAGTTCAGACACAGTACCACCTGTCTGGTCCAAACGCGCATCTGTTGGAGGCCATGTGCGGTTGTATCATGCAGGGCATGCAGCTGACCCACATTGTTGCAGTCAGTTCACAACAAGAAGCACCAGGAATCCACGTGCACTTCTGAGATTGTCATGCTTGCCGCAACCCCCCCTCCCCGCCTTCCCTTTGCATCTTGTGTCTGCTGCAGGTCAACATGAACCAGCGCGCCATTCGCCTGGTAGTGGTCAGCAACAGCGGCGGCGCAGTCGTGCTGCGCATGCCCCCCAGCCAGTACATCACGGCCCCGGGCTGGCACATGTGTTCCTGATGAATGGGGAGCTGCCGTGCACTGCAGCGCGCTGGGTGCGGCTCAGGCTGTGATCTGTGTTGACAGTACGTTGCTGCATTACCGGGCTGGCAGCCTTTTCTGCATTGCACAGCTTGTGGATTGGACAGCTTGAAGCTGTGAGAGGTTTGCAGCATCACTGCAGACAAACTTTGTAGCTCTGCCGCAGTAGGGAGTAGTGTTGGGAGCAGCTCTGCAATGAAAAGAACACCGCAAGGTGTTTGTTTCAGCCAACATTCCAAATACAAAGTGGTGATGGTGGTGTGACCATTCATGCGCACGAGGCATGTGTGCGGCACAAATCCCTTCATACAACTCACTTGCATGCATGCAGTGCTGTTCCCTTTTACATGCAGACTGTTGCAACAGCAATTGCTTGGTGCTGTTACTAAACCGGAGTGGTGAGGGCAATTTGTTGCATGTGTGCTGTCATTTACCAACTAGTGATCGAGCTCAGCTTGTTCCAAACAGCAGAGCCGCTGGCATTCAACCAGACACAAATGGTGATGGCTTGTTCGGCATGGCAAAGACATCAAGATACTCAGATGGCGGATGGCTGCCAGTTAAATTACTCGGTAGAAGGACCGTGTCAACCAGACACTTTGGGTGGTGTGACGCAGCCATGACACAATGCTGCGACAACTGCAGCTTTCCACAGCACCACAGTCATGTGGGTGCGCCTGACAAATCGTGCTGATACATAGGCAGCTCATACAGTCAGGTGGGTCTCGTGCGTGCCACATGCACACAACATGCACAACATATTGTACAATATGTTATGATGCTGCCTGCAAAGTCAAGCATCACTCAGGCTCTTGGGCAACCTGAAAATTAGCGCTTACCTAGCATAAAGAAGCTGCAGACACTGCACAGTGCATGTACAGTGCTCAGCTGTTGAAGCCTCAGCTGAGCCGGCAGGACCCTGTATCTCTTTAAAGAACCAACTACAGTGCATGCGTTGGGGAGCAGCATGCTCCCTGCTCCATCATAGCTCAACTGCTCCACATTCCTCTACTTGATCGATGTGTGGCAAATGCGCGCCCTATCAGGCACAGCTTGACACCTTACAACATCACAAGAGCAACACAGCAACATAGTATGCTGCAACGGGCTGCTTTTACCAGAAGGGGCCAAGATTATTGCCATGGTACATCATATGCACCAAAGTGCTAGCAACCGCTCTGACAAACTCTCTCCAACACATACAATTGCCGCCATTGCAGAGCCTTCATAGCTGCTGCTCCTGTGCGTCTTGACGTGTACCACAAGTTGTGAATCAAAGCTGAAGGAGGCAATCACCCACCAGCCTGCCTCACGCTCATATATCAGCGTATATACAGGCTAGCAAGACATGAGCGGCACACCACAGCAACCACACCTGCACCCTTGACGAGAAGGTAGGAGAAACAGCACCCTTGACAACTGCACCTGGCCCTCCGACACCACAGGATGCATCCCATGCCAAACATCAGCCCAACACCTCAGCGTTCATGCCTGCAGCTTCACGCGGCTGTCGGCAGCAACCGCCTCAGCAGCAGCACCCTTGACCTCAGCCGGCCGGCTTGCGCCAGGCACGCCTCGAAGCTCTTTGTGAGCGCGTCCCTGTCCAAGTTGCGCCCAATGAACACGATGCGGTTGAGGCGCTGCTCGGTCGGGCCCCATGGCTGCACGTCGCCGTTGCTGCTGCATGTCATCTGCATCAGCATGTGCACACCCTGGAACACGTACCTGCCAGGCAGCAGCAGCAGCAGCAGCGGCAGCAGGAGGAGGAGGAATCAAGTGCTTGCTGTTGTCATGCACCCTGATGATGGAGGGTGCAAATTTACCTGCTTTGGGGTCGAAAATATGGACACAAGTAGACTGCCTCAACAAGCAGCAGCAACAGTAGACGTGACAGCATGCAGGCAAGTCGCCTGCCAAAGCAGCGCTGCGCAGATGTTCCGGCCGCACCTGTCGTTGCTTCCCTGCACTGCCAGCACCCCCTTGCTCCTGAACAGGTCAGCGCCCTTCTCACGCAGCAGCCCGCCCAGCCACTGCTGCAGCTGCTCCATGTCGCAAGCACCAACACGCTCGATGCCTACACTGCTGATGCTGCTGTCGTGCTCATGCTCCTTGTCCTCCTGCAAGCAAGGGCGGAATTGGCCACACAAAGTGATGCACAGTGAATGCTGATGGTGCAGCCATGTGCAGTTCCATTCCTTTGATGGCGCCAGTCAGCACCACGAAATTCTGTTTCAACGGTGCTTCCAGCAGTGGGGCAGAAACTCACTAGACATGTGCCCCAATGGGTGTCTAGTAACTGGACAGTGTCCCTCAACCGGCAGTTCTAGAATAACCAGGCGGCAAACCTTGAGAAACGCGGTTACTGACAGTGAAACGGCCAGCAGCTCGGGCTGACCAACACAGCACCACTGGTCAAACAAAGTCAGCGACACCTTCAGCCACTGCTACTTACAACACAGTCATGTGCTTGATGGGCCCTGTCCAAGCTGAAGGCCTGGATGCCCAGCAGCCAGCTGGCCATCAGCACCACATCATGACCGCAGAAGATGACATGTTATAACAACACTGCTCACCAGGAAGTCTGGCTCCTGTGCCAGGACTCTGTCCAAGCTGAAGGCCTGAATGCCCAGCAGCTGATCCACGGGCACCCGGCCATAGGTGCACTCATAATCTCCGCAAATTGTTGATGCCCTGCAACCACCGCATGTGTACACACATGTTCAGCATGTGCAGGAGGTGCAGACATGGGAGGGGCCACATGCACACCTTCACCCCGGGTATGATGCCGCAAAGGTGCTAAGGCAGCGGCAAAGATGTGCTGAACGGCAGCAAACAGTGGGAGCACACGCGACGCAAATAGAACTGGAATGGACAAACAGCACCTGGTCATGCCCACGGAATGGTTCAGCGGTGACCAGGCAGCTGCAGGATATAAACCGTTGTTCATGCCCGCTGGCTGCTATTCTTTGCAATGTCAGAGGTGGTTTGCAGTGTCAAATGTGGCAAAGCACTGGTGTGTTGCCTACCTTGATCTTGTCCTTGATGGCTGCCTTCTCTTCCGCGCCTACTAGGTCAGTCTTGTTGAGCAGGATGCGGTCAGCAAACGCAACCTGCTCCTCTGCAGGCAGCAGCAGCAGCAGCAACAAATACAGCAATGCAACACAGCACCAGCACCAGCACCAGCAAAGCAGCGGCAGCAGAACAGATATAGAAAATCACTACAGTGTATGGCATGATAAATCTGGTGGCTGCGCCTCGTGTGTCGATGTAGCTGCTGCAGCCTTAACCAAGCAGTGCGACCTACATTCCAAACTTGTCATACACCCAGCCATGCGAATTGACTGCTGAGGTAACACCTACACCGGTGCTAGCCAGCTGCTGCACTGCCAACAACTACTCCTGCAGGATAACTACACCTGCAGATATGCATTTGGATGCAGCTCAACGCTGCACACTCAGCTGGTTGTGTGACAGCAACTTGCGTTGAACACTCACACTCTCTTCAGCCTGCAAACAGCTTTGCCCACCTGACTCGTTTTCCACTCCTTCTGGCTTGACTTCGTCCAGGTGCTGCATGATGTGCTTTGCATCAACCACAGTGATGAGGGCGTCCAGCTTGAACGACTCCTGCAGGTCATCGTCGACAAAGAAGGTCTGCAGCACAGGAGCAGGGTCGGCAAGACCTGCAACAGCAGCAGCAGCAGCAGCAGCAGCAGCTGATGTTCAGCATTAAATACATGGCGGCTGGCAGATGTCTGGCATGGCACCAGCAGCCACAAACAGGGCCCAGCCAGGCCTGCAGCAGCAGCAGTAGCAGCAGCAGCGTGCAAGCACCGCTGCCTCACCGCAGCTGCCAGATCAACAGCCCCGTCAGCTGCTGTGGCTTAGAGATGCGGCGGCCGGCACCCACCACATGCTGCCCTTTGCCGGCAATATTCTTGTTTGCTTCACCAGCCGCTGCTTCAATGTTCACTCATCAAGTGACCACGACAGCGGATATCGTGACATGACAGCTGGCAGTTGTCAGAGCAAAGCTCAATTCAGCAGTGCAACATGGAAGACATTCTGCTGTTCTCGCAACTACCACTTGATGTCTTCAGCCACAGCACATGTGCTGTATGCAGCAGGCTTGCCTGTAGTCTCAATGAGGATGTGGTCAAACTTGTTGCGGCGCTTCGCCAGCTTGTTAAGAATGCGGATGAGGTCCCCGCGCACTGCAGCGCATACACACATATCAACACCAGACAGCAGCTTGTTGCATCGCAACTGACGTTGTGCTGAGCATGAGCACTGGGTTGCTTCGTACCACATTGTGCTGCGCAGCAGCGATGTAACACATGCTAGACAAGCTGAGCGCAGTGCACCAGATGCTGCACTGCACAACAAGGTGGGTGGTGGGCTGTGGGCGCTGCTTTGCCTTGCATGCAGTGCTGTGACATGTCACATCAAGGCACAATGCCATCAATTGAAGCCATCTGCTGTGACAGCCACCTGCTAGCTGGGTTCAGTTGGTGACAACAGGCTTGCCTGGCAAAAACTTACAACCACTGCAGCAGCAGATGCAGTGCCAGTCCATCTTGCAAGTCTGCTGGTCAGCACATCAAACGTGGGAGCCTGGGCTGTCTTAATACCTGATCTGGTACAACACTACCAGAATAGTTGCATTGCTGTGATGGCTGGCGCACCTGAGCAGCAGACGCAGCCATTGTTCATCTCAAAAATTTCTTCCTGTGCCTGTAACACCAGGGCATCGTCGATGCCCACCTCACCTACAAAATACACGGCAGGACGAAATGAGACAATTGCAGCAAAGCCAGCATAGCTCTATGGCACTGCAAGGGCTGCCGTATCATGCAAAGCATATGCTGCAGCGTGTTTAAAGTGCTGAGCGTGACACACAGCATATAGTGCTGCTACCACCGCCCTGCACATTGGACACCATACCAAGGCATGCAGACGAGCTGTGGCAGCAGGTCCATACCGAACTCGTTCTCCACCACCGCTATCTTCTTGCCATGGTTTTCAGTGAGAATGTAGTTGACCAGGGTGGTTTTCCCTGCAATAACAAGGAGCGGCAGCCATGTCACATCAATCCTGCACATGGTGCCAGCTGCCTGAGGGACAGCAGGAGGGCCACCTGGAAGTGTGAGGCAGGACAGTCTGATATGCACCTGATCACATTTTGGGCAAATCTAGTCACAAAGTGCGCATATCTACAGCTTCTTCCTGTACCTGAGCCAAGAAAGCCAGTGATAATGGACACAGGCGTCTTGTCGCTGCTGGCCATGCTTGCTGGGTGATCGCAGGCGTACAGGGGTGGAAGAGCGTGTGCGTGACTGTTCGTGTCCGCGATTGGCATCACAGATTCATTAGTAGTAGCAGCTGCTGCTTTGTAGGACCTGGGTGTGATTGTGATAAGCGTGTGGGGCCATGACAAAACTGCTGTACCTTCGTGTCCTGCGGCGTCCTGCCGCCTGCAGGACTACGAGCGTACACGCGACATAAAATAGCTGTTCACAACGGCACGTGCTTTCGCATGTGCATCAATAAACTAAGGACCGTGTCTAACGCTGCTGTGAAAGCCGCAGCCAATCTGCAGAAGCACGTGAATGGAGTAGTGCACATGTACAGTTTGAGTTCGCCTTGGAAGAACTCCTTGAATCTTGTCTTGAATAAGCACTATTATGACTTACAATGTTCCTACGATGCTACCATTGGGGTGGAGCATCCCTGTGCTGCTGCTAGTCTCCCTGCAAGCATGCTTCACGTACATTGCAGTGGCGCTGCTGCAGCAGCGGCACTCTTCCCGCGGTCACAATTGGCAAAAGACAACTGCATCCTTTATTTCGGCTATGCGAACATCAGCTGTTTCGGCCTGCAGGGTGTGCTCTGCTCAAATTAAGTCGAAGTCCTCGTGGCAGAAACCAGCACATAACTGCCAGATTGTACCCGCAGCAGCAGCACCAGCAGCAGCAGCACCTGTCACAATACCTAAGCACCTTCAGTCAACATGCGTCAGCTCTACCAACATTACTGCAGGCCTACCCACCCCTGAACAGCTTGCCCGACTCATCAAAACCCGCCGCTCCATCTTCCCGAAGCATATGACAGGCGCCACTGTCAGCACCCAGGCGATCGCAGAAATGCTTGAGGCAGCAAACTGGGCTCCAACACACGGAAAAACGGAGCCCTGGAGGTTTGTTGTCCTAGGCAGGCAGGGCATGCAGGCGATGCAGGATGTGACAGAAGATGTGTACCGCTTGGTGCTTGCAGGAAACCCAGCACAGATGGAGGTGAGCAGGCCCAGGTCGCGATGGCTGTCCTGCATGCGGTTTTCATTGAGCAGGTTGAGGGGCAGACGTGCGGGTTCCAGAGCACCTTGCGCGGCGCGGCTGATGAGTTGTAACCATGCAATCAAGACACACGGTGACACGCTGCACTGCACATGGCATGTCTACATGTGCTCCTTGCCTGCCACGGCTTTCACCCCGTACTTTTCTGTGCTCCCTGCTGCTGGTGACAGCCGCTGCTTGGCTACACTGCACAACTTTTCCAAGGTTGAATTTCAATACGAACCATCCTGCACCTGAAAAGCTGTTGCGCACACGCATCCCCTCTAAGCGAGTGCTGACTGAGCTGCTGCTGCTGCTGCTCCCTCCGTTGCTGCTGCGTATGCCTCGTCCTTCTGCTGCTTGCAGGACACACTTGACCAGCTGCAGCACGATCGCCGGCACCGCTGGAGCACCCCCTCCCACATGATCGCCATCTGCATGGCGCGTCAGCCGCACCCAAACAAGCTGATGCCTCTGTGGGAGGAGTTGGCTGCCTGTGCCTGCGCGGTGCAGAACATGCACCTGATGGCAGCCAGCCTGGGGGTGGCTGCGTACTGGAGCAGCTGGCATGGTGAGGCGAGGGACAGCTCGCAGATGCTGCAGTTCCTGGGCCTGGACAGCTCCAAGGGAGACAGGTAAGCCCGTGTGTGCTGTTGCTAGGTCCTGCGTTACAATGGCTGACGGTTGCTTCGTGCATAATGCTTAGGCACGTTGCTTCTTCAAGCGCACAACGCAACAGCCTGGTATTTGATTTGCGTTGTGACCTGCTGTCGACTCTGCATTGTGGTGTGGGCAGCCGCGTGCATAATTCTCTGCAGGCCTTAGTGGGTGCCGCTGCGCCCGCACTGAGGGCGGCAAAGCGCAGGGAAGGTTGACGTAGGAACAAGCAGTGCTCAGCACGGACGTAGCCAGGACCCAGTAGGCTGCATGTCAAACACTATCGTGGAGACATGCCTACAACGTTTGAAGGTGTTGTCTGGCAGTGCATGTACTACATATTAGCACCACTCTCTGTTGCAAGTGTTCCATGTTCAATACAGCCATTGCCCTCTCTATCCTGCTGCAGGTGCTGGGGATTCTTAGTGCTGGGAGTGGTAGAGCCTGAAGTGGCACAGGCCTACAGAGCCAGCAGGGGGCAGCTTGCACATAAGGTCGTGTTCAGGGACTGACGACCTGGCCGTTAGCAGCACGGTTACCACCTGGTTGCTGCTGTGGCTGGCTTATAGTTTGGAGTGCACCAGTGTGCCCTGTGACACTGGGAGAAGGAGGCCAGCAGAAATGCCTGCCGCTGACAGCAGCCAACGCACTTGGCGTGACACATGCACTGCTGTCAGGACCACCGGCCAACTCTGCATCAAGCGTGGAACGTGTAGGGTGACAATGATTCCGACAGTTTATTGATAGCACTGCTGCATCGTTTGGCGCCTTTGGCGGGCTTGTTTCTGATGGGTGCCGTGTGTATTGTCAGCCACGCAGCTGTGCGGCTTAGCTTCCAGTCAGCCAATGCAGCCATATATTGCTGTGTGATGAAGGCATAGTGCTAGGGGTTTGCTGACCCACACACCTGCTGCATCTTTCAGTAGATGGGCACCCAGATGTGCAGTATGTGCAAGAACACGGCAATCAGTGTGCGTGGTCATCCTTACCTCACCCTGCAGTTCCTCATCACAACGCATCTGGTGTGCATTGACGCCAGCAGCCTCATGGGTATGCAAATTCCGTATCCTCATGGGCATGCATGCCAGTTGGCTTGCAAGCACACCATTGGCCAAATGGATATACGATCGCACCGCATTGCCGGCATTGCGTCAGTCCGCTGTACATTGGACGTGACAAACTCGTGCGACTTTCCACATAGTATTGTACTGCTGCATCGTTTTGTACTGCCGGCCAGGCAAGGTGTTGTCTGCGATCAGTGCATCGACCAGCTGGCAGGCATATGCAGTGCAGAACCAAGTGTTTGTTGGTTTGGCATAACCCGAGTGTGCTTGGCCACTTGAAACCCATCGGCAAGAAAAGCAGGACGACCAAATGCTGCTTGCCGTCCCTTGTATCTGACAGCTTCACTGCACTGCAGCAGCATGCAGAACCAAGTGTTTGTGAAAACAATGACCTTGGGCAGTGGGTCGAGACATATGCAAGCAGTACTATGAAGGCTTCAAGGTGTAGATCTGCACCTTCCAAAAAAGCATTCAGAGTGCCGCCTGCCTCAGGCCGCCTGCGTCATGATGATGCCCCACGTGCAGCTCCACAGCATGAGCATCATGATGTGCTCCATGGCAGCTCACCATATTATGCATCAAGTTCAGTACTGATAGCACTAGTGCTGAACAAGGCCTGCAGTAGATCAGCCCGGATTCTACTGTAGTAGCTAGCAGGCAACTGACATGTTGCCATGCAGTGACTGCATTGCTGCAGGTGCACTAATTGCACATGCACTGCCTCAAACATTCCTCTACCTCGCATGCAATCAATCCAAATGATTCAAACCTGTTAGATTACTCCTTCCAAAGTTCGCCTGCAAAAAGCATGCCGCATGTGATGGTCACAGTACACAGGATGAAGTTCAGACCATGAACTATGCTCATTATAAAAAGATGTCTTTGTGCACAGAGAGCGGAAACGTAATTCTTCACTATCGTATCCCATATATGGAACTTTCATTCTAGCTTTAATTGGTGCTGCACATGCACCACCAGGCTCTCATCACTACTGCCTGTCATTGTTGTCAAATTTAAACCCACCCTTTTCCTGCTCGGGAACAAGGCAGCGTAGCACATCTTGATCGAAGCGCAGGCGTCATGTTCCTTCACACCTTGGTGTTGTCTTTGCAGCAATCACAGTGAAGTGCTTACCCTCCCGTCTGCCTTGTCACGCTTGCAGCTGCCGTCCTGCTGACATCGCACACCAGCTGCTGGTGTCAAGCTGCGCTTTCTCTTAAGTTGCCGGCAACTGAAGTAACACTCAGGCAGCACACGCGGACAGCCAAGCAGCAGCAGCAGTAGCAGCAGCAGCAAGTAGCAGCAGCAGCAGCAGCATGTCACAAGACAGTGATCCGTTCGACGAAGACTACGTTGCAGAAGATGAAGAACTGGACCCTGAGGATGAGGGTTACACCACAGGTACATGCAGCAATTGAACTTTGAGGCGTCGCGTGAAGGGTCAACTTTATGCAGTACATCGTCAGCATCAGTGCAGCAGTGACGTGCAGTTGCAGCCATTTGCCTTGTGAAGTCTACAGCACAGCGTATTTGAAACTACAAATGCAGCACTGCGTTTCAGCACACAGCCGTGTTCGGGCATCTGCCTGCGCTTGCACTGCACTGTACAAGAGGTGCAGCTCTTGAAGACCATCCAATGCGTAGAGCAGTGATGCGCAGTTGGCTGCTTACACAACATTCTGTTACTATCAGCCGCATGTTGTAGAAGTGTAACAGCATCCTGCTAGCAAGGCCAATCTGCGTGATGCTGCATGCAGCGGGAGCCCGATCTTGTGTGTCGCATGAAGCATGAATGCAGGGCAAATGACCTGCAACAGCAGCGTTCCTACAAACAACCAACCGTCTGCTGTATCATTGGTTCATAGCGCTCACACGTCTTGCAGGGACAGCATGCCCTTGTGCCTGCCTGTTAGCACTGACCTAAACCATTAAACTCGCATGGTGCAAGGATACCTCCCCACCCGCCTGCAAGCACTGAGCTGCAGGTGTGGCTTGTGCGCCGGTTGTGCTCAACCTGCCCTGCCGCATGCAACACTGCCTGTAGGCTTCTCATCAGGGGGCGATGACGCAGACAACGAGAACTACTTTGGGCAGAACATGGACCTGGACTCGCTGCTGGTCAACATGGCGCAGCCGCAGGCTGGCGATGACCCGGAGCAGCTGCAGCCGTACCAGATCCTGCGGCAGCAGCGCCACCAGCAGCAGCCAGAGCAGGGCGACGGCAGCAAAGGCGGCAGGAAAGGCGCCAAGGTGCGTGGTCGCTGACGGCAGTGTTGCCCAGGGCTAGGACATGCCGTGAGGGTCCCTGGCGGATTATGGCAGTTTAGCAGCATGGCCAGCGGCAGCTGCAACATCAGCGCCCAGGCCACCACATGCAGAGTTGGGCCACGCCGTGCTGCGCGGCAGCGTACTTTCTGGCTGTAGCAGCAGGTGCACTGTTGAGTGCTGCAGCAGCAGGTGCACTTTTGTTACATGTGCATAGTTGCGTCCTGGTCGGCTGCGGCGGCACAGTGAGGTGCATCTGTGTGGTGGCAGGTCGCAGGTTGGTTCTGGTTTCATCCTGCTGCCGCCTTTGCTGCTGCCTTAAACTCCAGCGGTCGCGGTGACGGCGCAGCGAGATAGATCTGTTGTGTTAGGCCGTAGGTTGTTTGTCTGTTATCCTGCCGTCGATTTGATCTTTTCCTGCTGGTTTGAACTCCAGGGGGCGCGGCGACGGCAGGGCGGTGCCACCGACAGTGACGACGACTGGTGCGCGGCATTGAGCAGCGCAGCGGCCATGCTGGAGCAAGCATACACAGCAGCAGCGCTGCCAGCCAGCGCTAGATAGCAGTGCCGTGCGGAGCTGTGGACCGCTAGCAAGCCTGCTGTTGCCACACACAAAGCAGAACAAGACTAGGGCTTGTTCGTCTGGCATGGGCAGGCAGCAGTGTCGGCTCTCTGCGGTGGACACAGACGCCTCTGCATGCGTGCGCCCCACCTGCTTGCAAAGGTTGTTATGCTTGGCAGCAGTGTGAGTTTACTTTCGCAGCTGAAGTGCCACAGCGCAGGTTGTGGAAGCAAGGTGCTGCATCTCCGACTGGTCGTGCTGTGCTGCGTTGGCGTGCATGAAATCGGGCTGAAGTAGCTGTGCTGAAGCAGCTGGCTGTGCTCCTGCAGGGATGCTGATGATGCCCTGGAGCTGACGTCGACCAGCGAACCGAAGCGCAAGCTGAACAAGAAGAAGCAGTGAGCATGCAACGCTGTTGAACCCAGCATGTGCTGTTGATATCGTGTTACATCCCAGTACTCTGACGCCTGCTTTCTACCATGCGGCAAGTCACGGTGTTGTACTGATTGTGCTGTGGGGTGCGGCGTTGTGACATGCGCGTGGTGCTGTCCTGAATTGTGCAGCTTGCTGTGGCGTGGCGCGGCGCATGCTGTGCTGGTGGGGTGTGCTGCACGCTGCGCGCAGCCACCTGGTGCGTAGGCAGCCGCAGGTTGCGGTGCCGTGTACTGCTTGTCTTGCCCGCCAGCTGGAGCAGCTGGCTGTTGAGCAGCTGTGTGGTGCCGGTGCGTGCCGTCGACATCTGCGCGCATCTGCATCGGCGCAGCTGGCTGCCATGGAGCTGTGTGGTGCCGGTGCATGGCGCTCGCATCTGCAGGCACCCGCACTCGCCGCATGCTGTGTGTGCCCTGCAGGCAGCGGGGTGGCGGCGGGGTGCGTCGAGGGCCCCGCCAGATGGAGCTGCCGGAGCACATCAGCAGGATGGTGGGGCACGCAAACCTGCTGTACGCCAGCAACAAGTGAGGCACGGAGTTTGCAGGCTGTTCTTCGCGTGTGCTGCAGCGACATGGGCAGGCGCTGATCTGCAGACGCAGCGGCCGCCATGGTTTGCAGTGACACATGCAGCCACCGCACTGCAGCGACATGGGCAGCGGCTGCTTGAAAGGTCGCTGCAAAGAACAACACCGAGAGCCTGTGTTGCCGCTGCAGGTACCAGCAGGCGGTCGACCTGCTGCTTGAGGTGATCCGCCAGGTGCCCAACCTCAGCGACCCCTACCACACGCTGGGCGCGCTGCACGAAGTGATGGACCAGCCGCGCCAGGCCCTCAACTTCTACATGATTGCAGCGCACATGAGCGGCAAGGTTGGCAAGCGCAGCTGGCACAGCAACAGCTGATTGAAAACCTGCGCTTGGCCCAACATACAATGACAACAAAGTGACACAAAATGACAGTAGAGAAGCCCGAGGAGCGCAGCGTGGATTGCTGAGTTCAGCTTGGGCAGAAAAAGACCAACCGGAATGCATCAGATGTGCACAGTTGCTGGGAGTGGGTGGGGTCTTGCTAGAGGTTTTCCACTCCTGTGCTTGCAGGTTGAGCTTGATCCGCATGATGCTGGTGCCCTGGCGGTGCACTGATGACAGCGCCGCCAGTGAATGTTGCCCGGCGTGCAGTTTGCTGGCTGGCTGCTGTTGCCGTCTTGCAGGACGTGGCGCTGTGGCACAAGCTGGCAGACATGTCCCTGGAGAACGGCTTCATCCGGCAAGCCATCTACTGCTACAACAAGGTGCGTGCTGCGTGGACGGCCCCTCGCCTGCTGCTGTGGCAGTGCGTGCCAGCATGACGACAGGCCTCACTCACTGCGGCGTGCAGGGAGCTGCAGCGTGTGCACTGCAGCGGGATGAGTGAGCACCTGATGAGCGAGGAACAACACGCTGAGGCGTGCACGGCGCAGCGCATTGCACACACCACACGCAACTTCGGCCGCGCCGCCCCTTCCTGCAGGTGCTTGTGAAGGACAAGGAGCACTTTGAGGCGCGCTTTGCGCGTGCGCGGCTGTACCCGCTGATCAACGAGCCCTGGAAGGCCAAGCAGCAGTACAGCTACCTGCTGGACAGGCACCCGGGACACCCAGAGGTGCGGCAGCCGCCAGCACCGCAGATCCAGCCGCTGGCTTGTGACAGCAGACGCAGCAGCACCGGAGGGCCAAGCGAGATGGCAGGGATGAGCATACGTGGGAAGCAGCATGCATGGGAAGTAGGGTCCTTGGTCAACCTTGTATGGGCATGCGTTTGTTTGCACGGCCTAGGATCGTGCAGGATGGAGCGGACAGCATCACACACCGTGTGGCGTGAGCCTCGCACCAGGCGACTGATGCGTCATCTGGCGTTCCGCTGCTGCAGGTGGTGAAGGCGCTGGTGACGCTGTACCACGACTACGGGCACTCAGCGCGCGCCATAGAGATCCTGGAGGAGCAACTGGCGCAGCACTACGCCAGCGTCGACCTGACGCACATCAACATGCTCACCGACCTGTACATGGCCATGGTGGGTCGCCCTGTGTTGCTTACCCATGTTGTACAAGGCCCAGCAGCACCCAGAGATGTTGGCATGCAGCTGGCGATGCACCGCACCGGCGTTCGCCTGACACACCGCGACACGGTCACATACATGTGCGTGGCCATGGTGAGTCGCCCTGTGCTGACTGTCATAAGGTCCAGCAGCACCAGAGATGGAGGCATGCAGCTGGCGATGCACCCAATCCCCCGAGGTTTGCCTGGCGCACAGCGGAATGGTCACATGCATGTGCGGGGCCATGGTGAGTCTGCTGTGCAGTGTATGCCAACACAAGTTTGTTGAGAGAAGTTGTGAGGAGCTGGTGCATGCCGAGGCTGGCACAGCAGTGGTTTTTATACGGAATTGATGCACATGCATACTTGGTGGTTCTCCGCAGTGCATGTGTGTTACATTCTTGTGCATCTCTCCTTGATGTTTGATCAAGGTACACTCCTTCATCTGGCTCCCTCCCCTGTTAGCCTTCCATTGGCTCTCAACGGGGGCTCCCACTCTTTGATGTGTGGAACATGTCGGGTCTTGTCCCTGTGTTCTGTTGAACGTAATGCAAGGATTAGTACTGGTTGCTTGCTTTTGCAGGATGTGAACCCGCCCTGTGCAGCAGACATAGGCTTGCCTTGCAATATTTGCTAGCCGCCCTGCTGCTGAGTGCCTTGCAATGCTGGGCACCGCTTCATCCGCGTGGCCACCTATTTGCTCACTCAGCCAGCGACTCGCTCGCTCATCCAGTCGCTCGGAATACACACCCACTGGCCCATATACCTGAGCCGTCAACCACTCCCCCGCACTGCACCCTGCTGCCGTCCCTCTGCTGCTGTCAGGGCCACTACAACAACGCGATCCAGCTGGTGAACCGCAGCGAGGTGGTCATGTGCAGGGACGAGGCGCTGCCAATCGACCTCAAAGTCAGGAGGGGTACGCTGTTGCGGCTGACGCGTCTGCAACTGGTTCGTCTCAACCACCTAGATGCTTGAGTTGTAGTGCCATGCTGAGCTGCGGCAATTCGTTGTGACAGTTGCTCCTGCCGGTGGCAGCGCCGCCGTCAGTCGGCCAGTGCATGTCACGCGCTTGCGTTGCAGCCTGCCGCAGCAAGGGGACAGCGTAACGGACATCGTTGGCCGTGGTCGCTGCTGCACGCCTGTGTGCATGTTTGTCTTGCCGCGCGGCGCCCCGGGTGTGGTGTGTGCAGGCGCCTGCTGTGCCCACATGGGCGACACTGGCTCGGCGCAGGCCGACTTGTACGAGTTGCTGGCGCACCCGGTGGTCGACGAGCAGGGGGAGACGTACCAGGTGCGTGCACAGCGCCGCCTGCTTTTTGAGACAGAGTAGTGAGTTGCACGTGGGCCCGGTCACCACCTGGGATGGTATGCGCCACCCCCAGATAAGCATGCATTGTTCCTCCCGCAGCACTGCATGCTCACTCGGCTTCTTCAGGCTCGTGTGGTCCCTGCGCATAAGTTCAGATGTCTGCGCATCAGCAGCTGCTGCAGTCACTGGCACAGCACTGCACCTGGGGCCACCAGTCCCTGAACACCAGGTGGGGTGATGATTGAGCAGCCCACACACTCGCGTGGGCGGCTGGCACCTGCAGCATCTAGCCGTGGATGAGGTGGAGGGAGTCACCAGGCGCGTGTTCTTGATGCAGCAGCGCATCACATAGTGCTTGCTGCTGCTGCTGCTGCTGCTGCTGCTGCCGCCGCCAGGATCTGTACATGCTGGCGGTGACGGAGCTCAGCCGCGTGGGCCTGCATGCCCTGGCGCTGCCGTTCATGGACCGGCTGCGAGGTGAGTCAGCGCGCGCAACGCCCACACAAGCCGCGCGCACGATCAGCCTGCGTCTGCAACAAAGGGCAGGGGGAGGTTGGGGCAGGCGTTTGTGGAGGCATGCACACTTGCATAGGTGCACACACGCATCCAGGAGCAGCGAGAGGTTTGCACATGCATGTCGAATCCAGCGCACGTAAACGTGCGTGTGCTATGCATGTGCTTGGTGGTGCTGGACATGTTGGCGGTTGCGCCTATGTGCCCGTGTGTGGGTATGCGCCCTTGAGTGCGGCAGGTACCAGCTCCTCTGTAAAATGTGCGCACCTGCACCTGTGTGTGCCTGCCGGGTTGTGGATAGTGCAGGTGTGCAAGTGTGCACAGGTGTGTGCCTGCTCACCTGCCTGAGCCTAGTTTCTGCTGTCGAGGCTGCTGCTGCTGCTGCTGCTGCTGCTGCTGCTGCTGCTGCAGATGCATCTGGCGTATTGGAGCTGCCTGAGCAGTGGAGCATGCTGGCTGACTGCTACGTCAAGGCGGGCCGGCGGCGGGACGCAATTGCGATGTACATCGCCCGCTTGCAGGAGATGGGGCTGGAAGACCTGCGGTGAGCGCACCCACAGCATCCCTTCCAGCCAAAGGGAGCTGCGTGTGCCTTGGGAGGGAGCTGTCTTGCAGGAAGCATGCTCCATCGTTGTGGTGAGCTTCGGCCCCTGCAAAGCCATGTGATGTTTTTGTGTGCGGGGCTGCAGGAAACGGGCTGCAGGAGTTCCGCTGCAGGACGTTCCTGAGTGCAAGCGATTGCCGGGACCCTGGTGCAGCCCTACTGCAGAACCAGCCCCAAGGGGAATGGCCGCGTCTGCTGTGTGTGATGCTGCTGGGCAGTTTCATGGTGCATCTGCCACTGTGTTTGCTGCGCGGCTGCTGGGTGCGTGCAGGTACATGGAGAGCAGCTTGGCACTGGCAGCGCTGCACGTGGGCGGCGGAGACACTGCAGCAGCGGAGGCGGTGATGTCGGCCCTTGACGCGGCTGTCGCTGCGCACCAGCTGTCGCTGCCAGAGGGGCAGGTGCAGCAGGTGAGCTGCAAACGTAGTCAAACCCAAGCTCTGCAACAAACACTACATGCAACCTTGAACTCAGCGCCCACATGTTGTACGGGAACTGCCGACAACCGGACGCAACAAGCGCCGCGCACTGATGCTGGCTTTTTCATTGCGCGGCATGGCATGACTGAGGCCTTGTGTGCTTGCGCGTGTGTGTACATGGTTGTGCTGCCGCCGTGCAACGCTGCAGCTGGAGCTGTTCCTTGCAAAGGCCTCGCTGCAGCTGCAGCTGGGCCACACGCACGCGTTTGTGGACAGCCTGTCGCCCCACATCAGCCACCTGCTCGACCAGATGGAGAACAACGGTGCCATCCTGGCAGCGGCAACAAAGGTGAGGGGCGCAGGAGTTCAACCATGCACTGCAGGGTGCCATTGCGTGCATCTGTCCGCAGGAAGGCACAGCCTGCACCTGACCATGTAACCGGGGTCTGTCGACTCCTTGAATGTGTGCAAGTGTCCTGCTGGTGATGGCCGCGTGACCTGCAGTGCCGGCTGTATGTAATGTAATGTAATGTAATGTAATGTAATGTAATGTATCTTCTGCCCTTGAGAGAGAGGTATTACACGTGGTTCCAGTCACCATCGCAGACGGTATGAGCCTTTGCGCCGTAGTCGAAGTCCATATGCACGTGTTCATCCACGTGCAGGCTTCCTCCAGTGGCGCAGTGCCCAAGGAGCTGGTGAAGGCACTCAAGCGGCGAAAGATGTACGCGCGCAAGGGAGGGCGCAAGGGAGAGGGTGAGCGCAGCCAGAGGCATCAGAGCTGCTGCGAGCAAAACCGTTGAGAGACTGTAATTGTCCAAACCAGGTTGTCATCTGACCCAAGCAATCCAATGCACTCCCTACTGCAACCGACAACTTGTTGAAAAGCACTGCTGGGGGTCTCGACCGCTGCGCCAATGCCAAGCGACGTGTATGGCAAGTGCGCTGCATGGGTTTGCACACTTTTGGAGCTTTGCCTGCGTGGAACTCCAGCTGCATTGTGGCACTTGTGCCATACGTTGCACATGCATACGGTCCTCATGCCGCTCCAATATCCGCCGGCCGCGCATCGCGCGGTATTTGTGTCTCTGATGTCGCAAAGCCGGGGCCAGCGGCGCCAACTGGCTGCACCTGGTTCCAACACCCGTGGTCGCTGCACGTCAACCGATCGCGCGCGTGCTGCGTGCGCAACATGTCCTGCAGGCGGCGGCGAGGTTGACAGCGTGTTCAAGGGCTACATCAGCCGGGACAGGCGCAAGCCGCACATCGTCCAGGCAGACACCGCAGCAGAGCAGCTGCTGCGGCGTGCACGGGCGGCAGGTGAGGCCCGCACGCGCAGGCGTCAATGCGCAGGCACTGCCGGCACGCCTATTGTTGCAGGCCTGCAAGAGTGGCAGGCTGCGGCTTCCCGTGAAGAGCGTGTGGGCCGCAAGCGTGCCTGCATGACACCTTGTGCTGCTGCTGCTGTCATTGCTGCATATGCTGCAGCGCGCTGTGTCAAATCGCCGAGGGAACGAAGCTGAGCTGGACGTTGGCGGCGCAGCAGCGAGCGCCAATGCTACACCTGACCCGGTGCGGTCAACATGCTGCCCCAACCCAACCCCTATCTGTTGTTTGCCTTAAACCACTGTGCAGGTGCTGTGTCGGGTGCAGAAGAGACGGAAGCCGAACCAGATGCCGATGACGCAGCAGCTGGCGGCGCTGATGGCGATCTGCCTGCAGAGCTTGCTGCGCTGGTTGCTGCTGCCAGCTCTGACCAAGAGGGGCTGCCTAACCTGTTCAAGAATGAGCAGCTGTATGGTGAGCGCTCGGTCATTGCAATATTCTTCAAGCGCATGCCGTCTGTTGTTTTGGTGGAGTGCTTTGCGAGCACCCACTAGCATTTGCTTTGGTGGAGTGCTTTGCTTTGCAACCAAGATTCGAATGCTTGTTAGGCAGTCGCTCTCAGACAATTATGGGCTTGCAGAAAGGCATGTGTTGCCTTTGATAGCAGGCATTACTCTGGACCTTTGGTGCTGCATTGCATAGGCTGGCAGTGAGCAGCTGCACAACATGTGAGGGGCCGCTTTGTCATGTGCAGGCACGCAGGCTGCCTGCAGGTGTTGGGTGCACTGCTGCAGCTGCTCGTGTTGCTGCTGGCTGCAGGTTGCTTTTGGATGTTGTAAAAGCAGTGCTGGACGTAGCCAGCGGTACAGGCTGTGTGCTGCCGTACCTCATGCCAGCCTCATTGCTGCTGCCACTGCGGCTGCTGGCTGCTGTTGCTGCTGCTGCAGGGTGCTTTGTGGACCTCATCCATGCACTGCTGGACTTGGGCAGGGAGGAGGAGGCTGCAGCGCTGCTGGCAAGAGCCCAAGCACTTGCCGCATACAACCTCAGCCTCAAAGACCCATCCTGGCTGGGGCCCTCAGCATTGGGCCACCCGGGTACGTTAATGACAGTGTTACAGCGAGTCCGTGCTTGGTGGCGCGGTCGACACGATTTCAGGTGTATGTAGTGCTGCATGTGGCCCTTGTTGGCCTCACAGTTACTGCCCATTGCATGAGATGAAATGTGTGTATACGTAAGCGTAGGAACAGGGCAGTCGGCAGTACGTACTGCGTATCTGTTCTCAGCCACAGAAAACCCACAGGCTTGAACAACCGGAGGTGCTCCACGCGTCCTGCGAGGGAGTCAGTGTGTGCAAAGCGTGATGCTGTGCTGACCGTGTGCCTGCAGGCAAGCGGCGCAAGCCCAAGGGTGCGGCAAGCGCTGGCGATGGAAACCTGTCGGACTGGGGCCCAGGCGCTGGCGCGGGGCCTGCCGCTGCGGCCGAGCGGCGCGAAGAGGTCCGGCTGCTAAAGGAAGGCCTGAAGCTGATGTCTGCCGAGGTGGCGTTCAGGTGGGTGGCTCCCAGCTCGGGTTGGGGTTGGCGCTCGCGTGGCTCCTGGGAAATCCCACTCAGTTGCAGGTGGCTACGGCACTGCTCTGCACAACCACGCACAAGCAGGAGTTTTGTGATGTATGTCGGGCAGGTGCGCATCCAGTTGCAGGTAAAGATTTGGTGAAGATTTAGCAGTGTGGTTGCATTGAGCGGGTGCGAACATGAGCGAGAGGAACAGCGGAAACCAGTCTGGCTGCATCCATGTCATTTCAAACGATTGTCGGGTGGGTGGCGGGTGCTGCATGCACGGCGGTGCTCCAGCAGTGAGACAGGCTCTGCAGGGACCACAGGTACGCATTTCCGAGCTGCTTGTCACCACAAGCGCGGCTGGGTTGTGGCTGTGTGGGCGTTGTGTGATGTCAAGGGTCCGCCGCAGTCACTGCACCTGGTCCGCAGCTTGGTGTCCGCCACACTATCTGGCTGACTGATGCGTGCGCATCCATGCTCCTGCTGCTCTTCTGCCTGCCACTTCTGCTGTTGCTGCAGGCAGGGTGATGTTGAGGAGACATTCAAGCTGCTGAAGACGGTGCTGCACAGGTGGGTGATGCGCTGTGGCTGCCTACGATCAACTGCACTGTCCAGCATTGATCGACGGTGCGGCTGTCATCCCCAGCTGCTCACCTGCTTCACCTGGGTCCGTCACTCTGAGTGGCCGCGTTGTGCTCCTGCTGGCTCTGCTGCTGCTGCTGCTGCTGCTGCTGCTGCTGCAGGTGGCCGTACAGCTGGCGCGCCTGGTCGCTGTACTGCAGCTGTGCAGGGCAGCGTGGCGGGGTGAGCCACTGGATGAAGATGGTGGCCTCGCTGCGCTCAAAGCATCCAGACAGCCTGCCTCTGCAGGTGCGCCTACGCATGCGCATTCATGGCAAACACCAAACGGTTCCTGAACCGGTCTGCTAACAATCTTGCCAGGCACCATCAACAAACCTTCTGCAAATAAAATTTTACCTGAACCATCATGCCAGACTGCTGTGAGGCAAGACGCACAACTCACCTACCAGGAACAGCGCCGGGAGGGCAATGTAAGACGCGCACTAGCTTCCTGGTGCTGAGAGTGCACTCAATCATATGCAACATGGATGCCCTTGAGTCTAGAGCCATGCCTATGGTTATGCTGCATACCTTATGCATTGACGGATATGCGAAGTTGAACACTTGCACCATTGCTGGACGTCCTGGAAGGTGTGTATGGGGTTCCATTATCTGGCCAGAAATCGTCGTGTTCCTGTTGTTTCAGCACTGGCAAACATCAAGGATCGGCCAGGTCACTTTGGCACTCAGTTTCAAAGCAAGAGCCGTGCTCTTGGCATCTGCTGATCATACTGCCGCTGTTGCTTGCATGTGTCCTGCTGCTGTGCGCGCAGGTGCTGGCAGCGCACGCAGATAACCTGCAAGGGGAGGCGGGCACTGCCATACAGAGCTACGCAGCAGCAATCATGTAAGCACAGAGGTGCAACTCTGTCGGATCCTGCTGAACGGCTGTCCATGCAGCATCTGTGAGGGTTGGCCTAATCAGAAATCACCATACCTGCTGATGATGTATGAGGGCTCTAGCTGAGGGCAGGCATTGCAACGTGATGGTGGTGCTGTAGTGTGTGGGCAACAGGGCACATGCAAGTAGTGGGTGAAATCATTGGTGGTTCCGGTTTCGTCGTTGGTTGAAATTTCAGTGCAACCGCAGCTGATGGCTTTTGTGCTTCCAATAAAAACTGGGCTTTTCCGGCCGTCGCCTCACCCTATGGTTTGTACGCTGCTGTTGCTGCGGCCGCCTCCACCGCCACCCTCCCCTTGCTGCTTGACCGCAGGCAAATGCCAGACGAGCCGCTGCTGCTGCTGTGCCTAGGTGTTGCACAGATTGACTTGGCGCTGACAGCACGGCACTGCAAGGACAGGAACACCGCGCTGCTCAGGGGCTTTGCAGCGCTGCACAGCTACGCCCGCCACAGAGGGCCGGCAGCAGGTACGAGCGCCGTGACGCGCACGGCTTGATACTTGCCCGGTGCTAAAGCAGCAGCAACAAAGGGAGTTTTCCTGGTGGGCGGTGGTGAGGGAGCAGTATGCTCTCAAACATTGCGTGCCGCACGGCTTAGCGGGGTCAGGTCACACTGCATTTGCACACATGGCCCCAGCACTGGGCCGCTGCAGTACGCCCACCGCCACAGCCTGCAGCCGGTGAGTCCGCCATGCATGCCCTTGCATCTTCATGTACAGATCACTCTCAGGGACAAGAAAGCACGCAGGGTGGCACATGCCATGTGTCCAGTACATGCTGGGAGCTCACCCTGCATTGATGCATGCAAGGTGGGGGGGCCCAAATCCCGCACCCCAGCTGTATCTGGCCCCATGACAGATATGGCTTATTCTCTTTTCAGCAGCAAACGCCTCGTCGCATTCACAGACAACATAGCCGGGTCCGCTGTGTAACCCTGTGCCGCCCTCTGCCTGCTGCACACCACTTCTTGACGCGATTGCAGAGGCAGAGGCGGCTTACAACCTGGGCAGAGCAGCACATGAGGTTGGGCTGCTGCATGTGGCAGTAGCCCACTATGAGCGTGTGCTACAGCTGGAACAAGAAGCAGCAGCAGACGCACCAGCAGAGCAACTGGAACGGCTCAGTTTGCAGCAGCAGAAGCAGCAGCAACTAGTGGACGTAAGCCAGCAAGATATGCACGTAGATGGAGAGGAGCAGCAGCAGCAGCAGCAGCGGCGGCAGCAGCACCAAGGTGTCGCACAGGATCTTCACCACCCTTCGCAACGGCAGCCTCGACAGCAGCAGACAGCTGAGCAGCAGCGGTTGCAGCATCTGGGCAGGGGCTTGGTCCGCGAGGTGGCACACAACTTGTGCATGATCTACAGGGGCAGCGGCGCAGATGACCTGGCACGCCAGATCATGCGCAAGTACCTCACACTGTAAAGATTGGCAGGAAGACACACCGTGACGTGTGCCTGGTGGTAGTGCTGCGTGGAGCTCAAGTTTGTGTGGGTCATGCAAACGTTTGGAAAGGTCGGGGATATCCTGGGGATCGATCCCCAGTCACGGTCAAACTTTGCCAACCAGCTAGGCACCCAGTGTGGCAGGAACTGCTAGGTCACACTGATCATGCGACATGCCAGTCAACTGCCAAGCACCAATCTTCCACCCTGTCTACTCGTTGGTCGCTCCCGTGCGGATCGCTTGTCACAGTGCACACTGTGTTGACTATGGCGCAGTCAAGTTAAAGCTCACCAGGGCAGGTCCGCAGCATCTGTCCAAAGTTATCAGCAGGGTTAGCACAAGCTAAGATCAGTATATGGTATCATGCTCAAGCACTGGAATGTGGTCAGTGGTTTTGAGGGGTTGCCTCCAGTAACACACTGCACTCGTGACTTGTGCTGCACAAGTTGTGCTGGTCTCGGTTATGCCCAGCTTCACAACGAATAGCTAAACACATCATATAGTCGTGCCTAAGCCCTTTTTTAGCGCACATATGTACGATCTAAGGAGTATGCTTTGACGGGTACGTGCGTTGTGCTCTGATGGATCTTTAGATATAGTCAACACTTTTCAACCAACAAGATATCCTGCATCGGCTACACAGGGATCCTGCACGGCTCAAAGGCAGCTGCATACAAGTGGTCAGCGTTCTGGTCCTGGACACTCAAGGACGCAAGACCTTCTGAGACATCACAACTGGTTATAAAATGGTGGGTGAATGCGTCTTGCTGCAGTGGCAAGCACGGCAAGATATCATGAGGCAGTTGCAGGATACTTCCAGTCATGTTCTGTGTGCTGCTGCGTGGACCAGACTCCTGCCAAGCTTGTGGCATCCCTAGAAATGCGTAGTTTGCTGGTTACAGTGTTGTTTTGGGCGCTGGCTTGCATGTGCTTGTTTTTCAAACTTGAGCCTGATGCATCCCGCCCAAGGGCATTACGCATGTATCCAATTGTATCTCCTGTCCAGCCTTGTGTCTCCGCGACGCCTGGACCATTTTACGCTTAAACTTTGAGATTTGCCAAATGTCTGCAGGGGACTTACACGCTCGCGGCCTTGCTGGGCGGCATCAGCAGCAGGCATACCCCTCACCTATGACGAGCTGCAGGCGAAGCAGCGTCGGCACGGCGTGTTAAATCACATCCGGGGCACTGTCAGAGTGCTCTTGGTAGCAGCAAAGGGTGCACAACAGCAATCACAGCATGTTGCAGCCCCAAGGCAGCGCACAGCCGCTAGATGTGGGTGCAGACACATCAGGCACCATTGCAGCTGTGCACCAGAGACAGTCAGACGTCCCGGCAAAGGGAATGACCAAGTCCACCATGCACTACACCCGCAGCTGGCAGCCACAGCAGCAGGGACAGCTAGCACCAATGACCAGTTATGTGTCCAGTGTGCTCCCGCAGCTGCAGCCCCAGCTTCTCCTGCAGGAGATTGAAAAAGCAGTTGAGAAGGCAGTTGTAACAGCGGTTACTAAGCTGGCGCGCAGCGGGGACCAGCATATGTCAGCGTCTGCTGCTGTAGCTATAGCCGAAGATATGATGGCTGCACAGCAACAGCAGGATGCTGCTGCCGCAGCAGCAGTTGACCAGAAGAGTGCGTATGCGCCGCAGCTCTTGAGCGCAGATGCACACGCACGTGCCGCTTGCAGCACTACCAGTGCTGGCCCTGCCATCTCTTGGACCAACAATTGCACCACCCTTGCAGAGGCTGCACAGGCAGACCTGCATACGGCCTGGCAGACCCAGCAGCAGCAGCGGCAGCAGAAGCTGTTGATGCTGCCCCTGTCCCCTGTGCAGCCATCATATGGCAGCTCAGGCACGTGCTCCGGCATGGCAGCTGCATCAGCAGCAGCAGCCCCCTGTGGCAGCAGCTGCCCAAAGACACCTGTTGCCACAGCCGGCCCAGCACCACCGGCACCCACAGCATCGCCCCGCAGGCCAGCGCCCGTGCGGCGCAGGACCTCCGGCTGCCTGCCGCAGGCCACACCAGGTGGCTCAGTGGCGGTAGCAGCAACAGCACCTGCCACACCAAATGTAGTAGGTAGGGTGTTGGATTCCCTCTGGGCAACCGGCCATGGCGCTGCGCTTGTTGGCTGCCCACAGCACCTGCTGCCCAGCGTCACCGGCGACATCAGCATATTCCCTACAGGCAATGGCCGGGGCCTCATCAGCAGCAGCGGCAACAGCAGCTGCTGCAGCAGGCTCAGCGACTGCAGCAGCGGCTTTGCCAGCAGCCGCAGCAGCAATGACGGCGGCGGCAGCGCCAGCAGCAACAGCAGCAGTCCGCTAGCTATGCTAATGCCCCTACTCAAGGCCTGCGACAGCTGCGGCCAGCTGCAGCCGCTCGCACCAGCAGCAGCGGCAACGGCAGCTGTTAGCCCAGGGCAGCAGCTGCTGCTGCATTCGCTGCAGCTGCACCCGCCCAGCGCAGCCTCGCGCCAGCCCTCGCCACCCCAAGAGGCGCCAAGAGCGGCAGGCGGGAGCCCAGGCAAGACAAGCCCGCGCTTGAAGTTCATCTGCTCGGCTGCGCCGGCCTCGCCCTTCGCTGCTGCCCCTGCCGGAGCTGCTGCGAGCCCCGCAGCTGGCAGGGCCAGCAGCAGGTTTGCGCCCGTGGCGCCGCCCCGCACGCAGCTCCAGCGTGGCGCGTGCGGGGGCGCAGAGCTGCGTGCCAATGTGGGACGGTACCGCAGGCACAGCGTCTCATCCGCGGGCTTAGCTGGTGATGGCACAATCGGGGCATCTGTGAGTGTGCATGGAGGTGCTGACTGCGCGAGGTTCAGATGGGCTGGTTTCAGCCTGGATGGCGGGGGTTCTGGCGGTGGCATGATGCCAGTTTTGCCGGCGGGTGGTGCCTGTGACGGCGGGGGTGCTGCCGCCTTTGCTGCAGCGATGGCGGCTGTGCATCTGGGTGCACCTGGCATGGCAGGGCATTGATTGATCGGCACACCAGAAGGGCCGAGCTTGTCGGCACAGGCGCATCACATCGGCTGGGCCGTGCACACAGCAGCGCGGCATGCTTCTGTGTGTACTGGCAAGATTGCGGCAGGAAAGCCATGCCCTGGCAAGCAGAGCAACCTGCTGAAACCGCAGGACGACTTTGTTGTGTCCAGGGTGTGAAAGGGGTGTCTTCCTTCACAGCAACTCACCTGGGTTTGACGTTTGTTGGCGAGTTGCATCTTGTTGCGTTGCGCTCCGTGCTCGGGTTGTAGGGCAGACCGCATCTGTTGTAGGGCAGCGCACTGCAGCGTGTGTGGTGCATCCATCGCTGCATGCCAGCGCTGAAGCTCAGCTGGCGCTTAGTGGTTAGCGAGGCAGCATGGTGGTTACAGTGCGCTTCATAATGTGTTTGCGTTTGGCGTGGTGTTGACTGGGGCTGGGTTGGGCAGGGAGTGGCATCATCACCGGGGACGTGGCGTTCTCTTGTGCAAGATCTAGTGTCATGTTTGGCAAATCCAGCGGTTGTGTTTTGGTGGCCGGCTGTGCACTGTTACATGAGAACAGCTGGTGATGCCTGCACGCTCCAGGCTGCAGTCATGGGCAGTTGCGAAGTTGTTTTAGAATCTAGAATCTAGCACAGAACAGCAGCCACTACGACATGGCAGGAGCCTTGCAGTGGTAGTGAGGCACGGCAATGGCAGCGCCCGGGCCAGCAAAGCATCTGGCAGCACTGCAAGGAGTGTGCTAAGCAGCTGCCATTGCCAGCATCTGCAGCCAGCTGTGCACGCATGTCGGCAGCACTGCAGGGATAGCAGAGCCATGTCACCGCCAGTAAGGCAGGCCCGGCATTGACAGCAATGAAAACTTGCATACATCAGCTGCGAGTTTTGCCGTTGTCGCAGGCGCTGGAACACTGTGCAGGTTGCGGAACTGCGGCTGCTTGCGTAGATTTGGTTCAAGGGTCAGGTGGCTGTGTGGGTTGTGTTGAGGACTGATTGGTTGTTTTCTTCAGTGAAGTGCCGTCTGACAGCCCTGTCCTGCTGCAACAGCAGCACTTGGCGCATCCTCAACAAGATGCGGGCCATTCTACTAGCGCACCTTCAGCAGTACGCGTGGTTTGCGTCCTTTCATGGCATGGGCCGGCATGCCTGCAAACAAGGCTTGCAGGGATTTGGCCTGTTGCGTGAGTGTGCTCGGCACAGTAGGGAGACGTGTGTGCAGGCGTACACACCTCGCCATCACCCTTCACCCGTGACTGCACTGTGGTGTTGGCAACTGTTCGGGTAGCAGCAGGATGTGACAGACTTCAGCAGCAGCTGTTTGCGTACATGCGTGTGTGCATGTGGCTTCATCTGTGTGTGAAATATCTCCGCCCTGTCATGCTGTGACGCATGCAGCGCAATCATCGGTACCTGGGTTGTGGGTGTGGACCATGCTCGACAGCGTTCTGCTAGCATCTTGCCAAACAACCTCCTCACCACGCACTTGGTTGTTACGACGCAGCTGCTGCAGTTTGGTCCTGTGCATGCCTCATCACGTCATGCGCTTTGTGCGTTGCGTGTGCCCAGGCGTCCAACATTTGAATTGTTTCTCTGGAGACAGGGTTGCCTGCTCTGTCAGCTCTGTGCCTTCAGGCTGCAACAGCCTGTACTACCAACCAAGTGGGGCCTGCAAGCAGCAGCCTCCTGCTATCAAGTTTACTGGGACAGCTGCGTGACAGCCACTGTGGCTCTATGGTGGTCAGTGACTACCCACACAACAGTGTGCCAACCTACCTAAGGTCGGGGCTTGAGCACTTTTATTCCAGGCGGCACTTTGTACGGCGCCACGCACAGCTTACACTCAAGGGAAGCTCAACATACATTGTGCTGCACATTTGAGCACTTTTTGCTGCGGTGTTTCAACCCAGGGGTAGGCATGTCATTGTCATTTATGCACACACCTTTGCGTTGCTTGTTGAGCACTTGGCGGCGCTGATGTGCACACCATGTCACTCAAATGCTACGTAGTTGCTCTGGACGATGCTGCGATCGGGCAACGGTGCTCTGTCTGCTCACTTGACTGCAATCTGGCGCACCAGTGGAAGCAGCCAGAGCGTGCAAACGCAACCAGGAGGCGTGTCGCGGGGCGTGCGCTGGACCAGCAGCTGAGACCTTGCTGCCTGGCTTCATGTTTGGCGTCAGCAGAGGGTGCGGCAACTGCTGTCACTTGTCGATAGTTGATACATATGGGGGCTCATGACGCTGCAGCTGCATTATGCAGCTGCCAACTTGGTGCTTTTGCCATCGTACTTGTTGTATCCTCTGGTAGCTTGTGGTCTGGTGGTGGTGCTGGGACCGCAGCTGTCATGCAGCTGCTGATGTATATACGTGTTGCTGATCTTGCTTGAGACTGCAACAACGGCGGCCTTGGCAATGCACTGGGCAGCTCAAGGCGCCGGCAAACTGCTGATCCTGTGTCGCCATGTCAAAGAACGCATGTTGTGTGCAGCAGCAGGTGCTTCTGCGCGGACTGCGTGGTTGCATTTGAACATGACATGAGGCGTGTTGCCCCTGTCACTTCGCATACGGGGTCTGCCAGCAGCTGCTGACCACATGTGTATTGAAGGATTGCTGTATGTGGGTGCAATTCACAGGTTTTGTTTCCTCACCGCTGCTGCCTTTAGTCAAGCAGCAGGCCTTGTGTTAGGCAGCAGGCTTGCATCGCAGGGCACGGCTCTCAAGAGCCATGCACACTGATGCAGGTGCTGCAGGATTTGGGGTATGGTATGTGTGGGTTGGTGCACCTTACAGGAGCTTGATAGGCTGTTGCGGGAAGCATTTGTTCTGCTTGCGCTGTGCCGTGCCTCTCCTATTGCATGCGCGCTGGCTGTGAAGGGTTGTGTGCGCCTTGACTGGTGGCGGCTGTCACGGTGCCCTGGAAATCAGCTGCCAAGAGCAGCAGCTCTGTGCAAACAGCACCTGATCTAAGCAATGCAGCATATCCAAGCTGCACACACCCACTCACCTTATGGTGTGCTGCACCTGCTCAAGAACTGTTGCCATGGCGTGCATGCATCAGCAGTGTGATGGCTCATCAATCTCAACTAGTGCTCCCTACTTGGCTGACACATCACCTGCCAAGCAGTACTGGAGCATCATGTGTACTCGGTGGCAATGCTCGGGGTGCTGGGTGCTGTTCAACATATCTGCAGTGCCTTGTCTGGAGTTGTTGGGTGAAGCGCGTTTGCTCTTCTGTGGAAGGATGTATGTTGCTGGCTCCAGCAGATGGTGCCATAGCCTGTTTTGATGTTCCAGGCTGACAATCGCATACGGCTGCCTTTTTCGACATGCTGTGTGGGCATCCTTGTGTCCTCTGCTTGCCTTGACGATGTGCATGATTGTGCTGCGCCTACGTGGCACTCGTGCAGACTCGTGCAGTGTGGTGTGCTTTGCAATGCTACTGGAAGGGTGATGCCAGGCTGGACTTCTATTCTGACAACCTCTGGCTCATCCGCTGACATCTGACAGTCAGCTGTTGCCGCGTCTCAGCCTTTGATTGTGTTTGGTGATTGTTTTCTCTTGGCCTCCATATTGTGAGGCAGGCAGCTGCATCAGCTGCTGTCGTATAATGTGGTTCCAGGCAATTCAGACCCCTGCTGACTGCCTGCTGTTACCTACCTGCCCTTTGCTAGACGAATTGGTGCAGAAGCACTCCACATGGCAATGCTAATGATGAGCATGAGGATTCATGCCGGTTGTGAGTCCAGGATCATGCCATCAGCTGACTCAGGTGTCAGCAAATGAGCCTGGCGTTTCAGGTGTATTTCAACACAATGTTATGCACGACTCAGCGCTGAGCCATACCGCTGCGGTGGGGCACAAGCAAATGGCTGCCGCAGAAAATTGCAGCCATACAATTTGTCATATGCAGAGGATGATCCCAGAGGACGGAATGACGCATCAAATGCCAGCGCTGTGGCAGTCTTGCTGGAAGCGATGCAGCATTCTGCGCAGCATTTGCATGCAAGTGTACGCATGCTGCAGGCTGGGTGTTGTACTGGCAGGGCCTCCAGCTGAGTGGTCTGATGCTGTGCTGCAAATCTTTGTGTGATCTGTGTGTGTGTCTGCACTGCTGCACTGCTTTCACAGGTTTCATGCTGTTGCACTTGCCAACTGCTGCCTTTCCAGCATGTGTGTGCTGATCTGAGTGTGGAAGCTGCGGTTGAATTGAACTTGGAAGTGGCCCCCAACGAAAGGCGTTGCCGGTGCCTGGGCAATGCCTGCCGAGCGGCACGCATGTGGCTTTCGTCATGGCCTTGCCACAACCGGGGCAGTGGATGCCGACGGTTCATGGTTCAACACTGCGGCTGCTGCCCATGCGCATGCTTCAGGCTGTGTCCACATGTGTGGCTGGTGTATGTTCGAGCAGTAGAAACTTCCTGAAATCATGGGGGGGGAGGGGGGCAGAAGTCGCGGTGCAACACATCTGGGTGTGCTGGTTGACAATCCAGTATCACGTGGCATGTCACGTTGCGGGAGAGTATGCAGATCAACTGCAATGTATTATGGCGGAGTTGCATGCATAGCGCATGCCTGGCTAATGCAGCATCCTTCAACTAAGGGTCAGTGGCATTGTTGAGCGTGTGCTGCAGTGGAAGGTTGCGTCTTGTGGATGCTTGATACTGTGTGGGGCCTTGGGCTACACCTAAAGCAGCTATGCCACGTGTTCAGCTGACTGCGCCATGCGGCTGAGAAGCAGTTGGCCTTTCGGTCGTTAAAAGCGTTGCACATCTCATGATGTGGTTTGCTAGTTGCGGCTGTTCTGGCACGCAGTTGGTGGTGATTATGTGAGTGTGCTGCACCTGTTACTGTGACTGGTGTGCAACTGGCAGAGCAGCACAGGCAGCAGGTGCCAGCACAATGGCAGCACCAGATCAGTACTGCATGCCGCAGCGGAGCAGCACAGTCCAGCACTGTCAACACATTTGCGACTTTGTGAAGGTGGCATGGGCACAACAGCAGGCAGTGTGGCTTTTTCACAGACCTTTCTTGCAGGAGGCATTGCTGGTGTGCGGTAGCAGCAGCTAGTGCATACCGTCGCTTATGTAAGGAGTTGCACATGCCAAGCACGCATTCTGCCCTAATAATCTTAGACTACACGTTTGTTGGCGCAATTTTCTGATGTAGTCATTGGGAGCTCCACACGTCACTCTCAGCCTGATGATGCATGTTGGCCATCTCAACCATTATTTTGTTGATAACAGCATACGCCATTTTATAGTGACTGCATGCTGTGCGGTTCTGCGTCACTAACAGCTGCTGCCTTCAAGGCAGCTGGGAGTTCCAGCTGCTTAGCAAGTTCTGGCCCACATACACAGTTTACAGAGGCACTGCATTCATTGTTCAGCCCAGCCAATAATTTTCAGCATGCTATGCAGCCTTGTTAGGTGTACGATGTTTTGAGATGTTGGCCCCAGTTCGGTTACATTCGTTGTTGTGTCAGTGTCACATGCATGCTGCTATCAGTCACGGTACAAGGTGCTTGATTGCTAGCACTTTAAAATGTGAAATATGTTATTGCTAGCAGCGATTGCTGCATGGAGCTTTGCCAGGAGTACTCCTAGTTGTCGTACAGCTGCATGCTGTCATCAATGATGACTCGTCATAGATTCTGCTGCTGCTTTACTGCATGCGCGTGCACTCCATTCTTTGGTCGCATGTTGATGCCTGCAACACACTTGCACAACTTGTGCTTAATGATTGCCCATCCGTCGTGCCCCTTCGTGTACAGGACTGCAGACTTGCCAGCAAACCGAGATTGAAACTAAATTAACTGGGTCTTTGCGACGTGCCCAAGACATGCCATGGGACCCTGTACCTCAGGCAGCTTGTGCAGCATGCCATGTGCTGTGTGCTTACTGCAGTAGCGCGTGTCCGGGCGATTAAACAAGCCTGCCCGGCGACTGACCAAAACAAACAACAGTCACTGCCAGCAACGTATTATTATCAAGTGGTGCGCGATTCCCAACAGACGCACAACCCACTTTGAAACCGTCATGACGCAACTCATCATCTGCGCCGCAGCACGTCACAGCATATCATCGTCGACGCTATACATTTACGGAAATCATTTTTGCTTTGCTCGGCGGTGCAGATAGCGTGCCGCACAGTATGCCTACAGAGTTGGTATTGAAGTGAGCCTACCCGAGTACCGCAAACCAGCTCCTCAGGTGAACAGCTGGCGAGGTCCATAAGTTAGGAAATAGCAGGAATTGATTGCAGGTCAGCTGTGAGCTCTCAACAACGTCTGCTTCAAGGCTTGGATCAGCTTCTTTGCAGCAAACCTTGGTCAACAATGCAGCAGCAACCGCATTCACCGAAAGTCGATCTTGGTTCACTCATGCATTTTGCATGTGAAGCGCATGCAAAATATGTCTAAATTGACGGTAAATGCAATTCATGATGTTCTTTCAATTGCATCCGGTGTGCCCTGCGCATGCTCCTCGCAGGACCCAGACAGTCTAAAGTCGAACTTGCCTATTGTAGCTACTGCTGAGAGGCACCACTCGACCCACCGGTGGCAGCAATGCACACAAAGCTGCGCCTGCTAGTGGCACTGCTCGCCTGCAGCGCCATTCAGGCTGCTGCTGGCCGCTCCCTGTTTACATTTGAGCTGCTGCTGGGCTCTGGTGCCGCAGCCCCATGCAGCAACAATGCAAGCCCTGTGGCACCCCTCAGCAGCGGCAGCAGGTGGAGGGCTGATCTGAGCGGCGACAAAAACGTCAAGCCGAATGCAACAGGTGCACGTCTGCAGCACACATGCTGCGGTGAAGCACAGCAGCGTGGTGATGGCCGGTGAAGCATGGGTTGTGACCCACGCACTGCTGGTTGCCGTAAAGCCACATTCTGGTGTCAGCATGTGGCCTGTGTGCATAAAGTAGCAGGTGGCGAGGCAGTCGAGGTGTTCTCAGCATCAGGCATGCCCCTACCTCAATAAACACAGGTGCTTCATGTAACCACACCACAAACAACTCACAATGTTTGTTCATTGGCATGCATGCATCCACATTGCGCATTGGCTCCCGTGGGTAAAACCACATGCTACATTAGGCACGGCATCCATACTACATCATCATTAAAACTGTGTGCAGGCATGTCTAGCTCGACAATGGTACTTTGCAACGCTGAACTGCGGAAGACATGTGCTGCCGCTGCTGCTGCTGCCGCTGCTGCTGCTGCTGCTGCTGCTGCTGCTGCAGGCATCCCTGCCCCTCTCCCTGGCCCCTTTGAGGGCACCTTCGAGATGACAATTGATGAGCAGGGCCAGAGGGCCAGCTGGAAGCTGCAGCTGTGTGATGTGCCCCAGTACATCGCCTCCCACCTGCACCCGGTGAGTGACCCAGGCCGCGCCACAGGAGAGTGTGAAATGGGAACAGCGCTGTCAACACGCTGCGTTGGCGGCATGCTGTGCGGGCTGCAGGCTAGCATTTGGGATGGCCTGTGCGTCTGGCAGGCAATGCCCGTGTGTTGCTTGGATGTGAAACACATCACTGCAACCTGCTTTCTGAGTACTGGGCCACCTGTACGTAAGATGGCGCCATGTCTTGCGTCCTTGACAAGTCTCGATTGAGTGTATCTGCAAGCATCCGGTGAGCGCATTGCAGACGCAATGCATCTAAGCTGGGTGACTGCGCAGTGACTGCATGCAGCCAGTTGCTGCCGAGAGGCTGCTCCCAACGGGGGCCTGAAACATACCTGTGTAACGCATGGCATGCTGTTACGGCTGCTCCCAGCTTTGCGAACAGGCTGTCAAGCGTAGGGTAGGCAATGTTGCCGTGTCACAGCACTACCCTGCGCACACATGGCTCCGATGTGAACTTCCCTGCGGAGGTTACCCCTCGTTGCCCAGTTTGTTGGCAGCAGTTGCCAGTTGCCCAGTTTGTTCAGTGAACCTGGCAATGCGGCATATGACTCAGCTAGGTGGCTTGTGTCTGCACTTTACCAGGGGCTTCCTGTACTCCATGCGACTCCGATCCACCTGAGCCCTGTTGCTGCTGCTGCCGCTGCTGCTGCCTCTACCTCTCCCGCTGCACAATCAGGGGTCAGCCTCAGCCGACTACCCACCTCCACTCATATCTTTGGAGCCATACGGTGAGCGGCTGGGCTGCGTTTTTGCGGCGCAGCGGCTGTGCTGCGTTGTAGTGCTGACTTTCAAGCTTTTAGTTGTGGCATAGTACAAACTTGGTACTCTTTGGTGCAGTGATCTGTGCTGCTTGCTGTGCTGTGCTTGGCAGTCTGTTTTGCTCTGCTTCTCTGAAACTTGCCTGGCAGCAGCACCTGCTTGCCAACGTTTGTGTGAGTGAACCACCTACAAGGGGCAGGCCTGCTTGCTGCTGCGGCTTGGGGCCAAGCAGCAGCATGACAGACGTTGGCACCTGATATGAACGCCAGCGACCCCACAACGCGGCACTGGCACCCAGGCTACAGATGCTTCTGCCTACTTCGTGCGCACTGCTCACTTGTTGTGTCCTTGTCATCTCCTGCTGTCCCCACAGGCAAGCCCAGCAACCCCTTTGCGCCCCCTGAGCTGCTGCCCCAGCTGTGCCCTGCCGTCGACATTGTGGGGTGCAGCTACACCAAAGAGGGAAGCTCGAGTGGGGCTGACATCACTCCCCTGCCAGGCAGGGAGCCCGTGGGTGACAGTGAAGTTCCCACCGTGAACAGCTGGGCAGACTTCCTGCAGGTGAGGTGGGGCATGTTGTTGCGTTACTTAGAGTGTTTTTTTGAGTGCCCGCTGGTGACCGAGGCACGGTGTGTATCAGTGATGCGGCTGTGAAAAGCTGCCACCGCAGTACTGCTGCCATTCTGCAACCTCCAACGCAAGGCTGGGTCTGCAACTCACCCTGCTGATGCGGCATGAGACGCAATGTTCTGCTTGCAACTGGTGGTGACAACCCTGCTGCTGCTGCTGCTGCTGCTGCTGCTGCTGCTGCTGCTGCTGCTGCCTTGCATGCAGTCTCTGAAGGCAGGCAAGATCTACATCAACGTGCACAGCCTCAAGTTTCCACCTGGCCTCATCCGTGGCAACCTTGTGCCAGCCGCGGGCAGCACTGCCAGCGGTTCAAGCTCCCCTGCACCCTCAAGCCCCCCCGGAGCTTCACGATTGCCTGCACAACCATCTGCAGCAACTTCACCTTCCCCTGCAGCAAGCAGTAGTAGCCCAACTACCTCCACAACTTCATCGTCACCCACCCCCGATGATGAGTCGGACGCTGATGCTGAGGGAGACACGGTGACCTCTGCGGCTCCCGTGGCCGGCACCAGCAGCAGCGGCACCACTGGCGGCGCAGCCACTGACGGAGCACAGACCAGCAGCTCCCCCGGCAGTGGCGCCACCGCCAACCGCACCACCGGCAGCGGCACAACCAGCAGCAGCGGCACCACTAGCAGCAGCGGCACGACCGGCAGCGGCACCCTCGCCAGCAGCACCACCAACAGCGGCACAGCCAGCGGCGGCACCACCGGCAGTGGCACCACCGGCAGCGGCACCACCAGCAGCGGCACCACAAGCAGTGGCACAAACAACAACGGCACAACCGGCAGCGCCACGGATGGCAGCGGCACGACCGGCAGCGGCACGACTGGCAGCAGCACCACCGGCAGCAGCACCACCGGCAGCAGCACCACAAGCAGCGGCACGACCGGCAGCGGCACCACCGGCAGCAGCACCACAAGCAGCGGCACGACAGGCAGCGGCACCACCACCGGCAGCGGCACCACAAGCAGCGGCACCACCGGCAGCAACACCAACTGCAGCGGCACCACCACTGGCAGCGGCACCACCAGCAGCGGCACCAGCGGCAGCGGCACAATCGGCAGCGGCACAAATGGCGGTGCAACGATCAGCAGCACCCCTGGCAACGCAACCACCACCGGCACCACAGGCAGTACAACTGAATCAGGCACTACCGGTGGGTCTGGCACTACTGGCGGTGTAATCACCGGCGCCACAGCAGGCGGTGGTGGTGCATCTGGCAGCGGTGGTCCAGGTGGTGTGTCTGGTGCTACCTCCTCTGCTGTGGCTGATGCTGGCCTTGGTGGCAGCAGCACCAGCACTGAGTCTGCTGCGGGGGGAGACGCAGAGCCGGGCGCGCGCGCTGAAGCCCAGACAGGGCGTTGATGCAACCGGCACGCGTGCGCGATGGTTTGGCACCCTGCCTCATGCTTGGTAGGCATGTGCTGAAACAAATGAGCATCAGCTTCAGATACCATCGCATGTGCCCCATGTGCATATTGTTGGCAGCGTTTGCTCTTTTGATGAATTCATGGGCGGCGCATGAGTGTGACGAATTGTTATAAAGCAGCAACTGTTTCCATGCCATGCAGCTGCATGCAGGCAAGTTGTAGTGTGGCGCTCAGCGCTGTCACCAGCGACGGCAGGTGTTGCAGCTGCAAGTGCAGCACACATCCAGGTGCTGTGTTGTTTACAGGCCTACCAGAGCGCCATTGGCCGGGGAAAGACAGCCACCCACAGGCGTATGGGGTTGCCTCTACTGAATAGAGCATTAGTTTGTCTTGATGGTTGCATCCTTGGTGTTGGTTGTATCTACGTCTGCTGTTAAATGCTGAGATCTTGTTACCAATGGCGTGGAACACATTGGAACGTCACAGACACGCAGCATCCAGCACACAACTGCTGCATACTACGGCTGCCGGCATGCAACTAGTCGGGAGCTGACGCAGGGAGTGTAGGGTCATCATCATCATCATATTACCCATTCAAGCCATAGCATCAGCGCCATCGGCCCCGCGCCCCACCGGGGCGGAAAGAGGAGGGAGCACTGCTCCAGAATGTTTGCATGCATTGCGCACATCCCAAGACTTGACAAGAAAAGCAGCAATACACGGTGACACCATCAGACATCTTCCAGAACTGCCCCAAATATCATCAGATACAAAACGCAACACCTTGATTGACGAATCAGCCATGGACAAAACGCTGCGCAACTTTTCAGCGCAACCAGGCAGGGATCTGATCTCAGCAAACATATCATCCCTCTGAGCAGAAGTAGCAGGGCAATCAAACATGAAGTGTGACAAAGACTCAACTTCTGCACCACAACAAGGACATCCTGAAGTGGAGTTAGCTCTGCGACCGCCAAACTGACTAGTACGCTCATGTACACACAGACAACCCATACGAACACGCAACAGCAATTCAATACCACGTGGAATTGCCACTGAACGTAAGTACGGCCTAGGCCTCCTGAAACCCATAGCATCAACATGAGAGGGATGCACATGAGCCACATACCGACTCGAGAGTGGAGTGTTCCAACGTTTCACATGCAATCCTTTCAGCATGTAGTGTCTTGACCTGCTTGTTGACATGGCAGGGAGTGTAGGGTGACTGGTAAGCAAGGCAGGCAAGGAGGAGGGAGCCTGAAGCTGTTGTGATGTGAGCGTGCACAGCAGCTGATGAAATGTGTGCTGTTGATCAAGCTTAGTGTCGGCAGTTGTTGTTCATGAACAGCAGGGTGGTTGACAGGAGTTTTGTAGTGATATTTTGTAAGTTGCCACATATACACAATTGTAGAATGTGTATTTTGCAATGCAGGATAACACGTTGGATAACCAACGGTTGCATTGCATGAAAGTAATAGGTTTAGTCGAGTGGTGTTGTTGTTGATTTGCAGTGCTGCTTTTTTTTGGCAAGTGGTGCGATGACAGCAAGTTAGACTTCGCAATGCCACATGTCAACAGGTTGCATTGCACGCTGTTTGTATGTCTTGAGTGGTGCTGTTGTATATTTGCAGTGCTGCACTTTTGTGTGAAGCGGTACAATGAAAGCAAGTTGGGTAATAAGTCGCAGCAAACGAGGGGACATATGCTTACTACCGCATGCAACACTAGAGGCTGGAGGCAGCTTGACATGCCACAACTTATAATCAAGCCAACTACAAAGCCAGCGGCAGGACCAGGATTCGTCTGGGCACCAGCCCGCCGACCATCCTGCTGCCGCTGCGCTCTTTGCTTGCTTCAGGTAATTTAATTCGAGATTTCAAGTGCGTGCGTGCGCAGCCCTCTACCTGATGCTTCCTGGACGCAGAAGGGTTGGTGCTCCTGAAGCTCCTTGATCTGGACAGCTGCTTTCTACATGTCATCAGTGGCGCCAGCATCGTGTACAGTGGGTGGTCCGCGTTGCATGCATGAGCAGCAACAGTCATTCGCTTTCATGCCGGGGGTTGGGTGGGCTGCCAGTGTACTGCATGCTAGTGCCGTGTCCTCTCATAATCAAGCACCTGAACCGAATCAGCAGCACCACTGATGTTACCGGAATTAGAAAAGAGTCAGATATCAAGATCACCAATACATTCCGGTGCATTGGCAGGAGATGGGGAAGGGCACAAAACTGCATGCGAAGCAAAGGAGTGCCCACAGCCCCCGCCCACCCGCATGCAAGCTCCTAAAACCACCCACTGCGGCACAGCACTACACGCACAGCAGCCATGTAGTACGCACCAGTGCAAGAAGCTTTAGAGGCACCAGCCTTCCACGTTCAAAAACACAGACATTGATGGCTGGGCACGTACCGTGCGTGTGTGCGTGCGGTGCGGATTAATACTTGTTGCGGTGCGGCCGAAATTAGCACATCGAGCAGAAGAGAACCACGTGCCCAGTCTATTACTAAACTTTTTACATGGGCATCGTACAACGCAAAAGCTACAGCGCAACCGTCTGATGGATAACCACGGGTGACCGGTTCCTGCCCAGAACCGTAATGGTTGCAAGGTAGCTCCCGAACGACGCTCCAGATTGACCATTGGCTTTTACTTGAGCAGCAATACAGCTGCTAGACAGACGCGCAGCAGCCTGCAATGGAGTTCAGCAGCTGGGACGCGTGTGGGTGCATGAGCAGAGAAGTCGTGCGTCGGCAGTGACAGGTGTCACCGCGGGTGATCGGGGCCCAACTCAAGGCCTCAATCCATTAATATTTCTGGCTATTAAAATTTTGTTTTTTTGACGTGACTAGTGCCATCGTCGAGGCCTGTACGTGCTATGATTGAAGTTGTGTCCATGTCCAGCTGGTTTTCTTGTCACTATTGAATGCACCGCTAGGCATATTCTTGTAAAATTGCCGTTAGAAATGCACTTCTCTTGTCAAGTTACACACCGGGTGGTTGATTGGAGCTGGTCCGCTCGGACTTGCTGGTGACCATAGTGCATGGTTCAATTTATTATTTCAAGTAATAACTGCTGGTACTTGGGATAAGCTGTATTGGAGGGCGCACGACGTACTTTGGAACCATAATGACGCACTTCATGGACGAAATCTAGGCTGGAGCACGTCACAACATATCATCGTTGAAGACCACGCTTGCCTGAGTATAAGATGTTCTGCGGGACTATGAACACAGCGCGCTGTGCTATTTGATAACAACAGCCGATTCTTTCATTCAGTTTCTACCGGTACACCGCATCTGCACTCAGGTAAGCGGGCCACCGGCGTTAGAGCAAGCAGGGTCGAGAAGTTCGCAGGCAGTTCTGCACCGCATCTGATATGAGCGCTGTCCACAGCGTCTTGGCCTGAACATACTTGTATCAGCTAACCCTGAAGTAGTGTGCAGCAGCAGTCGCATTTATCACCAGTCACTAGCAGCCCAGCTAGGTGCATTCCAGATGAGCTGGTTGATGCAGACATTGCTTTTCCATAATTCCTTTCTGTTGTCCTGTGCATGCTCCTTGCAGGAACTTGCCTATTTTTTGAGTGGTCAATCCACCCGTGGCAGCACAAAATGCACAGAATGGTGTGCCTCCTAGTGGCACTGCTGGCCTGCAGTGCCAGTCAAGCCAGTGCGGGCCGTTCCCTGTCCATGTTCGGGCTGCTGCTGAACTTTGACAAGAGCAACCAGGCAGCCTCAACAGGTGTGTGTCTGCCGCATACTGCATACATGGTGCAGCGAACCTGAGTTGAACCCCAGTAGCATGCTGGAAGATGGAGCAGCGCAGTAGGTGGCCCTTGTTGCCTGGTGTGGTGTCATCACGTGGCATGCACCTGCAGTGTGCATCTGCGCCTCAATCGGTTGAACTTGCCGGGCTGCAATTTACTGCATTGTGCAATGCAAGGGGTGCCATGATGAGGCACTGCCCGGCCCCGTCTAGCTGGATTGTTCGCTTTAAAGTGCTGCCACTGATCAAGCTGCTGCTGCTGCTGCTGCTGCTGCTGCTGCAGGCACCTTTAAGTTTCCTTTTGGCCTGTTTGGCACCAAGGTTGTGTCAGTCAACACTGCCAGTCAGCCAAGCTATCACGCACCGTCTGCAAGTGTAACTACCACCACAACTCCGTCGGCACCCATTCAAGAGGCTGACACTGTCGTGGTTCAGGGAGACAGCATGAGCTCCATGCCAGCTCCCAGCGACACCAGCATCGACACAACTGGCAGCGGCGCAGTTGACGGCAGCGTCACAGTTGATGGCAGTGGCGTCGACGGCAGCGCCACCATCGACAGTGACACATCCGGCAGCGCAGCCATTTCCGACTCCGGCACCACCGTCAGCGGCCCAACCACCACCGCCATCACCGACGGCAGCACATCCGGCAGCGCCATTGCGGGCAGCGGCACAATCGACGGCGACACCACAGGCATCAGCACAACCGACAGCGGCACCACAGACAGCGGCACAGCCATCGCTGGCCCCGCATCCGGCGGCACCACAGACAGCGACACAGCCATCAGCGGCGACACGTCCGGCGGCGCAGTCGGCGGGGGCACCACCGGTGTCGGCTCCACCGGCGGTGGCTCAACCAGCAGCGGCTCAACCACCGGCGTCGGCGGCGGCGCAGTTGGCGGCGGCGTAACTGGCATCGGCGACGCCGGCAGCAACACAGTCGGCGGCAGCGGCACAACCGCCAACGTCGCCACCGGCAGTGGAGGAGCCAGCGCCGGCACAACCGTCACCAACTCCGGCAGCGGTAGCAGCACCGGGGGCAGCACGGGCAACCCGGCCATCAGCGGCAACGCCGCCAGCGCCACCACCATCAGCGGCCTCACCAGCGTTGCCGGTGGCTCTCAGACCAGCAGGGGCTCAAGTAACGATGCTACCACCCCCACCACAGGTACTGACACCATCGACTTCCGCTTCGGCAATGACGGCAGCACAACCGGCGGCGGTGGCGCTGGCGGGCCCAACACAGGGCGCTGATGTGGCTGCCTGCGTGCGCTCTGAATCTGCATCTATGCTGGACGGCAGATGCTGTTCTGCACAGTCCTATCCATAGCTGCAGAGTGGGGATTTGTTGGGTGCTGCTGCTCTTGTGAAGCAGCACCAGGGTAGGCTGGTGTATGCAGCAAGGGGCCGCAGAAAATTGTTTTGGTGACCTGTGTTGCCTTGACAGACAGCTGTATGTGCCTGCAGCGTGGTGAGTGGGGCTGTCTGTTTGGATAGTACTCGGCCATTCACATGGGATTCTGTTGCATTTTTGGCGTCATAGTACGCAGCTCTGTGCCTGCGGTGTGTGTGACAAATGAGGAATGAGTGTGCAGCGGGTGTTGGTGACATGTATACGTGCCGTTGGTTGTGCAGTGAGCACGCATGGTACTGCGCCTGCTTATGGAATGAAAGAAATCTAACATTGTTGCAGCATGCATCACACATCTGCATGGTTGACGGCGTGCACCAAGTGGTGATGTTATCAACTCACTTTGATGTATTTGATATTAGTGTCATGAGTTGCAACCTGGACTGCATGGTGCTGCCAGTACAGGTTGGCAGGCAAGCAGAAGGGTAGTCAGGCTGAAGCCTGCAGATTGTTGTAATGTACAGGCTGGACAGCAGCAGATTATTGTTTGTGGAGGTGGGACAGTAGCTTGATTGCGAAGCTGGTGTTGACAGGAGGTTGTCAACAGGAGGTTGGGAACAGACAAGTGATGTGTGTGCTTTGCAACTGTTGTCATCCAATGGTGTTATGACACCTGATCAGGAGATGAGAAAGGTTGTCACAGCGACATTGTTTGAGACTATTATAAAAGATGAATGTGTGCTTGTCTTAGCTAAGCTATTATAGAGTGGGTATTATAGCATGCTTGTATGTGCAGTGCTTGTGTATTCAATAAGCACTGTAGCACAGTACGCTGTCGTAGTAACCAGTGTGCAAATGGTAATAGAGGATTAGATAAGGTTGATGCTCTATCTCACTACATTGATAAAAAGTGACAGAAAGTGTGTATGAAATTCTGCCATGAAAGATGGGAAGAAGGTGGCATGCAGCCAATCACCCAGATACACGTGCACGCCACAATGCAATGCTAAAAAACACATATATTGCGTGAGGTACGCAATTTTTGCATTTACCTGGAGCCCAGGAACCGTATAAAACTCGTCCTATTACACATGTGTTGGTGTGAAATCACGAAAACAGCAAGTATAAACACAACAAGGCACTCACATGAAAAAGTGGGGCTCTGTCGCAGGCAGGCATGGACAAGAGTTGCAAGAAGACATTGCACATCTTGTAGGTTACACATTTCATGCTTGCCTTTTGCTGCTACGTTAAGAATTGTGCTTTTGCTTCACATTTCAGTTTTGGATGTTACACGTGTCACTGCAGGCATGTGCTTCTAGCCGGCAGGCAAGCATAGGTATGGGAGGCACCATGCGGTGAGCAGATCCCACATGTGTGTACAGCTTTGCTTATTACATTGCCACCTTCTGTTCATTTACCAAACACTGCAGGTGAACCAGAACAACAGGTTCAACCACTTCCACTTTTAGATCAGCTGCCATGCTTGGCATGTAACAAGCAGCAGCACTCTTTAAGCCGAACGCGATTTTTGTGTTGGCATGTAGTGCGGCACCCTGCAGCCGTCCACATGTATGCAGAATATCACCCAGAAAACCAACTGGGAACCACACAATCACGTACAGCTCCTGCCTGAGGTAAACAGCTGACAGCCACACTCGCTTTCAGTGGTCTGCAGCTGCGACCTGGCCTGCAGGGCTGCATTGTGAGCGATGCTTTGCGGAAGGTGCACTTTGCCTTGCCGTTGTTGGAGTCAGGGATGCAAGGACCCCCCTCCAACCTTGCTACCTTTACTTCTCCCCTTCCACTATCCCAGGATGGGCCCAAATCTCCAGCTTATCATATCCTGCTTTCTTCCTGACTCTGGACTTCACGCAGCTCCATCACATGCGGACGGCGTGCATAGGCCAGCACAGCTTGCCAACGCTGGCCGGGTTCCAGTCTGCGCACAGCACCATGCTTGAGACCACAAAACTGCCGCATCAGCACACTAACACTGCAGTTGCACTGCCGCGTATGCAGCAGCAGGCGCAGACTGTGTGACAGCGCTGCTACTGCTGCTGACTGCAGCCCTGAACACAGCATCAACATAATGCCGCAAATAATACAGTAACTTTCCAACACACGCAGTCGCGCACTGCGCACGTTCACAACTGCAGAACCTCTCACCACCCCACCCAAACCTGCACTGTCCACCCAACGCCTTGCAATAACCCCACACCCACCCACCCTTGGCCCTGCACCTGCAACCAAGCTATCACCCAACCCAACCAAACTACCTAGCTGGTCGCCACTGCTGCTGCTCCTGCACTGAGGTGTATGTGCGGCTGCCCGGGGCCTGCTGCCTTTGCTGCTGGCGGCGCGTCCGCCTCTGCCGCGCTGCTGATCACCAGCCCCTCCAGGTTGAGGCTGCGCAGGAGGTACGGCAGGTTGTCACGCAGCAGCTGCGCCTCATCAAACGGAAGCTTCACATCCAGCACCTGAGAAGCAGCGCAGCAGGGAACCAGGCACACAGGGTACAGTTGATCACACACGCTGATGCAGAGGACGGGTGTTGCCGTGAGGGAGCCACATCGCACTGCGACAGCAACTGCTGGCGCTGGTCACGGGGTAAGACACGCAAAGTGTGGCAGCGCAGTGGCTGGCGGAGCGTGCACGGCAGGCTCGTCGTGCAGCAGCTGAGCCGCGTCAAAGGGCACCTGCAGCACTTGCTGCTGTTGCAGCAGCGGCTGACTTGTGAGTACTCGTGTATGCTGCTGCACTGCCTTTGCTGCTGCTATGTGTGCATCAGACAGATACGAAGATGCAGCCTGAGCAAGTGTCAAGTTTCTCTTCACCATGCAGATGTAGACCAGCACGCCCCACCTGCTTGCCGCCTTTGAGCGCCTCGTCCATCTTGTAGCGCGCAAAGGGCATTGCCAGCTGCTTCAGCTGCTTCTCATTCATGTCGCTGTCGCCCGCAGCCTTCACTGCCTCGAGCACTGCTGGCACGGTGTCTGCTGCAAAGCCATTGGCAGAAGCATCGTACTTGGCCTGCAGCACACGCGCGGCAGACAGGGGAGGCCGTGCGCGTGCAGCCCAAGGAACAAGGAACGCCGGCAGCGGGGCAACAATGGCGCTGCCCATGCCAAGCACGGCCACCGGCAGACCGCAAGCATGCAGGGTTTCCAGGGCCATTTGAACTGACCTGCAGTGTGTTGAGCACGCACCACCCTGCCCACCCACACGGGGCATCCCTCATGCTGACTGCGCCTCTCCAGGGAAATGCTGCTTGTGCACAGCATGCAGAACCACACCAGCAACGGAGCTTGCAGGGCTGGTCACCTGCAGCGCACCGAGCACGCTGCCCTGCCAGCCCATGATGATTGGCATCACTCGACCACGCCATGAAACAGCCGTCCGTGCGCAGCCAGGCTGAAACACAACGCGCGACACGCAGCAGCCACATCACGGGCTGCTCAGGTTGCGGGGCTCACCTGCAGCGCATTGAGCACGGCCTCCTGCCAGCCCACAAAGCGCTCGCTGACCCACAGCTGGCCGTGTGTGATCTTTGGAGGCGGCGGCTCGTCCGCCTTCTTCTTCTTGGGCGGCGCCTCCGCCTTGGCAATGAGCTTGCGCATCGCAGGAATGACGTCTGCAGACACACACGCGACGACAATGCATCGCCATGGTAGGGGGTAGGGGGTGGAAGCGAGGAGTGGTGACACGAGTGGAGGCAGGTTCGCCTGCAGCCACAGGTGGCCGGCTCGCAGGATAAGCATGAAACCTTCGTTTGCAGGTGAAGATGCGGCAGAGCAGCTGCGACTGACAAGCAGCAGATGCAAGCACATGCCAACACATGTGCCAATCACCACACAGCAGCCGCAGCACACATTTTGCATGCCACAGGGCGTTGTGCATCTCACTAGGCACCAAACAGAATCTCACTAGGCACAACACAGCAAACAAAATCATTACTGCTGGTAGCTCACCCTCGATGTACTGCGCCGCCCGCTGCATGATGAAGTCTGGCTCTGCTGCTGCAGGCCATCCCGCCCTGAGCACGCTGCCCTGCTTCTTCAGCAGCACGCTCCACACATGCTCGCAGGTGTGCGGGGTGATGGGCACCAGCAGCAGGCAAGACAGCTCCATGTAGCGCAGCACCAGGCCCCTGTTCATGCCCTCAGGACCGCATGCAAACCTGCAAACAGGCAGCATATATATAACATCGCCTGTGAGGACGTGAAGCAGCATGCTCAATCAAGATTTATATGATGTGCAGGTCAGAACAGAGCAAAGCTCCAAGGACTACAGGCACAGCCACGGGATCAAGTCATGAGTCCGGAATGCGGCTGCCAGGGGTGCCACCAAAGCTGAGCAGCAGTGGCCAGCCATGGGCAACACTCCTCTCTACCTGCCACATCAGCGATGCCCCCGCGCCCACAATAAATGAGATATACTGTACGTGCACAAGACACGGTGCGCGCTCGCTGGCATGCATGGCCAAACACAGCCCGAGGGCGGGCACCCACCTGTACACGTCGCGCGCATTGCCCAGGTCGTAGCCCGCGCACTTGAGGGCCTCCCTGAACAGCAGCTTGTCGTACGCCTCCTTGGCCCTGAACACCGCAATGTTGAGCTCGTTCTCAAACACGCGGTCGCTGATGGTGGATGGAGGCCCGTCCCGCAGGCCTGCACGCGGCAGAGTAACCACATGCAGCAGATGATTAGGCCACGGATGTGGCAAGCCAAGCCGCAAGCTCAGAATGCACGTCCGGTGCCACTGGAGCGGCGGACGCCAATCACGGAGACTGCGTGATGCAGGGCTTCAACAGCACTTGGCTGCTGCACCATCCTTGTTTAGCGCAATCTTCGCGCTCGTTGGACCGCCACACCATACTGGCCAGCCCAGGGTCGAGCCTTGTGTGTGGCTGCACCCAGGGCTGCGCCGTGTTGCGATCCCCTCTCACCTGAGTCGGGCCCCAGCATCTCCTCCATCCACGACAGCTCCTTGGTGAGGCGCAGGATGGCGGCGTTGGCGGTGCTGGTCTCAAAGTTGGCGTCGTCCATGCCGTCGCCGGCGTCGGCGAGGGCCCAGCGCATGGCGTCGGCGCTGTACTCGGCGATGGCCTACACACAGCAGGCGGGTGTGGTGAGCGTGTGAGCGTGCGTGTCTGCATACATGCATTTGATGGCATCCAAAGCATCAGCCATTGGCCAGCGCATGGCGTCAACACTGCACCGGGCAACTGCGTACGATACCGCATGCACACATGATGGGCTTGCTGCACGCGTGTACACAGCAGGAAATGGGTGGTGTCGCCAGCATTGGGCACAGCCAGCACGCATTAGTCTGCTTGGCGACGGCCTGGCAGCTGGGTTGCAATGCAGCCAAGGTGCAGCGCGTTGATGTAATACATGCATGCACCCGAGCCAGTGCAGTCTGGTTATTGTGAGACCATGCCCAATTCGGACAGCCGACGGGCTAACACCACACCCAGCAGCGCACCTCTGACAGCGTCTTGAAGTTGCCCGTGCTCTTGCTCATCTTCTCGCTGTTGAGCAGCAGGTGGCCGTTGCAGCGGAAACTGGCAGGGTTCTTGTCGCCAGCCGGCCACATCGCTGTGTGGTTGTACAGCGAGAACGTGAGGTGGTTCTGGATCAGGTCCTTCCCTGCAAGGCAGAGCCAAGCAAACAGCGAGCATGTTTCAGCCGCATGCAGCGGCGACGCGACGTGGTGTCGTCTCATGCTGCCCTGCAGAGCAGGAAGGCATCAGGTCAATACTGCTGGCAACACACGCACGCGCTCTACACCGACCTGGACAAGAAGTGGTCGCAAGGCATGCAGCTGTCCAAGCACTGCATGCATGGCTGTAGAGGCCACTCCAGGCTGGTGGCTGCACAGGCAGGTTGCAGTTCGGTGCCGGCGCGGCAGCCTGCCTGCTCACCTGAAACGCGCAAGTCGAAGGGGTACCAGAACTCAAACTCAGCGCGCATCGTCTGCAGCGTGGCTTCAGGGATGGCGCAGCCTGCTGGGTAGGGGCTGCAGGAGGTGACAGGAGGGCGGTAGGCACACTTGTTGGCCATCAAGTGTTGGTGGTGAGAGAAGGTGAGGTACGCAGGGTGCGCCATCTAGATATCCAGCATGCTCCAGCCCACCTGCTGTCGTGAGGCGGCTGCATGCTGATGTGCAAGCTGTCAACGCAGCACACAGGAACCATTAACCGTTTTGAGAATGCCAGCGACACTGCCACAGAAGGCGGCTGCACTGGCTCTACGTCAACAACAACATTGCGCAGCGTACCCAGTGGGTTGCACAACCACTGCCGAAGGTGCAGTCCCACACCCGCAAGTGCTCTGGCTGAAAAGAATAATGACAGAAACCCGCCACAGCACAGCATGCCAAGCAAGGCGTTGTTGCTCACCCCTGCATGAAGATGTAGTCCCAGACCTCGTTTGTGAGGTGCTCCGGCTTGATGTCCCCCACACTCTGGCCGTACATGTCGCTGTTCTGTGGTGCAGATTGTCATTGTCAGCAAATGGCCAATGACCAGCAAAGTGCCAAGCAGCAGCAGCAACCGTCACAACTGTCAGCACACGCGTGTGGGTGAAGACACAGGCAGGCAACCGTTGACAGGTGTTGATGTGTGTCTCTAAGCGCGTGGCAGAAGCGCCAAACCGGCACCAGCAATATGTTTCAGTGTTCCAACGAGTGCAAGCAAATGTCGCCCCCTCAAAGTGGCGCAGGCCGCAACGGGCAGTGCATGCGCGCCTTGGTAAAAGGCTGGTGTGCTGTGTGCAGGCGCTAGTCACGCGCCGACCAGGGGACAGGCTGGCGCGCCGGCTTAATGCGCTGCAGGACCATCGGCAGCCGCAGAACTTGAGCTGAAACGCACTGCTATGCGGCTGTCTAGGGTGGCTGCTGGCGTAGTGCTGCTGCTAACCTGCGGCTGGTGCTGTGGAGGGAGTCAGGACAGCTTGCGGCACAACCTACACAGGCGCGCAATCCCCTTTCTCACATTACGCAGCTAGTGTTTGGTGGTAAACTGCGCAAAGCAATGCAGAGGCCCGCTGTCACTGGCTGACTTGAGCCGCGAGCTGCCGCCGCAGTTGCTTGCGTCCAAGACAAGCGCCCCACGCACCTGCAGGTAGTGCGCGATGGTGTAGTAGGCCATGTAGATGGTAGAATCGCTGAGTGACTCAATGAGGTACTGCTCGTCCCAGGGCAGCCGCGTGCCCAGGCCAAACGAGCGGCTGCACGCCCACTGCTGCAGCCAGCCTGCAGGCGCACATAAACAGCAGCGAGCAGGAGTATTGCTCGCGACTTGCAGGCAGCAGCCGCAATAAGTGGTGGTTGCTGCCGGAGCTGAGTGTCGGCAGATCACGGCGGCCCTGGGAGGGTGATTATCATTTGTGACACGCACGTGCACGATGCTGCCACTCGAGTGCAGGCAGGTTGTATAAACAAGCAGTGGCTGGGAAGACAGGATGCAATGGCCGCTGAGGAAGCAGATGTCTCTGATTGCGCGTGGATCTACTGCAGTTGGGTCCCTGGTGCATCACGCAACGACGCACAGCAGAAGCAGCTAGCTGTGAAAGATGCTGGTGTGTGTGTGGCACATGCCTGAACATGAGCCAGCACCAGCTGCCAACCAACTCACCACCACTATGAACAGCAGCAAGACAACAGCTGAAGGCGTTCCGTCACCAGATACAGCTGAGCCACATCCCCACAACCCTCCACTTCTACCTGAAAATGGTGAGGGACCATGACATGCCTACATGGGATCATTGGGCTTGCATGCTGCCATGCTTTCACACCTGATACTTTTTATTCAAGATGCTGATACTTGGATGACATGTCAGATACAGGATGGTGCCCTGAAACATTTGCACATAGGCACCACATGTGCGGCCGACAGGTTGCTGCTGGCATCATGCAGCACAGCAGTGCGAAGGATCGGTGCACTGCTGCCGTAGCCAGCAGCCGTTAAGATCGGCCACGCGCTCTCGCACAAACCCTTAGACAGCCGCGCACTGAACACGCACCGGCCACCTTACACGAAGTGCTTGCCTGGGCCTTGCCTGCAACACTCATTGCAGCACGCGCTGACCGTACCATGCCTCCTTGCTGCAGCACGCCCCTGTGGCGCCCCGCACACAGGGCCATCAAAACCACACGATGAATGGCGTGCGACACCCTCACCGAGGCAGTGCCTGAAGCCGTTCTTTGTCTCCTCGCTGTAGCACTCCATCGCCTCCAGCGCTGCCACCGTCGCTGCATGCCAGGCCTCCTCGCCATACACCAGGTACCACTGGTCGGTCAGCGCCACCACGCACTCGTCCCCGCTGCGGCTCATCACCTGCAGGCGCCAGGACAGGCAGCGCACAGCAAGGGGGCCAGGTAAATCACTGCAGCTCACCAGCCGCACAGAGCCAGCAGCGGCCTATACAAAACGTACACAACTGCTGAGAGAGCAGCGCCTCTGCAGCGATAGCACGCCCCACACTGCTGCCTCCACGGATGTGCAAGCACCCCAAGTCCACAGCCAAACTCGAGACTCCCCGCTGCACGCCGACTCACCACTTTCTCTGGCTCGCTGTATGGCAAGCCGTGGCCCTCTGCCAGCATGGCCTCCTTGATGATGGGCTTGGCCTCGCTGACCTTCTTGCCGGCATGCGGCCCAACCTTCATCACACCATCCGTGAAACCCTGCACAGCAAAGGGGCCGAGGGTTCAGGGTTAACGGGTGCTACTCCTTGGGGGCCTTTAGCGTTACAGCCACAGCAGAAGTGCGTGCGTGCGTGCGTGCGTGCGTGTGTGTGTGTGTGTGCTTTGACCGCATGAACACCATGGTATGTGCTGCGCCGTGCATTTGATGCCGCGGCATTTGCTGCGGTCGGTGCTCAGGTGTGGTGTGTGGCGCTATCAGGGCAAGGCTGGCAGTGCAGCAGCCAGCCCAGCCAGACAAGCGCCACTGGGGGTTGCTATGCGCAGGGCCATAGTCACATGCCGACCACGGGGTAGGCTGGCACGCCGGCTTAATTGGCTGCGCTGGTGTGCATGGCACGTGCTGGTGACTGAGCAATTGTAGATATGCAAAGTGCGGCAAATGCGTGTAAATTCACAGCCAAACAGATTATACTTAGCATAGGTGCTCTGTGTACTTGCTGTGCTTGATGCTGGCATGCAGGTATGTGCAGCTGCATGAAAGTGCTGTGATACGATCAGGGCTGTCTGGAGCATGAAGCATGCAATGCAGTACAAGTGGCAGGCTGCACATGTGTGTTTTGTATTTTAAGCAAGGTCTGAAAAGAAACCTGTGTACATGCTCCTGGCATGAGCCGCCCGTGCAGGTGCTAGCCGTGCAGGCAGGCACACACGTGTGGCCAAGCACAACTAACTGGTAGCGTACTCAAACAACAGTCTTTACCGGACCGCAACGTTATGGGGTGAGACACTTGCAAGCCGCAGCCAGCCAGCGGGCCCACAGTAAAGCAACAACTGGCACAGCAAATTGCAGGGCTTGCTGTAGATCTGTATCAGCCAGTAAAAGCTGGTGCCCAGCAATGACAAGCCGGCTGGTGATCGGTGCTTTCCACAAATGTCAAGCCCCCCCCCCTGCCGGCTCAATCCATCAGCTCTTTGCAGGTTCGAGTTCGCACATTAGATCATGACTAGGGCAGCGCGCTGCACTAGTCGCCCTCTGAGCTATGATCTAATGTGCTAATCCGAAACTGCAAAGAGCTGACAAAATGAGCCGGCAAACGGCACCACAGACGACCAAACAAGTCACGATCAATAAACTGGCCTCAACCACTAGACGGTTTTTGCTTCGCTAAAAGCCTTTGGTTTTTGCTTGCAGCTTTATTAGCCATGTAGTAAGTCAGCACTCTTTCAAGTTCAGCCATATGGCTTCTATCTCCTTCATTACAAGAAGCCTTTGCTTTTACCACCTCGATTTTCGCAATTATTGGAATCTGGACAGGACTTTTGTCTTTTTCTTCTTTGTAAACAACTACCAGACTATGTAAGCCAGCAGCAGCGTAGCTGCATACACTGACTGCCCAAGGAAACACAAGAGCCCCCCCCCCCTATTGAAGTCACAGGTATGTGAGGGGGTCTCACCTTAAGGTAGACCATCTGCTTCGCCTCTGCCAGCTTGGCTGTGTCATTCTGGCTCTGCACCTTCAGCTGCTCACACACTACCTGCAGCAGCAGCAGCAGGAGCGGCAGCAGGTCAGGACTACCAAAGCTGGGAAAATGAGTTTGTGTGTGCTGTGTTGCAAACCAAGCGTGTGGATGCGGCACAGCAGCATGTGTCTGACGACTAACTTGACAGCCACAGCAGGAAGACCCTCGTGCACGAGACAAGTGACTGTTGGTGCAGTTGTACGGTGTGGCTGCCATGCATGCTGACTGCACAGCATGCAGGCAAACCCACAGGCGTTTGAGACCGCAAATCATATGCCGCCAGATCAACACACCTTTGCTGCGTGAACGTACATTAGAGAGCAGTTGTGTCACGCAGTCCCTGACATGCGCTGGCGCGGACGCAGAGCGCTGGCGTGTTGAGCCAAATGTGTGGAGCTGCACGGTTCTCGCAGGCAGGAACGCCACACGCACCTGCGCCGCGCAGTCGCCAAAGCCGGGGATGTCGATGATGGGCAGCACCTCAAAGGGCATCACCCACTCGTCAGCGATGCCGTACTTCTCACGCAGCTTGGGCTTCTTCTTGAGGTCCTGCAGGCGCACAGCAGCGGCACATACACAGTCAGGCAAGCAAGACAGCACGCAGCTGCCTGTTGTAGCACGCTGGCGGGCGGGACAGCGGCAGCGCAGAACCTGGCCTGCAAGCTGGCTGGCGCAAGCCAACGCGCTGCAAGGCCCCTGCAGCCCGCCACTACTGATGCATTGGCGCATGGTGTATGCCGGTTGCGTTGCCGGTGATCGGTCGCCCCGCAGCCTTGCTCACCAGGAGTGCCATGTAGTCGTCCGGGCTGTCGCTGGGCACGCTCGTGACGATGCCCGTGCCCTTGTTGGTGAGGATGGTCAGCAGCGGCAGCACGTAGATGCGCTCGTGCGGGCAGCTGGGCGCGGACAGCGGCAGCCCCATCAGGTCCTGGCCAGTCACCTCCAGCAGGCACTCAGGCTCGCCGCGCTTGGGCGTGCGCTCCTGCGGTACCAGCGCGGCAAATCAGCAGAGCGCGTGGGCATGCAGACTTGGTATATTGCAGAGAGAGGCAGGAAGAAGGAACGGGCGGAAGACGGAACGGGGAGAGTGGCTGGACGCGATGGGTGGCGGTTTGAAAGCAAGCGAGGTTGGTGAGAGGGTCCGCAGGAGGCGAGATGTGGTCCGGCCAATAGTGGCTGGCTGCAGTGGGCTGCTGCATCCTGCCGTAGGTGTGGACTCCGGTTGTCGGCCGCACGCACGCAGCAGCCGCCGGGCCCAGGAGGACCTGACACCTGCTGCACACGTGATTTGGTCTGGGCAGCCGAAGTAAGGGGCTGCACCACGGGAAGAGCGCGCCCCAAGGCTATTAGCGGCCACGGCGTGTTGCTGACACAAGTGGACTGCACATCTCACTACACGCAGTGTGTACAAGCCTGCGTCAGCAGCTTTGTGCTCGCATCCACCAGGCAACACAGGCGCGTGGGTGAGGCGGGTTCTGCGGTTGCTGACCTACCACAAGACAGTCAAGTATGTGCGCCCACCACATGAAAAGCATCCAAGACTCAACGACGCGGGGACAGCAAAACGCAGCAGTTGTCTCGCGTGACGACTGCTCGCTCACACTGCAGCACCACACACCTGATATGACAGGTTGAGGGCGCTGCGGTGCGTCATGATGTACACCTCCCCATTGAGCCCCTTGTAGGCGCCGTACTGCCCGCCTGGCAGCGCCCAGCAGTTGGTCTGGCCGTACATGGTCTCCGGCCGCAGCGTAGCAGCCATGAGGTACACGCCACCCTCTGCTGCTGCATCAGCCAGCGCAGCCAGCTTGCCTGCAACACGACGCAGATGACGAGCGCAGAAGTGCAGCAGCAGATGTCGATGACAGCTGATGCCGGTGTGCCAAGACTTCGGCAACATCATGATGGCGACAGTACGATGCACGATGCCGATGGCAGTGCCTTGCACACCCCCCTGACAAAACATTATGCTGCCGCCCCGCACAATCCCCATGCTTTGTATGGCATGCCTGTCCAGTCACATTCACATCACAACAATCATTGGAACATTACATTACTTTGAACCTCAACCCACACTTTGACTCACCCTTCAGCTCCAGGACGCGCATCTTGACGAGCGTGTACTCCTGGGGCCCCACACCTTCGCCGCTGGCGCGGTCATGGTCTGCGCAGGGCTGCCCGTCCAGCGGCGAGAACACGGCGTAGCGCTTGTCCTTCACCACCTTGCCCTGCAGGGGTTGAAGTACCGCACAGGGCACAGGCTTGGATCGACAAGCAGGGTGGGGTCAGGCTGCCCACGACGACCTTGGAAGTTGCCTCGAGCAACAGCCCGCTCGCATTTGGTGTGCGGCTGAAGTGGCACAGTGCAAACACAAAGGGCGAGCAACAGGCACAAACAACCTTTGCAAGTGACAGCTGTCATCATGTGCGCCATCGCCTACCTGGCGCTTCAGGGTCCAGAACTGCCAGCGCACAAACGAGTCGTAGTAAGGGTTCATGTCTGTAGTAATGAAGGAACGGCGCCAGTCGACGCCGCAGCCCATGGCACGCAGATCACGCTCAGCCAGCGGGGGAAAGTACTGCAGCCAGTGCGCAGAGTCCTGCACACAGGAAGCAGCGGCGTGCAACGGGGCAGGTGTCAGCAAGCATGGACCCCCACACCAGCGCACACGCCACGCTTGCTGATCATGGCAGCCCCAGGCAAAATCCCTGCAAGCAGCAGGGTCGAAGTCCGCCACACTGCCACCACCAGCAGAGCTGCTGCATGATCCACACATGTGCACACCTGAACCGGGGGATCTCCTCGGGCGGGATGCCGCTCTTCATGAGGATCTCCCACTGCGTGGCGCCTGCGCCCTTCTTGCTCATGGCCTTGCTCTTTTTGCCGCTGAACTTGGTGGGGTCTGCAGGGCCGGCCGCTGCATCCTGCAAGGCACCACGCAGCAGCAGCAACAGCTCAACATGCGTCACTGCATCGACAGCCGACAGCATATGACATGGAACAGCAGAAATAGCCTCACATGTCTTGCAACCGCAAGTCCTGCTAGGCTCGGAAGGACTGCGCTGCTTCTTGCAAAACTAGTGTAACAAGAGCAGACCACCGACCACACTGCTGCATCACAGCTACTGCAGTCCTGCCGTTGACGGGTCTGAGACTGTGACTGTTCCTCGCACCGCTGCTGCTCATGTGCAGACGAAACACCACCACCACGACAATGCCATGAACATGCTGGTTGATCCCAGCAGCCCTGTGTGCAACGTTGCAGTCTGTCCGCTCACCCCGGCTGCCTGTGCGGCTGCAGCAGCGGCTGCTGCTGTCTGCTCCTCGTCCTCGTCTGAGGGGAACTTGGGGGGGCAGCCATACGTTGCCAGCTCACGGTCAAGCTTGTCAGCGCATGCCTGCAGGACCGGCAACCGTACCAGCAGAAGGCAGCAGCAAAGAAGCAGCGCAGCACAGGCATGAGCCACGATGCATGAGCCACAACAATACTCAGCACACCGCAGTTTTCATGCCCCACAAATCGGAGTCAAGCATGTGAGGTGCTAGTGCAGCCCACACAAAGAGCACAAAACGCGCAAACCATGCTCATCTGCTGTGCCCCATGCAGCAAAGCAGCATCAGCAGCAGGTGGGTCCCCTCAGGAGTCGATAACTCATCAGTGCTGCCTTTTGGCAAGCGATATGTTCTCCAAGGTGAAAAATAAAGGTTGTCATCAGCGGGGCCCATGCTGCTGCTGTGCTCCAAGCAACAAACCGGCACCTGTCAACCCCAGGCATGTCTTGCCAACCATTCCAGCATGCTGTTGAAAGCAGCTGCTGCTGGTTGACTGCCTGTTCATCTAGGCTGGTGCCGAGCAAATCCACTAAAAAAAAAAGCATACGCCAGGCGGCAGACCCTGCGGTGACGCAGCAGTAAGCAGCTGTTGCAAAAGCACCTGGTTTACCTGCCTTGATAGGCATGCCAGTGCAGTGGAAGCCCTGGCCAAACAGCACGCGGCGCCCACATAGTCGGTGGTAGGCAGAAGCAAACTCCAACTGCACGCAGCAACGGTGGGCGTTGGCAGGCAAGTGCAGCAGCAGATGCGGCAGTAGGCATGACGGCACTAAACAAACCATCAGACCAGTGGTAAACCGTACTGCTGTCCTGCAGGCCTGCACTACTAGCTGGCAGAGCACTTGCTGACAAGGACAGCTTGCAGGCATGTCGGCGGAGCTGACCCCAGTCACTTGGTGTGCATTGCATGTTGCAAGTACCGAGTGTTGCATGTTGAGCTTGCAGTACTGTTGCTCGACCCCTGCTGCTGCGGTTGTATGTGCGCACCTTGGACAGCGAGAAGCCGTGGCCCAAGTGCAGCAGGCCGTTCATGTAGGGGTATGGGAAGTTGCCAAAAAACTTGCCCTCAGGGCAAGCCTGGCCTGCAAGTAAGCAGCAGCAGCAGCAGCAGCACACCTGTTGGCGGATGACCAAGCACAGTAGCAGTGTTGACGGATGTCAATGATCCAAGGATAGCAAGCAGCATGACTTACCATGGCAGAAAGGATAGTACAAGCAGCGTGGGATACTTGCAGGTGTACTGCTTCTGGCACAGCAGCACAGCTGTGCAGCTGCTGCTGCCACCTCTACCATACTGACAGCAGGATCACGCAGCAGCAACGCCTACAATGTGCATATTGTCAGTGTGGTATACCTTCGGCTGCTGGCTCGGCATAGAACACCTTATCTTCCTCCCACTTCTGCTGAGCAGCCGCCTGGATACGCAGGAGCAGGTCCCTGCGGGCAAAGCTGCCCTCCTTCGCCTACATTTGCAGCGGATCACTGTGTACTCAATGTTGTATTGCTTCGGATTGGTTGAGTTGGAACAGTTCGTCGCTACACACCTCAGTCGCCTCGCTGGGCGCTGGTGTGCTGCTCATCGTGCCTCACTGCCACGCACCGCTCCTCCTTAACAGCGCATGGCTTGCAGGCCACTCTACGTCGAAAGGCAAGCTGTTTGCAGGGGATCCAAGCTTTGAAGCAGTGGTTGGCTACTTGACATAACATGCTATTTCCGGTTCCCGAAATCCTGGCGTCGTGACTATCGTTATTTAGGTTTGTTGTCGATCCGCGCTGCGCGTTGAGCTGGCACAGACGGATGTGCTCTGCTCTGTACTGCTGGGGTTGGTGCTGCTGGTGCCCCCTGACCTTGGCCAGGCTGGCGTTATCAGGGCTGGATAAGCTGCGTCCACACCACCACACTGGACAGAAAAGTCTGTAATCCGAGACATTCAACAAGTTCAGGAGGTCTGGGATTGTTGGCAACCTGCTGATATGTTGCATGATCTCTGGTTCAATTCAAGACAGCTGTTCAACAACTGCAGTTCAACCATGCTGGCGAGGGCCCCATTGTAAAGGGTTGCAGAGAAGACACTTACTACATAGCACAATGCAGCAGATGCAGCAGTCACATTCTTAGAACGCGGCCCCGCCACCATGACTAGTCCTGAACTGTCTTGCATAATGGCCACATTCCAGCGTGTGAGTACGTTAACACAGTTGCCCAATTGTGCTTTATGTGCTTTCAGCAACCCTACACAAGACGATGTAGGGCACTAGCATTACATACCGCAGCTGCAGCACTGCAACAGCAGCCTGCCGCTAGCTTACACTTGTGTCCAGCCAAAGGCCCAAACCAAGCTGCAGCCATTGCTGCTCAAACACGCGCCGAAAGTTGCTTGTGTGATGCTTTTGAGGTGCTGCTCTTGGTGAGCTCTCGCACAAGCATAGTGGCATAGCAAGATGGCGGGAGCGTAAATTCTAACACCACAGCAACCAACTCCGGCTTACTGCTGTCTACAACAGCAACCTCAGCAGCAGCTTGCTTCTTCCAGCTGTTGCTACCCCTTGCTGCTGCTCACATGCTGCTCCTGGTGCAACACCCTGCTCTGCCTGCTCTGATGGCTGTTGGTTTCTGCATCCGCTGCTGCAGCTGCCTGCTGCTCCCCGTGCTGCTGCTGCTGCTCCTCACGCCGCTGCCGCTTTTGCTGCCTGTCGCCCTCTCCTTGCTGCTGCTGCTGCTGCAGCTGGCTCCAGTCAGACTGCAGCAGCTCCTCATCAGGGTGGCTGTACCTGCATCGCCGGCGCATGACACACAAACTTGTCGCCATTGGTGTTTCCAATTACATTTACACAGACAGCGTGACATGATGACAAGTGCAGTCCTGCGTGTACCACTGCCAGCTAGGCAGACGGGCTTGGCATGTTCCTGCCAGCTCAACGCCCTGCCCAGTTCTTGGTGCAGTACACCATTCCTGAATGCTGTGTCTTTGCACACCGCTATGCACGTCCAGAAACCCTATGCAAGCTTGCTGCTCCCTAGGGGGAGGCCTGCCATGCACAAACGCGATGCCTGCGCACCTTGTCATCCGGTGCTGCACGTCGCAAGCTTGTGCAGCAGCCACCTGACAGAGCTGCATGCAAGCAAGCCACACTCTGACATGTTGAACTTTTAGATCCTGCGCACCTGACTACTTGGTGCTGCATGTCTTCAGGCACGTGCAGCAGGCGCCTGTAATCCCCCGACAGCCCAGCCAGCTGGAAGTCCTTCACGCTGTGGCTTGCAGGAACTGCAGCAGCACCGGCGTCAGCAACGGCCTCTGCCCCAGCAACTGCTGCTGCCGCCGCCTCTGCATCAGCTGTGTTGGCGGTGCCAGCGTCGCTCCCTGCTGCTGCGGCGGCGGCTGCTGCCTCAGCAGCCGAGATGCAAACTCAGCGGCCGTCATGCCAGGCAGCATCACTCCATCAGCGGCAGCCATGCGGCAGTACAACTGCCGGCCGGCCTCATGCTGTGGGTACTGCACACGGCCACCCGGCAGCGGCAGTACAACATCGCGTATGCTGAACTTGCCTGCTGCCGCCTCTGCCTCTGTGACAACGTGCACGCTGCTCAGCCGCGCAGCAGCTGACGCAGCACCAGCCGCGTCGTCACCTCCGTCCCCATCGCCTGCAGCAGCTGCCTCAATCGCTGCTGCTGCTTGGCTGTCTTGCTCTTCTGCGTCGTACAGAGCGTCTACTGCTGCCTCTGCTGACACATCTGCCTCTGCTGCTGCAACCTCATCCTGCTGCTGCTGCTGCGGGTGCAGCAGTACCAGGTCCCCTGCCACTGCCTTATCTGCACCGTACTTCCTGAAGCGCTCACTAGCTGCCCTGTTCCACAGCCAGGACTGCCATGCGTGCATGTACATGCTGCGCAGCGTGCGAGGGATGCCCTGACGAGAACAAGGCAGTAAAACAACACGAGCATACGCTCTGAAGAGAATCAGAATATGTTGCAGCAAGACCTCTGGTTGGTCAACCATGCAGTATGAATTCAACCATAATAGAGACAGCTGCAAGCACCATCAGTCACAGTCATTAATAACCATGCAGTATGAATTTAACCATAATCGCGACAGCTGCAAGCACCATCAGTCACAGTCATTGGTCACCATGCAGTATGAATCAAACATAATAGAGACAGCTGCAAGCACTATCAGTACCAGTCATTTGCATGTCAGAAATGGCAACGTTAACTGCTGATTTAACCCTATCAGCCTGCGCAACAGCTAGCAGTGAAAGCTAGCAGGCCCCAGCAACAACGGCATGAGCTGTGTGTGGTGTACTGTGGCTCTGGCCCACCTGTAATGCGGTAAGGTACGCGTTGCTGCCGTGACGTGCCAGCCCTTGCAGCACTGCACGCTCAGCAACCAGCGACGTCGGCAGCACAGCCAGCGCACCCTGGAAGCAGCAGCAGCACAGCACACAGGTGACACAACAAAACACAGGTTGTCATGTGCGTTGTGTTATTACTTCTTCTGCATGCTCACAAGATGGGCACCTCGACACTGCGCCGCGCACACAAGGGACAACAGCACACACATGTTGGGTTTGAGTCGGCCGCACTCAAAGGCCAGAAGCAAGCAGGTGATGCAGACGCATTGGGCGAAAGCACACGGACCATGTGGCGCCAGCTGTAGAGCGTAGGGCAGTGGCTGTGTGCTGCCCCGTGCTGGATTTGTGGCGCCTGGGCTGTGCTGTCGCACGCTTTGTTAGATGCTGGCAAGGGGAGGGAGCAGCCCACAAGCAGCAGTTGCAGCGTGCAGTCAAGCAGCCTTCCTTGACCTGAACCCGTTCATCAGACTCCTATCATTGCCAGCATTGAGTCCACAAAACGGCAGGCCAGCACGTCTCCCGCCTACCAGGTACCAGGACAGCAGCCGATGTGTGCGATCAACCGACCAGGCCAACCAACCTGTATGTCTCCGTGGTTCATGTACAGCGCCCGCGCCTGCCTGTACTCCCGCCGCTCCCCGGGCCCACCCTGCAACACCAACCGCACAGCCGCCTGCCACTCGCCGCGCAGCAGCGCAGCACCAACCCTGCAGCAGCAACAGCAGCAGCAGCAGCAGCAGCATGCATTTGCTAAAGGGCTGATCAAGACGCCCACAACAATGCACATGGCTATCACCACTGCATGCCCCTCTGTTGTGCCGGGTGGCTCAAGGGCTGCAGCGTCACTGCTGCTGGAGCTGAGGGCATGATCATGTCATACCCCATGATTATCCCGCAGTTGTAACGGTGTGATGGCTACAGTTTCCTGCTGCATCACTAAACTTCCAGCAAAATAAGGCCAAGGGTGTGGATGCATTGGAGGTATGCACAACACGTATGCCCCAAACCATGACATACACAAATCTCAGGCGTAGCCACACCATGCAAAGCTCGTTCGATGACTCATACAAACCAGCTGCAGCAGCTGTGCCTGCTGGGCAGCCTGAACATGAGCGCAGCCTCTGTGCGGCGCGCACCTGTGTGTTGGCACTGCGCCAATGCCAAAGCGCTGCAGTCCAAAGTAGTTCAGAAAGCCCTTGCCACGCAGCTCTGACACCGCAGAAGCGATCTGCAAGCGGCATGTGAAGGCAGCGCGGTCGCCAGGCAGGCAGGCAGGCAGGCAGGCAGGCTGGGAGTTAGGCAGCATGCCAGGCAGACCCCAGCAGGCAGGCAGTGGATGCAAGAATATCTGGCAGCAGGTAGCTGTCAACGCAGCTGCGCTTTCTGTTTTGCAGCTCGGCCTGCTGGAGGGCGTATGGTGAGACCACTGGCTGACAGGTCGCTGCTGCAGCAGCAGCAATGCTGCGATGTTTTTTGGCAACCAGTGCCAGTGGTGCGCCGCTGTGACGCAGCAGACGAGACATCTGCAGCTGCCGGCAAGTCATGCAGGCAGGGCGCCGGGCAGGTAGCACAAAATGGAGCAGCTAGCATTCAAGTGCATTTCACAGCGTCAACACCAACAGTAGCCCGTTGCAGCCACAACGAGGCAGAGCAGGACGGCACACACCATACAGCCCTGCTGTTTCTCTAGACTGCAGAGCATGTGGCACTCACGTGCTCCTCGTCGCTGCTGCTGACATCCCTCATCAGCAGCTTGAAGCGGTTGCCGCCCAGCTGGCCCAGTGACAGGTGACTGGCGGCAAACTCAAAGTCGCCCAGCTTGATGCCGCGCAGCCTGCGCGTGAAATGACGGTGTGAGGAAACACATGGACACAAGGATTTGCCGAATGAATACAGATTCAAAGGTGATCTAAGACAGATACAGCAGAAGAGCTTTGTTCAACCAGCTTAGCCTGGTTGACTCAGCCGATGATGCCGGACACTCCGAAACGCAAAGCACAGAACAGACAGGAGAGGGACAATGCCGGCAGCCAGCACGACACTGAAACGAAACATGTATGTTACAGGAGTCTATGCTTTCAGGTACACCTGCAGATCATGTTGATGTGCCTCCCTGCTGTGCTGCCTCTGCTGCTGCCTTTGTTGCTGCTGCTGCTGCTGCTGCTGCTGCTGCTGCTGCTGCTGCTGCTGCTCACCACGTACCTGGGGTTGAGTGCTGCCAGCTTCGCCGGTGACACCTTGAAGGCGGTGACCCACTGCGTTGTCACGCCCCGCTTGTCCTTGGTGCCTGCAAAGCCGAAGCTGCGGGGCTGCGCGTGCAACATGCGTGCCACGATGCCCAGCGCGGCCTGCACACAGACAGGCAGAATCATTCGGCACATGGCTCAGCGCAATGAGTCTGCACGAATTGTGAAAAGCGAGCAGCGCCAAGGGATAGTTGATCTCTGTAGATCTTGATTGTGTGTGCCATGACTACGCAGGCAAGCCGGTTGTTGGATGGCTGACACTGCGTGCTTAGCTGCGCATCTTATAGTTTGTGTCCTGCGGCACACCATGAACATGACAACAGCAGAGTTGCAGCATCAGCGCGTGCTTGCGCTGAGGAGTAAAAGGAGGATCTCGAACACACAGGAAAGGGGTGGGCTGGAGACGCTTGTTGCTGCCGCTCACCTGAGTGTCAGTGTTCTCCTTGAGCATGACGAACTTGACGTGCTTGAGCTCACCACCCTCCCAGGACATGTCATCACGCCACTCTGCAAATGCGCACAGGTAACATGTTATGTTCTGTTCTGTTATGTTATGTTATGTTATGTTATGTTAGGTTGTGTTGTGTCGTTGCAGGAGCCATCAGCAGCGCCCAGGACGCGCAGGTGATGGCAGCCAAGGCAGCGAACGTGCAATGCGTTTGCGCAGCGCTGTCAATGCAACGAGTGGGCTGCATTTGACGCCCACAACCTGCACCACTTGAGATATACGGTGGCATGGTTGGTTGCTTCCTATGTAGCCGTCAGAAACGGCAGGCTGCAGTTCCCTGCATCACTCACCCCGCTTGCCCCTCTTCTGGCCACGCTTTTCCTGGAGCACAGGCAGAACGCAGGAAGGACACGCTCATGCAAGCATCCTGCAGCAGCATCCTTCTCTGCGGGCCGAGCAAGGCACCCAAGCAGACATGCCTTGCTAGGGAGCATGCTGATCCGGCAACCGGCCAACAGCAGCTTGCTCCCAGCTTGCTGCCCTTGCCCCGGAGCAAACACGATCATGAACAGCAGCCAGTAGAATTGGACGCACACACGCACGCACGCAAGCACGCAGGAATGCACGCACACCACGCCCTTGACCCTGCCCGGCAGCTTCATCTGCTGTGGCGTCCTGTCCCTTCATCACCTGCTGCACCTGATCCTCAAGCCGTCGTGCGCCCCGCCAGCCCCAAACCCACCACCTGCCCGCCACGCTGGCCCCTGCCGCCGCGGCCGCCGCCGCCGCTGCCTGGCCGTATGCGGATCACATGGTGCGGCACCTGCCCGTCGGGCCCCGCAGGCGCGCCCTCCGCGGCCACCGACTCCGTTGCCAGCGGCGGCAGCCGAGGGTCTGACTTGAAAAACTGGTGGATGGCCTGCAGGCAGAGACGCGGCATTTCAAAAGGGGATCAGAGATGCAGAGGCGCACACGAGGCTGCCTGTGTCGCCGCTGCCCTTCAGCCATGTACGAGACGGTGCATGGTGTGTAGCAACGCAAGCAGGACTGCACGCAGGCAGCATTGTAGGCAGGTGATGCAGCCACAATCAACAAGAGGAGGGTTTGGCTGCTGTCCAGGAGGGGCCCAAGATTAGCACAGGAGCTGCACTGGCACGCGTGCAAAGGCCGGTGCCGCGGTGTTGCTGCCTCACCTTCCTTACGTCCTTGCTCCCTTCTGGCAGCAAGTCGACCTCCACATCCAGTGCTGCTGCATCCCGCTGCTGCTGCTGCTGCTGCTGGCCAGAAGCGGCTGATGCCGCTGCCGATGTGGCCTGCTTCTGTTGCTGCTGTATGTTGGTCAGCAGCTTCTGTAACAGCGCTGCATTGGGCTGCCCTGCTATGGCAGCAAAGGCTGCCGCGACCTCTGAGATTGCTTCATCTGTGATGGCAGCAGTGTTACTGCTGCCTGCTGCCTGCTGTGCCAGCACCACACATAAGAACAGCAGGCAAACCAATTCACGACTAGTCCCGTGACGATGCGCACGCACCCAAACACACAGCAAGCAAGTGTGATGCTATTATCGCCTAGAGCGTTGGAGCAAGTGCATACGCCCAAAGCAACTGCTGCTGTGGCCGCGCCTGCTATCGGCTGGTGAAACTGTCGTACTGCTGCTCACTTGGGTGGCTGCAATCTCCGTAGCCGTCAGGTGTGCCGTTCGCCCTGTTAGGTCGACCTCGAAGACCTGGAAGTCGTTGTACCTGCATGATGGCACACAAGCAGCCACTTGTTGATTTGGTCTCCATCTGCAACCAACAGCACCTACACACGGACAATGTGACCTTGCGATCTGCCATCAAAAGGCTGCAGACATACTGTGTCACCTGTGTTTCAAGATGCCTGTGAAGCCCGTCGTGCTGGTGGTGTACTCCTCTATTCCGACTTGCTGCTCCTGCATGCTGCTGTCACTGCAGTTGCCACGAGGTGATCGGCCGTTGCCACACGCTGGCGTGCCAGTCAAACACAAACAAGGGCGATCGGTGTCTGTTTGCTCGTTTCCACGGGTGAGCTGGGCAAACAACCTCCTGGCAGCCACGGTATACGATACCAATCCAATCAAGACCCTGCCAGAAAGATGACAGCAACGATCTGTGCTCAGAAGCAGAAAGTTTTCAGTGTTCAGCCTTAGACACTGCATGTAGTCAAGGGCAAATGATGCAGGTGCAAGATGTACACAAGACCTGCAACTAGGGCTTGTCATACGGCTGTTGCCATTTAAACCATCAATGTTGGCCACAAAGAAGGCTGCTCAGGTCTGCGTTGATTGAAGCTAGCATCCACGCGTGTTGTCTGTGTTTTCCATGGAAAGGAGCTGGCCAGCTCCTTTGACTGCAATCTTCGAGCTGTGTCCACCGCCAGAAAACTGAGCACTGCTTAACAACATTAAAAAGACGAAAAATTTTACTCATTATGTTTTGTGCTCTGAAGCAGCTGGCCCAGTACACGAACATCAAGAAGCAGCTTGATGCTTGAGTAGCAGCATCACATCTGCTGGTGGACTTAATCAGGCGCACTAAGCACCATGACGATGAAAATAAGACATGTCAAAGGTTTCAAGTAAGTGCATCGCCGTTGCAGGGCTAAATCGCTGGTCACACCAGCTTTGCTGCTGTGCTTGGACACACGCTTTGATTACAGACACGATAGCTGATGGCACATGCACCACTCATCCATGCAGTGGGACAGTTCCAGGTGGCCTGCAGGCGCATCCTGATGCTCCCGGACAGTTCTATTATGTTGTGGCAGCAGTGTTCTGGCAGTTTTTGAGGCAAGTTAACGAATGTAACTGATGTCCCGCCATCACCTTTGCGCGCACAATGCACGTGCACACAAATGCCGTACAAACACCAACGGAAGGCTGTTGACTGCGCACGGCTGCGCCAGCTTTGACTAAATGCACTGCAATACGCGGTAATCCAACATCATGGTGGCAGCAGCCACTTGGTACTTCCATATGATACGGCCAACCGAGTGATGTTCCTTCTCCTGCAGGGTGACCCTACTAAGCAGGTGCAGCTGCGAGGGCATGATGACGAGCTCACAGCGTTTGCATTGTCGCCAGGTGGCAGCATGCTGGCAACTGGCCAGCGGGGCCAGAACTCTGATGTGTCGTGTGGGACACCAAGCAGCTGGCACAGAAGTTCAGGTTTCAAGAGCACGACCTAGAGATATGTGCGTTAGGGTTCTCCAAGATGAGCGTTTGCTGGCACTGTGGGGAATGAGAGGTAAGTACTGGACAGCACCGCAGTGATGGGCCAGAGCTTGGCAAGCAGCTACTGCCTGCTGGCTGTGCACCGGATGTACCAGCAGCTTGCACTGTTCTGCACTTTGGCAGTGATGTTTGTGGTAAGGCAAGCTGTGGTAATGCTGGGATACGGATTGATGCAGTTGCTATGTGCTGCAGGGAGCGACGGCTGTTTGTGTTGGACACTGCAACTGGCAAGATAGTAAGCAACACGACACTGCTGGAGCCCAAGGTGAGGGCACTGTTGGTGCAGCACGAACGCCACCACAGCCCCTGCCTGAGTTGCTGTGGTACCAGCAGTACATAACTGACCGTGTATGTTTGCAGAGGTTATAAGTCGCTGGTGTACCCGGTGTACCCAGCTGAAGGGCCATCATCCCTGCAGTCGGCCCAGTGGCTATTGCCGTGCAACTGCAAGTTGTTGCTTGGTGCTGTTGCTGCTGTACCTGCAGCGCACCAAGGCGTTGGCCTGGTCACCCGTGTCAGGTCCCTGCTACACATTCGCCACAGCAGCGGACTACGACATCTATGTTTACAGTCTGGACCCATTCAAAGGCTGGGTAAGTGGCTGAGCAGCAGCTGTGAGCCTGCAGACAGCTACTCAGCAGATTATGCTGCGTGACCAGCAGCTGTTGCCAACGTGCAGCATGGATGCAGGATGCATCTCGCAGTGCACTTACAAATATGACACGGTCGTCAGGCACAGGATCACAAGCAACTGCAGCTCCCATGCACTACGCTGTGCGCTGCTCCCATCCTGGCCGCGCCTGCTGTGGTTGTGCAGGTGGGCTGTGAGAAGGTCACCACCGGCACTGTGCGGCGCACCATCACCTGCCTTTGCTTCTCCGCAGACGGCAGCTGGCTGTTTGCAGGCACCGCCAGCGGAGATGTGCTGACCATCAACGTGGCACGCAGGGCTGTGCAGGTGTGTGTGCAGCTGTGTGTCAAGAGGCTGACTGACCAGCAGCAGCATCGCACCACCAGCTGCTGGCAGTGATGGCTTTGGGTGTCGCCACAGTGGTGCCTAAAAAAGACTGCTCAGCAAGAAACCTGGCAACGCACCTAATTACAAGGCCCTGAGGTTGTTGCCTGTGTCAATCGCTGCCGTGCGCCTGCAGCTGATGCACACAGTGGCGTCTGGCGGCATCGGTGCAGTGCTGCTGTCCGCGGATGGCAAGGTGCTGGCAGGCGCTGCGGACGGCTCGCTGTGCCTGCTGGACCTGCCCAATGGCAATGCTGTCGGTGTGCCTCCATTGCAACCGTGCCGGGGCCCATCAGCTCGGTGACTGTTGCAGACAGGGGTGCGCAGCTGCTGGTGGGCACACAGCATGGGGACATCTTCAGGTGAGATGGACTGGCCAGGCACCAGCAGCTACAAGCTGCAGTGCACTATATTGTGCATTGAAAGGAGTCTGAAGGATGATGGGTATCACGTGACACCGGGCACAGCTCATACACAGACTGTGCGTGCTGCTGGCGGCTGGTGACGCTGCGTCTTGTGCAACCTGGCATCATCTGCCTGTCCTGCTGGCGTACACATGTGCCTGCCGCTGCAGTGTGGCAGCTGGCAGCGGGCGCGTGTCGGCTGTGATGGAGAGCCAGCTGGGTGCCATCCGTGACTTGGTGTGGACTGCCGAGAGCTCTGGCAGCATGGCAACAGCAAGCGACAACGGCTCGGTGTGCGTGTGGAACACTGCGGTGAGCAGCAACAAGCCAGCCTTGCTGCTGGCTGCACGCGCGTGGCACCAACATTGTGTGGAGGCCTTCACATCCCCTGAGACCTTAATCCACAAAAAAATCTGCTGAACGCGCGCCGCCTGCCTCGGCTCAGCTGCTGCTGTCCACTGCTGCGTTGTGTCGTGCTGCCCTACAGAGCCTGGGCCTGGAATGCAGGGTGCAGCACCATGGTGTGGCAGCGCAGAGTGTGGCCTTGTCACCGCAGCTGCTGCTGTCTGGCTGGTCAGATGGCTTCATCCACTGCCACAGCAGGGCAGGGCCAAAGCCAGGCACGCCGCTGTGGTGCATCCCCAACGCACACGCCACGGCACACTCGTGTGGTGTACCTGCCCTGCAGCTGAGCCACAGGTGGGTGGGCTGCAGTGCAGGCAGGTGATTCATGTGACAGCTCACATGGCCGCTGCTTGTTTACATACAAGTAAGTACAATACAGTAGTACAGGACTGAACCTGCCTCAGGCACTAGCCCAGCGACCCGTCGTTAACAAAGAACCTGAGCATGCAGGCCCTGTCCAGTCCAGTGCGTAGTTTGTAGAGAGTCAGCATAGATGGCAGCCCCTGCTTCCAGCCAAGTTGCAGCTGGGTGCTGAGTTTGGCCGCCACTGGGTGCATCGCTCTGCCCTCCTGCTGCCGCAGGGGCCATTTTGTAGCGTCCGGCGGCGCTGGCGGAGAGATCCGTGTGTGGGACCTAGCAAGCCGGTGAGCCGCTGTTGGAAGGTTGCATACGCTGTCGGGACCGGCAGTACATGTTTTCTTTTGCACGCGCAGCATGATGAGCTGCGCCACTGCCGACACTGCACAATGTATTTTGCATGCATACCTTGACACATGCAAGGTGCGAGTTGCATGATCCCAGGTGACATGCACAGCCGCCTGCTTGAGTGGGCACACAGCACCGGCCACTCACCTGCTGCATGCTGCTCACGCCAGGGAGATGGTCTCGCACATGAAGCACCATGTGATGGGCATCACAGACCTCAAGGTGCGCCGCAGATGCGCCTGCCAGCAGCACGCAGCAGCTGCCTTTTGAGAGATCCCTGCCTGCCATGCATGTTGCTGCATGCGCCACCTGTGGGTGTGGCTCTGTTGCAGCCTGCTGCGCATGCCTGCTGCGCAAATGCGGGGTGCGGTGCTGTCAGGGCTGGCCGTGCTGTGTGTGCTGGTGGCAGGTGATGGTTGACGACAGCCACCTGCTGGCCGCCAGTGAGGACCGCACCTGGACCATCTGGGACATGAACAGCGAGAAGCTCAGCAAGGTCTACAGGGCGGCCATGGGAGCCGTGCGGGGTGTGGCAATGGGGCCAGACCAGGTGGGTGGTGGGCGGTGGGTTGCAGACACCGGGAGCAAGGCAAGCGTTGAATGCATGGCACCCAGCACAGCACCGTGCGGCAGGGCGGCGGTGGCACTGTCGCACGGATTGCTGTGTGGCTCCAAGCTTGAGCCGTGCTTGCCCACAGTGGCAGGTGTAAAGGTGACTGCTGGCTTGTTGACGCTGGCTGCGTGTAGGTGTCGGTGGCGAGCGTCGGCCTGGACAAGGGCATCTTCCTGTGGGACATCCGCAAGGACACGCCAGTGCGTGTCGTGCCGGACGCACACCTGCACGAGATCACCTGCGTGGCCATCAACAGGGCGGGGACGCTGATTGCCACAGGCGGGGCCGACTGTGCAGTGAAGCTGTGGGACTTTGGGAGCGGTCGGCCTGTAGGCATGTATGCAGGTGTGGCTGAGCAGCAGGCCACTGCAGTGCAAGTTGCCTGCATGGTGCACCTCTTGTTGGTGATTCAGGTCAATGATGCAGCTATCAGCAGCAACAGCCGCAGCAGCATTTAATTGGTTATTACCCATGTTGCTGATTTAGGGGAGCAGGAATGTGTCAATCCTGCGGCACATGACGCAGAACACTGCAGCGCACTACACCAGCAAGCATGTGCCATCCTGCAGCACACTACTGTATGCGTATGAGTCCAATCCCGTGGTCTTGCTGCTGTGTGCAGGTCACACCAGCACAGTCAACAAGCTGCAATTCAGCCCAGACGACAACCAACTGGCGTCTGTGGCAAACGATGGAACGCACGTGCTGTGGCAGTTTGGGCCAGGCACAAACTAGGAGCTGCAGATAGTGCTGTCCTGTCACATAACCACTGAGGTTACAATTTGGCACTATATCCACCAAGGGTTCACGTAAGCACATCAAACACCGCTATACAGGACTGTGATAGGTCTAGGCCACTGCAGGGGTGCTGACACGGCGCTGTCACAGTGTGCGGTACTGCTCTGCTCAGACAAGAATAATGACGCTGTACACATGTGCAGAGGCTGCAGCCATTGATACGCTTGAACTTTCGATCAGTGTCTTCTTCAACAATTGACTACAATTTTTATCCTTGAAGGTTGCAGCTCAATGAGATTTTGGTACTGGTCAAGTCTTTGAGACGCATTACGTATACGTAATGTACACAGGCATGTAGTGGGCACCGTGCCGGCCCCACACAACTTCGACCTTACCGCCTGCAAGTATCGTAACAAACCATACTAAAAACGGTACGCTGCAGTGCCTTGACACGTCAAGCTCAGCAGTGGTAGAAATCGGGTCACCACTCGGCACAGGCCAGGCCCTTGGGCCAGTTTGAGGTACTAGGCCAGAACCCTTAGTGGTAACCTATGTCTAAGCAGCATACATTATATGTGTAGCTGATAAAAGACACCTGACAGGTTGCCCACACGATGGGCGTGCGCGTAACAACTTCGGCAGTACAGTAACCGCAGCTAATCTGCAGTATTTGCGGTCATCCAAATACGAAGGCTCCCACGCCATCCAAAGCAACCAGTATTAGAATATTGGTTGTTTTTTTTGTTTTTGTGTCTAGACGACAGTAGCATCGCTACACAGGCATTAAGATAAGAGACGTATTCCACCAAAGCAGCAGCACAACCACAGCAAATTGCAGAATGCAGACAAATCTAAGATCTACGAGCAGCTCTGTAGGCCAGCAACGCGGTTGTAAGCAACCCGCGTTCAAGAATGGCCAGCTCACCTACTGCTCGTGCCAACCGAGGCAGGCGAGCAGATGTAACTCAATGTCAGGCTCCAAGGTTAGTTATTATGCTGCTTGAGTGATAATAAACCATGGCGCGCACCGCAGAGACCGAGACAGCACTTCTGCTGCACTGCCAGGAATAGCCAAGATTTCCGTTCTTTGTGGGCGACCATCCACCTGGCATGTGCTCAGTGGCTGACTGAACTATATGCTACCTTACCCCTGCTGGTTACTAACCTTACTGCATAGGCTGCCTGCAAAGAACCTGTGATTGCCTCTTGCGCACATCCAATGACACGAGGCAGCCTCTGCACCACTGCCTGCACACTCATCCAACACATGCTGTACAGGTTGATGGTTGGAAATCAAAACAGCAGGAGCAGCCACTAGCACCGCCTCATGCGGTTGCTGCACCACAAGTGCTGCCAGCTAGTGAGCTGGGGCCTAATCAGCAGCAGCAGCACCAGCACAAAGGACCGGCTGCGCAGCATGCACCTTCCGACAAAGCCTCTGTGCAGCGCAAGAGCCTGGTGAGTGGTGGTATCTACAATGGCGTGTTGACGGAGATTATCCCGTCGGGAGTGGTATCCACTAAGTTGCTTGTCAACAAAATGACACAAGGGTATCCTTGCTCTTTGCAGACATGCTGCACCCAGCCTGCACCAGTGCCGCCTGCGCATGCCTCTGCACTGCGCTTGTCAGCCTCAAGCACGCCTGCACATCTAGTCGGACACCCGACATGCAGCTACAGCACATAGGATGCTGACGGTGTGTGCCTGTGCTGTGCTTGCAGGAGCGCCTCTGCATCCTACAGATCCGTCCCGAGGCCTTGGCAGCAGCAGCAGCACCAGCACCAGCAGCCGCAGAGGATACTGCTAGATCAGCTGATGCTGTCAACATATCAGTCGGCATTGCAGCAGAGCGGGCACTGCTGCAGCAGGTTGCAGAGCAGCAGGAACTGCTGCAGCAGCATGCAGAGAAGGAGGCACTGCTGGAGCAGCAGGTTGCAGAGCAGCATGCACTGCTGCAGCTGCAAGCACAGAACGAGGCACTGCTGGAGCAGCAGGTTGCAAAGCAGCGTGTACTGCTGCAGCAGCAAGCACAAAGGGAGGCACTGCTGCAGCAGCAGCTGCAGGTCGCAAGTCAGCAGCTGCATGCACAGCGGGGACAGATGAAGCAGCTTGTAACGGAGGTCCTCGACAAAGATGAGCTAATTGCTGAGCTGAGCCGCACTGGTGGCAGCCAGGAGCGGCAGCTGGTGGCGGCGCGCAGTGCCGGCCCAAGGCCCTTTGAATTCAGGTTCGGCACTGCTGTGGACAGGGAGGCAGCAGCCACAGCCACCATGGCAGCAGCAAACTCGGCAGCGGGGCTTGCTGCAGCTGCCGTTGTGGGGTCTGCGGAGTCCCCATGGCTGTATGACCAGGCGTGGGTGCAGGTGAGTGGAACATGTGGCGATGCAGCTGGTGGAGGCGACAGCCTGTACTACATGGTGGGCAGGTAGAGGCTACCTGTGGATGGGTGTGTGCCTGTTTCTGTATTTCCCACTGCCCTTGCACCTCCCTTGCAAGCTGCTGCTTGCCCCTGTAAGCCTTGCTTTGGCTCATGGTATGAGCTCGCACTCATTCGGATGGTGGAACATGGCAGGCATAGTTCAGTGATGCACAGCATACATCTGTTGGCCTCACGTTGCTGTCCCTGCATTGCTGGCTGGTGCTGCAGCCGCTGCAGGCGCCAAGTGTCCCAGTCGTGCGTTTGGAGCGTGCCCAAGCCCCTGGCGCAGTGGCAGCGGCGAACACGTGAGTGAGGCTTCAGTAACACCAGTAGCAGCACAAGTTCCGTAGTTGTGTGCGTGATGTTGGAGCTGCAGGTAGCTGGCAGCTGTTCAGGGCGTGTCTGCACTGGGAGTGGCTCCAGGGCAGGGTGCAAGAGATCGTGTATGCTGTCTCTGCTGTAGTTTGGGCAGCACGTATAGGCGCGGTATGGTTCGATTGAAACACTCAGCATTGCTTGCAGCACCTATTTGACAAGTTGGGCGAGTTTCGTCGTCACAGCCTGACCTGTACATGTGCTGCTCTGATGTGCAGGGAGGCGGCGGGCTTTGAGACTGCAGAGGCTGTGGCCGCTGCTGATGCCCAGCAGGAGTCAGAGCAGCAGCTGCCGCAGCAGGAGCTGCAGCCAGAGCAGCAGGCGGTGCAGCCGAGGGCAGCCATGGTGGAGTTCCGCTTCCGCTGCGTGACGCAGCCAGGTGAGGGCCTAGAGAGCAGTTCCATGACAAGATGCAGAGCTGAGCTACACATAGTGTTCACGCACAACAACCGCCCAAGTTGAATGACAGGGCGTGTGCGACAAACAATGACGTGAAATTTGTGTCTTCGACCTCGATCATCCGCCGGCCCACCAAATGTAAGTTTGCTGCTGCTTGGCGTCTCTGCTGTGACTGCAGGCGAGCAGCTGTGGCTGGTGGGTGATGCGGACGCCCTGGGCAGCTGGAACCCGGCAGCAGGCGCCCAGATGACGTGGGGTGAGGGCCACATCTGGTCCGTCAGCCTGCCGTTCGAGCAGGGCGCTACCGTGGCGTACAAGGTGAGGCTGTTTGGGTGTGTGTGTTGTGGGTGTAGTGGAGTCGTGGGTGCACCTGTGGTGGCAGTTGTGCTGTGGCGCAAGCAGTTTTGCCTTGGTGTGTGCCTTCTCAGCTTCCAAAGGGCCTGCAAGCTGCCGTTCATGGAACATGAGTCGATCGTGTTGCCAGGATACATGTTGGATCTTGCACCCAGGTTGTCTCTCCCTGGCGGCTGTGCTCTGCACCCCCTTCTCTGCAGGCTGTGCTGCAGCTGCTTGGCAAGGTTGCTGGCTACCTGACACAGCCACCCCTGTGATACAGGACTCACTCTTGTGTATTTACGCATCCGTATGCGCGTGCTGTGCGTGCCCTTGCTGCTGTGCAGGCTGTGCTGCAGCTGGGTGACAGCGAGCCCACGCACTGGCGGTGGCAGGCAGGCTGCAACTGCGTCGTGGAGGCGCGCAGCGACAGCAACGACAGCAGCGACAGCAAGACGCTGAAGGTCGAGCACGTCTTCAACTGACAGGTCTAGTTCAACGTGGAATAACTGGAGCTCTGCGCAGCGGCATTGGTAAGCCACTGAATGCGCAGCATGACGTGGCGGCAAGCTTGGCAAGTCACGGAGGCCTGCAGGGGTGTGCATGTCCGGTGTGCTGCATCACATATGCGCATGCTGCGGCACATCTGCAAGCAGTACGTGGGTTATTGTAAGACTACAGCATCTGAAGTGCAGGTGCAGAACTAAGTTGCTCAACATAGTCATCACAGAGTGCAGCTCAGCATGGCAAGCAGCAGAAAGCAGCAGGCAACACGAAGGAGGCAGCACAGCTGTCGCTCGGTGGCTCTGACAGGTGTGCGGCACTGGCTGTGCGGTGTTTTGCTGCTGCATTGGCAGGCGCCTGCCACAGCAGATAATTGACAGTGTAATGTTGTGTTTGCTGGAGCAGCCAGTGATTCTGTTGTGTTGTTGTGCTGCAAGCCAGCTATGAATGCAAGGCCTTGCCTTATTGGCCTATTAGTCTGTGTATGGCGTGGAAGGTGTCTCCTGCGGCATCGCTACACATTTGGGATACTGGAAAGTTTAGGGTTGTACTGCTGAGTTGGGCAACAGGTGCCCTGTGTGCTTCAGTTGGCTTTGCAATGGTTGTGATCACTTGTCACCAAGGAACCCTTGTGGCAGTGAATGCCGGCACCCTGGTATTTGATATCCTTTCCCCTGAAGCGGCGGCATGCAAACAATGTGCAGGGCTGGCGCAATGCTTTGCACTTGCACCAGTATGGTTCATGTGGGTGTGTGGGTGTGGGTGTGGGTGTGGGTGTCAGTGTGGGGTGTCCAACACTAACAGTACTGGTGGATGGGTGGGTAGGTGCGCAGCAGGGGGTTCTGAGCAGCATGGGTCTGCCAGAAATTAATTGTTTTCTCAGTAAGATAGTGTCTTTGCTACCAATCAGCAATGCTTGTGGATTGCAGGGCTTAGGCACAGCAGCAGCCGTGTACTGCACACATCAGACAGGAATCTTATTGAACCACACAGCAGTTCCAAGAGCCTTGTGTGCAGCTGGTGGGCATGCTGAAGGAATGGTGGTCTGGGATGTACAATAAGTTGCTCAACATCGTCATCACAGAGTACACTAGTGCAGCTCAGCATGGCAAGCAGCAGAAAAGTGAGCAGGCAACACAAGGAGGCAGCACAGCTGTCGCTCGGTGGCTCTGACAGGTGTGCGGCACTGGCTGTGCGGTGTTTTGCTGCAGCCTTGGCAGGCGCCTGCCACAGCAGATAATTGACAGTGTAATGTTGTGTTTGCTGGAGCAGCCAGTGATTCTGTTGTGTTGTTGTGCTGCAAGCCAGCTATGAATGCAAGGCCTTGCCTTATTGGCCTATTAGTCTGTGTATGGCGTGGAAGGTGTCTCCTGCGGCATCGCTACACATTTGGGATACTGGAAAGTTTAGGGTTGTACTGCTGAGTTGGGCAACAGGTGCCCTGTGTGCTTCAGTTGGCTTTGCAATGGTTGTGATCACTTGTCACCAAGGAACCCTTGTGGCAGTGAATGCCGGCACCCTGGTATTTGATATCCTTTCCCCTGAAGCGGCGGCATGCAAACAATGTGCAGGGCTGGCGCAATGCTTTGCACTTGCACCAGTATGGTTCATGTGGGTGTGTGGGTGTGGGTGTGGGATGTCCGACACTAACAGTACTGGTGGATGGGTGGGTGGGTGCGCAGCAGGGGGTTCTGAGCAGCATGGGTCTGCCAGAAATTAATTGTTTTCTGCTTCCTCAGTAAGATAGTGTCTTTGCTATCAATCAGCAATGCTTGTGGATTGCAGGGCTTAGGCACAGCAGCAGCCGTGTACTGCACACATCAGACAGGAATCTTATTGAACCACACAGCAGTTCCAAGAGCCTTGTGTGCAGCTGGTGGGCATGCTGAAGGAATGGTGGTCTGGGATGTACAATAGCGGGTTGGGGTGTGCGCTTTGGGAGATGCCATGGCTGGTTGCCTGCGTGATGCTCATGCACGCAGTGCTGTGTCCATGCACAGACACACCATTTGTAGTGTCAAGTGTCTGCTGTTGTGTTGGGTGCAACAGCCTCGACCATGGAGTTGCTGCAATGGCTTAATTACTGACATGCAAGCAATCATTGTAACGTTTTTTTGTGAAGCACCATTTGATGGGTTTGGGCCAAGCAGCTGCCAGCTGCTGAGCTGCAGTGTAAGGCAAGTGCAGATTTCTTTTAGCAGCTGCCTGTGCAAAGTGCCGACAGCTGCACAGTCTTAGCATACGCGCACCTAGTCCAAAAGACGCTTCTGCGGTGCGGCTGCCATGCTAGGATGGCAGCTTGCCAGCGCATTGGCCACAGTGTAATTACACAGTGTAATGACACATTCACTTATACGTGAGCAGTCACATACCATCCACCTGGTACTGTGGCTGTTGCGCTGTCAGCAACATGGTCCAAAGGCCACCTGTACATTGTTAACAAGTGTGTGTGTGTGCTCTGCACAGTGCACGGCCATGCGTGCTGCTTTCGGCGAGCGTCCTATGTTGGTCCTATGTTGTCCCTGTGCTCTGTTACCTCACAGTCGCTCAATGAATTTCAAGGCTTCCGTTGATTGCAATCTGACTCACGCACGCACGTCGGCATCACCCGAACCTGCGTAAAGGGTCGCACGAGACACAGCGGTTTTGACCTGGTTTGACTGTAACAAGCAGCCAGTAATAACGTCGTCGAAATGCAACATTACCGACATACGACGACTGACGTTCACTACATTGCTGAGAAACTGTGCTGTGAAGGTTTCGTTTGACTGTGACATGAGCACCAAGCGAGAAGCCTCGCAGCCTCATGCACACTGGCCGTGAAGTGCTCCCGAAATTCTGGCCGGTGGATGACACTTTGGGTCGTTCAAGCAAAATACTCATGTAATATTATTGTTTGCATGAGTCTGAGATTGAGGTGGAAGTTGTTTTGCAGTGTAATGCTCCCGCCTGCAACGGATGTATTGAAGCTGTTGCAGGCAGCGAGCTTCCAACAGGCAGCAATGCAGAGCGGCAGCTAAACAGATTTAAGCTTCAGGGCTGGCGGTAGTTTTTAGTGAAGCCATCAATGACGTTCTCCTCCACAGCATGCATCGAAGGTGCACAGTACAGGGCACTGCCACAACAGCAGCAGCAGTGCTCCAGATGCAGCAATCCACCAGCACAAGGACTCGCCAACGAAAGCAGCTAAGCCCGCAGGTGTCTTCAAAAACACGCAGCAGAACGCATCCGTGGAGGCTTGTGTGGCACTTCACACGGCCAAGCTGGCAGCTGCTGGTAGGGTGAAGGCACTTGGTGCTGGTGCACATGCTGTTCCAGAATGGTCTGGGTGAGTATGCGTTGGCTTTATGGCCACAGGTCCCGAACAACTTGTGTACCTCTCAAGCGATGCCACCTGGCAAGACTTGCAGGACTCCTGGCACTGCGAGCAGCGGGAGCAGGCACTAGATGCAGCGTATGAGCAGCAGCACGAACCGCCTACAGCATGGGCAGCAGGCACAGCTTGAGCCGCGACAGCCATTTGAGCATCACCATAAGGAGCAACCATACCAGCAGTGTCGCAGCCTGTTCCAACAGCGAACGTACAGGTTGCAGGCTGCTGCAGGCTTGCAGAGCCAGTGCAGCATGAGCAGCAACTTCAACATGAACAGCAGCAACAGCATAACCAGCCGCAACAGCAGAAGGCGAGTAACAGCGGGACATGCCACAAGCGTGCAGCCACTGCTGAGTTTGTCTGCAGCCCTAGCAACAAGGTCAGGCAAGAACTGGCAACGGGTGCAAGGTACGAGGTGGTGCAGTCTGCAGCCAAGGATGATGCCAGACCTGCAAACCAGACAGCGTGTAGGCTCAACCAGTGCTAGCCATTGCAGCACTTGGCAGCATCCATCGCCAGTGCCAGCAGACGTTGACTTGACCCCAACAGATGCACTAGTAGGCAGCAGTAGCCTGATGGCAGTAGCAGAGGCATCGGCTACTGATGGGGCAGAGCTAGCAGCTGCCGCAGCAGCTGCCGGCCAGGAGGTGTGGCATGCGCTGGTGAGTGCTGCCCAGACAGCCGCATCTGCTGTCACCATGCTGTCAGCTGAAGCTTCTCAGCTTGCAGCATCAGACGGAGCTGGGGTCTAGAGCAGCAGCCGCAGCACAGGCTGCTGCTGCTGCTGCAGCATCGGCAGGGCTGGGGCCAGCTCAGCATACACCAGAGCAGAGGTTGGAAGGCATGATGGCTCGGCTAGCAGACCAGCTGGCCGCTGCCTCTGAGTGGGCAAGGCGGCAAGTGCTGGAGAGCAGCCCTGAGCATGGCAAGCAGGGCCTGATGGCAGCAGCACATGCGGCAGCAGCAGCTGCTGCGGCGGGACTGAGCGCTGCATCACCCGCAGCCCACAGCAGCTCCAAGGGGGGAAGTGACAGCACAAAGAATGGTGGCGCCAATGCGGATGTGGGTGTCAACAGCAGCAGCAGCAGCGCGTCGAACAAAGGCAACAAGCCTGCTGGCTGCGTTCAGCGCCCTGGCAGTGCCGGGGCCAGCAGGCTCTGGCAGGCTGCCAGGCGGGAAGTTCGTAGCAACAGCAGCAGCACACAGGGTCTTAGGTGCAGAAAGGCAGCAGCTGCCAGCAGTGGCAAGAGTATGTGGTAGTGTGCAAGATTGCCGGTCCACTTGCAGACTTAAGAGCAGGAAGTTATGCTTGTGTTTGTGCTGTTGATTGCTGAGGTTGCGCAAAGTGAGGTATGCAAATTGTCTTGGTCTGACGCATCAATGGCTGAAGCCGTTCCCTGGCACAAGCTTCAACGCGAGCAATGATTGCTGTAGGGACCGCTGCGCAGGGACCGCTTGATCTGGCTTGCAGGACAGCCCCTGCATGTGCATGTAGGATGTGTGTACTTTTATGCCAGCTGCTGTGTCCGTTACAGTTCCCCAGTCTTCAAAAGTGGGAGAGGCATGCACATGATGGTGATTTTTCAAGTAGCGTTAAGACGCGTATGTAGCAGTTCCCTCCAGTGCTAACGATGAACCAATCGGCTGCTTTACCCTCGCCCAGGGTCCAGCACTCCAGCGCAGCTACACGAGGTGACCATATTATGAAGGTCATGTACTTGATAGTTTGTGCATGCCCATACGTAGGCCAGCCATAGCCTGCCAACGCGTTCCCGCGCGTGTGTCTTTTCAATTTGCAAATCGCCCGGTCATGCTAGTTCTGCTGAAAGCTGATACACTGATGAGCCAGCATCTAGTGGCCTATCCAGGCACAGGAGCTGCCCGGGGACGAGTCCTGGGCCTCTCGCCAGGTGTGGGTGCCCGGAGAACAGCAGCAACACTGGATTGCTGAAGTTCACCACGACTGAACACGATCAAAACACACACAGCGTCTGTAGCAGGGAAGTTGCTAAGATATCATGTCAGTAGCAGCCAGCACATCCATGCTCACCTTGTGTCCATCTCCAAGCAGCAAACCCAGCCCCAGCATGTGCATGCAGCACTTTGATGATCATTGCTGTGCCCTGCTTGCAAAATTTGCTGATCCCAATCATACAGCACCAGAAAGTTGTTGTTTATAGCGTATCGAAGCCCAGTTCAGGCTCGACTATGGACGCAGCACTGCGTCAGTTTGCGGCTGCTGCTGCTGCTGTTCCTGCTGCTGGTCCAACAACACCAGTAACTGAAGCACCACACCTGCAGCAGCAGCAAAAGCAGCAGAAAGCACCAGCTTGTGGGGATAAGTGCAGCAGCAGCTGCTGCGCAGCAGACAGCACTTGCCAGGACAGCAAGCCCATCATTGATGTCAACACTGCAGGCACTGCTGTTTGTACCCTCAAGGGGCACAAGCGTCGTCAACACAAAGAACAGTTGCGGCAGTAGCAGCAATGGCAGCTTAGGCACATCAAGCAGCAGTGTAGGGTCAGCACACAAGCACCAGCAGCACCAGCAGCAGCAGCAGCAGCAGCAGCAGCAGCAGCAGGTAGAGACACAGCGAGCACAAGGTGTCCTGCAAGCAGCAAGAAGCAGCAACAGCACGAGCAGCAGCAAGGCTGGCAAGGCCGAGGCCGGCAATGACTGTACACGCAGCAGCAGGGACGAGCGTGTTCCTGCAAGCCAGCAACCTGCTGTCCAGCAAGCATTACCACAGCAATTCTGCAGGCATGCTCAAGAGCAGCAGCAGCAAGCAACATACAGAGCAGCTGGCAGAGATGCAGCAGCCGCGCGAAGCAACATGGACTGGAGGCCAGCTGCTCCGCTACCACGGCTGCAGCCCAGACTCCAACCACCACCACCACCACCACCACCACCACCACCACCACCACCACCAGCAGCAGCAGCAGCAGCAGCATCTACAGCTGCTGCAGCAGGCATTCTGTGGAGTACTGGCAGCACTGCTGGGTATGCAGCTGCAGGAAGGGGCCAGCTGCACTGCAATAGGATCGCGCCGTTCCCACGGTCACCTCCAGGCTTGCCGCCAGCAGCTGCACCACCACCACCACCACCACCACCACCACCACCACCCACAAAACTGCAAGCATCAGTGGCAACATGCCTCTCAGCCGCTGCAGCCTTCAAGCCCGCTGCTGCTGCTGCTGCTGACTCATCAACTGCAGCAGGCGCTGCACACCTGTCAGCAGCAGCGCCACACTTTAAGCCAGCTGCTCCTGTACCACCAATAGCGCCAACAGCGGCAGGACCAAGAGAAGCTAGTGTCCCAGCGCAGCTCTCAGCAGCAGCACAGCCATTTGAGCTAGCAACAGCAGCAGCAGCAGGCAGGTCCGCACAGCCGTCTGCAGCAAAGCCCTACGAGCCCAGCACAGCAGCAGCCACCAGCCAGCAAGCACCGTCCTCTGCAGCAGCGCACACACCTGCAGGCATGTCAGCCCCAGCGACGGCAGCAGCAGCCATGGCAGCAACCGCAGCTGCACATGCATCGGGGGCTGCAGGAGGACATGCCACTGGGCAGCCCACCGCCTCAGGCTCTACGATGCAGGACCTCAGCCTGACTCGCCTGGCTTGCACATCTGGCAGCCACAGCGGTGGCAGCAGCAGCAATGACAGCAGGAGCAGCAGTTGCATCAACAGCAGCTCCTCCTCCAACCACCAGCCTACTGCACACCCACCAACCGCATCAAGCAGCGCCACCACCAGTACCACTTTCAAGCTGCTAGCGCTAGATGCTGATGCAATGAAAAGCAGGGACGGCGGCTTTGACAACGGGAGGAGCAGCAACAGCAGCAGCAAGGCCCCAAGTTTCCGGGCGGGAGCCGGGCAGCAGCCCAGCTGCCCCACAGCAGCAGTTAGCAAGCAGCTTGGCAGTGAAGCAAGCCATAGCCTTGGCAGCGCACCTGCAGCCCACGCACGACAGCCAGCGATCACACCAGCAGCACACATCACTGGCAGCAACGACGGCAGCGGCAGCAGCTCTGCTGCTAGGGCGCACGTGTCAACGGTTGCAGAGGCAGATGCAGGCAGCTCAGCAGCAGCGACCTTCCAAGCTGCTGTAACTGCAGGAGGCAGCAGCAGCAGCAGCAGCAGCAGCAAGATATGTTGTGTGCAGGAGCTTCTGGAGCCGCGCTGCAGCATTAGTGAAACCAAGGAGGCGACCATGATTGACCCCACGAGGACGAATGCATCTGAATGGACAAGTGCAGCCCCAGAGGCCAGCAGCAGCACCGGCAGCAGGACATCTGCTACCTCACTCAGGGCTGCTGCAGCAGCAGCAGTAGCAGCAGCGGCTGACCGTCGTGGCTGCCAAACAAAGCAGCAGCAGCACAAGGGTGGGGAGGACCAGGCAGGGCAGAACAGGCCAGGCCAGGATCCGCAGCAGCAGCGCAACGCAGAGCTGCTGAGTGCAGATTGCAGTGCCACAAGCCCAGGAGCAGCAGCAGCAGCTATCACTAGCTCAACAGCAACAGGGCCATCAGCTGTGGCGGCTGTCGTGCTGCACCGTCCCTTTGTCACAGCACACCAACAACCAGCCGCTTTCCAGCGCACCAGCAGCGGAGGCTTGAGCTGGGTGCCTGCAACAGCTGCGGCACATGCAGATGCAGCAACAGTGCAGCCCCCACCTCCCTCCCGGACAGCAGCATCAGCAGTAGCAGCAGCAGCAGCAGGCAGCGGCTCCGCCCTGCAGTGCAAAGGTATCACAACAACTCCTGTGACAGCAGCTGCAGCATCCTCCTCTGCATCACTTGACACAGCAACACCATGGCCAGCAGCAGCTGCTGTAGCAGCAGCAGCAGCTCCTGCACGAGCAGCAGCATCAACAAGGACCTCTCTTGGCACAGCAGCTGGTCACATGCCCAACAATCCGCAGCATGCAGGTGTAAGTGGCATCAACACACCACGCAGTATGCAGCAGCACGCCACCGCCTTCTCTCACGCTGCCACACAGCTGCTGCAGCAAAAGGGCAGCGGCCAGGTACCTGCTGCACCAGCCTGCACCCGCTGTGGCGGGCGTGGGCATGTCAGCAGCTGCTGCAGCATAGCAGGCACACATAGAACGCACCAGCCACCATTCAGTGCAAACTCTGCACAGCAGCAGCAGCAGCAGCAGCTGGTCAGGTCAGCAGCAGCAGCAGCAGCAGCAGCAGCAGCACCGGCTGCACGGTCAACAGGCCAGCCAGTTGGCACTGCTGCCAGCGCTCATGCAGCCCGGCAGGCCGCGCTGCATGCAGGGCTTGGTGCATTGCCTGCTGACACAGCATACCTGATGCATCCGGCTAGGGGAGCTCCACTGGCAGCAGCTGCAGCGTCTGGCGTGCCTCCTGGCTTGATCCGCGCAGGAGGGATGCCGCAAGCTGCTGCTGCAGCAGATGAAAGTAAGAGCAGTGCTGCTGCGGCGGCGGCGGCGTGGGTTCTCAGATCAAGCCATGGCATGCTGCAGCTTGCTATGCCAGGTCAGCAGCTGCAGGTGTCTGCAGCTTCAGTGCCCTTACCAACATGCCACCAACAGCAGCGCCCCAGCAGCCATGTGCAGCAAGACCTGTTTGCCGCAGCTGGCAGCAGCTGCAGCAGCAGCAGCAGTGCCACATGGCCCAGTCAGCAGCAGCAGCAGCAGCAGCAGCAGCAGCAGCAGCACTTCGCTGCGCCCGGTGCCACCAGTGCGTACTGCAGTGCAGTGCAGCAGCAGCAGCAGCAGCAGCAGTGCAGTGTGTACTGCGGCGTGTGCTCACAGCTGCATCAGACTGTGCACTGCCCTGTGCTGCAGTGCAGGCTGTGCGGGCCCTTCCACATCGTCAGTCACTGGGCAGACAACTGCCCAGTGGGAGCCGCACTGCAGCAGCAGCAGCAGCAGCAGCAGCAGCAGCAGCAGCAGCAGCAGCAGATGATGATGCTGATGCAGCAGCAGCAGATGATGATGGCTATGCAGCAGCAGCAGCAGCAGCAGCAGGCAGGCATGCTGACAGGTACCAGGACCGCTGGCAGTGCAGCAGGGGCTGCAGCAGTGCTCGGCATGTCAGTAGCACCAGGCACTGTGGCTGCTGGGCCTGTTGCATCTGCCCATGCTGTCAGAGAAGCAGCAGGAGGAGCAGCAGCAGGAGCAGCAGCAGGCATGGCGGCCAGGTGGCAGCTGCCAAATGACCCGCACACTGCACCCCACAGCAGGCAAGGGCTGCACGGCCAGATGGCAGCTGCAGCAGCTCCTGCTGCAAGCTGTGCTGCATCTCCAACTCAAAGAGGCACAACAGCAGCTTATCAGGCCGTCGATGCCAGCGGCATGGGCAGCAGGTACAGTGGGAGTGTTGGGTTGGCAGGCCCAGGGGCCCTTGCAGATGGTTGTGGTGGTGGTGCTGCTGCTGCTGACGCTGCAGGAGCTGGACCTGCTGAGTGCACACCAGCACTGCCAGCAGGAGCAGATGCCTCTGTGAAGGCCGCAGCTGCAGCCGCTGCCACTCGGGCTGTCCCGGTCTGCAACAAGCCCAGCAGCAGGACTGCTGGTGACGCACATCAGCTGGTTGCAGCTGGTGCAGCCAGGGCAGTTGAACCAGCAGCAGCAGCAGCAGCTGACAGCAACAGCAGTGCCGATCCCGGGACCAGGCTGCTTGAGCTTCCCAGGCCAGGCAGCAGCACTGCAGTGGCCAGCAGCAGCACCTACGCTGACAGCAGCTGCAGTGCCCCTGCAGACTCGCCATGCGCAGCACCTGCTGCGGCACCTGCACCAAACTCGGCTGCTGGCGCTGGCCAAGTTGCAGTGCCTGTGGCGAAGGCAGCAGCGACAGCGTCGGGTCAGCAAGGAGCTAGGCTGACTCAGCATGAAGCTCTGCAGCAGCAGCAGCAGCAGCAGCAGCAGCAGCAGCAGCAGCAGCAGCAGCAGCGCATGGCAGCTGCAGATGCAGGCCCAGCGAGAGTTACACCAGCCACTGCTCCTCACCATGCCGGCAGGCCACCGCACGCAGATTACCGCGGCCTGCTGGCGAAGAGGCTGCTGCAGCAGCATGGCGGGCACAGGCCGGCAGAGGGTGGGCGCAAGGCTGCGGCAGTGGCGCCACCCAGCACCTTGGCAAGGTAATGGTAGTGCTGCGCACAGTGCAGCGGGGCTGTTGCTGACGAAGCAGAGCTGCAAGGGCGTGAGAAGCTTGTCGCGTACCAAGGTGCAGAGTGCGTGACTATGCAGTGTGGCTGCCGATGCTGCAGCAGCTGGTCAAATGCCGATTTAAGAAATGCACGATCAAACTTATGACATTACGACATATCCTGTCTTTTTCATGTGATATGCATATGCTTGATCAGGGTTGGGAGCCACCCAGACTCACCGCATGCAGACGCTTGCACCAGCAACAACAACAGCGGAGGCACAGGCTGTGCTGGTGCAGTAGCCACTGCAAGCAAGCACGCTGGCAGCAAGCCTACAGCGCGTGCTGCTGCACCCGTGTCAGGTGCTGCAGTGAGCCAGCCAGTTGTGCAACTGGGACACAGTCACACCACCACCAGCAGCGCACCTGCCACCAGCAGCGGCATCAGCGGCAGCAACAGCAGGATAGCCAGCGCCGGTAAGAGGCATGGCAGCGGCAGTAGCCGCGCTGAGAGCAGGTTTGCATTGGAAGCCGCTGCTGCGGCAGAACAGCCAGCGGGCTGCAGCATCAGCAGTGCCGGCAAGCTGTCTGCAGGGAGTGTGAGGCTTGCTCCTCCAGCTGCCACAGCAGACGAACGACAAGGCAGGGTGGCAGCGCTGGTGCACACGCTGTTCATGCACGGCTTGGGTGGCTATGCTGTGGGGCTGATGCAGCAGCAGGAGAAGCTGGCGCTGCTGGCACGGCTGCAGGACGCTGACCTGGCAGCGGTGCTGACGCAGGAGGAGCCGCAGCAGCTGCTGGATGCAGTGTACGCCATACGGCAGGGCCTGGCGTCAGCGTGACGCTGTAAGGGACGCTGTAAGGGTGGGGCAGTACTGACTAGTCAGGATGTGTGATGTAGTATAGGACAGAAGAAACATGAATTTTTGGGCGCTGAGGCGCTTCCAACCCAAGTTAGGAGGGCAAGCAACCAAGCTATGTCATTGACGGCGCAGCGCGGCTTGTGACGTCATTTTGCTTGAATATCCTGCCAGACAATGCCAGTCCTTGCTCGCTTTACATGCAGCCAACCTTTGCTGCATGGGGCATGGTACTTGATGGGATACGGATGGCTACCATCCAGCGGCGCCGCTCTGGTACTGCTGTGCCGTACCGGTACTCTGTGGCGCGGGGGCCTGCGCTTGCTCACAAATGTGCATGATGAGAGTAGGGAACGCCTGTTGATGGCCAGACAATATATAACTGTGGTAATCGGTGGATGCCCTGATGTTAAAAAAAGCAGGAACATGTTTGTGTCATCAATCTGGGCTGAGACCTAGGCCCTAGGGGCCCAGGACAGCAGCTGTGAACGAGTTCGGGGTCACAGCTGTGACTGGCGCTGTTCGTCTCTCTCAATCGGCGTCCGAGCAAATAGCTGTTGGAACATTCATCACTAGCACGTTTACACAATTTTATTGCTGTTGCCTGCTAGCTCTGCTGCTGATTCTTGGAAGCACAAAGCACCACACGAATTACTTAGCGAGTCCCGCAAGGACCGCTTAAATAGACGATCATATGACGAATTCAACCGCGATCTTTGGTTACGGCTCACTAGTATGGAGACCAGGCAAGGTTACAGCACTGTTGCAGCAGTTTATCATGAGCAGTTTTCAGCCCTACCATGGCCCTGAGTGTGATGGGATGGCGCCAACAGCGCTTGCCGTATGCTGAAGTGTCGTAGGACACACAGCAGCCGTTTCAACACCCTGAAGATAGCACGCACTGGCATCCTGACATGTTGCTGCACTGCAGCCACACTGCAGGAGCATCATTACGGCCATGCGAAAAGAAGCAATTTCAGCACTGCATGTTTCAGCACTGATTAACACCCAACCCTGTTATGTTCTTCCCTCTTACTTGTCCTGCTGGCTGCAGGGTTTGATTATGAAAGCAAGGTTTGTGTCTCACACGTCACTTGTGCCCCCCATTGTTTGTGGCTCAACAGCTGCTACCTTGGCCAAGTGCGGCAGACATGCACAGGATGAGGCAGGTGCTGCTGCTGCATGTAGGCAAAGCCTTGCAAGCAGCAACAGCTGTGACAGGCTGGAAGCTTGCCGCAGGCTGCAACGGGCATCTAGCCAGCTTTCAGGGCTCGCCCCGCAGCATCAGCAGCTGCAGGTCCACCACATACAGCGTCTACAGCAGCAGGCAGGCATTCACGGTTGGTGCAGCAACACCTCAATCACAAGTGCACGAGCTGAACCTAGCAAGGAGCACAAGCAGGCAATGCACAGCCCGCTCCCGTCTGCAGTTGTCGGTTGCGCTCAGGACCCTGGATGTGTTGTTGTGCCTGGTTGCAGGAGGTGGGTTTCATCCGGGGCTACAAGCGCGTGTTCTGGCAAGGCAGCACTGGTGAGGGCGGCAGCAGCACAGCCGCTGCCGGTGCATGCAGTTTGGTAACACTGCTTGGACAGCAGCAGCAACCGTGCGTGACTCATGGGCGCCACCCGCGACCTCCCGAGGCGTGCAGCATCACCAGATGCTCGCCCAGCCGCGCCTCAATCAGGTGAACAGGGCTTGCGCGCATGCGGAGCAGGCTGATGCGGTGCTGCGTGTGTGCTGCTTGCGCCAGACCACAGAGGCACGCCAGAGGCGCCCGGCAGAACCGTCACGCTGGCAGAGGAGGAAGGCGCAGTCACGGTGCGCGTGGTTCTGCAAGCTCAGCAGCAGCTGGACACCAGCAGCTTCCGGGCTACGATGAGCACAGTGGCACTTCAATCATTGCGCTGCATGAGCAGCGGCGGGCACCAGACTGACATGTCGTCAACGTGCTGCTAGTGTGAACGTCCACAAGAGTCAGGCTATGGCTGCAATTCACGTGCAGGCTACTTGCACGTTGTGGAGGGTCGCGTGTGCAGCTCCACAGACTGTGCCGTTTAATGCTTACACTGCAGCCTTTTGTGTTGTGCTAATTTCTGACATGGCTGCTGCTGTCCTGCTGTGGATGGGCGCTGCAGTGGGGTGTAGCATATCGGCTAGCAGGCAGCGAGGAGCAGCAGCAGCAGACCGTCGCCTACCTGGAGTGGCGCGAGAAGCAGTACGATGTGCGGCGGCTGTGCCACATGTACAGCGAAGACAGCCCCCAGCAGCCGGTGCTGCGGGATGTGCTGGTTTACATTGCAACCGACTCTGCTGCCAATGAGAACTGGCTGGGGCCAGCGCCTCTACCAGCGATTGCACGGCAAATTGCCACCAGCAGGTGCGCCTGCACGACTTGTGCTACTTGGGTGCTCCAGGGCAAGTGTTGCAAGCATGGGTCATGTGCACCACCTGCTGTGTCCTTTGCTCGTCGATGTGTCTGACAGCGGGGTTGAGGCGGTGTGACATGCTCCGTCAGCGGCTGATGTTGCAGCAGTATGAATCCCACAGCGGCTGCGTCTTTTGACAGCCGCAGGGAAACAGGCAGCCACCCTCATGTGTGCTGCTTGGTCACTGGCCTCTTGTTGGGTGGTGGTTGGGTGTGTGGCGGGGCGGGTTTTAAGGACTTGGGGACAAGGGTTATTGCAGAGCTGGGTGAGCCGCAGTAGTTCATTGGCAGCCAAGTGCCGGACGGGGTTGATCAGTACCTGCTGCCGCTTCTTATGTTGGGTATCCTGCAGGGGTCCCTCTGGTTCAAACCACGAGTATCTTCTGCAGCTTGCAGAAGCCATGCGGCAGGTAATCATTCAAGGCTTGCGGGTATGGAGAGCCATGTGCTGCTGCTGGCTGTGTCTTAGGCTGGCTTGTGTGTATTCGGCAACTTTGGCAGGTGTTGCGGCTGCTGTGTGTTGTAGGGGGCTGTGATGAGTCGCATTGCGCCACTGCTTGTCGCGTGCGGTGGCACTGCAGCTGCACCTGTCTGGCTTCTGTGCATGGTGCTGCTAGGTAGTGCAACAGTTTCTGGTGGCTGTCCCTTGCTGTGCAAGGATACTGTATACAACTGACTTAAAGACTCTGGTCAGCTGAGCTCCTGGTGCCGCGTCATGTGTATGCAGATCAAGGAAGAAGACTCAGAGCTGTTTGAGCTGGAGAGGATGGTGAAGCAGTTACTGGAAGCAGCTGGGAGTGGGGTTGATGTCCAGCGCAAGCCAGCGGAAGCAGCAGCAGCAGGAGAGGCAGCAGCTGGGGATGCTGATGGGACTGGTGCGAAGGCGGGGCATGCCCGCCACGCAACACAGATATGCGCAGTCGCTGGTGGAGCTGCTGGCAGCTGATGAGGCAGGTGCTCAACACTGCTGTATCCGTGGTTGCTGGCGTCATCACGCAGCATGCTCAGCACTGTCTTGTAACGTTGATCATGCTGCTGTGAGCTGGCGACGCACAACGTGCACAAGGATTTTATCTTCGCTATGTAGCATTGTCGGTGTTGGCAACAGGTAGCCCTATTTACAAGACAAAACACCCATTTTTTAAAAAGCCGTGGCACACATCTCACCGCCGCAGACTGTGGAAAGCACTAAAGGCGCTGTACAATTTTTTTGAATGCGGGCAAATATCCTAATGAGACGGCTGACAATGCTGTTGTGGTCACCAGCAGCCTGTTGTTGAGAACTAGAAAAGCATGGAGGGCTTGCTGGACTCCTCCCTGCTGCTGGTGCACCTGAACGCCGCTAAGGATGCAGCCGAAGCTAGGTGCGTAATACTTCGCGATCGGTCAGGCATGCCTGTTGCTGATGCTGTCACCCTCTGCTGACATGCCGCTGCTCACCTGCTGCCACAACAGCGCCAAGAAGATCACTGCTCTGCATGAGAGGGCTATTCTGGCAGAGTCTCAACTTGCGGCCTGCGAGGCGCAATACACACGGCAGGCAGCAGAGCACGCAGCGCTGACACAGCAGCTGCAGCAGCGACAATGTGACTGTGAGCTGCTGCAGCAGCAGGCGTTGGCGCTTGCTGATGAACTGGAGCACCAGTCAAGTGCTCATTCAGCAGAATGCCAGCACAGGGCTATGTTGCAGCAGCAGCTGGCGGCAGCACAGCATGGCGTCAGGCAGCTGCAGCAGCAGCTCAACCTCAGCGGCAGCGGTGATGACAAACGCGCGCAGCAACAGCAGCGCTTGCAGGACTTGCAGGATGAGCTGGCAGATACAAACAACAGTAAGGAGCAACTGCAGCAGCAGCTGCAGCAGCAGCATGACATGCTGCTGCAGCAGGGCCTGCAATTGCAACGGTTGCTTGCAAAAGCTGCACCAGTAGCGGCACATAGTGGGCCAGCTGCTGCTGCTAGTGCTGTTGCTGCTGCTGCTGCTGATGGAGGACAGCTCACACAAGCACATGATGATACACAATTGCAGCAGCAGCAGCAGCAGCAGGATCAGCCAGGCCAGCAACAGCGGTACGACCTTGCGTTCCTGCAAGGCCAGGTCAGTGAGCTGCTGGACAGAAACTACCAGCTGGAGGTAGCCAATGCTGCTCTGGATCAGCAGCTCTGTGTTGCCAAGGCACAGATTGTGCAGCTGTATCAACAGGTAGCAGATGCGTCAGGCGAGCAGCACTACTGCCAGCTGGCGCATGCATCCCACCGCCAGCAGCAGCAGCAGGTGGCGTCAGAGCAGCAGGCGTCAGATCAGCAGCTAGTTCAACAACAGCAGCAGCAGCAGCAGCAGCAGCAGCAGCAGGAAGACGGTAAGAAGCAGCCCCACACCAAAATGTACTATAAGCGGAAGTTCCTGGAGCTTGCATCACGAAACAAGGAGCTGCAGGACGAGCTGAGTGCCCTGCAAGAGGAGAAGCAGCAGCTGCTCCTGCAGCACAAGCAGCAAGGCAAGGACAGCAACCCCTTGCACGCTCAGCAGCAGCTGGGCGCTGGCACAGCCGTGCACAGTGCAGCAGCAGGTGGTGGTGGTGGTGGTGGTGCGCCGCCTGCCAAGCGTCGCAAGTCTAGTGGCACAGGGGCAACGACAGCGGCAACAACAGCAGCAGCAGGCTGCAGCGGCAGCCCCACAAACACCCTGCAACTGACAGCAGGGCGTTGTCAACCACGGCATCCAGCCCAGCAGCAGCAGCAGCAGCAGCAGCAGCAGCCGGTCAAGCAGCTCCCAGCAGTGGGTCAGCCTGGGCCGCCCAGCCCCATGGCTGTTGCTGCTGAGCGCTTGGAGCGCAGCGCCACAGCTGCAGTTGCCGCTGCCGCTGCCGCAGCAAGAGGTGCTGGCAGCAGCAGCAGCCCTGGGGAGGTGCAGTCGAGCAGGAGCGGCCTGCAGCGCAGCGGGCAGCGAGCAGCAGCAAAAAAGGGACTAGCAAAGCAGTTTGACCAGGCTGCTGCTGCTGCTAGTGGTGGTGGTGGTGCCTCAGCAGGTGGGGTGGGCAATGGGCGGTACTTGCAGCAGCGGCATGCTGCACAAGTACAACGCAGCCCTGCCTGGATAGCCAAGGGGAAGAGCAGGGCAGCAGCGGCAGCAGAGGCAAGCTCTAAGGGCTCTGGTCTGCCAAGTAGTACGGTGCTTGTTACTGCGGGCAGTGGCCATTCAACTGGAGCAGCAGCAGCTGCTGGCGCTGCAGAAACACATCATAGTTCTGATATGGAAGACTTTGAATTGCGTGCACAGCCACAGCCAAAGCAGCAGAAACAAAAGGAGAAGCAGCGCCTGGGCAGCAAAGAAAGCAACCACACTCATCTGCTGGCAGAGGTTCCAGAGCAGCGGCTTCAGCAGCAGCAGCAAGTGGCAGCGGCGGCGGCTGCGGCAAAACCAGGAGGCAGAAAGCGCTACATCCCAGCACCTTGTAAGCACAGCCTACAGCAGCAGCAGCAGCAGCAGCAGCACCCGAAGCAGCAGCAGCAGCAGCAGCAGGAGGAGGAGGAGGAGGCAGGTGTGAAGCAGCCCAGTCAGCCAGTAGCACCACCACCTGCTGCTGCTGCTGCTGCTGCTGCTGCTGCTGCTGCTGCTGATCAAGCCGCCAAAGGACCCACAGCTGGTGCAGATGGAGGTGCCGCAGAGTGCGCCCTTGCTGACGCTGAGAACTCTCTGGCTGCAGCCGGGGCCATCGCGTCGAGTACGGAGCAGGTGCCACCGCCGCCCCCAGCACAGCCACCGCGCGGCGCAGCACCCGCAGCACAGCAGCGGCACCAGTGGCTCATTGCACAGAAGGCGGCAGCTGCCGCCTCCGCAGCGGCTGCGGTTGCACAGCCACCCTTGGAGGCTGCAGGCGCAGCTGGAGCGCAGGACGGCGACGCGGCTGCTGCACGAGGCACTGATGCAGCGGCGGCGGCGGGGGCGGGCGGTGCCGGTGGCTCTGCGGGCTACAAGTACCAAGAGGTCGTGCGCAGGAAGGCAGACAGGGAGCTCCTGCCGGGCTTTGAGTGCGAGGCTTGCAGGAAGTTTTACGGAGCTCTGCAGTCTTGGTGCGGCACAGGCGGCGCTGCTGCGGCAGCCGCCGCAGCGCAGCTGGGCCGGCCGGCCTGCGGGCATGCTGCACCAGCAGCAGCTGCTGGTGCTGCTGGTGCGGCTGCAGCTGGTGGTGCAGGGTCAGGGGAACATCAGCAGCAGCAGCCGCGGCAGCAGCAGGGCGTGCAGGGGTTGGTGCAGGATATGTCGCGTCACCGAGCCAAGTGGCAGCCGCCGAGTACGCCCAAGGGGTTCTGGGACATAGGGTTCACGCCGGAACTGACACAGGAGCCCCACCATGGCATGCATGCAGAGCAAGGGCAGGGCACGCAGCAGCAGCAGCAGCAGCAGCAGAGGCGGCAGAGCTTGGGTTCTCTCTGAAGCGGGTGGTGCTGGGTGAGCACCGAACAACAGTGTCCACAACTATGGGGGGTTGTGGCATACAGCAAGGGGGCCCTGCTGGCATGGCTGTTGACAGGGTCTGCACGAATCCTGCCGCCAGCATTGGTAGCAGCGCTATTGGTGTCCGGGAGGCGGTCTGGGAACGAGTGTAGTGCTAGGGTTTGGTGCTGGTGCTCATGGCTTTTCAAGACAACGGGCAACTGTAGAATCCAGTGATCTTAATCATGTAGGGAACCTTCTGTGGCGCGCAGTATATGATGTGAAGAAGAACAGCACCTATATGATGTTATGAAAAATGACATGCACTGCACGGTGGCAGCCTTGGCATAGGCTACTGTTCCCAGCGTAGCAGGGCGTGACAGCAGTTCAGCGCACGATGGTCTGCATGCCAGTGCTTGTACAGGCTTGCCATTTGTTGTGCTGTCAGTTGCTGCAACCGGCAGCTGTCAGTTGCTGCAACCGGCAGCTGTCAGTTGCTGCATCCGGCAGCTGTCGCCTCACTCAGAGTGCGTTGTCACCCACTGGCAGTCTGCCGCAGCCACATCAGCACTTGGGGACTGTGTGGCAGCAAACTGTTTGCCGGCGGCAGAATCCAACATGCTGCACCTGATCGTTGATGTGGGATGCAGCTTTGGCACTGTTGATGCTGGCACTCCTGAGCAGACCTCGGCACTCATTGTGTGCCAGGCTGGCACCAGCGCTAGCAGACTGTGTGCTGGACGTCATCATCATCATCATTTAAATAATTCAAGCCACAGCAACAGCGCCATCGGCCCCGCGCCCCACCGGGGCGGAAAGAGGAGGGAGCACTGCTCCAGAATGTTTGCATGCATTGCGCACATCCCAAGACTTGACAAGAAAAACAGCAATACACGGTGCTGGACGTCGTGTGGTGAAAACCTCATTGGCATTGCTGTGAAGGTATGCCGTTTTGCATTGAACTGGAGCCCAGGAGCCGTTCTGCAACACTATTTGGCGGCTGCTCATGCGTGATGCTTGGCAGATGCTCAACTAAATGATGCAAAAGAACAGATTTAACGGCTCCTGATGCTGTGACAGCAGTATTGCTAGTGATCTGCAATCATCTGTTGGGTGCATGCCTGCAACATGTGACTGCTGGGCCGCATGCTCTCCAATGTGGGCACTTGAAGCAGAGAGCAGCACGATCAGGAACTGCCAGCGACCGCCAATTTGCTCGATGCATACCATGTGATCACATGCAGAGCCTGCGAGGTGCTGTACAGCGCAGGTGCTTGTACTGGCCCATGTACCAGTCAGATCTGATCGTTTCAGCACGGCCTGGTGGGATGCTGGACATCACAGCACAATCAATGCCAGGACTCCTGCATAATGATATGCTGTGCTGCCAGCAGCCATTAACATGTGCCAGTCACTGAGTCGAAGCGCATATGCATGCATGTGCAAGAGCAGCAGGTGTCGGAAGCGTGAATGATTACATACCGGGTTTTACCGGGTTGACCGGGTGTTTCATGATATAATGGCGTTATCCTGCGGGATGTAACCCTCAATTGGCGTCCGTAAGGTGGAGCTCAACAGATAGCCTGCACAGGGCAACGTGACAACAGCAAAATCGCCGGTAGCAGCGCTAGCGTGCATTAAAAATTGCCGTAGTATGGCAGGAAATGCACAGGCAACCCTACACAGCCCACCACAAAGGGCAGGGGCAACCACACCAAATTTAGAGACCAAAGTTTGGGCATGGCACGCCTAAGCTGTGTGCGGCCCACCATTCACGGGCACACCCACAAACCGACTGAACACGTGAGCACAATCAGCACCGCCCCCAGCACAGTGTGCCCCCCCCCCCCCACACACGCAAGGCTACCTGCAACGCAGATGTCAGCGGCTCTTACGTCTCGCAGTAAACATGCCGCGTCTTTCCCAGTGGCAGCTCATTAAGGAAACAAATCATACACCCCAGGGCGGTCAGCCACACACTGTCAACTTGTACATCCTGCGCCACAGCAAGCAGGTAGAGGCAGTCAGCCATCCTGCATTTCCTATCAGACTCAAACCAAGCAAAACCGATGCGCACCAACCACACACAAGAGCCAGCCCACTCCACCACAGCCGCAGAATAAGCAGCAAGCTGCCGCATCCAGCCGTGGATTGCAGTCACGGCCGTGCCTCAGCACACGGCCCGGCTGTGGCGCTTGCGGGACTGATCAGGCCATGCCTGCTGCCTGCAGCTTGGCCACCAGAGTCTGGATCTTGGCGTCCTTCAGCTTCACCAGCTGCTCCAGCTTGCGCACCTTGGTCTCGAGAATCTGCGCGGTAGCAGCAGCAGCAGCAGCAGCAGCAGCAGAAGGAAGGCACACAGTTAGCGGCGATGATGAGGTCCACCAGGGCACAGCAAGAGTATCCAGGAGCTGCATGGAAGTCATTCTGCTGTGGGCCTGCACACACGACAGCATTGCCCACATGTGTCCCACCTGCCAAGAGCACAACTGACCACGCAGCAGGCGAGCAAACAAAGCTGGGCAGCGCGGCACCAGCGACAACGCGCGCGTGTGTTGGAGCGATGCAATGTTGCTTGCTCGCACCTCGTTTGTCTCCCGCAGCTCCACAATGGTGCGCTCCTTCTCAGCCATCACCTCGCCGCTGATGGCAGCCTGGCGGGGTGCAGGGCAGGTTGGCAGCATGGGGTAGCCGGGTGGTGCCGAGGGAAGGAACCAGCAGGACAAGCATGGCAGCGCAGTCAGCTCCCCAGCAGTTGCACGACGCGGTGGGAGAGCAAAACTATGTCATCAGGTGCATGATGTATGAGTGCTTTACCACGAGCTGCTGCTGTTCAGCAGTGGTGTTGCTGTATGATTTCAGCTGCAAGTTTCCTCTGATGTTGCTGCCGTACTGGACTCCTGCTACTCTGCTCCTGCCGCTGCACCCTCTGCCACCGCCCTGCTGGCATGCATGCTCCGCTGCAGCTGCCCCCAGCTGCTGCAACCGAGCAGCGCTCACCTTGCTGCTGCTGCCCATGCATAGGTTGCTGGATGACGGCTCCCCGCGCGGCGTTGTCCTGCCAGAGCTGCAGCAGGCAGCACATGCAGACAGCCCTGTGGTGACGTGCATGCAGCTTCAAACGGACATGCATGCAGGCTGAGCGGGAACTGTTTCACAAGGCACCGCCGCTGTGCATGCCTGCACCCACGGCTGCTCTGTGCAGCGGGGGTGGGTTACAGCTGACTATGTGCAGCTGTGTGTCAAACCAGCTGTAGCTGCGCCCTTGATTGCTTGAAGCAGCTGCTTCTCAGACACAGACACTTGCTGAAGCTGGCACCTCACTATCCCAGTCTCAGCTGTTGCTGACGCATTTGCTGCACCCTCTGCTGCTGCTGTATACTACAGCCAGCTGCACGCACCTTGGCTCTTGATACGTTGCAATCTTCAGCTTCAGCACCTGCAGTGCCTGCTCAACTGCGCCTGGCGTGCAGAGGGCTATCTCCTGCATGTGCTGCTTGGTGAGCTGCATGCCCAGCCTCTTCAGCACTTTGTTGTTCAGTGTGTTCCAGTTGTACAGCTTTTGCTGCATGCCATTGGCAGAGCTGCAAGACATCAGCAGCAGCACAGGCATGCAGCGTGAACCAGCAACTGGTGCACAGAAGCGCAAGATACGCAGTGCACATGCGCTGTTGCTGGCACCTGCGTGACTAAAGCATGGCAAGAGCGCAGTGTTGTATTGCGGCGTTGGTCTGTATTGCAGGTACTGCGCAGGGAGTGGGCAGCATGTTGAGTGCGGCATGTCGCCGCACAGTATCGCATGTGGCTGCAAGCTGTACCGTTGCTGTGTGGTTTGCTACTGCTGCGCACCTGTAGTTGTGCAGCTCCACAAGTTTTGGGAAGTAATTTGCCACAACTTCAGCTAGCAGCACTGCAGGACAGAACAGGAGCATCTTAAGATGAGGTGCTTGACTGGCAGCCAGTGCAGCATCACATGCAGCAGATGGGTCAGCAGCAGTAGGGGCACGTCGGTAGCAGCTGATGCTGAGAGCCTTGAGCAGCGTACCTCCGTCTGCAAAGTCCCTTGAAATGTTTCTCTTCGGCCGCGACAATGGAATTTCGTCCACCTGCGGCATAAACGAGGGACCTGAGTTTATTGAGCAGTCTGTGCTACATGCGGGCGTTTTAGACTATTAAAGTATCAAATTACCCATGTATATAGCCCCTGCAGATCCTCCTCGGTCATGTCCATGTTGTCGAATGAAAGCTGCTGGTTTGAACTAGATTAACCTGTTCAGCAAACGCAGAAGGCGGATGTATGACAGCACTGAGGCATACAAGCTATGATGGCGCTGGTGCTATGGCTTGAATGGGTAATATGATGATGATGATTGGCAACTCACCCTGTTGAGACACCATCATCATCATACTACTACTGTTGATAAATCATGTGGTTTAAATGCTCCAAAGACTGAAATTTATGCACAAAGAGCACACACTCTGACATGTAACAAAGTTGTTGTGCATGCTCTGCTGCCAACTGCCCTGCCTGCCAGCGGCTGGCACACGACTTGAAAGCTTTGCTTCACGCAGCAACTAATGTATAGCACCCTGCACCATTTGTTAACCTATAGAGTCTTCAGCCCAAGCACTGTGCCGCACATACATATAACAAACGCGGCGTGACACACTGAGGATCAGCCCCCCAGGCTACCAAATGCGCGTACAAGTGCAAGCAAACACGTCTGTGCGCTGCCATTATGAGCAGCCGCAGTTTGGAAGCAGGCCAGCAGGCAGGACATGATGACTTGCCTCCAGGTCAAGACACCGTTGCGCAGCTGACAAGTAGTGCAGCCTAAGGGTTCAACAGGGAGCTGCCATGCAGAGGTTGGCAGAGGTTGGGTCCCACCTTGCAGGACATGCGATGGCGGGCATAGCAATGACAGTGCACAGCCCTTCCCCTCCCAGCTGCACTGCTTCCCGCGGGCAAGCACTGCTGTGCACCCACTTGGAACTTGAGCAGCACTGAACCATACAAAAGCTGCAAGATTATGATCAGCCACAACTATGCTGTTCTGCGCTTCATATCATGCTGCACATGGTGCGTGTGAAATAGACAAACCTGATGTAGGGACAGCCTAAACCGGCGTAACACGCTAGCTGTCTCACCTGGTCTGGTTCCAGTCTCTTCAGTGCTGTTACCTCGCCAGATAAGCAACTGCACGGGTGCTGCCATGTGTCCAGTGCAGGCAGCTGCAGTGGGAGGCCATGCTGCAGTGCACTGCCAACGAGCACGGCTGTTGGCGTGCCAACGACACAGATGGGTCTATGTTTGATACTTTGCTAAGCAGCTGAGCTGAGCAGGCATGACAACATCAGCAGCAGTCCCTGCTGGGGAACCACCACTGGTAATGCTGCAGCAGTTCGCAGCAGAGCTACGAGCACGCCACAACAGGCAGTAGGTCAGTCTAGCAATTAAACGGCAGCGCCGACTGACCCAACAACCTTTCGTAAGCTGAAGTTGAGCCCGCTCAAACATCATTGATGTGGTTTAGGGCACCCGCCGGCCAATTTTCGCAACCCGTCTTTTGCCCTTGTCACGCGCCTATCAGACCCTCTTTCTCTGCTGCCGGTGGCGTGCTTATTCGAAAAAGCGTCACCATGGCGGGCGCACCAGTCGACGTGAAGCTGTTTGGCAAGTGGACCTTCGAGGACATCGAGGTGGGGCATTTAGCACACTTCATTACAGAGATTTGATATTTCCAGCTATTCTGTTTTGCAGCAACTGCACCATGGCCGCCCAGGGATGTCAGACGCACTTGCAGGCATCGGTGGTGGAGGCTTGCTGCTGCTCCCGCTGGCAGCTGATCAGTTGCACACGGTTGTTGTTTGTAGGTCAGCGACATTGCTCTGGAGGACTACATCGCTGTGAAGCCCAAGTTTGCAGTCTATGTGCCACACACAGCAGGCCGCTACCAGAAGCGGCGCTTCCGCAAGGCCCTGTGCCCCATTGTGGAGAGGTGAGACACTCAGTATGCATAAGGGGTGCGATGGCAGCTCACACTCTCGCCTCAGGCCGATCTGGCAGCTGCTAGCTTACCCAGGCAGTAGCTGCTGAGCAGCAGGGGCAGCTTACTGAAGCAAACCTTTGCCTTGCCTCTGCATCTGCTGCTTCTTTACAGGCTGACCAACTCCATCATGATGCACGGCCGCAACAACGGAAAGAAGCTGATGGCTGTGAGTAGTTGACGTTGCTGCTTGAGAGGCAGGCGGCAGAACCAGCGTGTGCAGCAGCAGCAGCAGCAGCTGCAGAGCAAAGCACCATGGCAGCACAGCAACAGGGTCAGCTGCAGCAGTGGACGACGGGCATAGACAGCAGCGTTTTGGAGATGCAGCAGTCAGGCAGCAGCTACTTCTGTCAGAAGCGCGCCATGCGGCAGGGCAGCACACGGTTTTGGGTGCTGTCGTGATGCACAATGAGAGGGCTGCCAGTTGTGCGGTCACACAGTGGCTGACGTTGCAACGTGTGCGCCGGCACGGCGGTTGTGCGCACTGTGCATCTGGGCTGCCACAACTTGGTGGTGCAGCCATGTGGCAGCTGCTGACATGGCGAGTGCAGCTGATGGTATCCTGTGCAGTGCTTGAACAGGCCAAAGACAGCAGCAGCTGCTGTAGCCACTGTATGAGCTGACCGGTGGACCAGCGCATGCAACAGCACCAGCAAGACCTTTCAGTCATCGCCTGGTTGGTGGGCGAGTGCGCAAGCAAAGGCAGGGCAACTTGCCGCAGCAGAGGGCGCAGCAGCAGCAGCAGCAGCATCCATAGCCAGGCAGCTGAGCTAGGGATCAGCTCTGCAGCTTGATCTCAGTTGGGCTTATATGGATCATTTTCATCATCATCATCAGCATCAGCAGCAGCAGCAGCAGCAGCAGTGACGCTTGACAGCAGCTAATTTTGGGCAGTGTCAAAGTGCAGCCTTGCAGCACAGGGCAACAGTTGCGATGCAGCAATGCAGGGGTTCAACAGGGAGCCTGTTCGCTTCAGCAGCTGCTTGTGTGTGCTCAACTTGTCATGGGCATCGCAATTCATACCTATGTTCCTGCCCTTGCCATGCACATACCTGCTGCTGCTGTGTTCCTGCCTTGCCATGCACATACCTGCTCCTGCTGCTTTTGGAACACGTTGCACCTTACAACAAAACAAGAGTGTACCACTGCCGAATGACGTGCACATGCATGAAAGGACGGCAGTTGTGCATGTCCGTGCTATGCTGCCAACAGTGCACCACCCTGCCTGTCACCCTGACGCTTGCCGCGCGCTGCATGCTGTCACAGGTGCGCATTGTGGAGCACGCATTTGACATCATCCACCTCCTCACTGACCAGAACCCCATCCAGATTGTGGTGGACGCAATCATCAACAGGTGCGCAGCACTGTGGCTGGACCCAAACATGCGCAGCGCAAAACAGCAGGTGCTAGCTGCAGCAGCAGACGCTGAAGGTGTGCCAGCCTTAACAGCAGCAGGGCAGTTGCCAGCGAGGTGCGCGGCGCAGTCCCTGCTGCACACAGCGGCGTGCTGCAGCAAGCGGCAGCGTGGCAGCAGCGTGGCGGCAGTGCAGCAGGGCAGCAGCAGCGCCGACAGCATGCAGTTGGGCAGGGCAGCCACTATCTGCTGACTCAGCGGCGTGCAGCAGCTGCGGCCTGGCAGCAGGAGCCGGGGCTGGGCGGCTGAGCAGGACGTGTTCAGCCGGCAGCACCTGCACTGAAACGTCTGCACTCTGGGTTGGGTCATGCGCTGTGATCTGATGCTGCCAGCAGACACATCACAGCCGCACACTTTGGCAGGGTTTGCCTGTGGTACTGCATCACAGTTGCCAGCACGCGCAGCACAGCGGCGCCGCCACAGGGCACAGCATGCGATGTCATCGCAGCGCAGCTGTGCGCTCACTCTGCGCAAACCTGCCTCGCGCTGCGGCTGGTGCTGCTGACGCCCCGCCGCGCAGTGGGCCTCGTGAGGATGCCACGCGCATCGGCTCTGCGGGTGTTGTGAGGCGCCAGGCGGTGGACATCTCCCCGCTGCGCCGCGTGAACCAGGCCATCTGGCTTCTCACCACCGGCGCGCGCGAGGCCGCCTTCCGCAACGTGAAGACCATCAGCGAGTGCCTGGCTGACGAGCTCATGAACGCAGCCAAGGGCTCCAGCAACAGCTACGCCATCAAGAAGAAGGGTGAGGCTTGACGCCCAGCATGGCGCCTGTGTTGCATGTCGTGGCGCTGTTGATTGTGCCTGGGGCAGGTGCTTGTGATGGCAGCCAAGGGGTCCGAGTAACAGCGAAGAGATGGTGGGGGAGGGTGTCTTTGGACGGTGGTGTCGCTGTTGCAGTCGACCGTGCTTGCTGCTGCTGATGCATGCATTAGGGTGTGAGCGCTGCTGCATGTAGGTGCTGCCCTGTTCTGTTCACGCAGCTGTGCACAAGCCAGTGTGAAAACGGACACAGCACAGCACACAGCAAAGGCAATGTTGGGTTGGCTGTTGACAGCGCCGGGCATGGGTGGCCGCTGTCTGCTGATGCATGGGAAGTACTGCCGCTGGCATGCGGCTGTACTTCTCATGCATCAGCAGACAGCAGCCACCCATGCCCGGCGCTGTCTTAATGATGAGCGGCTGACATACATCTCCCTCTCGGCCGCTACCAGGGTTGCACGCTCAGCTGCTTCACTGCTTGCTGTCTTCCTGATGGCCTGGCACGCTCACTCGCTGTTTTCTGCCACTGCTGCTGTGCTGCCTTTCCCGCAGATGAGATCGAGCGTGTGGCCAAGGCCAACCGTTAAGTGGCTGCTGCTGGCGCTATGGTTGTCTGCCGATCGCCCTGCATGATGCAGCAGCAGCTGCTGTGCCTGGTGGAAGTTTGTTGGGGCTGATTCAGTGTGGCAGTGTGTAACCACGTATCACGAGCAGGCCTGTGAGGCGCCACATATTGTCACAAGACTCTTGTGCCGGCTGAGCTGCAGCAGCTGCAGCTGACGAATAGCGCTAAGTCAACACAACGTTGTGCTGTGGTAGGGGTAACCTTGGGTGTGCGTGCAGCACCTGTGGATGAGTGCATGCCAAGCAGGCGAGCCAGCAAGCTGTCCGCCTGCAGTAGCTACTGCACACAGCTACAGCTGTATATGCAGGCCAACCCCTGGGAGGATGCCAGGCATGCACTTGCTAGCGGCCCAGCGGTGTACCTCGGTTTTCGTGCTGCTGCGAGTTCCGGAGCTGTCACGTCAGCACCCGCATCCAGCTGAGATCACGAAGGGGTTGAAAACGGTTGCAAGAAGACATGTATGCCAAAACTAATGCAGCAAATGCGGCACTCGCATGCGAAGATGGGGTTATATGCTCTGAAGAGCCATAGTCACTGTAGGTAGATGCTTGCAATATAAGAAGTGCAGCCAACCTCAGATCAGTCACCTTGTTTGATTTGGTCGGTTCTCCAGTCGGAAACGCCCTGAGGGAAGGCCCATTGATTGAGACAAATCATTCCTTGCTCGCCACACTGTAAACAGCAGATGACATTCGCAGATGAACAGTCGTTCGGCCTACACCCACGCCCGCACGTTTTGAGAATCGTGCTGTCGCGCACTGCTCTTGTCTATTACACAGTAAATCTGATAACGGTAAACGATCTCAATGAGGCACACCTCCACTGCCTCCCATGCACAATGGCGCGCAAGTTTTGCGCGCAGCGACCTGACCCGAGAGAGAAAGTATGTTTGAAGGTTGCTGGATGATCCAGTGATTATCAACCGGTTATTATTATATTAGCGTTGTGGCAGCAGTCTGAAAGTGGCTGCTACCTGTACAAAGGTGGTTCATGTGAGATCGCACGCAAATACTGACGCATATCAGCTGCTTGACTCAGTTTTCTGATATCATGAACTGTCGTGCATGTTGCGAACACAGCTGTCAACACAGCTCACAGGCTAGATTGGCTACCGATGATGGCTGGTCATCCATGTGCTGCACTGTAGAGCACATGTGCAGGGTATGGGCCCCAGGCTGGAGATAGCTCAATACATTCCCTGGGAACAACGGGAGTGATGGAATCCTGATACAACACAGCATTGTTACCTACGGCTGTGCCACTGGCAGTTCACTTGCAGAGTACTCGTTCCAGCTGCCGTCATACACGCTCCATTCCTGTGGCCCGACCGGTGCAGTGCTAGTGCAGCAGTGCACGCAGCCACCCCACCATTGCAATAAATGACCACCTTTTGGTCAGGTGCCCCCTCTGCAGGACTGCTGCTGTTGTGTGCCAGTACAATGCCAGCCTCCTGCAGGACATGCCGCTGCTGCTCCAGAGGTTTGAGCCAGCCTGTTGATTCATCCAGCAGTGCTGGTCTAGGCAGGCTGAATGCACCTGGTATATGGCCGCCTCTTGGACCCCGCCTTACCTGCAATGCAGCAGACGATTGAGAGCAACAGCATCAAGAGACTCCCCGACTCCACTGCAGAGGTGTTGAGCTCATGCACTATCCAGTGCAAGCAGCGGGTACCTGTGTGCAGTTGATCGCCCTGATCCCCCAGCAGGCGGCCTGCCGCCAACCCACACAGCGCTGCTGTGATTGGTTGCGCCACAACAATTTGAGGCTACGGCAGTTTTTACACTAGCCCTGTTTGCCGCCACCACTCACCTGCGCTGAGTACTGTGCTGCTGATCTGGTGTCAAGGAACAACACCTGCTGCTGCTGCTGCTGCTGCTGCTGCTGCTGTGGGCTGTGGCCAGCACCCAGCAGGCCTGGCAGGTCATCCAAAGTTGTGCGCAGCTGCGGCTGCAGCTCAGCCTCAAAATAGGAGTACACCTGCACATGCGGCAATGCAGAATTGGACAATGTGCTGCCAGGGATGGAGCTGCTAGGTGGTGCCAGCTTCAAACTACCTGTCTCGCAAAACGTGCCACCACAACGATGTAAATTGGGGGCCAGGGAGCCGCCACTTTCGCTGCCTGATGTCAAAAGAGGCGGCAAGGCTTCGTGCCATGCAACCAAAGCAGCTGCTGCTGTCCATCAGACCACCTGGCAGCTGCAGCTGTGGGTGGGCGCGGCAATCAGAGCGACAGCGCTGCTGGACAACCACACTTGCCGTCCGCAGCGTCTGACCTGTGGTCAGCTGCACTGCCACACGTGCCGCCAGCAGCTGGTTGGGCTGGCCAGGGTACAGGCAGCAGGCGTCGCAACGGGTGAGTGCACTGCCGTGCAGCGCAGCTCCATGCAGTGCGGACAGATGCCTGCAGTGGCAAATCTATTGGCAAACCTATGCGTTGTCCTGCATCCAAGCATCCCTTGAGGGTGCAACTAGGGCGGGGAGAGCGGTGCTGCAAAACCACACTCACCGGCAGCGGGATCTGCAATCAGATCCATCCTAATGCTCAGGCACTGGCAAACTGCTGCCTCCCCACTCCTACGCCTTCCACCCGACACACCTTGAGGGTGCAGGGTTCGTGCAGCTCGCTGGGCCGCCCCTCTGCCCTCCACTTGGCCCAGCCCCCCTCCAGCAGCAGCGCCGAGGGGTGGCCGGCGACAGTCAGCATCCACCACAGCCGCGCTGCGAGCATGCCGTCGCCAGCATCATAGGCCTGGCAGCAGCGCGCCCAGGGTTGTCAGGGACAGCAGATGCACCCACACACACACAGGAGGATAGCGCTGGGTGCAGGTTGCCTGCTGCGGTGTTGGTGCCGCCAGTGGAGGCGCCTGCACAGTGCAGCGGCTGCAAGAACGGAGCCCCACCCCGTCGTGCTGTGCAGCCTCGCGCTGCAATGCTTCTGCATGATGTGGACATCCAACACTTGCAGGTGAGGCGTGCTGCACATGTGGCCAAGCACACAGGGAGGCCTGACGCACTCCTGGCACAGCTGCTGCGTGATTGGCGCAGCTGCATATGCAGCCCTCCATCCCCGCTGGCTTGTACTGCCTGTACTGCCGAGCCGCTGCAGGGCGAGGTATGTTGCTGCCCCAGCACCACTGACGGCCCGCCCCTGCTCACGCGCTGCGCTTCCTGCGCTGCTGCCAGCAGCAGCCATCACTGACCAATGCTCTGCACACAAATCGACGCGTTCCTTGCCCAGTGGGGAGCTGGTCAACAGCAATGTGATCGCTGCTGGCTCACCACCGCTAGCTGGGCCCTGCCGCTGCCCTTCGCCTCCAGCGCCGCTGCCAGAAGCAGGCACGTACACCACCGCCAAGCATGCATGCGAGTTGAGGGCTGATTCGGTGCTGCGTATGCTGCTGGCTCACCACCACGGGCTTGTCCCTGCTGATGCCCTTGGCCTCCAGAGCAGCTGCCAGCAGGTCTGGCTGCACCTGCAGCTGCACTGGAGCGCCTGCTGATGTGTCAATGGCATCCTTTGTCCAGTTGAAGAACACAGCACCCTAGTAAGCAGCAGCAGCAGCAGCAGCACTAGGGACGTGGCAATGGTGATGGTGGCGAAAGTGTTGCTGGCGTGGAGCCATGTGAAGAAGAAGCAGCAGCACTCTAGCAGTGAGCCATGTGCGCACTGCAGAGCTCACAGATGTGTCATGTGGAGTTGGTGCATTGGATGAACGTATGCTGCTGCAGCTGCTGCCTCCTCACTGGTATGTGGCCTTCAAGGTAAGCGTCATAATCTGCCGAGTACGTGGACTGCTCCACACCCTCCTCGACTAGCACCGTGTCAACAAGGCCCCTCACATCCAGTATGCTGACCTGGACACATGACGTTCAGCGGCAGTGGCGGTGTGAGGACTGAATGAAAGATCTTTCACCATCAACCAGTCAACGGCCCTGAATTTTCAAACGGCATATTTGGCACGAACACGCAGTGAGAGCAAGGCTGCAGGCCGGGGATGTGGCACCAGTAGTAGTACTACTACGCAGCAGTGTGTTGCAGATTCTGCAAGGAAGCAGGAGGATCACGTCATATGGTGCATGTGCGCTGCATCTGTTGTATGATAAGATTAACAGCATCAGGTCCATCACAAGCAGTGAGAGTGAAAGCATGCACCAGCAGCAGCAGCAGCAGCAGCAGCAGCAGCAGCAGCAGCAGCAGCAGCAGCAGCAGCAGCAGCAGCAGCAGCAGCAGCAGCAATGGTTCCGTCTTACCTCATCTACATGGTCTGCCAGCCACTGCGTTGTTACGACAGGATCAGGAGCAGCTGAATAACATTGCACGACACAGCGCCGGTAACAACGCGTGGCACAACGAACCGGAGCCGAGATCGAGCAGTACGAACGTTGAGCAAGGAGTCGCCTCATGCTTGACAAGTTACAGCATAAATGTGACTCATCCAGGATACACGCAAATCAGAGTTTCTGACTTATGCAGTCGGATGCGGTTACGCTGGTTGCACACAGGACAGACAACCATCGTGTTGAGTTTTAGGGTTGGCGGAGGCAAGACCAACTCTGGAAAAGCAGCAAGTGCGAAATTGCACAGCACTCGGCCGCTGATGTGGACCACCACATTATGCCCAGCGTCATTCAGCAGTGGGGGCAGCTTGCAGCACCTGTCACGACCGCGTGCAGATGTACCTGCACTTGTTCTGCATGCTGGTGCCGTTGTACACCATGTCCTTTGACTTGCATACCATATGTCACATATATGCAAAGGATCACAAACGCAGCGTGTTGTGCCAACCATGGCGACCCTATTAAGCCAGGAACTGCACTGTCAGGTTTAAATTCTTGCACACTGCCGAGCTTGCCCATTAGTTTAATGCAGGAGCTTGCACAATGTCACGCTTGCCACACGCACACCGGAGTGTGACGCACTGCAACCACACCAAGCCCCGTGCAGCATTTGCACAGCACTTCCAGGCTCGACCATAACCCGCATGAGGGCTCAGCTCCGCATGCCAAGCAAAGGGATGTGGCCACAGCCCACCCATGTGTCCCAGCTCAATCCCAGCACATGCTGCACTTGCGCTGCATCCTGCACTGCAACGTGTACTTCACTGCAGCCTTGCATGCAACAGCTCGTTTGCACAACACCACTGTACATGCACATCAGCAAGCATGTCCAAACTCAACCGCCTGTGCCACCCCTCACAGCTCCACTTCCTGCATGTGCGCCCCGTGTGCTTCTGCAGCAGCGCCACTGCTGCTGCCCATCAAGCCACCGCCGCCAGCAGCACCGTACCCGCCCTGCGCATACCCACCATACGCCGTGGGTGCTGCCTGCTGCTGACCATAGCCCGCACCCGCAGCGGCACCATAGCCATAGCCATAGCCATACTGCTGCGGGTGCTGCTGCTGCTGCGGTTGCCCATAGCCATGCTGCTGCTGCTCCTGCTGGTGTTGCTGCTGCCCATAGCCGTACCCATACGGCTGCTGCTGTCCCCCGTGCTGACCGTGGCCATAGCTGCCTGCAGCAGCTCCAACGCCAGGGCCATACCCATGTGCCGGTGTATTGCCGGCAGCTGCGGCTGCGCTGCGTGGTGCGCTTGCGTATGGCTGATGCTGCTGCTGCTGCGGTGGTGCTCCGCCTGCAAAGTAGGCGTCATATGTGACATCTGGCACCACCACAGGCGCCACAGAGGCTGCTGCTGCTGCTGCTTCACTAGGCATGGCGTGTTCTGCTCCCTGCTGCGGTGGCTGCCGCTGCGCAGGGCTGCCAGGGCCATGCTGCTGCTGCTGCTGCTGCTGCTGCTGGAGGTACTGGTGGGATTGCACAGCGCTGCTCCCGACTGCAGCGCCACCAGCAGCCAATGCAGCAGTTGGACCTGAGCTAGCAGCAGCAGTGCTGCCACCAGCAGCTGCTGTGCTGCTGCCCACACCATGTGGTGCTGCCGGCTGCAGATGCTGCTGCTGCAGGTGGAGCTGCTGCTGTGGGTGAGGTCCAGTGGTACTGCCAGCACTGGCTGGCCCTGTCACTGCAGATGCTGGAAGGCTGCGCATTGCTGCTGCTGCTGCCGCTCCTGCTGCTGCTGCTGACGATGGAGGCAGTCCATGTGTGGGCGGCGCTGTGGCAGGCCACTGCTGCTGCTGCTGCTGCTGCTGCCGCTGCTGCATCACCCGTGTTGGTGTACCCACACCTGACGCAGCCGGTGCCACATGCGCGCCGCGCACTGCCGTTGCCGCTGCCGCTGCTGCTGCTGCTGCTGCTGGCTCTTGCGCAGGCGCATGCACTGCCGCATTGCTGCTGCTGTCATCCTGTGGTGCTGTTCCCGCTGCTTCTGCTGCACCTGCTGCTGCGTCACCCACAGCCTCCGAGCCTTCTGTTGCAATGCCCCCGTCAGCAGCAGCAGCAGCAGCAGCAGCAGCAGGCGGCGGCACAAAGAAGCCACCTGCTGGTGGCCCAGGTGGCAGCCCAGCAGGCCTGCCGGCAGCAGCAGCAGCATCTGGCAGAGACGCCGCCATGCCTGGCAGCAGGCTGGTGCTGCTGCTGCTGCTGCTGCTGCTGCTGTTGAGGGGTCCACCTGAGCCGCTGCCAGCCGCTGCAAACGTGGATACATACCTGCGGAGGGAAGCAGCCGCGGCAAGACGACATACACCGTCATTCCAGCCCTGCTGACATGGCAACAGCGCAGGTGCAGGAAACGGACGTGCATTGCCTGCAACAACGTGCATTGCAGGCGGCTGGGTGCATCATTTGGTGTGTGCTTGTGCTGGCGCTGCAAGGCATGATGACGCAGGGCGCATGCTGGCCTGCAGCTGCACGCACCTGCTGCCGACACCACCGGTGGCTGGCCGCTTCAGGGTGAAGCTGGGAGGCCCTGTCAGCTGCTGCTGCAAGTTCACGGAGCCCTGCGAGCCTGGCCCTGACGACGGCGGCCCCGACAGGCCCGTCGGCGGCCGGCCCCTGGAGCCTGCTGCTGCTGCTGCTGCTGCTGCCGGTGGGGGCGGAGGGCCTGGCAGCGCTGGCAAGCTTGCAGTGCTGCCGTCGCTGCTGCGCGGGGGGCCCGCGGCTGGCCCGGAGGAATGCGGCCCGGTCGAGGGCGGCCCCGCCGGCGGCTTGCCGGCAGCAGCAGCAGGCGCAGCAGGGGGCGGCGGCCCTGACAGCACAGCGCTCCTGCCGGTCGAGCTTGCCGGGCCAGTAGCAGCAGCAGCAGCAGCAGCAGCGGGTGCTGCGGCATCCTGTGCAGCCAAGTTGCTGCTGCTGCCGCCGCCAGTGAGACCGAAGCTGGTGGGCGGCGGCGGCGGCTTGTCTGCTTCGGGTTCGTCCTCGTGCCCTGGGAGCACCCAGCGCTTGCGCGCTTCGTCATAGTAGAACTGGTTCTCGTCGCCGAGCTTGGCCGTTGCGGGCTGCTTCACGCCCAGCAGGCTGCCGATGCCGATGCCCGAGAACCAGCCTTTGCCGCTGCCGCCAGCTTTGGCGCCGCCCTTGCTGCTGCTGCTGGCACTGGCAGCGGCTGCCACATCCTTGCCCTTGGCAGCAGCAGCATCAGCAGCTGCGCTTGGAGGCTGCTGTTCACCGCTGCTGCCTCGCTTGGCTGCTGCCGCAGCATCCACAGCAGGTTGCTGCTGCGCTGGCGACACAGCAGCAGCAGCACCTCCTGGGGCCGCTGCTGCAGCACCTGCCATCTCGTAGCTGGGCGTGCGTGAATGCACAGCGCTGGCAGTGCCACTGGCCGGCCCGCCGCCCTGCTGCTGCTGACCTGGCACACCCGACGCCCCGATCAGACTCAACTGGCTGGCACTCCGCTGATGATGGCTGCCGCTGCTGCTGCCGACACCACCCCATGCAGCACCACCAGCACCCATCGCACCTGCTGCTGCCGCAGCAGGGGACCCATGGATGCCCGGGGAAGGCTGCATAGAGCCTACCCCTGCTGTTGGCGCTGCTGCTGATGTCAGCATAGCATCGGCGGGGGAGCCCCCTGCCCAGCCAGACGCGCCAGGCAGAACGCCTGCCCCGGTCAGCAGCTGGTTTGTACTGCCTTCTCTGCTGGGCATGCGAGCCACCGGGCTGTTCAAGCCGGAGCCCGCTGCTCCAGCAGCAAAGCTGCTCCAGCTGCCCTTGCGTGCCATAGCAGCCGCTGCCGCGCTGCTGTTTGGCATGCTTGGCGAGCCGACCAGACCCTGCTGCTGCTGCTGCTGCTGCACTACCCAGCTTGGAGGCCCCGGTATGTTGGGTCCCAGCAGTAGGGGCTGATCAGCAGGCGCAGCACCACTCACGCTGCCGCTGAATGATGCACCAGGAACGCCAGCTGCGGCACCGCCAGCAGCCGCTGCTGCTGCCGGCCGCGCCGCGGAGGCGATCTGCTGCACCGGCTGCTGCTCGCCCCACATCAGCTTGTTGATGGTGCTGTCCAGGAACCTGCCCAGCTTGCCCAGCGCCGACTCGTTGCTGCTCACCCTGATGTTGTGCGCGGCAGCGTGCACGCTCAGACGCTCCCGCAGCGCCTCAGCCTGCGACGCCATCACCAGCAGCGCCGGCGGCACGCTGCCGAAGCCGCTCGCTGCGCCTGCTGCGCCGCCGGCCTTGCTGCCGGCTGCTGCTGCGTACGGCCGCAGCGCCGCCTCGATGGCTGCGCAGTAGGAGAGCGCCCGGGATACGAGGCCGTGGTCTGCGAGCAGCGCCGCCAGCTGCAGCTTGTAGGGCAGGAACGGCAGCCAGTGCTGCGGGTTGTCTCCTGCGGTGCAACAGCAGCAGGCAGCGGGGGCAGATCGTCTCGGATGGGTTGTCGCCAACGCACACGCTGCAGGCCTTGATGAGGAAGCGTCACACCGACAACAGAGATCATCATTGTGTGGCCAGACGCCAGTCCACACAGCTGCCGCACTGCCAGCCATCGCCAGTGTCGCTCCGCACGCCCGCAAGCTCCACACGTCATGGCTGACGCCGTGATGCATCAATGGCTCTCCAGGAATGCGTTGCGCAAACCAGATCCTGGTGGTTTGCACGCCTGCGCAGGCAGGTTGCGCGCCGCCTCACCCGCCAGCCCGCGCGCCCACTCGTACAGCTCCGTCTTCATCAGCGGCAGCAGCTGCGCCGTGGCGCGCCTGCCCGCTGCGCTGTGCGGGCTCAGGCCCAGCAGCCCCAGCCTGCAGCCTGGCCCCGCGTCGACGGGCGCGGGCAGGCACCCGGCAACCAGGTAGCACATGTGCGCGGCCTCCAGCTGAGGCGGTCGGACCGCGGCAGTGGATCAGCGGTTGGGCGGCGGCAGGAGGGGGTGGGGTGATGAGGGGTGTGTGCAGTGCAAGAGCAGGTGTGAGCAGCGGCAGACGTGCAGCACTTAGGGTGACGGTTGTGAGGCAGCACACGTGCGTTCCCGTTTTTGTGCGTGCCTTGCTGTTTGTAACAAACTGTCATGCAGGCGCCGCCTCAAGCTGCGATCGGTCCTCGTCAGACAGCAATGCAGTGTGTGCTGTCGCATCTGGAGCGCAGCCGCCGAGGTGGCATGGACGACCTGTGCCGCCCCTCTTGCCGGCATTCCGTCCACGCCCTCATTGCTGCTGCTGCTGCTGCCCTGCTCATGACCGCCCGGCCGCGTGCAGTATCCTCCCAAAGACCCCCGCACGAATGCAGGTGACAATGAGCTCACCAGCCCCCTACCTGGCCCTGCTCAGTCAAGAGAACTGCCCACAGCTGTCGGTGCTGCTTCCAGCACGTGCAACCCGGTCAAACGCTGCTACACCCTACACCATCGCTTCTACATGTAACAGACGCCTCTGGCTGGAGCAGCTCACATGGCCCCGTTCCATCGGTTCCATCAGCCTGCTCCCAGCACGTGCATTCAGGTGGAAACACTGCTGCTACCACCCTACATGATCGCATGCAGGCGCCTCAAAATAAACCAGCTGGCCTGAACTCGCTCCGTCAGTGCCACTCCCGGCACACGCATCCAAGCCAAAGACGCTGCCACACGCGACATCACTGCATGCAGGCGCCTCTGGCCGAAGCATCTCACCTGGCCCTGCTCGCTCAGCAGCCTGTCCCCCAGCTGCAAAATCGCTTCGACGTCAGCGGCAGTGCGGTTGGACGCCATGATTGCCAGGTTCTCGCGCCACTGGGCCAGCAGCACATCGCCGGCGCAGGCGCCGCTGCCGGCAGGGTTGAAGAACGCCCCCGCCCCGCTGACCTGGCCGCTGCCACCCCTGGCACTGCCGCCGGGGGTGAACGCAGCCATACCCTGCCCAGCAGCAGCACCGCTGGAGGCGCCGAAACCCAACCCTGGCCTGAAACCCGTACCCCCGGCAGCCCCAGCACGCCAGGGTTCGCCACCCCTGCTGATGCGTGCTGCCCCAGCGGGCTAGGCCCTAGCCCGCCTAAACCGCTGCCAGTGCTTCCCGCTGAACCCTGGGGCCCGGCCAGGCCTGGCTGCAGGGCGCTGCCGCCAGCTGTCGCTGGCATGCCTGGCAGCGGCACTGGCGGCAGCCCGCTGCTGCTCGCCCCGGCCGCGCCAGGCGGCACAGCAGCCGTGTTGAGGTGTGCTGGTGCGAGTGCGGCTTCGTGCACCAGGTCTGGCCGGTTGGACAGCAGCAGTGCGAGCGAGCGCAGCGGGGTGCCGCGCAGCAGCCCGCGCTGGGCCATGCTGGCGGCCACCTCGTGGAACTTCTGCTCGCCTGCAGGGGCAGCGCCGCGCAGCGGCTGCAACTGAACGGGACTTTAGAGCGACACCGCGATTGAACCGAATTTCAAGTGAACTGCACTTGAATTTCAAGTGAACTGCACTTGACAGCTGGAACTGAACTGGACTTTGACACGGCATGTACAAGGCAACACAGCGGCTGATGCATCCGGCAGTGCAACCTGCTGAAACCCTCGCGCGGCCAGCGTCTGCTGTCCCTGCAGGTGTGACAACGTGCTGTTGCCAGCAGGCCTCAGCGTGATCAGCAGGACGATCCAGCGGTGCAAGTGGCACTGCCGCCGCCCACGTTGCACGAGACACGGCCCATCCTGCACAAGCAGCGTGCCGACGCACAGCGCCACACACATACACACAACCCAAAGCTGTTAAACGCCCCGACATGCATGCGCTGCAGCCACATCAAGGGGGTTGTCAGCGCTGCGGCGACATGTGGCCACAGAGGTGACACGGCAAGGCCTGCTCACCGGCTGCGTGTGCCAGTATGAGCGCGGGGCCCACAGCTGCCCGGCCAGTGCCACACCCAGCGCCTCCTGCTGGCGGCCCATCAGCAGCAGCCGCTGCAGGGGTGGCGCAGCAGCAGCAGCGGCAGCAGCAGCAGCAGCAGCAGCAGCAGCATAAGACAGTGCCATCAGTTGTGTCTGCCTTTAGCTGGCCTGGACCGTCATCAGCAGGCGCTGCAAGGGTGACGGGAGCAGCAGCAGCGGCAGCAGCAGCAGCAGCAGCAGCTACGCAGGACTGTGCTGTTGGTTACAATCGCAACTTCTGGCGTGGCCCATCATCAGCAGGCGCTGCAAGGGTGACGGCTGCAGCACCAGCAGCGGGAGCAGCAGCAGCAGCAGCACAAGACGAAACACTGCCGTTACATCCAACTGGAAGGGAGCGTCCGGCACTGGCCGTCACGGCACCAGCAGAGGCTGCAGCTGCAGTGGACCTCATGAGCACCCCCTGGGTTCAGATGCAGCGCACTGCGCTGTCTGCTGCTGGGCGCCAGCACAGCTCACAGCGCATGTATTGGTCATTTATTCAGAATCAGCAGCAGGGTCGGCATGATGAGCAGGCGGGGCCCAACCCGACGCTAAACGTGCCCCTGACAGCAGCACACATCACACGCGCAGCAGCAAATCAAGTGCTCTGCAGCTCATCCAGCAGAAATCACAGCACCACCCTCACCAGCGCCACCGGGCGGTGCTGCCCGTCACCACGGCATTCGCAGCGCTGCACATGCTCCAAAGCACGACCAAGCCAAGCACCAGCACCGCCCTCACCTGCATCTCCGCTGCCGTCGCCTGCAGCTCCACCTCTGGCACTTGCGCCGCCAGCAGCCGCTGGCCGGCAAACCCCGCGGCAGACAGTGCGGCAGGAGCGACCACCTCCAACAGCTCACACTCCCCTGCCGCCGCTGCTGCCGATGCCGCCGATGCAGCAGCAGCGGCAGTTGGCGACACACCTGCAGCAGCAGCTGTGCCGGCCGGGCTGCAGGCGCCGCTGCCGGCGTCGCCGCCGCCGGCACCTACCGCACCTCGCAGAAGGCCGGTGACAGCCGCCGCTGCGCCTTTGCTGCTGCTGCTGCTGCCGCCGCCGGCTTTCAGCTGCCCCTGGTGCTTCGCCATGAGCAGCAGGAGCTGCCAGATCGCGCGCTTGCCCTCGACCTGCCAGGACGGGGCCCCTGTTGCGCACTCCTCAGCCTGGCTTGCGCCGATGCGTTGCTGGGTGAACCTGACGCACTTCTCCTTGCTGCTGCTGGGCCCCAACGGCCCCGGGAAGCTCTCAAGCAGCTTGCTGACGGCCGTGATCGAGCACGTCGGGTCAGTTGTACTGCTGGATGTACTGCCTGCCGCCGAGCTGGGCCGTTGTGCAGCAGCAGCAGCAGCTGCAGTGCTGCTGTTGGCGCCGCCAGTCAGAGACTTGAGTGTGGCTGGCAGCTGCGGGATGGAGGCAAAGCGCAGCACGCCTGCCCCCATGCTTGCAAAGTTCAGGTCCACATCTGCAGCCAACCAAAATCCAGTGCAGGGAGCCAACAATACGCGGTTTGGTGCCAGGATGAAGAGTCAAGATACGGGTGAGCAGGCAGGCAGAGCAGCAGCGGAGGCAGGCACACTCACCTCAGCCCATGCAGACGATTGCCGCCACAGATGCACAGCACATTCCGCAAGCAGTTCGCCAACCCCGGGCGGGAAGCCAACGGAACGCGATTTGGTACCAAGGCTTGTGAGGTCCAAGCAAGCGAGCAGGCAGGGAGGCAGAGCAGCAGCGGGCGCACACAGACGCGCACACGCAGCATGACCCGCGAGCAGTGCGCCCAAGGGTGCGAGCTTGCAGAGGGCTGCAAAGCGGCCACCACCACAAAGCTGAACGCTTGATCGTGCAAGCGCGCACCGAACTTCAGGCCAGCAGCTCAGCCGGCCCAGCCACGCACCCGAGTGCACAGACGGCACCTGCACGACAGCGCGGCCCCCGACGCCAAACACCACGAAGCAGCAGGGCGGCCGCCCGTGCGGGCTCCCGCGCGCCTCCAGCATGTTGAGCGGCGGCGCTGCAGCGGCGTATGCAGCCAGGGCGGATGCGTCTGGCTCAGGGGCAGCAAACGCCGCCGCCGTGTACTGCTGCTGCGGCTGGCTGAAAGCGGCGGGGTTGTACCCCGACTGCACACCCCAGGACGGGACAGCCACAGGAGACGTCACCGCTGCTGCTAATTGTGGCGGTGACATCGTGTACGACCCAGCGCCGATTGTACTGCCGTACGGGGGTGCCATGCTGCCGTTGTACTGCTGCTGCTGGTAGGGGTTTGGCAGCGGCGTACCGCTGCTGCCGTACTGCGATTGCAGAGCAGCTGGGTGTAGTGCAGACAACCCCACCCTGCTGCTCGTGCTGCCAGCAAACCCCGGGCCTGGCAGCGGCATCGCAACAGCGCTGCTGCTGCCAGCACCAAAATCGACGGCTGCTGAGTCTTGTGGCGGGGCCATAGGCGCAGGCAGCGGTGGGATGTACGGCTGAAACAATGCAGGACCACCTGCACTGCCCGCAACCCCAGCAGCAGCAGCGCCGCCGGCAGTCGGCATGTAGCCTGACGGCTGCGGCACGTAGCCAGTCGTGGCCGTGCTCCCGTTGCCTGCAGAGCTTCTCTTGAAGCGATTACTACCGGGAATGCCAAACGTACCTTGCTGCTGCTGCTGCTGTATGAAGCCGACTGAGTAGCCAGAAGCATCTGCAGCAGCACCAGCGGCAGGAGCACCGTACTGCTGGCCGTATTGATCGTACTGCTGCTGGCCGTACTGATCGTACGGCTGCTGACCGTACTGCTGGTGGCTGTAGCTGTACTGCCCGTAATGTTGCTGCGTGTGCTGGTCTGCCTGGCCCCATTGCTGCTGCTGGCTGTAGTCCCAATGCTGCTGCTGCCCATCGCCTTGCTGCTGCTGCTGTCCATTCCAGTGCTGCAGCTGCTGCTGCTGCTGCTGCTGCTGTTGCCCTCCGACCCATTGCTGCTGTCCATCCCAGTGCTGCTGCTGCTGCCCATCCCAATGATGCTGGTGCTGTCCATCCCAGTGCTGCTGCGGCCCGCCTTGGCCCCACTGCTGCTGCTGGTGGTCCTGCGGCTGGCCCCACCCTTGCTGCGCCTGCGGCTCTTCCTGCTGGGCCGGGGTGTACTGCTCAGCCTGCTCAACCAGCTGCTGCTGCTGCTGCTGCTGTTGATCTGGCGCTGGAGGTGCCGCGGCGATGCCCTCTGCGGCAGAACCTGCTGCTGCTGCTGCTGCTGCCTCGGCTTGAACACCAGCCAAGCCTGTGCCTGCAACTGAGACGGCTCCCGCAGCACTGGGCTCCACTGTTGGCAGCGCGTCTGCTGCGGCGACTTCAGCAGCAGCGCCGCTGACAGCATGCGGGCCGGTTGCTGCTGGTGCTGCCGCCTGTTCAACTGGCACGCCTGTGCCAGCACTGCCGACTGTAGGCGCAGCCGACGGTGCTGCTGCTGCTGCTTCACCAGCAGCAGAGCCTGCAGCATCAGCATCAGCAGCATCGGCAGTCTCACCAACATCATCAAAGAAGCTGCTGGGATCACCGTCTTGCCAGCCTAGCTGTTGCTGCTGCTGCTGGTGCTGCAGTTGCGGCAAAGGCCCTGCATTAGAAGCAGCTTGACTAGCTGCAGCTGTTGCTGCTGCTGGCAGTGCTGGCTCAGGCCCTACACCCGCAGCAGCAGCAGCAGCGGCAACAGGCCCTAGTGCAGCTTCTGGCACTGAAGCCAGTGGCACGGGTGCTGCAACGCCAGCTAGAGCGCTGTGATCGCTTTGCTCAGCGTCGCCGTCCGCAAAAAACGCGCTGGCATCATCCTCAGCTGCAGTGGGCGCAGCATAGCTGGGAGCAGCAACGGCAGCAGCAGGGGGCGCGGCACCAGCCGCGCCAGCAGCACTGCTCAAGTCCTCAGAAAAGGCACTGGCATCGTCATGCTGCTGGTGGGCTGCCGATGCAGCAGCAGCAGGTGCAGCAACAAAAGGCTGCTGCTGCTGCTGCTGGTGCCGCTGCTGTTGGTCCCATGGTGTCTGCTGCTGCCACGATGGCTGCTGCTGCTCCCAATGTTGCTGCCGTCCCCAAGGCTGATACTGCTGCTCCCAGGGCTGCTGCTGCTGCTGCTGCTGCTGCTGCTGTTGCTGCTCCCATCCCACCTGCTGCTGCTGCTCCTGCTGCTGCGACGGCGGCTGTTGTTGCTGCTTATACCCCACCTGCTGCTGCTGCTGCTGCTGTGGCTGTTGTTGCTGCTCCCACCCCACCTGCTGCTCCCAGGGCTGCAGGGGTGGTGCAGCCTGCTGCTGCTGACCTGCTGCCGGCTCACCAGCTGTATCATCAAAGAACGCTCTCGCATCCTCGTCTGCTGCAAAGGGAGCCGCTGCTGTTGGCACATACCCAAAAGAAGCACCGCCGCCACCAGCTGTGTGCGGCTGCTGCCAGGACTGCTGCTGCTCTCGGGGTGCTTGCCAGGCATCTGCCACTAACGTTTGAACTGCTGATCCCCGAAATGGCCCAGCAGCAGCAGCAGCAGCAGCAGCAGGATCTGCATCAGCAATGCCTTCATCAAAAAAGGCTGAAGCATCATCGTCTGCTTCAAACAGGCTGCCTGTGGCCACTTTGTAGCCGAAGCCCAACGGCTCTGCTGCTGCTGCTCCCGCTGGAGGCACCGCTGCTGCAGCAGCTGGCCCAACCACAGCTGCAGGTGCTGGTGTGCTGGCTGGCAGCGGTGCAGCTGCAGATCCTCCAACTGCAACCGGTGCTGCTGCTGTTGGTGATGTGCTGCTGAAGAAAGCAGTGTCGTCATCAGCGTCATCAGCGAACAGGGGCTTTGTCGCAAGCCTGATTCCTCCTGCGGCATCATGACAGCCTGGGTGCTGCTGCTGCTGCTGCTCTCGTTGCTCTGCGCGCCCTTGATGTTCGGGCTGCTGCTCTTGCTGTTCTTGCTGCTGCACGCCTAGCTGATCCCGCCAGCCTTGTTGCTGCTGCTGCTGCTGCTGCTGCTGCTCTTGTTGAGCTGTCCAACCCTGCTCTTTAGGCTGCTGCTCTTGCGGCAAGCCTGCCTGCTCCCGCCAACCTTGCTGCTGCTGCTGCTGCTCTTTGTGCAAGCTTGCTCCCTCCTGCTCTGCCTGCAGGGCAGCAGAGCTTGCAGCTTTCTTCACCAGCTGAGGCAGCAGCGCAGGAGTGCCAGTGGCAGCCGCAAGGTCGCTGTCTCCCGGCACGGGCAGCCCAGGAATGGAAGGCGTCACCGCTGCTGCTGCTGCTGGCGCTCCTTCCGGCTGCTCGGCGCCAAACGCAGTGTCAAAAAACGAGCTGCCATCATCCTGCCCTGCCTCATGCACTGTCTGCAGCGACAAGCCCCGTGCCTGCGCTGCTGCTGCTGCTGCTGCATTAGCTCCAGTTGGTGTCCTGCTGCCCGGCCTCGTCCACCCGTCGAGTGACATGTCATGGTGCAGGCCAGACGCACCCGGCAGCTGCGCATCCTCACCAGCTGCTGCTGCTGCTGCCGCAGTGGCAGAGTCGATGACTGGGGCTGACCCTTGCTGAGCTGTCACAACACCATCCAGCGCGGGGCCAGCAGCAGCAGCAGCAGCAGGTGCCTCCGTGCCTGTCAGTTCAAGGCTGCTGAGGCTACCAAACGCCAGGCTGCTGTGCTCCAGGTGCCCATGGAGTCCAGCTGCACCTCCTGGAGCTGCACCTGCTGCTGCTGCTGTTGGTGCCGCTGCAGGTTCTGCGCCCACACCCAGCCGGCCGTCCTGCTGCTGCTCCTGCTGCTGCTGCTGCTGCTGCTGCTGCTGCTGCTGCTGTGTTGTCTGCCAGGGCGGCTGAGTGCCGGCAGCGAAGCTGCTGGTGCTGCCCGTGCTACTGGGTGGTGACTTGATGCCATGATGGGCAGCTCCCTCACCGCCACCACCACCACCACCAGCAGCAGCAGCAGCAGGAGCAGGTGGCCCCCAGGTCACCCCCTGCTGGTGCTGCTGCTGGTGCTGCTGCTGCCAACTTGGCTGGTGGCTGCTGCCACTCGAGCTCATTGCAGGCTCTGCTGCTGCTGCTGGCTCTGCAAAGAGTTGATCGTTACCGGCATCACCCCACAAGTCGTCCAGACTATCTTCCGCACCCACGCTGCCAACCCCTGCAAAGGGGTTGCTGTCAGCCACAACAAAGCCACCTGGCGCCGCCGCCGCCGCCGCTGCTGCTGCTGGTGCTGCTCGCTCTTGTGTCGATGGTGGCGGCAGTGGCTGTGCTGTTGTTGAAACAGGCGCATCAACTGCAGCTGCAACTGCCAGCTGCCGAGGCTGCTGCTGTTGAGGTGAACTGTGCCAGGGCTGTGTCAGCTGCTGCTGTATTTGCTGCTCCTGCTCGTGTAGCAGGGACATGCCATGTTCCTCTGCATGCTCAGCAGCAGCAGCAGCAGCAGCCACCTCTGCACCTTGCCATGCGTTTGATTGCAATGACTCTGGCCGCAGAACTGCAGAAGCTCCTGCCGCTGCTGCTGCTGCTGCTGCTGCTGCTGGTGTCGTGGAAGCGATCATTGCAGCTGGTTCGTGGGTGCCTCCTGCAAAGTTGGCAACCTCCTTGCTACCTGCCGCTGTTACTGCTGCTGCGTGGTCCGGTCCAGCCCTCAGCCAGTCATCATCTCCCATGCTGGGAGGAAATGGCAGCTGGTTCAGCACTGGCGGACCAGGCGCTGCTGCTGCTGCTGCTGCTGCTGCGTGCGTTGACACCTCAGGTGCAGGTTGCTGCACCTGCATGCCATGCTCTGTACCTTGACTCTGCTGCTGCTGCACGTCTGCTGCAGCAACGGGCTGCGCTGCTTGCTGCTGCGGCGCAGTCTCCGGCAGGGTGTGCTGCAAAGGCAGCGACACAGGCTGCTGCTGCCGCTGCTGCTGCTGCTGCTGCTGCTGCTGCTGCTGCTGTGGTTGTGGTGGTGCGGCCGGGTGAGGTGGCGCCAGCTGCGGCTGGGTGCCTGCTTCGGCAACAGCATGCCCTGCTGCCGGTGCTGCTGCTGGTGGAGCTGGCGCGGCAACTGCTGCGGCGGGCCCTGCAGGACCTGCTGCTTCCGTTGCTGCCCTTGCTGCTGCTGCTGCTGCTGGTGGGGCTGCCGCTGGCTGTGGCGGCCTGATGGCATGCTCCACTCCTGCAGGCCCACCTGCCGCTGCTGCTGCTGCTGCTGCTGCTGCTGCTGCTGCTGCTGCTGCTGCAGCAGCAGCTGGCACTGCAACCTCCCCTGCTGCCAGCAGCCGTGCAGGTGGCGGGGGCACGCCAGCCGCATCTCGCCCTGCTGCTGCTGCTGCTGGTGGGCGCAGTGGCTGCATGCCTGGAATGGCCGGAGCAGCAAGCCTGTTGTGCAAGGGTGCTGCTGCTGTTGGGCTGCTGCCTGCAGCACCTAGCCCTGCTGCTGCTGTTGCTCCTGGTGGTGCCTTGGGCGTCGACGCTGCTGAACCGCCGCCGCTAGAAGCCCCTGCTGAGACACGCGGGACTGCAGGAGGTGGCCGCATCATGATGTGAGGAGGCGGCGGCGGCATTCCTGCAAGCGGCCGTTGTGGTGGCCCCCCTGGATGTGCAAGCGCTGGCCGCTGTGGTGTGACCAACGCGCCACGCCCCGCTGACAGGTGCTGCAACTGCCGCTGCTGCTGCAGCACCTGCTGAGGCGGCATGGGCCGTGGAGGTGCCGTACCTCCTGCTCCAGGGAGGGTAGGTGGCCTCAGCTGCAGCTGCGGACGCACCTGTCCCGCAATTGGCGGTTGCAGCACAACGCCTGACTGTTGCTGCAATGGAGGTGACAGTGGGCGGCCGTGTGGCCTGCTTGGTTGCCCCGCAAGGCGAGGTGCACCAGCTGCGGCGCCAACACTTCCAGCAGGTGGAATCGTACGCTGTAAGGGCGCGGCACTTGGCACACCATGGTGTGCTGCTGTGCCTGGTGCTGCTGCTCCTCCATGACTCAAGCCTGAAGCAGCGTTTCGATCTCCTGCGCTCAGACGAGCTACGCCATAGTCCTCTTCATCTTCTGATACCCAATCCGGGCCCGAGTCTGCATCATTATCAGACATCACGGTCGTCCACACTGTCGATCATGTTTGGTGCTGCTTCATCCGTGACACCTATTTTGGCTGTCATACATGGCTAGGTCATGCGGTAAAACCAGCTTTGCTCGGATCGGGCAACAGCGTAACCAGCAGGGACACTTCACAACTGACAGCGTGCCAAGGACTCTAGCTGCTATTTCAAATGGCTGTGCTTGAGCAGGATGTCAAGCATTTGACCCATAATTGAAAAAAAGACACAACGGCAACACGTTGTTGATGTTGCACAGCGCAGCACAGCAAGCTTGGCAAAGTATTACCACCACCAGCAAGGGCTGGCTTGCACTGCCTGCTCAGGAACACTGTAAAGGGTTGCAAAAGAACCCACACTGAAGACACGTGGCACCATGCAGGAGATGCAGCATTTAGATAGCTAGCAAGGGGGTCCTACCACCATCTGACCACCAGTCGAGCAGCATAAACAGAGAGGCAGATGGAATTACGCAACACCCCTTCCGATGCCTTAAAACGGGTGCACATATTTCAGCACTGCCTATTGCTACAAGGACCAGGCATGCAAGCTGCATCACGCTATTAAGCACAACTGATGGAGAGACTAAGCAGGGACACATGCGTGTCATAAATGCTGCCGCAGCAACACGAATCCCAGTGGCCAGGCAAAGAAACTTGGCCAGCTCCCACTGCAGTTTGCACATCTCACCCAACTGCACACGTGTTCAATGCTGCCCAGTTCGATGCATCAGACCCTAGACTAGCTCCCCTTCTTGTCAGCCTGCTGCTGCTGCTGCTGCTGCTGCTGCCGCCGCTGGACTGTCCGCAGCAGCCGCGGCTGATCCGGGTGCAGCTTCTGGAACATGTTTTCGCAGAACGGCTTGTACAGCACCTCCTCGGGCCCCACCACGCTGTCCTCCAAATCATGGAGCTCATGGATCAGGCGCCGCTTCTCCTCTTCGCCCCACTGCTCCTCATCTGGGGCTGCACCCGTGGCCGCACCCGCAGCTGCCTTGCTGCTGCCGGCACTCGCCTGGCTGCTGCCATACAGGTGCTGCACCACCGCCTCGCCCCCGCTGCCGCTGCGCCGCTGGTGCTCCTGGCTCAGCGACTCGGCCGCCTGCCAGTCTGCAAACTGCAGGCGGCTTGCTGCCTCGCGCGCAGCAGGGTCCTGCGAATCCCATGAGCTGCTGCCGCTGCTGCTGCCACTGCCGGCGGTGCTAGGCTGCAGGCTCTCGAGCATCGCGTTGCAGAAGGGCTTGTAGGGCGCGCTCGCGTCAAACAGCCCGGACTCTATCGCGTCCAGCTGACTGCCGCCTTGTATCGTGTCAGCCTGACCCAGCCGCAGCAGCTGCTGCTGCGGCAGCGCCAGCTCCATGGCGGCAGCCGCTGCCGCGTCTTCTGCAGCCTCTGCTGCAGCCGCCACGCCGTCGTATGCTGGCGCAAACGCACGGATCCACTCCGGCACGTTGTCTAGTGTGTCGCTGTCGAAGGACATCAGGGAGCCCAGCGGGTACTCCTCGAGGTCGGCCAGGTGATCCTGCTCGTTGATGGAGTCGAGCGGGCCAGGCAAGCGCCCTGTGTACCCCGTCTGCTGCTGCTGCGGCGGCTGCGGCTGCTGCTGTACGTCGCTGCCGCTGCTGCCGCTGCTCGCTGCAGCTGCTGCAGCTTCGCTGCTGACCAAGGCAGCAGCGGCAGCAGCTGCCGCCTGCTGCTGCAGATGCTGCTGGTGTGCCTGCTGCGCTGCCACGGCCGCTGCCGCGACTGCGCCTGTGAGGCGGGCTGGCTTGCCTCGGTCCGTCTCCAGGTCCACCCAGCGGGTGCCAGGCACCAGCCGCTGCACAGCAGCAAGCAGCACAGACGCATGCATGCATCAGCAGGGCATCATCAGGGCCCGTGCCGTCGCCAGGTGGGTGGCGCCCTGCAGCGGTGCGCGCACCTGTGCTGCAGCACGCCGAGCTGGTCCACGGCATGCCAGCGGCCGGCGCTCAGCTGCAGACTGTAGACAGACACGTGATTGCACCACCCCCTCCCCCGGCCGGCAAAGCCAAACTCACTGCACGGCCCCAGCCCCATGCGCCGACCGCTCACCATGATCTCCCGCTCCAGCCTGTCCACCTCGGCGCCCGTCGTGCTGACGATGACGGCGGCGAACTGCATCAGCAGCGCGTCCAGCGCGTGCGGGTCGTGCCGCCGCACCGCCGCGTCGAGCGCCTTGAACAGCCGCGTGCGCCCGCAGCGGTCCAGCGCGCGCCGCGCCAGCTCCTCGCCGTCAAACGCGATGTCGGCCTGGAACCTGCGGTGCGGGCGCGGGCGGCGAGCGGTTTTGCATGCATGTGCATGTGTGCAGGGCGAAGCACAAGATAGGGATCGAGCAGCGATCGCTGTGTTTGGCTTTTGGAGCACGCCAAAAAGCGGCGAGTTGTCGTGCAGAAAGTGGCAGGACGTCGAGATGCGTGCATGGACGGGATGCACGCACGCATCGACGGTTCACACTGCGCAATGATTTCCCCAGCGCTGCCTGTACTGCCTCACTCCGTTGCGTTGCCGCACCTGTACTGCCTCACTCCCAGCTCCTCACTCTTTATATTGCTGACCTGGCGGATGACGCGGTCAGTCGCCAGGTGGTCCAGGATGGTGTCCTCCTGGGCCTGTTGATGACACAGCAGCCACCACGTGGCACGACAGGAGACCATCGGTCAAACGCAGGGGTGAAGTGCAGGCACAAGATAGGCTCGCCCTGAGCCTGTTGACAGCTGCAGCAAACCGCCACGCAAGCAAGAGGGCAGCACGAAGCACTGCAGTTTGACCACGCAAGATTCTGGGGGCAACATCCTGGGGCGATGGGGGGTGCGCCTTGCACCAGCTCTGTCGACAACCAGAAGACGCGGCTCTGCCTGTGATGCGTGACTGCACGCCAGTCAAGCTGTGCTGGGTTTCAGTCCCGCAAACTGCCATGTCGTACTGCACTGCACTGCAGGGCATGGCAAGTGGCAGCCACCTCAGCTAGCCGGCAGGTTTGCGTTCGCCACACGCGGCTGGTGCGGCAGCCGCATCCCTGCCAGCCCCCACCTTGGGCATGGACTTTCCGATGAGCCACTTGCGGTTGCGCTGGATGAGCGTCACCGCCACCACCCCCAGCAGGCCAGACACGGCGATGGAGCCGACCGCGTCCCAGTACACCGCGCCCGTCACCTGCAGGCGAGCATGCACGCAGCGCACGTGGGGGAGAGAGACCGCAGCTGTGAGACGCAGCGCAACCTGCTCTACTCGGCTCGCCGGCTGAGCCGCGGTGAGCAGGGCGAACCAACCAACCGGGCGCGCACGCGACAAGCTGGCCTGCCACCAGGCGTCTCCCATGACCAGCTTAGTGTCAAGTCACACATCTGCACACACTCATATGCATTCAAATGTATGTGGATGCCTTCACCATACCCCAACATTCATAGGCTTGGAAGCCGATGACGCCGGAGCATTGAAGCTGACGCGCCATGGCCCTGCCCTGCCAAGGCTGCCGCAAGCTGCTGCAGCAGCCGCCGCACACCCCTCCGCACAACACCCCGTACAACACACCCCTACAACACACCAGGACAGCGCCGCAGCGCCGCAGCGCCGCGGCAGGCGCGGGGCCCCTCACCTGGCACAGGGCCAGGCAGCCGCCGGCGATGAGCAGGCCCGCCACGGCCGCGCCGTCCTCCATCATGACCGCCACCGCGGCCGGGTCCGCGCCCGTCTTGACGTACGCCAGCAGGCTCATGCCCTGCTGCGCCGCGCGCCGCCGCAGCGTGTTGACCGCCACGGACAGCGAGTGGCTCTCGAGCACGCCAGACACGCCCAGCACTGGCGGCGGCGGCAGCAGGGGCAGCAGGGGCAGATGTCACACAGCTGGGGAGGAAGGTGACCATGACAGTTGCTGATTGAGAGGCATCGGCCGTGCTGTCTGTTGAGGCAACACAACATGGCAAGCTGCAGCTGCTGCTGGAGCTGCACCAGCCGTCGTGAGGAGCACTGAAATCCCAGCGACAGCCCAAATCACCACTCACCCACAAAGTTCCAGTACAGGTCACCGATTTCGCGGTGAGCTTCCAGCAGCCCGGTGACGCCATGCACGAAGCTCACGCCGGCGCCGCAGCAGAAGATGCCCACGGCGCTGATCAGCGGCCAGATGAACTGGTCCCTGGCGTAGCCGTAGGGGTGCTGCTCGTTGGGCTGCTTCTGGGCCTTCATGATGCCCACACGCAGCAGCAGCTGCAGCAGCAGAGCAAACAAGCACACGCTTGTGTCATGTTTGCTGTTGTAACCAGGCCCACCACAGCGCAACGCAGCACATTCCAACACATCACAACAAACCGCAAGAATGATGGCATGCACGGCGCAAGGGCTGGCGAACGAGCTGTTACGCAGTGCTGCAGATGCGCTGCAAGCCGTACGGTGTGCTGCTGCTGCTGCTGCATTGATGCTGCTGCTTCCACCGCTGAGCAAGCCCCTGCAGACTGGGTGCGACGTGTAGGGCAGTTGCTCTAGAAGCCTACAAAGGCGGCAAGTACTTTGACAACTTTTGGTTGACCACGTGCTGTCGTTGCAGTTGCTGCTGCTGCTGCTGCTGCTGGCGGTGGTAAGAAGTCGCGCAGCCGCTGCCACTGCTGCTACTTCTGGGATGCTGGTGCCGCCCCTGCACTGGCTGCTGTGTGCATGCGGCCACGAGCACGCAACAACCAGCTGCAACATGCAGGCATCCGCAGGGGGTGGCTTGCCCTTCTGTCCACTGAGCTGTGTTCCTGCACCAACCAGTGTTGATCTTTGCTGCTGCTGCTGCTGCTGCTGCTGCTGCTGCTGCTGCTGGTCCATGCCGCACGCTGCTGCTCACTTGGTTTGCAATGTCCACCAGGCTGTGCACCGCCTCTGCAAGCATGGCGCTGCACAGCAGCGGCACGCAGCAGATTGGCCGCAGCACCGTCAACAACAAACACCAACAGCATCGACCAATTTGTTGTTCCTGCTACTGTTCCGCAAGTGACACAGCACTTGCGCCTAGCCCTGGCCCACCCAGCTGCATGGCGGCGGCATGCTGCAGGCATGGCGTTACCCGCTCCGCTGCTGGCCCCACCACAAGGTGACAGCACTCCGCTTGCACGCACATGCAGGTGCACAGTTCGTACCCGTGTCCACCGCTGCACCTCTGCACAGTTCCTTGCAGCTGCCATGCCGCTGGTGTTAGCCTGCTCAGCTTCGCATTCGCAACATGCTTCCAATGCCTGCCTGTCAATCAGCACACTTGCATGCAGAAGCAGCAAGTGCAGCTAGCTAGCGAGCGCGCCCATGCATGCACATGCGATTACTGGCTCTCATACTGCCTTCAGACACAATGCAGCGGGATCGGACGAGCTGGTGGTGCAGCACCTGGCACCAACATGCGGTCAAGGCGCCCAAAGCTGCTCAGACGCTGTCAGTTACCCCCTCACCTGCTGTTGCTGACGAAGAACACGGCCAGCTTGGCTGCAAATATGAGCGCGTTGGCCCTGATGGCTGTTTCCACTGCATGCAGCTCGCCTTCAGGGCCATCCATGTCATCCTCGTCAGCACCCATAGCGGCTGCTACTGGTGTTGAGGCTGTGAACCCTGCTGCTGCTGCTGGTGGCCGTAGCCACTGCTGCTGCTGCTGCTGCTGCTGCCGCCAGTGGTTGCTGCCACGATGGCAGAGCAGGGGTGCCATTAGCAAGAAGCTCCTACTACTGCTGTGGTTGCTGCTGCTAATGCTGCCGATGCCATGGTAGTGGCGATGCTGTTGTTGCTGCTGGTGCTGCTGCTGGTGGGCTCGTGCCAAACAAGGTACTGCTAACCGGCCAGAGAGCGAGGCTGTGCTATGCTGCAAGCTCTGTACGGTGCTGCCTAGGCCATGGCCAACAGCAGCAGAGGAGTGCATGTGGCTTAGGCGCATGCAGGTCGTGCTGTTCCAAGGAATCCAACCCGTTTGTGGCGTTGAAAGCAGTAAAAGGCACCTTCTGACAAGCGCCTGTCCTCTTTCCGCTCTCATGTCAATGCTTTCATGTCGTGGCTGGCAAGCGCTGTGTGACGTTAGGCGCTGTGTGCTGTAACAGTGGTTTCAATCAGCGGAGTTTGGCAGCGAAGGCAGCAATGCGTGAGCTTTTGCAAAAGCTCTGATGCCGGAAAAATGCCAGCCTCTCTACCATGGTGACAAACTCACTAAGCTGGCCTAATCAAACGGTAACTTCATTTTCATGTTAGCTGACAAGTCACTTTGAGCTGCTATGGTCAAACAACATTACTGCAACTCCCAGACTGGAGTGCACACGCGGCAAACTCCCATTACGTGACGCCGAAGAGGTTGTGATACTGCCTGATACATTTTTAAGATCAAACAACTAGTACTAAACAGCTTGCTGCGCACGCTGTGGACCGCTTACGCACGGGGGCGCCAGTATCGGGTGCCAAAGTGTATTGCTGCATAAAAGGTCAAGCCTCGGTAAATCGATCTGCATTACTATGACATATGTGTAGTGCAGGTGAGCATTTTAAACCTCTTCCGACATCATGGTGCTCAGCTACCCTTGGCTTGCAACTTGAAAACAACCCTTGGCTTGCTCCCTTCTTGTTGCGCCACAGCACCTATCGCTTACATGTTATCCCTCACCTCATTGGCTGTATAGGCAGGCGTAGCAGTTTAAGGACCAATGTAGGGCGTGGTGGCACAACCCTGTTTACTGCACCGGTCACCAGCAGCACAACAGCAACCGCAGCAGCAACGGCAACAGCTTGCTAATTGCATTGCCCTTTCGGCCGTTGACTTCTGAAACCTGCATGTTAGCTTAAATCATAACCGCAGGGCATAGCAACACAGTTATGTGAATCATCCTGCCGTCCTTGTCCGTGCTGCGTGCAGCTGCTGATGCAGCAGCAGCAGCAGCAGCAGCAGCAGCAGCTCCTGCATTGCTGCTGTGCCCATCATCTACAGCGCTGAACCACATCCGATGGCAACTTCAAACACACCCCATCATCAGCGCCAGCACAACAGCAGCATCAAAGAGCAGCAGCTCAACAATGGCGGCATCGGCGAGGCCGGCAGTGGGTTGCAGTTTGTGCTGCTGCGACAGCGCGTCACCCAGGAGATGGACAAGGCCGGCTACAGCACAGCGCTGGTGCTGCTGGATGTCGCGCTGTCGCTGCTGAGTGTGCTGCTGTACGTCATCATGACGTACGGCCTGCTGGTCCAGGTGGGTCACGAGCCTGCACATGGCAGGGTGTGGTGCAGCAGCACCAGGGGGACCGTTGGTGCTGTGGGCTGGATGCCGCAGGCGTGGCTCGAGCACAAGACAGGCGTCGCATCGGCGGCGTGTGGGCCGCGGCTGTTTGTTTGACAAGGCATCGCTCTTCACCGCTGCTGCGCACATGCAGCGTTGACAGGTCAGCAGCCCGCGGCAGCAGCAGATGCCGGCAGCAGCGTTGCAGACTGCAGCACTGGTGGGGGCGGTCCAGGTCGTCATGCTGGCTGCGCTCCTGCAAAGCAACGAGGCAGTTTGTCATCCACGTGTCCTTGCAGCAGCAGGGTCCTGCAAGCCGTTGCACATGCGCCTGTGCCTGACATGCACACCAAGCTCTGCCGAGGCTCAGCCGACGACACCCCGTGCTGTGTCTGGTATCGAGTGGTCGAGTGTCGCAGGTGGTGAGCAATGCACCAGCCAGCCCGCTGATGCTGCGCTGCTCTCGGCACCGCACCACGTGCGTCGTGCGTGCTGCCTGTATCCGTCACAGCCAACTGGGCTGCTGCTGCTTGCCTGCCTGGTTCGGTCCAATGCGCTGTACTGCTTTGCTGCTGCTGCTGCTGCTGCTGCTGCTGCTGCTGCTGCTGCTGTCCCGACGGCTGAGGCAGGTGTATGGTGTTGAATTTGGGTAGTTTAGTGGTAGAACACCAGCATGGTATGCTGGAGACCCGGGTTCGAATCCCGGTCCGACCGCCCGTGGCTGGGCTAAAAAAGCAACTGGACTTGACGGATTTGTGCGGGTGGTTTCGATCGCCCAAACAATGAAGAAGAAACTGGGTACAATTACAAGAAAACCTTCATGAGCGGAACAACGGCTCGCTGGGCTAGTGCCTGAGGCAGGTTCAGTCCTGTACTACTGTATTGTATTGTATTGTATTGTATTGAATTTGCTCTTGCGCCAACCGTCCTGATCAGCTTGCTCTGTGGTCGTGGCTGGCTTGCAACCACCCGCGGTGGCGACGGCGTCCTGCTGCTGCCATGCCGCCGCAGGTGCTGCGTGTTGCCGACTTTGCGCTGGCGCTGTTCTTCGCGGCCAACTGGCTGCTGTGGTTCTGGCTGGCCGAGGACCGGCTGCGCTACTGTTGCAGCCTCATGAGCCTGATCGACGCCGTCACCGTCACACCGGCCTTCGTGCTGTACGGGATGGAGGTGCGTGCAGCTCGGCCGAGCCGCAGCTGGGCTTGCTCCAGCGGCACTTGATCATGAGGGAACTAGGAGCGTATTCGTGTGTGGAGCAGAGACAGGCCCGGTTGCGCGTGTGCCTGTTGAGCGTGGCGCCCTGGCGACTGGCACAGGAGTGTGGGCGCGTTGTGAGGTGGATGGGTGCTGCTGCAGCCGCACCAGGGTCCAGGGCACCATGGCGTGGACCATGGCAGTTCACGTGCGTGCTACACAATATTCTTTATGTAACAAAAAAAAATTGGTCGAGGCGGCTTGGGAGGAGTCGTGCAGCAGCGCTGTCACATGCTGTCACGGTATGCTGTGCCGACGGGCTGCCGTCTGCTGCAGGGTGGGGCCATCGGCGCCAAACTGAACTTCCTGCGAGTGCTCAGGTGGGAGGCGACGCTGGCGCCGGACCCGAAGCGCAATGGCTTCCTCGACATGCGCTTGAGCAGGCGATGGGCGCCAGGTGGCTGCGGCGCGGGCGCTGCCCACCACGCAGTGCAGGGCTGGGAGCAGCCCCGCAGCTCGCTCAGCAGTGCAGCAGTGGCAGCAACCGTCAGCGCTGCGGCCCTGCGCAGCGCCCCACACGCTGCACAGCCCGCGCCGCACCACACAATGCACGTGGGGCGCACGTCGACAGAGTTGTGGACAGGCGCTGCTGCAAGCGCCAAGCATGTGCAGCGCCAAGCCCAAACATTGTGTTGATCGCTGCTTGGCTGCTGCTCCCGCGTGCTGCTGCAGGATCCTGCGCGTGCTGCGCGTGTTCCGCATGAAGCCCGTCACGATTGCCGGCGGCAGCAGCAGGAGAGGGCACAGGCGCGCGCAGCAGCAGCGCCAGCAGCGGCCAGCGGCGGCAGCAGCGCAGCAGCGCAGCGGCAGCAGGGCAGCGGGCAGCAGCGGCAGCAGCAGGCAGCAGCAGCAGCAGAGCAGCAGCAGCAGCAGCAGCAGCAGCGGCAGCAGCAGCAGCGGCAGCAGCAGCAGTGGCCAGCGGGCAGCGGCGGGCAGCAGCAGCGGCGGCAGCGGCAGCGGCAGCAGCGGGCAGGGCAGGCGCGGCAGCGGCGCGGAGGGAGCGGCAGGGCAGCGGCAGCGGCAGCGGCAGCGGGCGCGGCAGCGGCAGGCAGCAGCCATGTGCAGCGGCATCACCAATGGCGCCGCAGTGCTTGCACGTCACAGCCGGGACTGCCTGCAGCCATCACCGCGTGTGCTACTCGCGCGGGAGGGGGTTACGTCAATGGCCGTGCTCGTTGGCTTGCCTGCTGTTGCAGAGCACTGACACCCAGCTCAGTCACGCGCTGTGCATGGCCGTGCTGCTGCTGATGATGATGTTGCTGCTGCTGCTGCTGCTGCTGGCACACGTCGGCGATGCGCTGGGCAAGCCTGTCTCCATACGCCACACTGGCCCAAAGCACGTCCAAAGCGGCCTATCTGATGGTCCCTTGCTGCTCTGCTGCTGCTGCCGCTGCGCAGGTCATTGATGCGCTGGGCAAGCTGGTGTTCACGCTGGTCAGCATGCTGTTCATCGCAGCAGGCATGTTTTACGAGCTGGAGAAGTTTGCGGTGAGCTGCCCTCACACCGCAGCAGGGACAGGTTGCTGGCAGCAGGCGGCGGCGGCTGTGTGCCTGCAAACTTTGGCAGCGCACGCGCATGTTCAGGACAGCCGCCTGCCGCAAGCTGTGTGTGACAAGCTGCCACGCAGCAGCGTTGCGAGCGGACAAGCACCATATGCTCAGCGCTCACTGTTGGCCGCTGCTGCTGCTGCTGCTGCTGCTGCTGCTGCTGCTGCTGCAGCCCGACGCCGACAGTGAGCTTGGGGCGCTGAAGTTCCACCAGGCGCTGTACTGGGCGGCAGTCACCCTCACCACAGTCGGCTACGGTGGGTGGCCGCCCCCCCCCCCCCCCTTGATGCGTCTGTGGATGCATCTGGCCTCCACTGATTTTACCATGGCCACTGATGGAACACTTGCAGGCAGGCTTGAATGCGTGTGTTGTGCGGTCGTGCTGGGATCCAATCCAAGGTTGCCTGCCGGGGCGAGCAGCAATGCACGCGTCACGGACATGCGATGCTTGTCAACCTTCCCACTTGCCTGCGGCTGCACACTGCCAGCCTGCTGTGCACTGGGCTACCCTCACCTCCAACAGCGTGCCACCCGCTGGCATGGCATGAAGCGTGTCCTCAACGTCTGTGTCCGTGCACGTGTACGACGGCTGTAGAAACTGCTTATCACACCATGTATGAACTCAGGCACCGTGCCTTTGTCGCGTGCAGGTGACTACTCGCCCACGTACTGGGCCACGCAGCTGATGCTGATCGCCCTGCTGATGATCACCTTCACGCTGCTGCCCTACCTGACAGGTGAGACGCAGGGACATGCTGCAGCCAACAAGCGTCCCTGCTTATGTGCTGCTTGCATCCATGCTTGCTCCATGCAGAGCAATGCAGTTTCATTGTTGCTCTTTCAAGCATCTGCAGCTGTTTGTGTTCCAAGTCCAATGCAGTCTGGGCAGTGGCAGCGCGCAGTTGAACATGCGGTTGAGGGTACTGCATGCAGCATGCTGAATGTAACACTGCTGTGCATACCGTCAGATGTGTCAGCAAATGTTAATGCCATCATCAGTGTTTGGTGCCACCAGCGGTGCCTCCAGTCACCTGTTGTGCTTGGTTGTGTGCTCGACTGCTTGCAGGACAGCTGATGAACGCACTGGCCTCTTCAACGCCCTACCAGCGCAAAAGGTACATGCTGTACAATGCATCGGTGGGCTGTCGTGCGCTGCCTGTGCATGCATATTCCTGTTGCCGCTTGGCCGCTGACGACAATGCCACCGATTCCCTGTACTTTGCTCCTTTCTTTGTGTTGCTATAGACATGGATGGTGCCAGATGGCTGTGCAGTGCACGCTGCCAGAGGTGCTTGCTGACTTTCTATGCTTACACCACAAGTGCTCTGCCCTCCCTGCTGCTGCTGCTGCTGCTGCTGCTGCTGCAGGTTTTCCAGCTTCAGCAGGCACAGTGATGTGAAGCATGTCGTGTTCATGGGAGCCGTTGATGACGGACCAACAATGGCAGGGGTGCGTGAGCGGTGACGTGAGAGGGCATCACACATTCAACGCAACTGCAACATGGTATCTGTCCACCTATGTATGGTTCAGTTCTGCAGTTCAAGGCTGGTGTCACAGCTACTGAGCTAGACAAACTACCACACAGACGGTGCATGCGGACACGTGGTCAGTTGCTATCTTGCCGTCGAAGTCTGCAAACAAGACAACTTGCATATGTGTTTTGAACCGTGCACTGTGCGCTGGCAGATCCTGAACGAGCTGTACCACGCTGACAAGGGCTTCAACCACCAGAAGGCGGTTTTCTTGAGCACTAAGTTGCCCAACCTTGACATCCAGCACGTGCTGGCGACACACCCGGCGTCAGCAAAACTCACCTATCTGCAGGGCAGCCCGTTCAGGATGGAGGTGAGTCGCCTACTGCTATCTGTCCCTGAGTATCACAGATGCTTTGTGCAGCACCTGCTGGCATGTGCTCCGTGGACGAGCGCAACTGGAACGGCTCCATGCGGCCCAATTGGCAAGATGGAGATGGAGTGACCAGCTTGCAGCATGCTATATGACAATGCAGGGGAGATACCTCTGGTTGGTGGGGTGTCATGCGTTGCTGGGCCAGGGTTGTCGCTGTTGCTGGCTCAATGCACTGTGCTCAGTCATGGATGGCCTACTAAAACGTGTCTATGAGGTGACCATGGACCCCTCACCTGAGCTGCAGCCGTACATACGCACTGAGCCTCACCAACCAGCCACAAAGGTCTGGACACCTCAGCCAGTTTCAACGACGCGCCACACCAGTCCACCCAGTGCGCGATCACGTGCTGCTGGCCCCTGCTCCAGGACCTCCACCGGGCCAGCATCGAGTACAGCCACGCGGTGTTCATCGTGGCGCCCAAGCACGCAGAGGAGCCGCTGCTGGCTGACAGGCATGCAGTCATGATGACGCTGGCGGTGGGGCAGTACCTGCAGGTGCGCGGTGTCCTCAGTGCTCCAGGCGCTGTGGTCTTGCGCTGTGACGCTCATGTCTCGTGGTGTAAAAAGCTTTTTGCACTCAACTGTTGTTGGGCGGTCAGATGCCCTACCTTGCTGACGTGATGTAGGCAGGGTTGGGTATGATGACGCCCAGTCATCCAGGCGATGAAGTGGCCGTGCAATCTTGGGATCAATGCTGCATGTGCCTCTGTCAAAGGACTAATTGCATTTCATGCCTGCAGCTGGCGTGCACAACTGCATCAAGTCCTGCTGCTGCTGCTGCTGCTGCTGCCGCTGCTGCTGCTGCTGCTGCTGTGCAGAATGCGCATGTTACGCTGCGAGAGAAGCTGAGCTACCTGCCCAACAGGATCACGCACTGGCTCAAGACAGGGAAGGTGCGCGGCGGCTGTCATGCTGGCAACGCTCTCCTTCAACCTTGGTGCCAACTCAGAACGCAGCGGCGGCATTGTGCACCAAATGCAAATTTCTATGAGTTGTAACACAACCATGCATCACCTCCACGCACTGACCCATGCTTTGCTACTCACCTGTGGCCTCACTGACACTGAAACCAATTCTCTCCCCTGTCGCCCGCACCGCCTTGCTGGCAGACGTCGCCGCCCGCAGCTCTGCCCAGCATGTTTGTGCAGACTGTGCTGCCGGAGGGGCGGCTGAGGCTGTACCAAGCCGTGCAGAGCCTGCAGGCACCCGCAGCAGCAGCGGCAGCAGCAGACGGTCTGCACAGCAATGCAACAACCAGCGCTCCAGCAGGCGCAGCATATGCCCACAGCAGCGCTGGCACACCGGCAGCAGCTGCACCCAGAGATGCCACTGCATTCTACCACAGCAGCCCCTTCAAATCCAGCCAGGTCAGCGAAGACAGCGCTGACAGTGGCAAGCAGCAGCAGCAGCAGCAGCAGCAGCAGCAGCTGCGGCGGCGGCTGATGCCGACAGGTGCTCCGTTTTGGCGCAGGTTTGCTGCCCGGATGCACGTGCTGTGCCTGGGGGAGTTGCGGCATGCGCTCATGGCGCACTCGTGCGTTGGCGTGCCTGGGGTGATCAGCCTGCTGGGCAACCTGTGCGTGACCAGTGACTTTGAGGTCGAGGACCTCGAGAAGGTGAGGTGCAGGGTTCGAACCCCAGTGCATGCGGTGAGGTTTTGTGATGTGGGAGCGTGTGTCTGGGTGGTTAGCCCGCTGGGCAACCTGCGGGTGCCCGTGACTGGTAAGTGGAGTCCACTTGTCGCGGTGAGGCGGCATTTGTGAGCATTGTTGGCTGCCAGCTCTCACAAGGGCGATGCCCTGGGGCGATTAGCCATACAGGCAACTGAGTGCTGCCATTCACTCTGAGTGAGGACCTTGGAAACGTGATGAACAGTGCTCAGTTCCTGGTGTAATCATGGTTGTTCTGCAGTGCCAGTGAAACAAACAACCACAGGTTTGCAGTGTCGCACCTAGGGGCTGTGGTGACTAGGCTGCGCAGCTATGCCAGGCTGGTAGGACCTGTGCAAGCTGCCGGCCTTCCACACACGCTGCATCGCCTCCACTCACCACCTTCCCATGCAGAACATTTGACGATACCTGTCAGGTCTGTCAACCACACGACCTGCAAAGGCTTTTTGTCTGCCTCCTATCTCTGCGCATGCCGCACACATGCTTCGTTGAATAGCTGCTCTCCACTGAAACACTGACGCTGGGTGCAGCTGGCAGAGGCATGCGCCCGGCCACGTCGGGGCATGCTGCGCGCCGGCCAGCAGCTGTACGGGCTGCTGCCGTTTGCCCCGGTTGTGCGGCAGTGCGCCTGGGACAGCATTCACGCTCGCATGTCTGGTGACAACACCCACTCCCACATGCCTATCACATGCCTCCTTGCAGGGCACCCTGGCCACCGCAGCGGCAGGAGGTTGTCACTCGCTCTGCGTGGACAACGCGGCAGCAACTGACCAGTCCATCCTGCTACAACGTTGCAGGCGTCGGAGATTCCCTCCTGGCTGCGTGAGTACATGGTGGGCGCCAGCCACGAGCTGTACGAGCTGCGGGCGTTCCCGCGCGTGCTGCACGGCCACAGCTTCAGGACAGCTGCCGGCTTCATCTTTGACAGCTGTCATGCTGTGCTGCTGGCTGTTGAGAGCACGGCTGGCGGCGACAGGGGCAGGCTGAGCATTGCCAGCCTGGGTCAGGTGGGCCTATGGTTTGAGGTTGGGTTCAGGGTTCAAGGCGTGCAGGTGATGAGGCTGTGAGGCGATGGGGGTGCACCCATGAAGTTACGAGGAAGTTGCTAGTGACAGCAGCGCAGCCATAGGGTGCGTCAACCCCCACGGCAGACTACGCTGCATTTGGGGGTGTCGTGCCGGGCACCACTGCTACAGGGTTGCAGCTGGTGTTTATCAAACAACAGGTACCAACGCTGGCTCCTTCGTGCCTTGCTCCCTGCGTTGCAAGAGGTTATGGAAGACATGCCTGTGTTCTTGAATGTTGATGGCATCTGCATCACCCACGAAGCTGAACTCACACCCGCAAAGCCGCTTCCAACTCGATGTCCAACTGAAAACAAACCACTATTGCACTTGCAGGAGATCACTCCAGACATGCGCGGCTTCCTCGTTGCCGACGACATGACCAGTGTGGTGGTGCTGCTGGATGCTGGCGTGGCAGACTTCCAGCACTGGCAGCAGCACCGACAGCAGCAACAGCAGCAGCAGCAGCAGGGTCTGGAAACCATAGATGCCGAAGCAGCGGAGCTGGAGGTCTCAAAGCTGCATGCTGGAAAGGATGCAGCTCAGCATGGCGGGTCGCCAGCAGGCGCGCAAGCAGTGGCAGCCCCGCAGCACTCTGCCAAGCAGCCGCAGCAGCAGCAGCAGCACGTCAGCGGTGTAGGCTGGGGCAAAATGACAGGGCACATCAGCATCCAGGCCTCGGGTGGGAGTGCGTGGGAGCTGCAGCACAGCAGCAGCATCGGCAACGTGAACATGCGCAGGGGCACGCGGAGGAAGGGGGCCGGGATGCTGCTGGCGCAGCAGCGGCAGCTCTCCAGCCAGGAGGTGCGGCAGCCGCAGGATGTGTCACTAGTGGTGCGGCGGCTGTCACATGTAGCAGCAAGCTGGCTCCTTGTCTGCGCTGTTGCACGTCACCCCGCCATCCTTTGACCACCAAACGCAGCAGCAAAGCAATGTCCATGTAGCGCGCTGCTGAGGCGTGCTGAACAGGAGTGCTGAACATGCCTGTGCAACGTCAGAGTGTAGTGGCTCAAGCTCCGCCTGCTGCATCATCGTCGGCGATTGACACACCGCCGCTGCAGAGCTTTGGTGAATCCAGCTCAGCACGCAGCACAGCCGAGCAAGGGGAGTGGCTGTTCCAACCAACGCCCGAGGACTGCACTGCTGCAGAGGCAGCTGAATGCACCTCCGACCTTACAACAGAGCACGTTGCTGTGCACGGCTCTGCTGCTGTTCCGGACAGTCTGGGCACTGGCAGTGCTGCTGCTGCTGCTGCTGCTGCTGCTGCTGCTGCACACATGCTCGGCAGAGGCAGGCCGCGCATGTCTCCTGCTGCATCTGCTGCCTTTGCTGCCATTGCTGGCACCGCCGGCGGCGGCAGCAAGGACCAATCAGGTGAGAGTGCTGAACACTGTCACCACACACACGCTTCACAGTACGAGGTCGGCAGGATTGCTGCATCATGGAAGTGAGCAGCATGTGATGTGCTGTGAGTGCAGGCTGGTGGACCGCGCTTTGCAGCCAGCGTCTTCACGCTCAGAGGGGTGTTCCTGCACTGTCTCTGCGGCAGAAAACATGCACTGGATGGTGCTGCAGCTGCAGCACACGCATGCTGGCAAGCCTCGCAGGCAGGTCACAGGTTTGGTCTGCATGCAGTCGTCTCTCTGCAGTTGATGCTGCTGCCTCCGCTGGTGCTACCACAATGCACCGTGCTGGCATGCAGGTAACATTCACCTGCCTTGATCACTCAGCAGGCAGCCTCTCATGCTTCAGGACAATTCTGTGCTGGCGCTGGCTCTGCTGCTGCTGCTGCTGCTGCTGCTGCTGCTCCTGCTGCTGCGGCTGCAGGCCATGGTGCCGCGCTTGCTGCTGTGATCCACCTGCTGCGCTCCCCCAGCAGGCAGCTACAGCGCTACGGCCAGGCCTTCATGCGCCAGCACTACCACATGAGGGCGCCACAGGCAGTACAGGTGCGCGGTGGAGGGCTGTACTGCCTTGCAGCGGTGTCTGTTCAAGCGGTGGACAGCAACATTTTCAAGTTTTAGAATCGACAGGAACACCTTGCATGGGGGCTGCTGCCGCAGTACATGTGCGTGCTTGGGAGCTGTGCTGGGTTGCAGTGATGTGGAAGTGCAGTCAGGAGCCAAACACCAACAACAAATGTCACAAGAGGGCTTAAAGCACGATGCAGCCAGGCGCTCTGTGGCAGCCTTGGCTGCATTGCAGGGAATGAATGTTGCACTGCTCTACAGCTGTAAACCAAATTTTGGTTGCCCCAGCATCCAAGGCAGTACGTATTGTTGTTGCTACAACATCAAAGGCAGTACAAATTGTGGTTGCTACAGCATCACAGGCAGTACCAGCATGACCCCCATACCGCTATGACAGCACATCACAAGCTGGAAAGCACCAAAGGCACGCACAGCATACTAAGGACACTGCATTGTGACGGCTGCTGCTGAAGCAAGCTTTACTCTGAGCCTGTGAACCGATCTTGCGACGGTGTGGATGCTGCTGATCTGTGCTGCTGCTGCAGAGTGCAAGCGGCATAGTTCTGCAGGAGGTGCCTGAGGCGATGTCGGGGCACATGCTGGTGGTGGGGCTGCCACGCAGCCAGGAGGCCCTGCTGGCGCTGCTGGCCCCGCTACGCAGCAGGTGGGTGAGTTTGACCAGGTTTGACCAAGGTTGACTTTGACCAGCTGGGTGGCGAACCCAAACGTGCCAGCAATACAGGCACCTTTGCACAGCAGGCAAGAGGAGTTGATGGCTGACCATGCTTGACCTTGTTTGAGCTGTTTGGCGTCAGCTGAGTGGCAGACCGAGCTGCGCCACCCCAGCGGGCCCAGCTGGCACTGCAGGCGTGTCTGCATGCTGTATGAAAGCAACAACAGGCAGTAGCTGCAGGTGTCACCAATGCAACAGGATGGTGGGTGGGGTGCTGGTGGTGCAGTACAGTCACGGACGTGCTCCTGGCAGCGGCGCTTCCAACATCGCTGGGACAGCTCACGAGCGTGGCGTGCGTGTGCAGTAGTGATGTCGGCGCTCTCTTTGCTTTGGCACCAGCACCAACCCTGGTCAAGATGCAGGCGAAGGTCGAGGCCCGGATGATTCTGACTTGCTGGTCTGCTGCTGCTGCTGCTGCTGCTGCTGCTGCTGCTGCTGCTGCTGCTGCTGCTGCAGGTGCCTGTCGCGGTGGCGTCCGCTCGTCATCATCGACGGGCAGCCTCCTGGCACCGGGGTGTGCTGGAAAACACTGGCCCAGTTCAGAGACACCTTCTTCATCCAGGTACGCTGCCTGTGTGCTGAGGTGCCTGGTGCGGATCGACCTGTAGCAGTGAAGGGATGCCAACACATGTGCAAGCACTGTTGGAGCGCTGTTTACTGTAATGTAACGCGGCTGCTTGTGCAGCAACATGCATGCTCCGACCCCATCAAGCAACTTTGGTGCTGCTGCTGCTGTGTGTGGACAGTTGATGGCTTGATTGATGAAGAATGCAGTGCTGTAGGTCGTTGCCGTGGCAACTTCCCTGGCCACTTTGCATCTTTAAATGTTCTTGCCCTGCTCGTGCATCACGTGCGCTGCTATCTGCTGCCAATGCTCACATGGCTTGAACAACCATGCGCTGCTGCTGCGCGCCAGCGCTAGCATGTATCCTCTCACCCTGCTCGTGCGTCATCACTGCTGCTGCCGCTGCTCAGATGACTGATGGCTTGAGTGACGCGCTGCTGCGAGCCAATGCGGAAGCTGCTGCGCAGGCCATCCTGCTGTCGCCACTGGCAGCATATGAAGAGGAGACTGAAGACGCAAATCTCGCCGGCAAGGTCATGACAGGTAAGAACATGGGTGTCTGCTGATGCTGCTGCTGCTGCTGCTGCTGCTGCTGCTCTGGCCTCTATGTAATTGGACAAGCTGCACAAGGTTGAAGCTCGCTGCAGTGCGATTGTGCCGTAATAATGCTCACCTGGTACCTTAACTGCAGGCTGTGAAACCTCTGCTGCTGCCATCTTGCTCCTGCTGCTGCTGCTGCTGCTGCTGCTGCTGCTGCTGCTGCCAACCTGTGCATCTGCTGTTGCTGCTGCTGCTGCTGCTGCTGCAGACGCCATGGTGCTGAGCATCTTCCAGCTGCTGCGCAGCCTCAACCCCGCCATGCAAGTCATGACCGAACTCATCCTGCCGCAGAACATGGGCTACCTGCTGCCGGTGGCCCCGCTGCGCAGCGTGCCGCCCCGCCGGCAGGCGCTGCTGTCGCCCTCCTACGTGTCCGGCGCCGTGTTTGTCCCCCAGCTGCTGGACAATCTCATGCTGTCCACCTACTGCAACGACGCAGCGGATCGCATCATCCTGCAGCTGCTGCACAGGTGGCACATGAGCAGCTGCTGCGGCGAGGGGCTGCAGGCGCAGCTGGCGCAGCGGCAGGGGAGCGGCTCTGCTGGGCTTGGTAACAGCAGCAGCAGCAGCAGCAGCAGCAGCAGCAGCAGCAGCAGCAGCAGCAGCAGGGTCAGGACCCGGGATGGTGGAGCAGGTAGACAAGCAGTACCGCAGCAAGACTCTGCAATTGAAGCAGCGGCAGCAGCAGCAGCAGCAGCTGGGGTGGAGGCTGGGCCTCGCAATGCAGACATTGAGATGGGCCTACTTGACAACAGCAGCAGCGGAGGTACAGCAGCACAGCAGCAGCAGCAGCCAAGGGTGCAGTTTGCGCCAAGCTTTGTTGGCAGTGCCCTGCATGATGGGGCTGCTGCTGCCGCAGCGGGGAGTGCAGGGGTGCCTACCATCTTGCAGGTGTGGGTGCAGCTGTCACAAACGCCAGGCCATGCAGTATGCTGACTTAACGTGCATTTGCACACATTCGCGTACATTCTGCCTGCGGCCACTGTGTATGATGTTGCCATGTCAGCTGCTACTTTGCCTTGCACGTGTGCATTGTGTGTCTGAAGATCAGCGCTGGTTGCCTGGGTATGACGCACAGCTGCTGTTGCTGCATGCAGCCAGGCTGAGCCTTTGATGACGCCTTACAAACACTAACACAACAATCTGCTGTCCATGTTTTATGCCCGCAGATCAGCACAGACTGCCCGGGCACAACATATGGCCGCCTCTTTCACCAGCTGCTGCTGGAGCCTGGGCTGCTGCTGCTGGGGCTGTATCGGCCTGTGCACCAGGACGGGCTGAGCTTCAGGGCAACAGTCACCAACCCGCACTACGTGAGTGCCCTGTGACCGGCAATGGAATGCAGAGGATTGCACTTGAGATGCACCGAATCAATGGTGAAGGCACTGGAGTGTATAAACAATGCACCTGGACTGTACATGACATGAAATGATTTGTTGCAAGACGTCAGATATGCATACTTTCAGTTGCAGGCCTTCAAACATGCATGTCTGCAGCTAAATGCAATCATGCTGGCACCTTCTCATGGCACACTACCTTGCCTCTATAAGAGCCGTTGCCAGCTTCATTAAAACCAAGGACAGCTGCTCAACAAACTCCTGCATGTTCTGCTGTGCTGTGCTGTCACCTCACTCGGTGCATCAACATCACGCAGAGCACGCTGCTGCAGCCTGGAGATGCAGCCTTTGTTGTCGCCACGCTGCCCTTCCCGGCTACGGTTGGAGACACTGATGCAGCAGCAGCAGCAGCAGCAGCAGCAGCAGCATGGCCGCAAGGGACACGTGGCTTCAACAACTTGCAGCCACCACCCAGCTGCCCGCCTGACAGCCTAGACCTCCCTGCCGCTGCTGCTGCTGCTGCTGGGGGTGGTGGCGGCAGCACTGCTGCTGGTGCTGGGACGTGCAACAGGCGTGGTGATGCTGTAGTCCGCAGCTCAACCCATGAGACAGCGTTCGGCATGTGTCAGCAGCACGGCGGCGCTGCCATGCCACCTCCTGCAGGTGCTGCTGCAGCTGCTGAGAGTGCTTTCACTGCAGCAGCAGCGTGCCGGCACTTGCGGCCACCCAGCCAGAGCAGCGGCTGCGCTGAGCTGTCCCTGGGGCCCTCAATAGCATCAATAGCAGAAGGTTCCGATGAGGGTGGCAGCAGCAGCAGCTGCAGCAGCGTGTGTGAAGCAACACAGGAAGAGGCACTGGCAGGCATTGCTGCAGCTGCAGTGGCGCTTACAAAGTTTGGAGATGATCCAACAGCAGGCAACGCAGCAGCAGCACCAGTTCCTGGTGCTCAGGCAGCTGCTGCAGCTGCGCCTCACTTGACCCCAAATCAAAAGGCAGAACAGGGCTTCAGCAGCAGCTCAACAACAGCAGCAGCGGCAGCAGCACATGCAGCAGGTGAAGCTGGTAGTGAGGGCGCAACACCTGCCACTGGCGTCGCCCCACACAGTACATCCCGACGCTCTGCCAGCGTCAGGACTGGTACTGTTGTCAGCCCGAGGGCTGCAGCAGCAGCAGCAGCAGCAGCAGAGGGTGCGGGTCTGCCTGCAGTGCACACCACAGAGCTCTTGCAGCAGCAGCAGCAGCAGCAGCAGCAATGTCCCAGTGACTCACAGCGGTTAGCCCTGCCAGGTCAGCGAGGCACCCCCGCTGCCATCCGGGTGGCAGCCTCTGGTGATCAGAACAACTGGGACCTGGGCTGCCCAGCTGCTGCAGCAGGCGGCTCTGCAGTTGCCAGAGCTGCTGTGGGCTTTGAGCGGCAGTGCAGCAGCAGTGAAGCGGAGGAAGCAGCACCTCCGGCGATGGTGCTGAAGCTCCCGGGCGTTACTACAACGTATCCGAGGGGCGGTGGCTGGAATACTCGGCAGGGTGCTAAAAAGGAAGGTGGTGGTTACTTCGAGGACATTAGCTGAGTTGAGCTGACCCAGCTGAGTTAGAGTGTGCTGACGTGAGTTGATGAAACCTCCTCTACGGACGTAACCCCACCGTTCACTACCCAGGCATCACCTTAGGAGGCATCTTTATCAGCCTGGGAGCTGTTTTCCCCCGGGGTGGGGGCATAAGTTACTAGCAGCCAACTTCCCCACTGTAGTACTTCAAATTTTCGAAGTTACATGGTTAGAGTGCTGCTTCTTCTTGACATGGGATCACTGTAAGTTCACTGTAAGTTCACTAAAGACGATGTACTGCGTGGCTAGGAGTGTAACTGGTGCATTAATTAGGAACTGGTGGGTTTCCAGACAGCGAAACTCAGCAGCACTGCATGGGGCCAGACCGAGATCCGCAGCTGACACACTAATTCCTGCCAGTGGTTTCTGCTCTCTCTCAGCAGCAGTAGGCATCACTTACCTGTACATCGTCAGCTTTGTGCTGCTGCAATGATTGGCGATCAAACTCTGTACACTGGGCACGGCAGGCTACAGTCGGTTACAGTCGGTAAGCAGTCGAATAATCTAGGCGTATCCGTGCATCATTTTTGCATGGTGATAAACAAAACACTAATCCGTCCTATGGTGGTGGCAGGGTACTCAAGCGTTGAGAACTGCATTTATCCCGCGGGAATCACCCCCTGTAGTCCCGCCCAGGCCGAAGACCACCTGAGACCACCCCTGCCCTAGGACACTAGGATGCACATTCCCATTGGCAGCTACGAGATTCTCATGGGTAGTGAAACTGGGGGTACGTCCATATGGTTCCCGCCTGCGGCAGACGAGCGGATGTGTGCATGTTTGCGCAGGCCCGGGTTGTGGATGGCATCTAACGAGCAGCAGCACTGTACAGGTCACACGTGACGTATGGCATCATCGTCATCATCTTCATACCCATTCAAGCCATAGCATCAACGCCATCGGCCCCGCGCCCCACCAGGACGGAAAAAAAAGGGAGCACTGCTCCAGAATGTTTGCAAGTATTGCGCACATCCAAGCCTTCACAAGTAATTCAGCAGTACATGACGACACCATCCGACATCTTCCAGAACTGCCCCAAAAATCATCAGACACAAAACGCAACACCTTGGTTGAAGAATTAGACATGGACAAAATGCTGCGCAACTTCTCAGCCCAACCAGGCAGGGATCTGATCTCAGCAAACATACTATCCCTCTGAGCAGAGGTAGCAGGGCAATCAAACCTCAAGTGAAAGGACACGGCACTAGCATGCAGTACACTGGCAGCCCACCCAACCCCTTGCATAAAAGCGAATGACTGCTGCTCAAGTGCTGAAATGGAATCAGCTCTGCGATCCCCATTCTGACTAGTACGCTCATGCACACACAGACAACCCATACGAACACGCATCAGCAATTCAATTCCATGTGCTGTTGCCACTGAACGCAAGTACGGCCTAGGCCTAATGAAACCCAAGGTATTGACATGAGTGAGAGGACATGAGTGGGATGCACATGAGCAACATACCGACTCAGAGGAGTGCTCCAACGTTTCACATGCAATCCTTTCAGCATGCATCGTCCTGACCTGCATGTTGACATGGCTCTTGCAATCTCATCTCATTTTTCACACTTTGGAAGTTACATGGGTAACTTCGCCCGTTTGGGGAGCCAATGACAAGCTCATTGGGCAAAGAGCAAAACAAAAGCAAGCCACTCACTGGCTCTGCCTGCTGCTGTCTCAACATTCACACCATACTTGCACAACAGGCTTTGCACGTACTTATGCCACAGCGTAACTGCCACAGCACCATTAGGACGTCTCCATTCAGCTACAGATACTTGAAGAAAACAAGGCAACTTGGGGGATCCTGCCCTCATCCATGCGCACAACATGCCCCAGCCACCTCAGGCGAGCCGCCGCAAGGTGTTCTGCAAGGCTAACTGTGCCACACTGCTTCCTGATAGTCACCAGACGGTGTCTATCAAAGAGGCGCACGTGTAACAGCTGCCGCAAGCAGCTAGAATGTACACACTCCAGGCGCTGCGTCTGTTGCTTAGTCAAAGCCCATGTCTCACTGGCAAACATAATAACAGGCAAAACATACGCATTGTGGCATCGCATCTTCACACTCACAGGCATGTTCTTCATCCCCCAGAGTCTCTGCATTTGAGCAAACCTGCCTTTGGCCTTGCTTATGCGGGCACATACTTTTGCATCACAAGTGGCAGTTGTATCAACAATGCCACCGAGATACTTGAAGCTAGACACGTAGTTTGCCACCCCTCCTGACAGCTGCACACCTTGCGGCGGAGGACCAGTAGAAGCGGGTGCCAGAGGTAACAACTCTGTTTTGCTGGCACTGATACGCATGCCCATTTTGTTGCAAATGTCATCCACATTCCTGAGCATGCATTCAAGCTCCTCCTGACAGCAACTCATGAGCACCATATCATTTGCATACAACAAAGTGGAAAGGGTAAACAAGCAGGAACCAGCACCGGTTGACCTTTGGAACAGCTCACCATTTGCATGGTAAGACAGCTGCACACCACAGCCCTCTGGCATTGCTGCCTGCGCCTGCCTAACTACACAATCAAAGAACACGTTAAACAGCAAAGGAGCAATCACGCACCCCTGCCGCACCCCAGTGCTGATATCAAACCACTCTCCTACTCTACCTGCCAGCTTGATTGCTGTTTGAGTGCCTGTGTGCAGATCAGTGAGCAACTGTACTAGTTTGTCATGAACTCCATATGCTCGTAGCACACACCACAGTGCATGTCTTGGTATGGAGTCATATGCTTTTGTCAGTCAACAAAAGCCATGTACAGCGGCTGCTTGTGCTCACGACACTTAGACATAAGCATTCGCAAGGTGAATGCAGCATCTGACAGACCTCTGTTTCTCTTAAAAGCACTCTGGCAATCCAGCAACTGTGACTCAATCTGGGCGTTCACCCTGCTGAGCAGCAGCAATGCATACACCTTGCCAGGAATGCTAAGTAAGCTGATTGGCCTGTGATTGCCTGTTAGCTTAGCACTGCCCTTGCCCTTGTAGAGCGGCACAAGTAAAGCACGCTTCCAATCAACCGGGGCCTTGCCAGACACCCACACTGCACAAACCACTCTATGCAACCACTCTGCCATCAGCGGCCCAGCTTTTAGCAAAGGCGCAGTGATGCAACCAACACCGCCTGCTGCACCATTCCTAAGAGCTGCAATTGCCTGAGTCACCTCTTCAGGTGACGGTGGGGATGCTGCTGCCCTCAGGTCATTTCCACTGCTGCTGCTGTCGCTGCTGCTACTGGAAACATGCGCCGCTTCAGGGGTAATCGTACCACCTTTGCTGCTGTTGTGACTGACTCTGCCCTTGAGGGAGGCTTCCACACCGGCAATGAGCTGCTCCATGAGCTGTTCCTGCTCAGCAGGTATGCTATCGCTGCTGAAGACCTCCTGGAAATGCTCCTGGAATATGTTTAGCTGCTCCTGCGCACTGCGTAGTGTGGTGCTCCCATCTTTGCTGAGAAGGCCTGCTGAACCAACTGCTGCCTGCTTCTCCTTGAACATGCCTTGCACGAACTTGTGGAAACCTGACATCCACCCTGTCTTCCACAGGTGCTCCGCATGCGCTGCCTGCGCAGCAAGCTGCCGATGATCTGACAGAATTGTGACGCCTGAAATTTGTATGTGTGCAAACGACTGCTGCATCACCTGAGCCAGCCAGGAGGTAGCTGCCATGGTGCAGACTACACGCACAACTAGCGAGCTGGTGGCGCCTACAGCCACAGCCGCATAGGTATGGCGGTCCCCAGCTGGGGCCAGGCCAAACAGCATGGGTGATGATGTGAGCAGCTTTGGCAGCAGCTCTACAACTGCTGATGGCTGCGTGAACGTGACCGTGAGCCGGATTGGAGACCTATTGGACGCACTGGCTGTGTCAGCTGATGCATGCACCGAGCTGATCAATCCCACAAGCCCCTCCAGCCGGCGCTTCCTCCCGTTGCTGATGATGCGAGTCATAAGGAAGCCCTTCATGGAGGACATCAAGGGCTTCCTCATGACCTGCATCATCAGCAACGGGAGGAAGTGCCGGCTGGAGGGGCTTGACTCAGTCTATTTCCAGCTCCTGCAGACATCATGTGCAGGGCAGGCAACAGCAAGTTCCCGTGGACGCAGGCTTGCGTTCATGCAGCAGGCCCATGCCAGTGAGGTGTAAGCGTGTGCATGTCCAATCCGATTAATGGCTGGAAAGCCGCAACCGGGTAGTGCTGTGACAGCAGCAGCGCAGTGGACAGCCACTGTGAGATGCAGTGATTTTGAGCCTCTGGCAAGGACCAGCGTCGTCCATCAAACACCTGTCATTGCGGCTGAACCATATCGCGCGTAAGACTGGGATTGACCAGAATAGCCATTTCCAGGGGTGCTGCAGGTGAAGGAAATCTAGGGTGATACACAGCCACAACCTGAAGTCGAGAGGAGCAAACGGCAGACGTGCTGCCGGGAGCCAGGCTTGCAGTACCTGCTGTGCCCACGACCACACCTGCTGCGCAGCTGCACACGAGAACAAGATATGAGGGATATCGTCAGTGCCTTGGTGGCACATCGGACAGCTATATGGCTGGTTCCGATGCAGGACTTTAGTTGAAGTGGGCAGTGAGTTGTTGAGCACCGCATACAACGTGTCCAGCCACCTGCGAGGCATGCGAGTGCGCCAAACCTTCTTGAACCAAGCACGATGTAGTGACGTGAGAGGCTGAGGCAGCAAGTGCCGCCATTTGCGCAGCACTCATGGTGAGGGATCTGCGCGAGGGAGCACAGCAGCAGTGTACAAGTCCTTGGCCGACAATGCAGCAAGTGACTTGGCGGCACCTGGTTGCAATTCCCATGTATCCAACCATGTGACTAATGGCATGCGTTGGCCTGCGAATGGTGCATCAGGGAGGTTGAATGGGAGCAAGGCAGCCAGAATGCTGAGGAGACGCGGCTCCGAATCTGCGAGGCGCGGAAGCGCAGCATGCCACTGTTGTTTGAGCAGAGCAAGGTCAGGCCGCATGAAATAGATGGGTTGAACATTATGGGCTCCTGCATTGCTTGGCGCCTGGTCAGGGCGTGTGTACGCCTGTGCAGTGGGTGTTGAAGTACATAAGAGTGTAATGCAGTTAGTCCTGGGGAGGCAGCAAATAGCCTCGTGATGTGGGGGTGCGAGCAGAACAGTGCGTGTATGCCCAGGTTGAAAGGGAAAGTGACCAGCCGCAGCACCGCCCTAAGAATGTGAAGGCACCTAGCCTCTGTAGATTGCATCAGTTGCAACAGTGTCCCAAAGCGCATGGCTGCAATGTATGTAGGTAGGTCTAGCATACCAACCCCGCCATACTTCGGGTGTAAGGAAGCATCGGCCACACTCATCATGTAGCACTCCGTTCCAGGTCTAGCAGAAACGTCTGCTTTGTTGTTTAGGACAAAGTTGCGGTACAAACCAGTTATCGACTGCAGGAAGCGGCTGTTTTGCTGCTCACTGGTAAAACGCAAAGCACACAAGACTGCAGAGAGTGCATACGTTCTGGCGGGCAGTGCCCTGCCAAACGTAGATAAGTCAAGTGAGCGCAGCGAGCGAAGGCGCTGCTGCATCTGTGCAAGCTTACCGTCCCAGAACTGTTGAGTCGCTGTGCCGAACGGCACACCCAAGTACACAAAGAACCCAGTTTTGTCCATGAGCTTGAGGGAAGGCTCCTGCTGCTGGAGGCGCACCCTGTTTCTCTGAGCTTCTGCCCCTACTAAGTAGCATTTGCTTTAGGCGACGTTTAAGGTGTTCCCTGAGGCGGCACCGTACGCCTCAAAAACTTACACTGCGCCAGTCGCTCAGAAAAGTGGCGGCATCATCAGCATAGGCAGCGTACTTGGCTGTGAATGGTTGTGGGTCTAAGAGCGACGGTGCATGCACTTGAACCCCCACTATCCTTGCATCTGTCCTGATAGCCTCTGCTAGGGTTTCTGCCATCATGATAAAGGGGGGCCATGGGCAACCTTGGCGAACCCGCTATGAACAGGAAAGGCTGCTGATAGTGTGCCATTAACCAACGCGCGAGCTTGAGTGTTGGAGTGGACGCATCAAAACAGCGGATGTATTGGGGAGGAAATCCCATGGTTGTGAGGACAGTACGTATGAAACGGCGATCCGCAGTGTAATACGCCTTGCTGATATCTGACATGTACACCAGCATGCTTTGGTTTGCAAGTTCACAATAGTCTAGCAGCTTGAAAAATAGCACTGCATCCCCAATGTAACGGCCAGGCACGAAGCCATGTTGATCAGGATGGATCAATGATGGCAACACCCTTGCTGTTCGAGCAGCTAGGAGTTTCGCTATGATCTTATAGTATGTGTCAGAGAGTGAGAGCGGCCTGTAGTTGGAACGCTGGCATTTATCACCCTGCTTGTACTTCAGCACTATGGTGGACAGGTTCATAGCGTCAGGACAAACTCCACATACAGCCACCTTATTTGCAACATCAAGCAAACATTCACGTACATGAGGCCATACCAAGCCGTAAAATTCATATGGTAAGCGATCTGGGCCAGGCACTTCATCTTTGGGAAAGTGCCGCTTAATCGAGTTTAGTTCTGCCATGCAGAATGGCGCTGCAAGCATTGCACGTTGCTCACTAGACAGCCGCCTAGAAAGTTAATAGGCGAAGATGGCCTGCTGTGCATGATCCCAATGTTTGCCGATTGTAAGATAAGAAGCAAAAGCTGCTGCAATGCCAGCAGGGTCCCGCTGCATGGTGTCATCGTCCGTTAGCACCGCAACAATGAGCGTGCGCCGGACAGCTGCGGCTTTGACCGCAGCTGACACTGCCCGGGATGGCCGTTCTGCATTATTGGACCAACGTTGCTTTGACATGCCAGATTGCACTGCAAATTGTTCATCCAACAGGTGCCTGACGGTTGTTTTCGTTTCCACATACCCTAGCCTGGTGTCTTGTGATGAAGCATCAGCAAGCCGCTGCTCCGCAACCATCATGGCAGCCATTGCAGTTGCAGCGGTTGATTTTGGTCTCATTTATACTGCACCATAGCAGCAGTTGCGAAGGCCGCCACACTGCGTTTAAGCCGCATCCACCATGCAAACTGTGTGTCAGCAGTTGCTGACGATGGCCACGGGTGAGTGCCCATACAGGTAACAACATATTGTTCAATTTGAGGTCCCAGGATCTACTACGGGATACCCAACTTGGAAGTGGCCGGTCTGCAGGATCAACCGGCCCCGACAGCTGGCTGCCAGACATGAAGCAGCACCAGGCCGTGATCGGACGCAGGGAATGTGTACATTCCCGAGCGTGCGATGTGTTCGGACCAATGCGGGGATACGTAAATGTAATCTAGCCTAGATGCAACACCCGTCAAGCCGTGAAAGGTGTAGAGCACATCTTGAGGGTACAACATCCGGATGGCATCTTGGGAGTGAGAACGCCTGCGCACACTCCTGTACGGCTGCCGCCACTGCTGCATCAGTGCTGTTATATGGTGGCGACTTGTCCAGCTGAGACATATGCACATTCATGTCACCCAGCATGAGGGTTGCACCAAGGTTGGGCCATACACAGTGGGTTCTACTGACCACCTGCCAGTGTCTGCTTGCATTTAAAGGCCTGTGGCACGTCGCCCTGCAAAACAGGTCAAGCTGCGCCTCAATGCACAGCCGAATGATTTCAAAATGCGCAATGGGGAGCAATCGGCCGAACTTGAGGCGTACCAGGAGGCCCTGGCACAGCTGGGCGCTGCTTATACGTCCACTATTACCGTGCTACAACAGCAGGTTTCTGCAGCTCAACTTACGGCCAATGCTGCAGTTCAACAAGCACATGCGCAGCTGCTGGGAGCGCTTCGTCAGGCGGTCAATGCCAGTTTTGGGTTTAAAAGGGTCTGGGTTGGCAAGTCCTTCCCGTGGTGGACACAGGAGCTGACAAATGCTGTGCAGGCCAGGGTGCAGGCCTTTACACAGTACAGGGAGTCCGGCCTTGTTGCAGACTGGGATGCATTTGATCAGCAGCGCAAGGCTACTGCACAGCTTATCAAAGCAGCTGAGAAGCAGCACAAACAGCGATGCGAGCATGCAATCACTGCAGCGTACAGAGACCGCTTAAATGATGACAGCACGCTTGGGGAGAAGGATATGTGGCAGCTTGTGCGTCGCCTGTGCCCTAAGCATGTCAGCGAGGCCGTGTACAGTGTCATGCAGCACCCCTCAGGACAGACGGCTTCAACCCCTGCAGAAAAAGCAGATGCATTCAAATGCCACTATCAGCGTGTTGGTAGCCATGCAGCGTTTGCCGCCGCAAACCCCCAGTTCGACCCAGCGCACATGACACAGGTTGCCTCCAATGTACAGCAGTACCTTCATGACTCAACCGCACCTCATGCTGCCCCACCCTGCCCGCTGGACTTGCCCATCACTGCCGCCGAGGTTTCTGCATGCTTGCAGCGTCTACGCACAGGCAAAGCTGGCAACCCTGCAGAGGAAGGCATTGTCAACGAGCTTTTGAAGTACGGAGGCAACACAGTTGCAGACATGCTGCTGCAGTACTGCAGCCTCATGTGGCAGCTTGAGCAGGTACATCAGGTGCCGGGGACAGTCGTCAGCATGCCTAAGAAGGGCGATCTGACAGACCCAGGCAACTACCGCGGCATCACCCTGCTCAGCGTGCTCTATAAGTTCTACACCAGCGTCCTCAATCAGCGCCTTATCAAGTTTGCAGAGGGCGAGCAGCAGGAGCAGCAGCAGCAAACACAAGCACAGCAGCAGCAGCAGCAGCAGCAGCAGCAGCAGCAGCCACGCGCAACTGCTGCTACAGCAGCAGCGGCGCCGCTGCTGCACGAGAGTCAGAACGGATTCCGCCCCAAGCGCAGTTGTGCTGACCATCAAAGCGTGCTCAGCGAGGTCCTTAATGGCAGGAAAGCTGAGGGGAAGGAGTCATATGTGTTGTTTGTTGACACCTTCAAGGCATTCCCTACGGTCTGGCTTGATGGCTTGTTCCAGAAGCTGTGGGATAAGGGTGTGCGTGGCAAGATGTTCCGTGTCTTGTACAACTTGTATCAGGGCGCGCAGCGTGTGGTGTCTCATGAGGGTTGCACCACGGATAGGTTCACCTGCGACCTTGGCCTGCATGAGGGTGATGTTATTTCGCCCACACTGTACCTGTTGTTTATCGACGACTTGCTGCGTGACGTGCATGCAAAGCACCCTGGCGTTACCCTCATGGGCCCTCGTGACGAACCTGCAGGCCAAGTTGTGGCAGCCATGCAGGCTGATGACTTTGTTGCTGTCTGCGGGTCTCTGTCTGAAGTTCAGGCTGTTGCTGCAACTGTTTACAATTACAGTTGCCAGTGGCGCTTCAAGCTCCACAGCTTGAAGTCTGCCGTCATGCATGTGCTGCCAGCAAGACAGACCAGCCAGCTGGTCGACTCCGGCATTGTTTGGAACAATGTCCCTGTGCCTGTTGTATCGGAGTACTGCTATCTTGGCCTGTGGTTCAACAATACCTGTACATGGACCACACATTTTGAGAAGATGCTGGCTAAGGTGCAACGTGTGAAGGGTGCGCTCATGCCAATTTGGAAGAGCCGCAGCATCAGTGTGGAGGTTAAACGCATACTGTTGCTGACGTGTGTCCGTCCCATTGTCGAATATGGCAGTGAGGTTTGGTTTCCGTCCACAGCTAGGCAACTGCAGCTGATTGACAAAGTGCAGACAGACATCATCAAATGCGCAATGCGCTGTAGCAAGGAGCGCCCATGCTCTTCAGCTCTCTTGGCAGAATGGGGTGTGAAACCGTTGCATATGTGGCTTCATCAGAGGGCTTTGGAGTACTACTACAGGATTCAGCGTATGTAGGGCGTTCGGCAGCCAAATCAAGTGTTTACAGCTGAGTGGAGGCGTCCTAGTGGTGCTGTGGCGGTGACACCGTGGCACAAGTATGTGCAGAGCCTGCTGTGCAAGTATGGTGTGAATGTTGTGACCGCGGAAGGCAGAGCCAGTGCGTGCAAGAGCCATGTCAACAAGCAGGTCAAGACACTACATGCTGAAAGGATTGCATGTGAAACGTTGGAACACTCCACTCTGAGTCGGTATGTGGCTCATGTGCATCCCTCTCATGTTGATGCTATGGGTTTCAGGAGGCCTAGGCCGTACTTGCGTTCAGTGGCAATTCCACGTGGTATTGAATTGCTGTTGCGTGTTCGTATGGGTTGTCTGTGTGTACATGAGCGTACTAGTCAGTTTGGCGGTCGCAGAGCTAACTCCACTTCAGGATGTCCTTGTTGTGGTGCAGAAGTTGAGTCTTTGTCACACTTCATGTTTGATTGCCCTGCTACTTCTGCTCAGAGGGATGATATGTTTGCTGAGATCAGATCCCTGCCTGGTTGCGCTGAAAAGTTGCGCAGCGTTTTGTCCATGGCTGATTCGTCAATCAAGGTGTTGCGTTTTGTATCTGATGACATTTGGGGCAGTTCTGGAAGATGTCTGATGGTGTCACCGTGTATTGCTGCTTTTCTTGTCAAGTCTTGGGATGTGCGCAATGCATGCAAACATTCTGGAGCAGTGCTCCCTCCTCTTTCCGCCCCGGTGGGGCGCGGGGCCGATGGCGCTGATGCTATGGCTTGAATGGGTAATATGATGATGATGATGATGACCCAGCATGAGCAGCGGAATTTCGCTGGGCAGCAGCGGCTGCAACACGGCACGCAGCTGCTGCCACCATCGCACTGGCTGTTCCTGTGACACACCGGCGCATGCATGCCCACCAACCACCCACCATCTCCTGCGGCTGGTCCTGTTGGTCCTGCGCCATTGGCAGCAATAGATGCCGCAAACCAACTCCCGTCCAGTGCACAAGCACGTGCTTGCGCCTGCAGGGTGAAATGTACAGCATCGTGGAAGGACAGCAGTGTCAAACCCATATTAGGGCCAAGAGAATGGATGTGTGGAAGATCATTTGCATGTAGGCAGTTCTTTAGAATTCGTTGCGCAGCCGTTTCATTAAGCTTCAAGCCGGACTCGACCAGCAACAGTACGTCAGGCTTGAGGTCCTGAACAAGACGCTTGAGGTGACGCAGCTTAGAGTGGAACTGAGCCCTGAAATACATGAGTATTAAGCGTGACAAACGTCAGACTGCCACCCTGCAGACGCAGTCTACCAGGCAATGCGTAGTACTACTAGTGGCCCCTGTTCATGCTGAGTAGATGGTTCGAGAGGTCGCCCTGTACACGGCCGCGGCCGAGAACTGGAGGACAAACAATTTATCAGAGTAAAGATCGCTTGTTCGAGCTGCAGGCGCTGCAGAGGGGAACGCCGAACAACCGCAGCGGGTGACCTCTGGCTGCACCCTTCACACGACAACCGGTACCGCCCCTCCTCTGCAGAGGCCCACAGCACCGCCCGGAAGCCCCTCGTGTGTAGCTGTAACACCAAGCTGATTCTAATTGCTACCTGAAACGCTACGCTCACCAAGCAGTCCTCCGGCCAGTCCAATGTATAGCCTGAGAAGGGCTGATCATGATCCAGTTGAACAAAGCGTGATTGAATCTCGCAGGTTGAATGCTCCTTGTTCCAGCCTACATTCCAGGGCCCATGTACTTCTTAACAATCGGCCGTTGTAGTAGGTAGTGCCGACGAGTCATCATTGGGTCCTAGGCACTGTCACTAGTGCGACACGCATAATCCTGTACTGCCTGAGGGTACAGTACGTCTGACCCAGCAGCTGTTGGCCGCACCGGTACATACGATAACGCCGCTGATGCACCATTGACTTACCCGATGCCGAGAGTTGAACCGCATCCACACATTTGCGTGGTTGATGTATCGGTACGCCAGACACCCCGGCAGCAAGATACCTACGATACCAACCTAGGTACCCACGATGTCATTCAGGTTTAATATACCCAGCGGCAACGTATAGGTATAAGCTGGAACAAGGAATGAGGCTTGCAATGAGGCAATTGTTTCCAGGGCACCTCACCACAACCTTATAAGTAAGTGTAATTACGATTATGTCAGGATATCGTACCCTGGGTTATCCCTGTTTCTGCTGTGATCATTATATCCTTATATATCCCAATTTATTACTGCGGGAGGCCTAGGGCATTTTGAGTGGCAGCGGCGCCAGCTTGCGCGTGTAGAGGGCCCTGAGCGATTTGAATGTGCAGTATGCACGTGCGCATGATGATCAGCATCAGTTGGTTTATGTGCGTTTGTGACCTTAAACTGTGTTCAAACGGATTATAATCACACCACAGTGTGATGTACGGTTGGTTTGGGCATCTGGCTGTCGTGGCACATGTGCTGCCGCAAGACAGGCAGCATGGCAAACGTCGTATGATACATTACAGGATCATCTCTGTCCACAACATGTTCGACTTACGCGTGGTACAACCATGCACGTTTGCTGATGCTGCGGTTGGAACGGCTCTGTCGCGTCGCTTCGCCTTCCTACTGTTACTGCACCAGCTGTCGGAGCTGGCTTTCTTGATTATGTATATCTCGCGCCGTACTTGGTTGTTGCGGTAGTCGTATGACCGGTGCTCACAGAAGCATTTCAGTGCATTCGTGTGCTTTTCCTCCAGAGCAGTCACAATCAACTCATCAGCCTGTGGTCACAAGCAAAACAACAGCAAACACGTGATCATGGTGACCATGTCCAGGTGCAGCTCGCTGGTGGCTGCTGTCCTTATCTTTCTACTGAACATGCACACAGGCAACCATTCATGTGCTGCAAGTACAGATTTCAAGCCCTGCCCCTTCCCCAACCTCACTGCTGCTGTTGCACGCTTCAGCAGAGTTATTCAGTTCAAAACAGTTAGTGATCTGACTACTAGCAACCACGTTCGTTACCCTGAGGAGTTCAGCAAAATGGATGCTTTCCTGGGAGCAGCTTACCCAGGTATACATACCCGGTGTTGCTGTATTACTACATGACGCTGCTGCTGCTGCTGCTGCTGCTGCTGCTGCTGCTGCTGCTGCTGCCGCCGCTGCCAGCCCCAATCTTGCTGTGACAGTACACAATGCTTTAGTTGTCAACACCGCTGGTCCACGCTGCTGTGACATATGCGTCAATGCTTTGCATTGCCTGCAGTGGATTAGCACTGACAGTGCATTTGCTGCTGTGTGGGGTGCAGAGGTCTGGCAGCAGCTCAAGGTTGAAAAGGTATGCAGCAGCACACAGCATGAGTTAGCTGTGGCGCCCACCAGCAGCCTTCGCAAGGCTGCCACCTGTGTCATGTGCAAGGAAGCGCACCTGCGCAAGCACCGCCGTAACATCAACAGCCCACACCCCTTGCTGCTGACTGTGCGGCCTTTCCTGCAGGCTGGAGTCGACAGCTTGAGCTACCTCATCACGTGGCCGGGCAGCCAGCCGCAGCTGCCGCCTGCGCTGTTTGTGAGCCACTTTGACGTGGTGCCGGTGCCAGAGGACAGCTACAAGGTGACCACAGCTGTGGAACCGGCTGCTGTTCTGCTGTTTCATGTTGGTAATTCACTTGTAGAAAGTCCTGGCGCATGGTGCAGGAGGCATTGCGCGGGGATCAATCATCCCATGCTGGCAGCTGCGTAGGGGCATGATACCTGCTGCTGTGAAAGCTCGGGCTTAAGCGCCTGATGCCAACAGACGTTCTGTGAAAGAATCGGATCAAATTGCTGTGCCGCGTTCAGTGCACATCAGAAATGCTCACAGTCGCCAGGCACTTGCAGCAACCTCAGCAGCTGCATGAACCGCCTGGGCTGCTGGTTTGTTGCTCGTTGCAGGATTGGGTGCACCCACCGTTCAGCGGCGCTGTCGCTGATGGTTACATCTGGGGCAGAGGGACACTGGACGTGAAGGTCGGGGCAGTCGGACTGCTGGAAGCAGCGACAGCACTGCTGCACGAAGGTAGGCTATTGGCTAGGGCACCGATGTTGTATGCCAATCGTTGCATGGTATGGGGTGAGTGCACCTGCAGCAGCTCGTATCGGAGCTGCCACTACATGTACTTCACAAAGGCGTTGTCCCTGGTGTGTTGCTATGCCGGCTCCAGCACAGCGCTGCATTGCACACCTGCATCATGTGGGTGCTAGCAGCTGCCCCCCTAGCTCGCACACGCGTTCCTGCCAGCCAGCTCGTGTGCTGTCTGTCAAAGCTTGCGGCTAAGATGTGGTCTGGCCACAGTGTCAGTTCAGCATGGAGTGCTGCCGGTGCTGCAGTCAGCTGTGGGGCGTTGCTGCCGCGTGCTTGCAGGCTTCCAGCCGCAGCGCACACTCGTCTTTGGCTTTGGCCATGACGAGGAGGTTGGCGGCGGCAAAGGCGCTGCGCACCTCGCGCAGCTGCTGTCGTCGCGCGTTCCTTTGCTGGACTTCGTTTGGGATGAAGGCGCTGGCGTCGCAGTTGGTGGAGTCAACCCATTTATAACAGAGCCAGGTATGTTGTGTGTATGCTGTCGTACATGGTGCGTGTGGTCAGCACATCTGCCATCTGCTCAAAGTGTAACGATGCATCAATGCATTATTGCCTGAACTTGGAGCGCGGGCTGCAAATGTGGTGTGGAGGAACATACATATATAATTGGTGCAGGTGTTCTGCTGGGAAGTCATCTGCAGCTGCTGCTGAAGCTTGCAGGGTGTGCTACAACAGCAGTTGGATGCAAGTCACCTTGGCAGTCTGAATGTTACGGCACCACTTATGTATGCATACACCCCGCAGCAGCACCAGTCGCAGTATTGTGTGAAATATGAAATAGGTATATCATAGGATTTGAACTCAAACAATAAAACGAAAAAACCAGCAAATATCCAATGTGGAGCTTCCCAGCATGATGGCAGGAAGCAGCAGTAGGTGCAGACTTGCCTGGTGCTGCCATGCCTGCTGCCATGGTGCCGCATGCTTGCCTGCCGCCCGTTTCCTCTGCGTGCCTGCACTCATCGTGCTGCTGTGTGCAGTCGCTTTGGTGGCTACTTCAGAAAGGGTTACGTGAGCATCAAGGTGACACTGACATCCCCGGGCGGGCACTCCAGCCAGCCGCCAGTGGACGGCAGCAGCCTGGCGACACGCATGGCGGCGCTGCTTGCGGCAGTGGACGCTGACCCGCCACCTGCCAAGCTGGTGTCGCCAACCAAAGGTCCGTGGTTTGTCAAGGATGACCTGCAACCACCCCTGCAGCAGACCGTGGCATTGCCACACCGAGCGATGCATGCAGTGCGTACTGTCTAAATCACAGGCCTGCACCTGATGAACAAGCTCTGCTTCCGCTTCTGCTCTTGCTCCAGAGCATTTGGTTGCCCTGGCGCCTGTCGCCCCTCTTTGGCTGGGTCCTCTGCTGATTGGCATCAAGTACATTCCTGGCCTGGCCTCATTGGTTGCTCACTACCTGGCTGGCTTGGACGGCAGATCAGCAGCCGCTGTGCGTACCACAGCAGCCATCACCAACATCAGGTACCGCCAGAGCTTATTTCTGGTGTCAAGACCGCACTTGTTGCATGCAGCTGTGTGATCGTGTGCGCTCTGCAGTCGTGGTGCAACACTTGTTTGCTTGCAGGACAGCGCTCCATGTTGTTTGGTTGAACAAAATTATCACAATAACGACACTGCATGGTGCAAGCTGCTGGTGCCCCTGCTATCCCTGCCCACCCTGCTCAGCGTGTCCAACATCGCAGACAACGTGCTGCCGCAGACAGCCACAATCAATATCAACTTCAGGTTGTTGCCAGGTGAGCCAGCCAACAATGTGCTGAATGCCGTTGTGTTGGCGCAGTACAGCAGGACACAGCGTGGCATTGCAGCTTGAATTTGGACAACAGTATCAGCCTGCAGTGATGCCCCTTACAGGGTGCAGCAATGATGATGATGATGATGATGAAATAATAATATGATAAATGAATGATGATGATGATGATGATGATGATGAGGGTGCAGCGAGCCACCACCCCAATGCATGCATGCACCCATGCATCACAACATCAACAGGGTGCTGCCCCTTGCGTCTGCTGCTGCTGCTGCTGCCGTTTGCTTCGGCATGCCGCTGCTGCAGGTGACACTGTTGACAGCGCCTTGCAGTTGACCAAGCAGTGGCTGGGGCCTGCTGCTGAGTATGCCAGCATCAGCGTGGGAGGGGAGCAAGATGAGGCTGCGCAAGTGACAGGTCAGCACCAATTTACAATGGTTTTGCAGCTACATGCAGTCGGTGATGATAGGTATGGGACAGTTTTCTTGCCTGCACACGCTCAGGCGCTGAAGCAGCACATCTGCAAGCATGAAAGTACTGGGATGACAACTCTGAATATCAATGTGTGTACACTAGTTGGATCCCCAGCGTGACCAATGTAGAGGCGGTGCTCAACACGCACCGGCCGTACATCTAGCTGCTCACAACACCAGCTGCTGCTGCTTTGCTGGTGCATGCAGATGCTTCTGGTCCACATTTTGCCCTGCTGCGGTCTGCCATACAGTCAGTGTGGGGCGCTGAGCTGCCAGTCGTGCCCTATCTCATGTCGGGGGGCACAGACTCCAAACACTACCGCCACCTGACAAATGCAACGCTCAGGTTCTGCCCTTACAGCCAAAGCGCAGCGCAGGGCGACGCTCACAGGGTGCACGGCACCAACGAGCGGCTGTCAGTGGACGACTTTGGCAGGGCACTGTGTACATACAGGGTTGGGCTGCGGCTGGCTGGGGCAGCACGGCCGGGAGGGGCTGGTGGCAAGGGCAGTCATGCGCCCGCAGGCAGGCTGCCAGTGCAGCTGCGGGTAGAAGTGGAGTAGTATGCTAGTGCTTGCAGGAGAGGGGGCCATGGCACAGCTCTGGTGCATTGTGGGTGTTGTGTGCCCCAGCGTGTGCAGCGCATCTGCCAGCACTCAGGTACTGTGCAGGATGCAGAACCTTGGGATGTACGCACGGCGTGCTTCAACATCCCAATTGCATCTTTGTGTGTCGTGTGTGTCTCTTGCTTGGCAATGCTTGTGAGCTGTACTCATGGCTGCAGTGTTGATGTAGTAGCTGAATCAGTTCAATCGTGCTCAGCTGGCAATGGATATCACTTATCGTCCTGTGTCTGTCGTTGACTATTGTGCTCACCCACACTGTGGCTGGCAGATGGTGCATGGGCGGCACCGCCGACAGGTGTAAATCATGAGAGTTGACTCAGCTGGCACAGCAGGACCCTGCTGACTTGCAACTGACCTGTGCAGTGCATGGCTGTGACCAACTAGGCTGGCGGCATGTGGAATGTCCACGGCCCCTTGGTAAGAGCAGCGGGTGTGCTTTATTCCTGTGTTTCATAGTGGTGCCATTTAAAACACAAAGTGACACGAAGTGGATGACAGCTCATCTGTCAGGTGTACTGCTGGCATCTGCTTTAGTACTTAATCGCATCTCACAACCATCTTGTTCCTTATTCATTATAGCGATACGGCACCTTGCCCGGTGGTCTGAAGCTGAGCACAAGAGTTCCGAAGGTATCCACAGCTGACTCTTGGAATGAGTTTAAGTATAAACTGTTAAAAGTAGATTTGAAGACGCGCAGCTTACGCCGAGCAATTGGACGGGTTTTGAGGTGAGAAGCCTCGCTTCTGCGGTGTTGTGGGGCTGCAGGGTAAGGAACCATGAGAATAAGAGATTCGTGTCAACTTAATAAACTGATCATCGCACCAGCGGCACGGCAAAGCAGCACGTATGGCTCAGGTGAAAAGCCCTCCACTTGTGGCACGCAAGGTCAACTGGGCGCCTGCCCTTCATGCACACACACGCAGAGCGCGTCACGTTGTGCTCATACCAACTCGGACGATCATAAATTATTTCATTTACATATATAACTCGTCTGTTTCGCTCCCTCCGTGCTCGGGCTGCCCGCGGCCCCGCACCAAGATGCCAAGCGTGTCAAGGCCTTGAGTAGACTGTCGCGTAGCCTTCCACAATGGCAAATGTGTTTTTTGCTGATACAATTCTTACTTTACTCCTCAATTTACTTGCCCGCATTGTGCTCACGCGCCAGCCTGTACTGCTTGTCTGTGCTCCTCCCTGCTTGCAGGTTGCTGTTGTGCCTTCCAGCCTGGGCATTTTGCCATGATGCACCCAGTGCAGAACTTGTTTAGCTCTGATGCAGTTTCATAATGATGATGGACACCCCGGCTTAGCAGCAACACAGCTGGCTGGCATGGAAGGTACAGGGCCAGCGGCAGTGCTGCTGCCAGCAGGGCCAGCAGCGGCCAAGACCAAGCGCACTAGTGGCCCCAGCAACAACAAGCGCAGCACCAACAGGGCGCCTACAGGTGGCAGCACACTGTCAGCACGGCTGCAGCAGCAAAAAGCCCGCCTGCAACGGGCTGCAAAAGCAGAGCAGCAGCTACTGCAAGGGAATAGTGGCGCCAGGGTAGCTGGCGCTGACAGTTTGAGTCTCAGTTCAGATGACCAGACAACAGAGGAGCCTGCAGCAGCAGATGTAATGCTGTTGCACCACAAAGCACGCTGCAGATCGTTGTCTCCTAGCCATTATGGCACGCAGTCCAGGGACAGTGATGCCATGCAACACACGATGCAGAGGCAAGCACCTGCGCTTGTCAGGACAAACAGCCGCAGTCTCAGCAAGCACAAGCAGCAGAAGCACAAAGCAATGGAGACCGCAGCAGATGACCAAGCAGAGCAACATGATGCAGACCAGCTGGTGCAGGTGCAGCCCGTTCCTGCAGGGCCCAGCAGCAGCCGACGCACCAGCCGCAGCCAGCTGCCGCATGCGGGTGAAGACAGGGGTGCCAGCAGCACAGCTGGCCTCCCAATGCAGGGAGATGGTTCAGAGTCTGAAGCAGGCGAAGACAGCACCACCAATGGCGTCAGTCATGCAGGGGAGAAGCGCAGCCGAACGGCCAGCAGCAAAGAGAAGCGGCCATGTGCTGTTGTTGACGCCTGCGCCAAGAGGTCCCGCACAGGCAGTGAAGCAGGCGCAATTGATGCAGCTGCTGCTGCAGCCGCAGCAGCTGCTGTTGCAGCAGCAGCTGTTGTCGCTGCCGCCATGCCCAACCCAAGCGATTCCTTGACCAGCAAAGAGCGTGAGCAGGCAGCTGCAGCAGCAGCCGAGCAGGCAGCAGCTGCCGCAGCAGCAGCAGAGCAAGCCGCAGCAGCTGAGGCTGAAGAGCAGGCAGGGGAGACAACAGCATCTGCCGCTGCCACTGAGCCGTGCCTGTTGATGCAGCAGCAGCAGCAGCAGCAGCAGCAGCTGGCAGGGCTGCAGGCAGCAGCACGGCATCGAAAGACAGCAGGCAGGCCACCCAAGGCTGGAGCTGGGAACATGCCAGCACCTGCGGTTGTCAGCAACCCACAGCCGCAGCAGCAGCAGCAGCAGCCAGCAGCAGCCATACCTCCACCGCGTCAGCAGCCTGGGTGATGGAAGGCGCATCAGTATAGATGAACCATATCGCCACACCCTGGCACCAGGAAGTGGCAACCAGAGCTTGCAGGAAGCAGCTGGCAGTTACCATCAGCCTGGTGCTGGCTCTGCAGCACTTGCTTGGGTGCCGGACGCAAGCATATCTGCTGCCGCAGCTGCAGCAGCCGCTGCGGCAGCAGCAACAGGCGGCACGCGCACTCGCTTGAGCATGCGGTCAGTAGCCTACCTGGAGGACCTGCTGCAGCAGACAGAGGCGGAGACAGCAGCAGGCAGTGAAGCAGGCAGCAAGGCTGGCAGAAACACGCACAGTGCAGGCAGGGCTCACGGCAGGACTGCAGGCACCCCTGCAGGGGCAGCCAACAGCGACAACCGCAGGCTGTCGGTGGGCAACCTCATCATCAGCCCACCCATGTCAAGAGCTACATCGACAAGCCTGCATGTCATGCAGGCAACTGGTGGCTTTGCGGGTACCAGCCTCAGCCCACCGCCCAGCAGCAGGGGGGTAGCAGCACCAGTGCTCGCAGGGACGACCAGCCGTCAGCAGCGGCAGGCAGAGCAGGCATCAGGCGCGGCTGGTGGCAAAGTGCATGACGTCAAAGCCTTTGTGAGGGTGGTTGCAGGCAGCGCAGCTGCAGGTGACAAGCCTGCTGCAGCTAGCCGCAAGAGCAGCAAGGCAGCCTCACTACAGCTTGAGCAGGCAGCACAGCAGAAGCTGCAACAGCGCAGCAAGGCTGCTAACGCCAACGCCAGGGATGGCACTCCAACCCTGCCAGGCACTGACGCTGTCCGTGCGGTGCCTGGCCCAGCAGATCTCAGCAGAGCAGCAGCAGCTGCTGTGGCAGCCTGGCAGAGTGCTGCTGCTGGCAGTGACGACGACAGCTCGAGCAGTGGGGAAGACAGCGATGATCCAGCTGCTCGTGTGTGGGCTCATGGCAGCATACCAGAGGCAGCAGCAGCAGCAGCAGCAACAGAGCCACCAGAGCGCGAGGCAGGCCGCGGAACGTACAAGGCGTGCAAGAAGGCAAGGAGGGCGTCCTACAGCAGTGACACAAGCTCGGAGCCGTCTTCTGGCTCGCCAGTATTTGACTCGCGCCTCATGGGCGCTTTTGCTGCGGGTGGCGGTGGCAGCAGCAACGCTGCCGCTGCAGCTGCCAGGCCAGCCGGGCGCACCAATGCGCTAGCAGGCAGCAGCGCCGCAGGGCTGGGCACAGTGCAAGGGATGCTGTACAGTGGCCTGCTGCCTGGCTTTTGCGGGCCTCAGGGTGCCGCATTGCTGTTCCCAGGTCCAAGGCCAGGGCTGATCATGACCGGTGCAGCAGGTGGGCAGATGGCAGACGCCAGCCTTGCAGGGTTGGCCCGCGCAGCTTCTGCAGGAGCGCCTGCGTGCCCCCGCAAGTCAGACAGGCAGGTGGGCTTGGAGACGGTGCAGCGCATTGACTCACTCCTGCAACAGGGCAGGGCAGGCAGTGCAGCGCTGGCTGGGATGTTCGGCGCGTCTGCTTCTGCCAGCACCCGCCCTGTCAGCGGCGGTGACGCAGGACTGCAGGTGCCTGGCACTGGGCCGGTACACCAGCAGGACAGGCCAGCATCAGGCAGCCAGCCTGTAGCTGCTGGCGCTCGCTCAGGTGCAGCACCAACTGGTGCTGCAGGCACCGCAGCTAGACCTGCTGCTGCTGCTGCAGCAGCAGCTGGTGGCGATGGCGAGCGCTGCTCCGTGGCTGCTCTGTGCCGTGGGCTGCGCTTTGATGGCGACATCACCTTGAAGGACGTCGCAATGGCATTCCAGCTCAGGGATACTTATGACTGGGATGAAGACCTGGAGGCAGCAGCAAAGGAGGTGGGTGTGCATCATGCCCATGCTGTTGTTCTTGCTTGGCGGGGCTGCGGTTCCTGCAGACATGGCAGCCGCGAGTGCATGGAGCTTGGTGTCTCTGCTACACCAGTTGCGTGCATGGCTGGGGTAAGTGCATGCACATCGACCACTGCTGTTGACGAAGGTGTCCTGTGTGCCTGTCTGGCTGTGTGCGTTGTTTCCTCCAGGCTGGCAAGGCAGCGGACAAGGACCCGCGCATGAAGTGCCCGAAGCTGCAGTCAAGGTCACCCAGCCTGTCCAACAGCAGCGTGTGCCCGGACCCAGAGCCAGTACCTGGCTTCTTGCCCAGAAGCACGTGGATGGCTGGAAACAGGGACGGCCCCAGCCCGGTGCCGAGTGCTGCAGCGCCTGCACAGGTGAGCTGCGGGTGTGCCGGTGGTCAAGAGCAGCGTCTGCATGCATCGCCAGGACAACAGCAAGGCTGCAGGCCCTGCTGGCGGCAGTTCTGCCCGGCCAGCTGCTGCTACTGTAGCGGCAGTTGGATGTTCAACACAAGCGGCATAAAAGAGACTAGTGATGCAATGTTGTGCATGGCAGTTGGCAGGCTGCTCATTTGCTGTCTCGTGTCAAGGTGATGTCATGACTGTGCCCCGCATGCCCCTCCGTTATTGTTGGTGACCTGGCACAGTTGCTGCGATGCTCACATGTGACCTGGCAACTGTCGTATCTGTGCACACTAGCTGCTGCTGCTGCTGCTTGACGTAGCACCAACGGCCTTGCTTAAGCGCCTACTGTGACTGCGTTGCAGGGTCAAAGAGGAGCCGGGGGTCTTGGTCAAGCCCTGCTGCAGCGGCTGCACAAGCAAGACGGCCCAGGCAGCCACGCTGGCAGCATCACCAGCAGCAGGAGGGAGTCCTCGCTGCCTGGATCGCCAGTGTGCGGCCAGACGGCACAGTCAGCAGAGGTAGCAGCTCATGCAGAGGCACACCACCCGCCTGCTCCTGCTGTGCTGCACGCTGCACTCGCGGCAGCGGCGCAGCAGCAGCAGCAAGCGCTTGGGCTCAGGGGCTGGCAGGCAATGCTGCCGGGCACGTGCGACAGTGATGCAGAGGCGCCTCCGCAGCCCCACCCTCAGCATCAGCAGCGCGGGCCCAGCAATCAGTTCTGCCTGGGGTACGCCACGGGTGGTGGCGCAGGCTTGGTGGGCAGTACAGTAAGGTGCATGGGAGGGTGGGTGGCCCTGGCAGAGGCCACTTCAAGCGCAAGCGCCGCAACGCAGACGACTCGGATGATGACTATGACCCCAACAAGCCCAGCCACCAGCAGGAGTATCACCAGCGCAAGGCGTACATCAAGAGGCAGCAGCAGCAGTACCAGTACCTGCAGCAGCAGCACCAGCGCCTGCTGCAGCAGAGCAGGATGGGGCGGGTGAGCTACAGCACCGCGATACAGCAGCACGCCTACTCGGCTGCTGCACTGCAGCAGCACATGCTGATGCTGCAGGCAGCAAGCAGGGCAGGGGCAGGCCTGACCATGCAGCATATTGAGCAGCTGCAGCAGCTGCAATTCATCCACCAGCAGCATTATGCAGCCATGGCAGCTGCTGCAGAACAGCAGCAGGCTGCTGCAGCGCCGCAGCTGCCGCAGCAGATGCTGCAGCTGCACAGGGTGCAGCTGCTGCCAATGCAGCTGCTGCGGCTCCTGCTGCAGGAGCGCACCCACAGCAGCTACAGCAGCAGGAACCACAGACCGGCCACGGCCGCCGCAGCTGTCTCAGGACATGCAGATGCAGCAGCAGCTGGAGCTGCAGTTGCAGGAGCTAGCCGACATGCAGCAGACAGTCCTACAACCTCAAGACTCCATGCAGCTCGACCAGGAGCAGCAGCAACAGCAGCTGGATCCGGATTACCACCAGCAGCAGCAGCAGGATCAACAGCAGCAGGGCGAGCGGGATCTTGAACAGCAGCATGAGCAGCAGCAGGTGCGGCGGCCAAGCTATGTCAAGCGGCGCATGACCGCCAGTGATGCTGCTGTATGGCTGCACAGCCATCCGTCACAGCAAAGTAACCAGCACCACCAGCCCACCAGCACCAGCACGCAAATCTGCTGCAGCAGCAGCTGCAGGCCGGCAGCATGCAGGCGGCTGAGGCAGGGCACAGCGCAAGCCAGGGCTGGGAGCAGCAGCTCGCGGCCAACACGTTTGGCGAGGCCGTCTGCAGGGAGGGCCAGGAGCTGGGCCTCCACATCATGAGCCCGACAGCAGGCAGCCGGCTGCATACGCCGTGGAGTGCGGCAGCTGCAGCTGCAGCGGCAGCACCACCGCCAGCTGGCGGCAGCAGCCATTGCGGCCGCTGCACCAGCGGCGCCTGACAGCCCCGCCAACAGCTCCAGGCTGAAGCGCGTGCGCAAGCGCACGGCCGCCGGCGCCTCGCTGGACGCCCTGCTGACACACAGCGTCACCGGCGGCGCGTTCTCTGAAGAAGACACAGTGGGAGGCTCGCACGGCAGCTACTGCACAGACGACGACTCGGACCTTATGTCAGACGTGAGCGACGCAGAGGTGGGCTACAGCGCCGCCTGCAGGGGCCGCGGCAGAGGCAGGCGCGGCAGGGGCAGGGGGCGGTGGGGCGGCCCCGGCGGCGGTGGCAGGTGCAGTGGCATGGCGGCAGGTGGGCTGCTGTATGGCGGGGCAGGGACACCACCTGGGTCCGCAGCATCGCCCAGCTACATGGCTACGCCCGAGTCTGCAGGATTTGGCGGCAGCCCCAGCTGCTCGCCGGTGCCTGTGAGTGGCGGCAGCACCGGCAGGGGCAGGGGGCGCGGCAGAGGCAGGGGCAGGGGCAGAAGCTGCCTGGGCGCTTCATCCAGAGCAGCATCACCTGCTGTAGGCGGCAGTGCTCCTGCAGCTGCGGCAGCAGGCGGAGGCGCAGCATCAGCAGCAGACGTACCTGAGCGGCAGGGTTTTTTGTCCAACCTGCAGCAGCCCCTGGCTCATCAGCAGCAGGTGGCGACAGCCCAGCCGCAGCAGCGGCTACTGCTGATAGCGCTGGCGGACCTGGCAGAGGCAGGGGCAGGGGCAGAGGGCGCAGGGGCAGAGGCACGGTGCTGTTCACGGGCGGCTGGGGCAGCAGCGGCATAGGGAGCTTCAGTAACGGCAGCGCTGCGGGGCCGAGTGCTCCGGCAGGGTCGGGTCGTGGACGGGGCAGGGGCAGAGGCAGGGCTCGCGGCAGCAACAGCGGCAGCAGCCGGCCGCCTGTCAGCAGCATCAGCACCCTTTTGCAGGGCCCGGTGTTCCCGGAGGGCTTGCATGCACGGAAGATGCTGCTGCTGCAGCAGCGGCAGCACCGACGGCAGCAGCACCAGCAGCATATGGTTACTCTGGGGCTGCTGCAGACATCTTGCCGCCTGCCAAGCGGCACAGGCTGAGCAACGCAGCGCTGCTGCTGCTGCTGCTGCTGCTGCTGCTGCTGCTGCTGCTGTTGGGTCTGCGGACCCTGTGGAGTTTGAGCAGCAGTTCAACCCGCAGCAGCAGCAGCAGCAGCATGGCCTTGCCAGCATGCCATCTTGGTTTGCTGCTGGCTTGGCAGATGCAGGGGCAGCCGCAGGATCAGGTGCTGCCTCACCTCCAGCTGGAGCTGCAGAGGACACGTGCCAGGGCACATGGAGCTGCAGCTGCTAGATGAGCAGCTGATAACGCAGCACAGCGTGTCACCCTGCTCTGTCAGGCTGCCCAGGGCCTCCCTGGGGTTGCTGGGGCAGGTGCCTGTGCAGCAACAAGGACAGGTCATGCTGCAGCAGCCGCTGAGTGTGCAGGAAGCAGCCAGGTGGTCCGGGAGCAGCGGGAGGGTGGATGGGGCATGCAGCAGGGCACGGGTGCTGACGTGTCACCTGGCAGTGCTGCTGGTGCGGGTGCGGCTTCAAAGCTGGAGATGGGCTAGCCCAGCTTGCTGGGAGAGGCAGCGCCGGGGGCCCATTAACCATACAGCAGCCTGTGTCAGCTGATGTGCTGGCTGTGGGAGGTGGTGCCTGTTGGCACTGCAGCACGCGCTGCATGGCTGGAGTTTCCACTGCAGGGATCGTTGTATGAGTGAGACGGGTATGTACCCATATACGTGGTGGTTGCAGGCGACCAGCAGTCTTTTGTGCTGGCAGGCGCTGTGACAGCCTGACCGCTAGGCAAGCTGCATCATTTGTACAACACACAAAGCATTGCATAATTATACCTTATAAGGTGGCAGCAGGGCTGTTGAAAGGGCATGGATGCACCTGTGACAACGGACCAGGACGCCCAGGGTGGGCTTGGTTGCTAGTACAACAGCTTGTGTGGCAAGGCAATGGTATGGCGCAGAGCAGGCCAGGCCTGGCTGGTATGTCTGCCAGCGCTGGCCTGCCAGCGCCACAGCTTGCAAGCCATGTACGCCCACGTCACCTGCCTGCTGTTGCAACGTGGCCAGTGCAGCAAGTAGGCTGCGCAGGTGCTTTGAGCAGAGCTGCCGGGGTGCGTTCCGTGTTTGGACCCAGAGCCTGCGCTGCAATGCGAACCAAGCATGGCATGTTTCACAGGCAGAGGAGCAGCATTCAGGGTCCAGCAAGATTGACACCTTCTCCTACAGTGTGTTGCAGGTGGGATGCAGCAGCAGCTACTGCTGTTTGCTGAGGGAGCAATAAACGGTTTGCAGGCAAGTGCAGCCTTGCAGTAGTGTGCGTGGCTGCTCATTCCTTGACATGCATGCACCTTAAAGTGGCCAGCTCTGCAGGCCTGGTGCTTCCATCTGACACCAACGTTTTGTGATAAGACAGAGCCCCAACTCCACCCACAGCTTGGGAGAAGTATGAGAGGTTTTTTACTTGCAGCAGACGCACTATCCGCTATTCGGTACGCTGCCGCCATGTACTGTATGTATTGTATGCGTAATCTTGATGCAACGGGCTGTATCTGTGACTGTTCACCGCGCATGTTATGGCTGCCGTTGGCGTGTTGGACTGCAAGAAGGCCTGCCAGCATGTATGTTGGGCGGCGGTGTTGTGCAGTACCTTGGCGGACATGTTTTGCGCATGTCACAGCCGAATCTGCATACAGTGTGAATGTGGATGAGCAGCGTCCCAATGTTCTGCTAGCCCTCATTCTTTGCCGCTGTTTTAGTGGGAGAGGTGGTGTTTGACCACCAGCCGTTGCGAGAACGCACATCACAACTCAAAGCTGCCCCAAGCTCCTCAAAGCAGTTCCTACGTTGTCTCCTATTGTTGTGCGTATCCAAGCTCCGATGATCGTCAACACCTGTGGCACAAGCAGCCACTGGCAGCCTGGTTGTGTGAAGCGCCTATCATGCCTCGCCCTGCCAGAGCAGTCACTGTCTTGTATGGCGTGGTGGGTGTTTGCCAGGCTGTCTTGCTTGTAGCATCAGTGGCATATGCTTGTCTTTTGCCATTACATGCACGCATGTAGCTGTCGTATGCCGGGGTTGAACTGTTAGTGGGCCTGTTGATTCGGTGGGAGCGTGTCGTCTACCTGTCTGTGGCCATCTTCTGTGGCCCACGTCCTGGTGTTGCCCACGTTCTGGTGGCAGTGATGGGCGCCGACACTGCACCTTGCTGTCTCAGCTCAGCGGCACTGCTCTGTTGACCATCATTCAGGCCAAGCATTGTCACGAGCCGCCGCGGCTGCATTGCACTAGCTCGTGTCGAGCACTGACGGAGTCGCGCCTGTGCCAAGTTGATGGCCATTGCTGCAGCTCAGAGCGCGCCGTGTTGCATGCAGCACCCACTTTGGGACAGCTCCATAAGGGCACTTTACTAGTAGCCGTGAACTCTGCTCTGCAAGTTGTGCTGGTCATGATGGCGTCTGCTGTGACAGTGCCCCTGCACAACCATGCCATACTGTGTGTCGTGTTGTGGCAGGACTTTGTATGACGGCTTTGAATAACCATTCCAGACACGAGTCTGCCCTGACAAGGCATCAATTTCTTGAGCTGTATGGCAGTTTCAAACTTTTGTCGTGGAAGTACTTGTTTGATACATTCATCCAGCTGGTCACCAGTGGTGCCCAATTTTACTCTCGTACTATGCTACAGTCTTTGGAAGACTCAATCCCTGCCAGAAGCTCTGTCGCTGCACGCATTAGTGCATGGCGGGTTGGTGTGCTTGGCGTTCATTTGGTGAAGCACACTGGAGCTGCGTATTGGTGGAAGGTGTATTGTGGCTTTGCAGTCCTGCCGCACAAATGTCAGGCCACACTTGTGCTTGCGTGCGAAGTGGGTGGTGGGCAGTGGGAAGTCAAACATTATATTACCTTACATGTTTCCAGCAAGGAGTGGGAACCCCGGTTTGGATCGGATGGAGAGAAAGGCTCACAAGAGATTCTCAGTGTGTGGGAGGGTGGAGCTTCCACAGCGGCTGTGGGCACTGTGGCATATATGCAGTGCTGTGTCTTTAAAAATGTTGTATGCTAGTGCAGTGTATTTTTGAGCTCGTCAACATCATGCATTTATCCGTGTAATCTTGCTGTTCTTCAGAATCAACTTTAACAACCTTTTTGTTCTCCTAGGTTGTGCAGTGGACTGCCTGATACCAGTGTGTGCAGGACATAGGCCTACTGCACCCAAAGCAGTGCCCATGGCACATTGTGAGGGCTGGTGCCCACTTGCATCTGGTACTTGCTACGTGTCTACTTTACAGACACGTAGCACATGTGCGTTCCAGCACCAGGCGTCATTTACAGGCACTGTACCCGGGGTGCATGCAGCAGAGCTTGCATGCGGGAGGGTGGCAGGCTGTGGGACACTCCGAGTTCAAGGTTTGCGTGCATGCAGTGCTGTATCCTATTACAATGTCAGCCATGCTGCCTGTGCAGCTCTAGCCAGCCTGGACTGTGTCCATAGCATCAGGCAAGCAGAAGCTAGGCTAGCCCAGCCCTCACAATGCACACAGTGCTGCTTATTCTTCACACAGTGCCTGCCAATGTCTTCAGCAATGCGGATGGTATCACAGATATACTTGTCGTACGGTGGTTGCTGCAATGCCGGCAGCGCCTGTGTTTAGGACTTCAGGACACAACGCAGAGCACAAGGAACAACATAGCTGCTCTTGCTGTGCTTGCTGCTATCAGCACTGAGTCCTGCTGCTTATGTACAACACAGCACACATTGCGATGCACAGAGCATAATGTAGCAAAATGCTGTGCAGGCTGGCCTGCAAACCCCAGCACCTACTAGGCGCCAGGCCGGCTGGGAGCTCTCAGCCTTACGGCCAGTACAAAAAAAGGGGCAATCTCGAGCCTGGATCCCAAGCAGTGCAGCAGCTGCTGCTCAGCAGCCAAGCTGGCGCTGACGCTGCCAGACTCATACTGCCACCGCTGGTTTGGCTCGCACAGCTGCAGCTTGGAAGTCTGCACACCACAAGGAAGCTGCTGCAAGCACAGTATCAAAACAACGCTGCAGTGCAACGAGGAGCAGATAACACTGCTGGTATACTCAGCCAGCTGTGCAGTTTGTACAAAGTATGCAACAATATAAAACCAAAATCACTTTGTGTGCAAGCACCACATCAGCCACATGTGGTGTTTACTGAACCACACATGTACATGTACAGCACTGCATGCAATGAGTGGTGTGAACATGCCAGCCATGTACCCGCCAGCCTGCATGCTGGGGCCAGCATCGTGTCCACCAGGTTCCAAGTGACCGTTGTTGGTACATATACTCTTGCACTCGCAGCATTCAGAGTTGGTTCTGCCACAGCAGGTAGCAAACCAACGTAAGCATTCCCAGCCGGCAGGGCACAGCAGTACAGCAGCTCGCCCTTGCTATGAAAAGCACCGACAAACATGCATCAGCAGGTGAATACAATGCGCGCTGCACAGACCAGTGCCCGCCAGCAGCCACAATCTCAACCACCACAACGGGCGCCAACGGGCGCGTTAACTGTTTGACCTTTCCCACATTGCATATGTGCTGGAGGACCTTGGGCTAGTCGGCTTCCCCCTCAAGTGTGATGGGCAGTGAAGCACAACTCTTGCGCCTGGCACTTCCACTGACCTCCCATCTTGCTGCCTACCACTGCACGCCTGCGTGAGGTTATGGCTGCAGCAAATCTATGTATCAGCTGCTGCTCAGTACTGTCCTCTTCCAAGGCTGAATACATAATGAACAGCCCCGCCTTCACCCAACCAGAAGGCTGAAACTGATCCTCCTCATAAAATTTCACCAGTCCCTGGCATCCCCATCTTGCTGATTGACTGCTGCTGCTGCAGCTGCTGGTTGTTATACATCAAGTTAGTGTATTTTTTTGTCAAGTGTTCCCCGGGAGGGTTCAGGGCGGCGGCATGCACAGGCAGCGCAAAGATGCTCACCCGCTGGTCGTGGTCGACACAGCGGAAGGGCTGGTCCTTCTTGGCCTTGTCGCTGGCGATGACGAGGCGCACATCGTCAAGCCACTGCACGCCCTCAACATTGCAGAAGATCATCTGCACACAGGCGGACAGCGCGGCGGGCACCACCGTGACAGGGGTAGACACGATAACTATCATTAAGGATAGACCATGCCATGTGTGTGGTGCAAGCAATGACTAGGTTGCCAGCCAGGTGTGTGTTGGTGTTGGAGCAGGACTGACGCCTGCTGCAATACCTCTTGACACGTTGCTACATACAGCGTGGGTCGCCTCAGTATGGAAAGGCTGCTGCCTCAGCCACTGCTGCAAGGCCCCACAGTGCTCAACACACGCAGCCAATGCCAGTGCGGCAGCAGCAGCAGCAGCAGCGGCAGCAGCAGCGGCGGCGGCGGCTGCTCACATCGCAGTGGTTGTCGCGGGGGAAGTGGTACACGGCCCCCTCCGAGGTGAACTCCAGCGCCTCAAAGTCGAAGCTGCCCACCCACATGGCACTGCTCTCCTGGCTCACCACCGCAGCCTGCATCGGCGGCAGCAGCAGTAGCAGCAGCGGTTGCGGCGGCAGCAGCAGCAGCAGCAGCAGCAGCAGCAGCAGCAGCAGCAGCAACAGCAGCAACAGCAGCAGCAGCAGCAGCAGCAGCGACAGAGGAGGCACATGGGGAGGACGGAAGCTGGTGCGCCAGCCGTGGGATGAGGCGAGAGGTTGTGTATTGTGAGACAAGGGGGCTCGAAGAACATTCTTGTTGCCTGCTGTCTTTGGCAGTCTACCAAGCGATTTATCACATACAAGGTTACAATAAACTCAACACCAGTAGCAGCCGCAGCCGTACCAAAGGGTAACCCATGATTGCACAAAATGGTTGGTGCTGCTGCTGGTGTGCATCTTCTCTGTTCTGTCGCCCCACTGAAGGCCATGCCAACGCAGTTGGGCATGTACGCAGCCAGTGTCACAACACAGCTGTCAGAAGCTGGTGACAAGGTTGAATGCCTGCCTGCCTGCTTGCCTGTCTGGCAAGTTGTGCCTGCAACTTGTGTTGTGCATGTGCCGCACCTTGTTGCCCCTGAAGGCCATGCCGCTGTAATCCACAAAGTTTGCTGCTGGCGGGATGGGCACCTCCTTGACCACGTCCCAGCCGCACGCTCCGTCGCCAGCCTGGCCATTGAACTGCAGCACGGCGCAGGCCCACGCAGCAGACATGAAGAGTGTTGACTCAACACATGTTGAGTGAGGCACAGACGGCAGCGATGCTTGACGGCTCTGTGTGATCTGAAGGACTGCAGGCCCTTGGAGCAGGCCGGGCACAACGGCAGCTGCGACGCCGAAGCATGCAGCCGCCTGGCACTGCAGCAGCCGCTCCACGCACGCATCACAGCTGCACACGCAGGTGCCTGCGGGCGCGCCAAGACGTGCTGCCGAGGCGTTCTGGACGTTGGCTGACGAATGTAGCTTAGGCAAGGATCACTAGGGTGACGTGGCCTGGGGGTGACGCTGTTGCTGCACATATGTGACGGCCCTGTTGCCCACCTGCGACACGATGATGCGGCCGTTGCCCGTCGTCCGGCCCTCTGCACCGCCAGAACAGAAGTTGCCTGCAGCAGGACGCGGGCAGGTTGCACAGAAAGAGCGCGCATGCTGTGGCAGCATACCAAGGACGCGCCAGCAGCAACTTGACGGAGCAGCAGCACCTGAGCAGCTCAGCGCTAGGCGCAGCAGGGGAACCAATTCAATCAACAGTGCACCACTACAGTATCGGTCCAAGGATACACACGTTGAAGCACGCTTTTGCCCTCCGTACGTAAACTACACTGGATATCTTGAAGATGTAACACGTTGTGTGACATACCTTCACACAGCCCCAGCAGGTACTTGTGGCCATGAGCATCCTCATGGTGGTGCAACCCCTCAAAGCTGCGTCAGCAGCAGCAGCAGCAGCAGCAGCAGCAGCAGCAGCACACCACGTGACACGTCACATGTCAGGTGACATACCAGATGTGGTGGTCCAAACGGCTTCACAAGTGCAGCCCCATTGAGGGGCAAGGAGAGCAGCCGGAACAAGCAGCAGCCCTCACCATAAGCAGCAGGCGTGGCCTCAAGGCAGCCAGGGTGGCCAGCGCTGAGCAGGGCGTTGCTCACCCCTTGTTTTCATACTTGAACTCGTAGTGCACAGGGCAGCGTTGGATGGTGGTGTAGGTGGTGCCATCGTCACTCAAGGCTATCTCCTACAGGTCCGCGGGCGCCGCCGTAGCAGCAGCAGCAGCAGCAGCAGCAGCAGCAGCAGCAGAAAAGAGTTCTGAACCTGACACGAGGTCGCTGGCACTGTTGTGTTCTCCACTAGCATGTCACCGACAAAGCTGAGCCGCAAACCGTGCCTGGTTGATGATGTGCAGCTGCCTGCTGCCAGATGTTGCATGCTGTGGCTGCGCACAGCAGCACAGGTGCCTTGGGCTTTACACAGTCGATCAGTGCGCACTGCGTCCACGACATCAGCGACGGCCACAGACGCCAGCACGCAGTTCCAGCGAGCACCAACTCTGACGTGGATGTGGTGAACATAGTGACCTTCAGGTGTGAGCTACGCTATGCTCAGTGCCGCATAAGCAGCAGCATGCATAGCTGCATTTTCGCGGATGCACGGCTCAATGGCACGTAAGCAGCTCAACAGGACCAGTGCGCCTCCTGACTAGCAAGCGGTGCAGCCAAGGACACATCGGCAGCTGGCTGCGCTCACGTGGGTGTAGGGCTCCAAGGCGTGTGCTGCATCATTGTAGATCTCCTCGACAGCAAAGAAGCGCCCGGTGGACTTGACATACGTGAGGCCCTCAAACTGGCTGTCCTTGCCAATCTCACCCACCAGCAGGTCGCGCTGGTCCCTGCAGCAGTGCAGCAGCAGCAGCAGGAGCAGCTAGGACAACTGAGGCAAGGGAGAGTCATTTGGGGGGCAGGGTATCCAAAAAAGCAAACTGGCGGATCAGCCAGGTCGCAGCCGGTCAGCGCACAATGTGCTGCCAGATTCCGTCTGCTGCTTGCCTGTCGCTGCCACACACGAGCTCGCATGCACGCGCAGCATACAGGCCCGTCACCCAGTGCCCCGCCGCCCGACCGGCCCAGCCACGGCACTCTTGACAGCAGCCTGTGCTGGTCTAGCCGACTTCTACCAGCCGACATGTCGTCAGCAAGGGCGCAAGAGGCGACACAGCCGGCCATGCTGGCGCTCACTAGCACCAGCTGCCTCACCTGAACTCAAACTGCTCGTCGACGCGGCCGATGGCCAGCAGGTTGTCAAACACGATCCACAGCCAGTCCCGGCCGCCGTGTGGCGCCACGGTCATGCCGCTGGCCTCAAACCTGCACACGCGTGCATCAAAAATTCCAACGCAGCACCACAAGCAGGAGTTCATTCCTCACCACGCCGGCTGCGCAGTGCGAGCGCTGGGTGGGGTGCTTGAAACGTGTCTGGGCATGTGCCGCTTGCAGGGAACGGGCGCAGCAGTGTGTTGGACAGACTCAGTGAGCACGTATACCTGCAGAGGCTACTGCATTGGTGGTGTGTGCAGAACGCTGATGCATGCCATCACCTGCAAAGCAACGGTCTTTCTGCCAGACATATTATGTAACAGCAAACCATGTGCGCCGTTGAGCGTTGCTGGCCGGAGCACATTGCCATTTCCTTTTTGTCGAAGATGCCTGAATACCCAAGTGTGCTGCTGCATGTGCCCCCCTGTGCACTGCAGCTGCTGCTGGTCTTTCCGAATGCAACTGCAGCCTAGTACACAGGCTGCTGCTTACATGTTCATCTGGTGTTATGAGTCGCCTGCTTACTTGAGTCGCTTCCAATGCGCATGGCACGTCTACTGCGCTTGGCACGTTATCACAGCTAGGCGTAAAAGCTATAACACTTGTTACATAACGACGTTGCAGCATACAAGGCTCACTTTGTCTGCCCTTTGATGTCACCAAAGAGCCCGATGAGAGGCATCTCCTTGATCCTTGTCAGCATGGACTTGCGGAAGTCAAGAGTGTCACATTCTGTGCCCTTGGGCCGTCTCTGCAGCACTTGCTGCACAAATGAGGGCAGGTACGAGCTGCACGATTGAGCAGTCAAAGTGAGGCAGCAGTACAGGCAGCGCCTGTGGGTGCGGCGCCTACTGGTCACTTTGCAGGAGCAGCACTGCCCGCGGCACCATGCTGATATGTCTGTCTTCAAATTTTGGGCCACTGGTACCAGCATGATGAGTCCCAATAGCTGCTGCTGTTGGGCAGAAGCCACACACCCTGAGCAGCAGCTGGTCGCAGCAGACAGAGTGCTGCACTGATTGCAGTGCCCGCAGGGGTGCGCACCCAAGCTGATCATTGCGTTTCGGTCATATCATAACGTCAAGCGCTCCACTATCAATGCTTACACGGCACAGCGAACGGAATGCTCACCTACGCCCCCGCCCGTTGGCACTGGAGCTTGCACCCTCAGGCGCCGCACGCCCCTCACATACACCGATGCCACTGATCAGGAGGACTAGGACCGAAACATACAGCACACAGATAACCCTGCGGTGCTCCATCACGGACAAGCGTGCTGGTTGAGTCAGCCTGGGGTGATCTTAGATCATTGATCTCTGTCAAAGAGCAACCCAGGCACGGCTACAGCACGACTCAACATAAATTCAGCAAGTCGAAACCCTACGAGCGTGCGAAGAAACCCTAATGGTTGTGTCACCTTGTTCAAACCTCTCACGGGTGTTTGTACCGCCCACGTGATCGGGCCGTCACATGCAGAGAAGCACGGGTGGCAGGAAGCACCTCATTATCTTGCACTTTGCAGCCGTGGCCAAGTTCATCCGGGTAAATTATCGCGAAGCATGGCTACAGCAGCAACCTGGGGGAACGTGTCACTTGGTCCACTTATGCGGACCACCTGCACTCGCATAGCAAGGCAATGGAAAGTAATGGACAAACCCAACACGTCACAGTGTTCACGTGATATACAAGCAGCCCTAATACGCAATCAAAGCAAACCTCACATCGCATGCTGTGCACCCTTCTCATTCAAGGGGGCATCCACACACAGCAGCCCTTCAAAACAACATGCAGTAGTCCTATACACTGCCATCATCAGCCTGGACTGGCTCCGCACCCAACCCACAAGTGTGTGCACATCATTCAGCAAGCTGCTGGAGGGTGGCCAGTGCTCTGTGTGCGCATCAACGCTCCATGCGCTACAGCCAACACACTAGTAGTCAATGCTGTGAGACTCCACAGCCTCTTCCTTTGCTTCCTGGACGTGGAAGGGCTAGCGCCCCGGACGCGGCTCCATTGGCCTCACAGTTTCACAATTTGGATCCTCAACATGCTTCATGTTCATCAGTACAACCAGCGGCGCGGTACAGTGGGTAGAGCCAGCTTTGCTTACATGCGCAGCCTCGCATGCAGGGGTAGGGTGACACTGCTTGCTTGCTTGCTTTTTGCTGCTGGGTTAGAGTTCTTCTTCTTCTTCACAGACTGTCGCCACATGGTGTTTGCTAGGCAAGATGACTGTGCTAGAACCAGCCAGCTACCGCCACCCTTGAAACAGCACAGACACCACATTTATACATGCTCTGATGCTATGGCTTGAATGGGTAATATGATGATGATGAGACACCACATTTATCGATGGCGCTGTTGCTATGGCTTGAATGGGTAACATGATGATGATGAGACGCCACATTTATACATGCTCTGTACGGAACGGTGCCGCAAAACCTCAGCACATATTAACATGTACTGGGCAGTACAGCACATCTGATGTCATATAACAACCACAAATGATGCCCGCATTCCAAAAAGACATACATGCTGTTGCCTGTGCTTACATTCGCACAGAACATCAGTACACTTTCAAATACCAAATACCAAATACCAAAATAGGGCCACAGGCCCACCCACTAAGAGCCAAAACAAGGCTCATGGGGTCCCACAACAGCCAAGGAGTAATAAACTAACCAACTTACAGCTGAATGGAGGCGTCCTAGTGGTGCTGTGGCGGTGACACCGTGGCACAAGTATGTGCAGAGCCTGCTGTGCAAGTGTGGTGTGAATGTTGTGACCGCGTAAGGCAGAGCCAGTGCGTGCAAGAGCCATGTCAACAAGCAGGTCAGGACACTACATGCTGAAAGGATTGCATGTGAAACGTCGGAACACTCCACTCTGAGTCGGTATGTGGCTCATGTGCATCCCACTCATGTTGATGCTATGGGTTTCAGGAGACCTAGGCCGTACTTGCGTTCGGTGGCAATTCCACGTGGTATTGAATTGCTGTTGCGTGTTCCGTATGGGTTGTCTGTGTGTACATGAGCGTACTAGTCAGTTTGGCGGTCGCAGAGCTAACTCCACTTCAGGATGTCCTTGTTGTGGTGCAGAAGTTGAGTCTTTGTCACACTTCATGTTTGATTGCCCTGCTACTTCTGCTCAGAGGGATGATATGTTTGCTGAGATCAGATCCCTGCCTGGTTGCGCTGAAAAGTTGCGCAGCGTTTTGTCCATGGCTGATTCGTCAATCAAGGTGTTGCGTTTTGTATCTGATGATATTTGGGGCAGTTCTGGAAGATGTCTGATGGTGTCACCGTGTATTGCTGCTTTTCTTGTCAAGTCTTGGGATGTGCGCAATGCATGCAAACATTCTGGAGCAGTGCTCCCTCCTCTTTCCGCCCCGGTGGGGCGCGGGGCCGATGGCGCTGATGCTATGGCTTGAATGGGTAATATGATGATGATGATGAATCTAACCAACTAATCCGAAGCCTCATCAAGTTCTGAAGATTCTGTCTCTGACGCACTTGTGTCACTTGGGAGCTCAGCATGCGCCATAGCCAGATCATTTCTAACCAGGAGACAATAGTAAATGAAAGCAGCAACCCTACTCTGCCTCTACTGCATAAAGTCAGCCATAACACCGTCCACAAGGGCTCACCGCAGCAGCTGGGCTCTGCCACCCTCCAAAATCAGCAAACAGCCGCCGCAAGAAGCTGCATTTCATGCGCTTTGCATCTTGCTGCATGCCCTGCAGACATGGACCATTGCGGAATGCCAGCAACGGCTCAAGGCATCACACCAATGACACGCATACACAGGAACCCCTCAGCACCTGCTTTGACAACACCAAAATGTGCTGCAAGCAGTGCCACCTGTTGCCATGCGCCACTTACATGAACAACTTGAATGATTTGGGGGTGGGATCACGTACACCAACATGTTTGTTGACATGGATATAGGGGACATACCTGCAGGACTAGTCTAGACGCAACTGTGTCATTTCGAGGTACGGCACTGCCACATGACTGCGTCTCAACACGGGCCTATTCCTGTTGCTAGTGATGTATATAGGCAGCTGACATCGGCACAGGCACTGACAGACACCCCATCAACTGCACCCGCATCAGCTGCCTACAAAGCACAATCCAGCTGTGAGTGGTCGAATGTCAATGGATGATTTTGCTGCGCAACGTCGCTTGCAGCTGCGGCTCATACACCACACACAAGCCCTGACCAGCTGCACATCTGCGCCTGCATGTCTGTGTGTTACGCGCGTCTAGGTCGTGCGAGAGCCTGCAGAATACACCTGTACCAGACCGGCCTACAAATCGCAAAACCTTGCAGGCACAACACTGTGCTGTTGCAACTGCCCTGATACTGGGGGCACACATGACATACTGGCAAAGCTCACCCCAGGCGCGACAGGTCTGAACACGCCTGCCTGACACCAGCAACGCTGCAGGCCTGGCGTGCAACACGCACGCGCTGCAGATGAGGATGCCAGGGCAGACAGCAGCACACCTACCTCATCCCCGAAACACCATGCTCCTGGCATGCATCATCTCTGTGCACTGAATGTCTGCGCTGTTGTGGCTGGGGATGCCAGCGCAGACAGCAGCACACTGGGGTGCAGCACAAAGCGCGGCACAGAAGTAGTCACCCACTTCAACTGTCATTCATTGGCCAGTTGACATGCTCTTAACATGCTGCAGCAGCTTGACAGGTGCGAGCAGGTGGCGCCAATCACGCATCATCGCCCCACCCCAGCAGCACCTGCAGCAGTGCCAGGTCATCCTTGTGGGACCCCAGCGCCTGGCTGCTGCCAGCCGCAGCAGCAGCAGGCTGTACTGCACCACACACCTGTCCTTGCCCTGCCGGCACTGCTGCAGCAGCGTACACCCCACCAGCGGCTGCTGTTGTCGATGCAGGCGGCAGCTGCTGGCCGACGTATGGCAGCTCCTGCTGCAGATGTGGCATGCTGCTGCAGTCGCTGCTGCAGGGCTGCACAGCACTGCCTGCTGCACCTCCGCCTGCACCTGCTGCGTCCCAGCAGCCGCCGGCTCCTGTGCCAGGCTGCTGCTGCTGCTGCTGCAGCTCCAACCCAGCGCGCACCTGCTGGTGCTCAACCTCCAACTGCTGCAGCTGATGCAGCTTCCCTCGCGGCGAGTGGACGCCAGTCGCAGTTCCTCTGGCCACACCTTGCTGCTGCTGCTGCTGCTGAGCCATCAGGTTGACTGGGCCGGGGGTGTCAAGCTGCAGCGCCTCTCCTAGCAGCCAGCCAGCTGCGTCTTCCATGTCATCACCAACCGACAGAGGCGCAACATTGCCAAACGCGGCCGCAGCAGCGGCAGCAGTTGTAACCTGCTGCAGCTGCTCCCGCTGCTGCTGACGCTGGTCACTCTTCCTCAAGTCACACGCATCAGCAGTTCTTTGCGGGGCTGCAGCGGTTGCTGCTGTTGCACCATGTCCTGCTGCTTTCTTGCTTTGCTCTTTGATGGGCGGCGCAACAACTGCAGCAGCAGCAGCACCTGCGCTGCTCTGCATGCTGCTGCCAGCAGTCAACGGCGCCGTTGCTGCTGCTGCTGTGCCAGCAACATCAGGAGGGCTGCCGCACATGCTAGCGCTCTGCATCCCTGCCTGCGGTGCCCAAGCAGGGGCCACCGCTGCGGATGCAGCTGCATTCCATGCAGCAGCAGCTGCACCAGCACCAACATACACATCTTGCCTCACACACGCTGCTGATGCTGCTGCAGGCCTGGCAGCACAGGCGCCGCTACCCTGGACTCCGGTCACAGCAGCAGCCGAAGCCTTCAATGGCTTGGGTGCCATGCGGGACTGCTGCCTCACCAGCTTCAGCTTAGGCCTGGCGCAGCTTCCTGCAGGGCTGCGGCTGCGGCCTTGAGCAGCTCCACATGCCGCTGCTGTTGCGGCAGCGGCAGCAGCGACTGGGCTGCCGCCAGGCGAGCCTTCCCCACGGCGCGAGGAGGGCATCGGACTGCTGTATCTCACAGCAGCAGCAGCAGCGGCAGCAGCAGCGGCCGCGGCTGCGGCGGGTCGTGCTGCTGCTGCTGCTGCTGCTGCATCCGCTGCTCTCCACACCGGGCCCGGCAGGATCAGGTTGCTGATGCCTTCCGTCACCTCGGCCGCGCCCGCGGCTTCGCTGTGGGCTGCAAAGGGGCTGCCAGCTGCGCTGCTGCGCACCATTGGGCTGCACACTGGGCTGCCAACAGGGCTGCCCACGGCACTTGCAGGAACCATCCAGTGTAGCTTGGCCGCAGCAACAGCGGCTGCAGGGTAGGAGCTGCCGCCGTGCCCTGCTGCTGCGTAGGGGCTGCTGCAGTGGCCGCCTGCTGCTGCTGCTGCAGCGGCAGCTTGTGCGGCACATGGGAGCGGACTCCCGGTGCTGTCGATGCCAACAGGCACCCCTGCTTGCGCGATGCAGTCTGGGTACGGGCTGGCCTGCGCGGCGACTGTTGCTGAGGTGAATGCGGTCACTCCTCTGAGGCTTGTTTGGCGTTGTGCTGTCCAAGGATCACCAGCTGCATGCGCTGCTGCTGTTGCTGCTGCTGCTGCTGCAGCAGCGGCGGATGGTACAGTGCTGCGAGATGCGGGTGAGCTGGTGCGGCTGCAGCTGCGCTGCAGCTGCTGCACGACTGACGGGCTGCGTTCTGCAAGCAGCTGCTGCTGCTGTGCTGCCATGCTGCTCCTGATCATACGCAGCATGCGCTGCATGCCGGCCTTCCAGTTGCCCTGCACGGTAGGCCAACACACACGACATGAGGGCCTATTTGACTTGCAGACAGCTTGATACAGCTTGCTGAACATCGTTTGCATTCCCCGATGCATGCTCGGCCTTCTTACTACAAAGCAGTGTGCCCCAGGACGCCAGCAGCAGCCAGCAGCATGACGCTGGGGAGCACTTGGGCTCGGAGCTGACAGCACTGTGCTGCTAACCACGGCAGCTACCCACACTCAATCAAAAGCGCATCCCTGTAGACATCCGCCCAGCTCCTACATGATGATGTGCTGCTTCAACAATCACCGGCCTCGCCAATCCCCAGCTTGAAACTTGCCGATTTTTCCCTGTCCAAGTATATGCACAGGTACAGTGAGTTGACTTGTGTGTCCTGGCTGCTTCAAGTGCGCCACTCACCCCTTCCTGTGCCAGCATGTGTGCGGCAACCCTCTCCGCATCCAGTTCGCTGCTGCGGGGTGCTGCTGGCTGTGGCGCTTCCCTTGGTTGGTTGCCACCAAGCCTGACAGTGTCCAGCCCCCGCACACGAACCTGCAGCAGCAGCAGCAGCAGCAGCAGCAGCAGCAGCAGCAGCAGCAGCAGCAGCAGAAGAGCAGGTGTGATCTGTGAGGCTGCTGGCACTCCACAGTCGTCGCTTGGAGTGCAATGCCACACAATACTTCTACAGGCAGGTTGTAGTGATGCAGGCAGAGGCGTACGATGCTTGCAGATGCGCTGCTGCTTATCAGTGCCGCTCACCTTCTCCTGCAGCTGCATGCTGAGCACTTGAGCCTCGCGCAGCAGTGGAGCCTCCTGTGGTGCACGACACAGCAGCAGCAGCAGCAGCAGCAGCACGGCTTGGATAACAATAAACCTGCAGACAACTGAGCATCCGTGTCTGCTGTTGGACGCCACGCATTATGTGGGGCACATGCAGATGACCTGCATGCCGCTGCGCAGCTAGCGTTGCAGCTGCATGCCTGCTGCCAGATGTACATTAGCATTCTCCATGTGCCAGTGCTGATCGTAAGCATCAGGGCACAGACAGATGAGACCTGCACTGCTTTTGCTGCTGCTGCTGCTGCTGCTGCTGCTGCTACTATAGTTTGTCAGCCTGTTCTGTGCTGCGCCTCACCAGTTGATGTTCGGCCTGCTGCAGCAGCTGCTGCAGAGCTGCCTGCTGCTGCTGCAGCTCCTGCAGCTCCATGCGCCGCCTCATCTGCACGTCACACAGCACACAGCCCAACGACTCAGGCACCTCATCTTGGCGAGGAGCGTTGCACAGCATGACTGCTGTGCTCACTTAAAGGCCCACACGTGAGCTCCTGATGGCTAGCGCGGTGGTGTTGCTGGTGCGGGTGTGCATAGAACAGAAGCTGGAAGACCACAAGCATGTCGCAGACGTGTGAGAACAAGCAGAGACGCAGCAATGATCTGCCTGTACAGGACAAAAGCTCACCCAAGGGTCCTCATCTTCTGCTGCCTGCCGGCGCTGCTGCTGCTCCTGCTGCGGTTGCTGCCAATCCATCCCACACAACGCAGCAGCGGCTGCGGCATCCCCAGCAGAAGCAACAGCGAGGTCGGCAGCAGCCTGAGCTTGAAAGCCACCAGGGCCAAAGGCCTCAGACTGACGTGCGGCAGCAGCGGCTGCTGCGGCGCTGCCAGGGCTGCTGCACTGGCTGCCCGGGCCTCCTGTGACAGTCCTGATGCGCTTCAAGTGAGGCAGCACCTGCAGGTAGGGGTGCTGCAAGCACGCACGCACAAAGCCATGTTTTACTGCAACGCCGCATTGCCGTGATGCATCGTGATGCAAGCCAGGCAGCGCTGGTCTGGGTCGGGCATGTGTGCATGCTGCGTTGACGCGCGAAGGAACTGCCATGCCTGCAGTAACCACACAGATGAGCCATGGTTTGAGCAAGGTGCACGACTAAGCGGCGCCAACACACGCATTTTAATTGGAAGGCAACTCACCTCGTTAACCTGCGGCACTTCCTGTCCCTCATCTGCAGCGGCTGCCGCAGCAGCATTCGTGCGGGCCGCTGCCACCTCGGCAGCCCACCAGCTGCCAGCAGCACTGTCTGCTGCTGCATCCCCCAGAGCACCCAGCGGCAGCTGCCGCTTCACACCGGCTGCGCAGGAGCCAGCAGCATCAACAGCAGCAGCAGCAGCTCCCGCGCCTGCAGCGGCCACTGGCGCAGCAGCTGCTGCCCCTGCCCCTGTGCTGGCTGTGGTGTCTCTGAGCCAGTGCTGCTGGCTCTGCTGTGTGTCTTCAAACTGCATGCTCTGCGGCGGCCCAGAACCAGCAAAGGCAGCAGCACCACCACATTGTTGCGGCTGTGGGCTGTCGTTGCTGACTGTGCGGCTGCCAGGTGATGGCCTGTGCAGCCTGCCAGCAGCAGCAGCAGCAGCAGCAGCAGCGGCCCAGTGGCTGCCAGGCCCTCCATCAGCAGCTGCAGCGCCAGCGCCAGCAGCTGCAAGTTTGTGTGCACTGCTCCAGTGGCTTGTTGTGGTCTGGTTGCCATCCGCAACATCCAGCAGACCGCTTGCAGCTGCTGCTGCTGCTGGCGCTGCAGTGGTCAGCGCTGTGGCACCCAGATAGTCTGCTGCTGCTTGAGGCTTGCCCCAGACTGCTGCAACACTGCTCTCCCAGGCTTGGCGTAGCGGTAGCTGCTGGCTGTTGGCATGTCCAGAGGGTACATGTGCCCAGTGCCGACTGCCATCAGGTACCTGCTGCTGCCCGGTCAGCATGCTCTGACGCAGCATCTGCTGCTGCCGGCTGCTGGGTGTCCCTAGTCTGCTGCCAGTGGCCTTGGCTGGGTTGCGGTAATCATGATCACGCGCGTCCTCTTCTGCACCAGTGAAGGTCCTTGCATCCAGCTGCGGCTCTTGTTGCTGCGAAGTGGGTGATGCAGGGCTGCCACTGCTGCAGCCTGGACTCTGCGCCTTTGCTGAGGCCATTGCCTCTATGACTACATGGGCAGCACAACAGCACGACGAGCAAGAGTTGAGTTGTGTAGACCACAATTGTTGGCATGCAGGGACTGCCTCGCTTGTGCAGGAGCACAAAAGTTTGCACTGCTAGGCCTGCTGCTGCACATGACTGTGGGCGCATATGCCGTCGAACCTGTAGCTCACATTAGGGCGCGACTATATAGATTGTATCTGCAGCTATGACATGGCTGATCAGGCCAGAGATCACGGCTGTGCTGCCTCTGCAGTGTTGTGAAGTCAGGGGGCCTAGCTGCGTCGATACAACAGTGGTTTCAGCATGCAAGCACAAAACACACAGACTAAAAGGGTTTACAGGTGACGGTTGGTGGACGCGAACGCCAACACAGGTGCTTGATTCCGTGTGGCTGCAACAATGCTCAACGCAGGACTGGCAGCGCAGGAGGGTCCAAACAAAACAATCAAGTTCATACTTAGAAGCAAATGGTCCGACACCATCGACGACATGCTCTCGTGTGACGAGCTGTCACACTACAGTTTGATTGATGTCCGTTCAAGTTCTGCCAGCACTGATCACTCAGTTGTGGGCAAAAGCACGGCATAGTTTATTAGACGAAATTGAATTACATTGCAGCGGCAACCAATGATCAGCGGCAGTCACCCAGCTTGCTCGACCAAGAAACGTGCAGCAACGAGCGCTCAGCTCAACAGTGCTTGGCATAGGCAGAACATAGCACAGCAAATCAAGTCGCACATTTGGCACCGCGCAGGTGCCATAAATAGAGCACCAGTGCAGGTGTGTCAGCAGTCACCGCACTAGGACCAATCACCATGAACTGAAACCAAAAACTAGCGCACACTGACCATCACTGCATGCTTTGGTGCCAAGTCTGCGTGCAATGCCTTTGGTGATGCCAGACGCAAGCCATCTGCCCTCTGTACTGCAACAGCAACACACATTACAAGCACTCTAAGCATGGTGCGCTGGCGTTTGAGATTGCAACTTGATAGCAGCACACACAAGACCAGTCGTCACACAACAGGGGGCGCAACTGTTCAGCCACACGATAGGGAAACACAGTAGAATACGTGTATGTCAACCAATACGGCAACAACATGCCTCTCTTGTGCATACCCTACCAAGGTGAGCACGGCATGTTGCGCGTCACAGGCCATGCTCAAAATTCCACCAGCAGCAGTTATGACTTAATTACTGGCTACCAACATACCAATACCTACATAACACCCAACCTGCACGCCCAGCAGCTGACAATATAGTACCTGCAGCGCCTCAGCTGCAGACTGCAGAAGCAGCAGCTGACATGCAGTCAGCTCCTTGCAGTGCACATGGGCAGGCCATCAACTACGTCAAGAAAGGCAATGTTGCAGTGTGTGGCAAACACTTCATCTACCTCTCATCCACATACAGCAACCCCAAACCTTCACAAAGCAAGCAGCATCCCTCATCGACGCATACCACACAGCCAGCAGCCTCCACATACTCCAAGTTGTGAGTGCTTGAGCACAAACGCGCCCTTTGCACCACAACCTCCCCGCCGGTGTCTTGATGCTGTGCAATGATCATGACCTGCTGCTGCTCCTCTAAAGTGAAACGTTCCCACTGCAACACCCACTCACACTAGTCAAGGAGGCAAACTAAGCAAAAGCAGGCTGTGCAGCAATAGTGGTGCTGCACTAACATGCAGCTAGCACCAAGCAGACAACAACCAAGCAAGCTCCGACATGCGCCGCATGACATGCACTTCCAGTGTGCAGCCGTGCGCCCGTCAAGGGCCCTGACGGGCCGGCAAAAGCAGGCGCAAACCATCAAACCCTGCCGGCATCAACAAACATGCCTGGAATCTTGCAAAAGCTGTGATGCTATGCACAATGGCAGCCTAATCAGGGCCAGCCATAGCGTAGTCCAAGCCACATTGCTTTTATTGGCTCAACAGCACCAAGCGCTGCATCACTGTGAGCATCCCCACAACACCACTACCAGCACACACGGATCCTGACGTACCTGTTGATACAACAACCCATGCTGCAGCAACCCACAACAACCAACAGCGGCGTGTGTGTGTGCCGCTGGCTTTCCTGGGGGCGCATCTGCTGCTGCATTGATTTCAGCGCCGCACAAATGCATAAGTTTGATGTGTTTCGTATAGTTTCGGTGCAGCATTGCCAGCACAACAAGCACACCAACGTAACTGCGCTGCTGTGCATACACGTGGCACACAGCCGCCACCACACATCCACCCGCTTACACCACTCCACCTCAGGTCAGGGCCATCTCACCATACATTACACCCGGTGTTGATGTTACAAGCGGCCCTGGGTGGCCTTGGACCGCTCCCCTGCTGCAGCACCAAACCCATTGTGCACCTTGCTGTACTTCCGTGTAGGCTTGCCAGCAGGTGCTGCTGCTCCTGCTGCTGCTGCCGCAGGCTCTGCAACACGCCTGCGCGCCTGCAAGCTCTGACTGCCCGGCACTGAGTTGTTCAGCAGCACCGGCCCCTCAGCTGCACTGCTGCTGCTGCTGCTGCTGCTGCTGCTGCCGGCCTCGCTGGGGCCAATGGTCTGCTTGCTTAGCTCCTGCAGCAGCAGCTGCTGGTGCTGCTGGAGGCTAGCCACATCATGCTGCTGCTGCTGCTGCTGGGGTGGCAGAGGGCCAGAACTTGACTGGTAGCGCCAGCCCAGCGTCACCAGCCTGCCCACCATGAGCACGGCCAGAGCTGACCACACGCCTTCCAGGCCGGCCCCCGACGGCTCCACCATCACCAGCATGGACGCCGCTACAGCTGAAGCGCCGACCATGGCTTTCATGAGGTACCTGCGCGAGACAGTTGCAGCAGCAGCAGCAGTGGTGCGGCACCACAGGTCAGCATCAGCGTGCTGTGCAACGCTTGCAGCTACTTGGCCTGCGGCCAGCAGACCCCACCAACGTGGCACCACACCCATCATCCTGCACCACGACAGCGACAGCACCAGAAACCCCGGCAACGCCCCAAGTACATCGCTCGTTCCTCAAGCAGCAGCCCACTCACCCCCAATCACTGCAGCCGACCAGCACACCATCCAGCGTGTATACCAGCGCATTCACTGGGAGCGGCAGCACCGCCAGCGGCACCAAGTCCCGGATCGTCCCAAGCACGCCCTCGTCGCTTGTGAACAGCTGTGGCCACCACGGCGAACCGCCAAGCATCAGCGCTGACAGCAGCACGCCAGCGCCCAGCCCTAGCTGCAGCAGGCGCTCCGAGATCTCCCTCGCAGCGGCTTTCTGCCCCTGTCCCAGGTTTACAGCCACGAGGGTTTGACCAGAGACGGCCAGCGAGTCGACCAGCATGCTGGCAAGCACCCAGAGCTGCATCAGCACCTGGTGCGAGGCAACAGAGCCGGGGCCAAGGCGTGCTGCTACTGCTGTGGCGAGCGTTTTGGTGCCTAGGAGGGACCCTGTTCGCATCACAACTGCACTGCCAGCCTGCACCCAACAAACAAAAGGCAGGTCACAGCAACACCCAATTATCCATGAATACAAAAGGTGGAGAGGAGAACTACAGCACACCAGCAGCACTTGTCCTGCTGTCACTGCCGAAAGCGTAGCACGGGTGATGCTCCATGGACATCAACATCAACAACTGCTGCTGCTGCTGCCGCTGCTGCTGCTGTGGCGGCCCCTGCTTAAAAAATTAGACATGCACCGCTCCCGCCGCCACTGCTGCAATCGCGGCTAGGGCCTTGCAGACCTCACACAGCCACTGCACACTGCTTATTCTGCCAGCCTCACAATGCACACCTGCAGGAACGGTAAGCAGCGCTCTTTCAGCTGCGCAGGTTGCAGCTGTGGAGGCGGCCACAGGCCCAGGACGTCCCGCTTGCCCCACACCAAAGCGACGTACGCGCCTGCGGCCAGCCACTCCGACACGGCCGTGCTGATGGCTGCGCCCTTGATGCCCAAGCCACAGGGGAACATGAGCACCAGGTCGAGCGCCAGGTGCACTGCAGGACGGCAAGCACACAGCGCGCCAACAGCAAAAGCAGCAGCAGCATAAGCACAGAAGCGAGTGACGCAGCAACTGATTTTCCACTGACAGTTCACTGTGTGCGTTTCAAGTGTACATATGATCCTTGTGTTGCAGATGCCCAGCATGCTGCTGCGAGCAGCATTTGCATGCATCGCGCGTCACATGCCGTTACCTTACCTGCATTCGTTGCCAGAGTGATCAGCAGCGGCGCGCGCATGTTGGAGATGCCTCTGAACACGCCCTGCCCCACGGTCGTCAGCAGCACTGCCGGCGCCGCAAACGCCCTGCACAGAACAAAGGTAGCGCGCCACGATCGGCGCAGATGAGGGCCCTTGATGCTGACAGGCACTGTGTTCACCAACAGAACACATGCACAGCGACCTGCGAATGACGCAGCATGACACACGGCTGGCGGACACCCTGATTGCTGTTCCTGTTCGCTGCGCAGGTCCTGCAACCAAACGTATACAAGTACCACAGCGCCACACAAGTCCCGCCCGACCCTTTCCTGCAAGTTGTGTTGCTCCTCACCTGAACCACAGGTACTGCAGCGCAAGGTCCTGCATGTGCTGCTGCGACTGGTCCGCGCCCATCACCTCGAGCATCCACCTGCCGTTGGCCAGCATGCCTGCAGCCACCAGCAGCCCAAGTACCACTGCAAGGCTGGTAGCCTGCCAGATCGTCTCGCCTGCTGCGCGGTGGTTGCTGCTGGACACTGCCGTTGCTACTGCTGGTGTCGTGGCTGTCGCAAGGAAGTTGAACAGGATAAAGGATAGGGAGAAGAGTGACGTGTTGATGCCCAGCGCAGCCTGCAGCAGGGAGGGTAGTGCGAGGTGGGCGGCGTGCTGTGAAGTGCATACAACCAACAGAAGCACACACACCAGATTTTCACACACAACTCTGCAAACCACCAGCACAGCACAGCTCTGGCTGTTGCAGGGGTTAAACAACCGATGTGTTTGTAGCGCCATGAAAGCAACGCTGTAGGCCGTGGCTGGACCTGCCCCGACTTTGATGGCTAAGCTTGCACGGCAAGCAAGGGGCAGCTGCAAGCTAGGCAGGGAGTCGCCTGTGCTTGAGGTCAGCTGCATGATGACACCACTTACACCATGCACAACTCACAGACAGTCACTGCTCACCAGCTCGTCACTACCTAGCCTGCCCACAAGAGCAGTGTCCACCATGCCAAGCAGCGGATCGGCTGCCAGCGCCAAGGCTGCTGGCACAGCAAGCTGCCATATGTCCTTGTCCCATTTTGACTGCAGCCACGGCAGTGGCTTGCTGCTGTTGCTGCTGCTACTGCTGCCTGAGATGTCTGCTGCCGGGCCAGCTGCCTTGCTGCGGAGAGGAGCTGCCTTCACGTCAGATGAAGCAGCGGCTCTCACAGCAGCTGTAGCTGCCCTGCGCCTCCTGCTGACGCCCAGCTGTGCTGTGCCTGCAGGACGGTATGCATCAAGACATAAGTATGTTCTTTGCCTCAGCAAGACGCCAGGGATTGCTGAAGATGCAGCAGCCCGGCAGCAGGGCACCCTAAGCGGAAAGGCTGGTGTGCTCCCACGACCTTGGATGACGAGCAGCACGCACCTGACGTGCAGCGTCGTCTCTGTGATGCACATGAAGTGTTTGTCCATGATGCTGCGGTGCTCGATCCTTTGCTGCTGCCGAATAGGAGGGGTGCCATGCAAGCCACGTACGTGGCTCGCGCGAGGCTAACAGCCTTTACAAGAAAGTAGTAACGAATAGATGATGATGCTCAAGGCTTCGCTACCAGGCTGTGTGGTCGGATGACGTTGATATGTGGGTGCGCAGTAGCAAGGCCGAAAGCAACCGAGGACTACGGCGTTAACATTAACTATCAGAAAATAAACCCACCTTGTCAGACCCCGTGTACTAGCTTGGGCTGGTGGAGAGCATCCGACAAAGTGACGTTTAACATCACGTGGCTGTCAACTGTCAACTAGCCATGTGCTTGCTGTGGCTGATGGGCTGGCTGAGCCGAGTGAGCCCAAGCTCTGCTCCTGCGGCACCCTGTGCGCCGAGTCTGGACCGGAGATTTTAAGTGGAGCAGGCAGGTGGTTGGCAAACTGCTGGGCTAGGCGGTTCACTGCTGATCAGTTGACTGAACATTGATGATCACTCTTCGTGACCAATGCACTGGTGCAAGTCGCGCCAAGCGCATAACTCAGCAGGAGCAGCCAATTGACTAGTGTAGCACGAGGCAGCACTTCCAGAAGCAGAAGGGCAAATGCAGGGTTCCAAAACAGGGTTGGTGCTGTACAAGCTTGGGGCTGGTCTTGTGAAGAAGAAGAAGCACTCTAGCATGAAAAGGCAAGCAAGAAAGCACAGTCACCCGACCCCTGCATGCGAGGCTGTGCACGCAAGCAACGCTGGCTCCGCCTACTGTACTGCACTGTGGTTGGGGTTGGTCTTGTGAGAGGACACGGCACTAGCATGCAGTACACTATTCTCTTGTAGCTCGGGCGGCGAGCTGGGGTGGGGAAGGGTTGATATGATACAGATGCAGCTTTGCGGCAGCAACCCATCTCAATACAAGCTGCTGTGCAATCATGAGTGCCACTTGAATGCTTATTGAATGCTATTTGAAGTCGCTGCATGTCACTGCATGTCCAACCCTGGTCCAGCCACAGGTACAGATGCCAAGGCAGCTTTGCATGACGGAGGCCGGATGACTCTGCTTCGCTTTCCGGCTGGGTTATAGTGCTGCTGTTTATTACAAGTACAGCAAGCGAGCATCCCCCAGGGTTGACTTGACAACACCACCACCAGAGCAGCCTGCTTGCTGAGCGCTAAAGCTGCCTCCACACACACCACAGCAGGAAGCATCCTCCTGTCTACTGGCTCTTTGCCTTCTCCAGCATCTCCTGGACGTGCTTAGAGGCAACGGCCATCAGCTGCTCGAGCTCCCGCGCAACTGGCGCAACCACAGGTGCCACTTTCTCCTGCACCTGCTGCAGCAGCGGCGCTGCTGCTGCGCGCGCCGCCTGCACGTGTGGGCCTGCAGACGCCCGAAATGCCTCGATGTGTGGCGCTGTGGCCGCCTGCAGTGCTGCCACGTGCGGGGCTGCTGCTGCGTGCAGCTGCTGCAGAGATGCCTCCAGGGGCAGCAGCACTGCATCCAGCTGCTCTGCGGCGTTCTTACCGGCATATGCCTGCATCAGCAGCACAGCATGTGCAGTTCCTTCTGAGCCAAAGCCCCCACACAGCAAGCATTGTTGGCTGTACATTGCACAAGCACACACCAAGTTACAGTGCTGTGATAGCCATCGTCATAGCCACCACACATGCGCAGCACAAATAGTCAGGCTGTTAACAGGCCACTACCCGGAATAGTCAGGCTGTTATAAGGCCACTTCTGAAGGCCACGACCCCGACACTTCAACAGCCATCAACCCCAGCACCCCGCGCCAGGCCTCACCTGCACCACGCCGGCCACCTCACGCCGGTACAGGCCGGCCATCACCACCACGCCCGCCAGCGCTGCGGCGGCCCCGAGCACTACACCCAAGCCACCCACGCTGCTGCCGGCAGAGCTGCCCGACCTGGCGCCGCCCTTGCCGCCCTTGCCTGCCCTGCCCAGCTTCTTGGGCAGCTTGCTGCAGGCGTCCTCTGCCACACGCGCACAGGAGCCCTGCGAGTGTTGTGCAGTGTGAAACAGCAGCGTTGGCAGCGCAGAAAAAGGTGCAAGGGTTCAGCTTCACATCAGTGGAGGGCATACGCATGTGGTTTGTCAAACAGGGTGTGCTGCAGGGTCTTGCGCACAAAGGCGTCCCTAAGAGGAACAGCAAACGCAGAAAAGCTACATTTCCATGTGCTGAGCAAGACACCAGGCGAGTCCAGCACTGGACACGTGCATGCATGCATCATGGCGCACCTGCCAGCCCTTGCCCGCTGCCAGGTGTGAGCGGTGACGGACGGGCAGTGCAGCCAGGAGCTCCCGGAAAGCACCAGCAGCGTCGGGCTGCTGCAGCAGCGGCTTGAGCAGCTGCGGCTGCTGCAGCAGGGCAGCCAGCACACGCGCACTGCCGCGCAGGTTGCCTTTGTGCTTGGACTCCCACAGAGCGAAGCAAGCGTCACTGCAGAGCAACAATATAGGCCACAAGGTCACCAGCCATCCAAAGCGCGTTCAAGACACAATGACTGGCTCACTGCAAGGACTTGGCTGTGTGATCAGGTACCACCAGCGATGCACCCAACACATGCGCCCAGAAGCTATCACCAAATCATCAGTGGCACACTGTCCAGTTGAACGTGTCACAACATGCACGGAGCAGGATGGTCACTAACTTAACACACCCAAAGGGCTTCAGCCTAAGCTCACCTGCCGCAGATGCAGGCCACCACGCTGGAGGCGCTGCGCTGCACCAGCTGATCGGGCGAGTCGGGCTCAGCTGCAGACAGTGCAGCACTCTCCAGTGCCAGCAGCAGCCAGTTACTGTACTGCCGCAGGCAGCTGGTGGCAGCAGCAAGCTCTGTCAGGCCTGGCAGCTGCGACGCCAGGGCCGAAGCAGCAGCTGCACGTGCTGTTGCCGCCTTCTTGCCCTCGACAGCTGCGGCTGCCGCCGCCGCAGCAGCACCGGGCCCGCCCACAGTCGGCGCTGCTGCTGCTGCGGTAGCGACAGGTTTGCCTGCCACAAGCCGTGACAGCAGCTCCACTGCTGCACCAGGCACAGTGGGCTCCACATCGCCATCTGCATACCTCACGTCACCGCTCGCCGCTGCTGCCCCGCTTGCCTGCAGCTGAGACAGCAGGCCCGACAGGAACTGCACAGCTGGGCCCTGCAGGGGCACCTCAAGCGGCCGCATCAGGTCATCCACAAGGCCAGCAGGGGTGATGCCCTTGCTGCCGCTGACCTTGGAGGCTGCAGCGATGCTGGGGTCCCTGCTGCTGCTTGCAGGCAGCTCGGGCAGGCCCAGCAGCTGCGGCAGCAGCAGGCGCACCCACACCGCCACACCCACGGCAGCATCAGCCTTGGCGGCCTGCAATGGGCCAGCAGAGCAAACCCAGCAGAGGCAGCAGTCGTCAGGTAGACATTAGTGAAAGCCAGATGGGCTTGAAGAGATGCACGGAGGCGCCGCACTACGAATCAAGGATGGCAAAGTCATGCCTGAGCTCTGGCAACAGGTTACTCGTGAACAAGGCCACTGAAAGATATGCAGTCAGAGTGCATCTACAGGTCTCATGCGTCCTGCTTGTGGCATGCACGATATTGAAACCAACGCGCAGGCCACCAGCCCTAGCCAGCCAACATGCCAGCCACCCACCTGGTTGGCCACCCACAGCAGCACAGGCATGCGGCCAGCGCCGCTCAGCTGCCTGCCTGCCAGGCGCAGCTCAGGAGCTGCGCGCACCAGCACCTGTGTTGGGAGGCAGGGCATGGCACACACATGCATGGCAGGTGGTTCAGCAAGGCGCACACAGGCAGCAGTAAACTGAGAAGCAGTCGGTTAGACTCAGCTCAAGTTCACCAAGTTCTGTGCTTGCCAGCCTGGCACATGAACCGAGAACAGCTTGCCAAAGGAATGCTGCGTAGTTCGACCCCTGACACCCTGTGCGTACTTGTCTCCCCACCAGCAGCCAGGCTGCAGCCCACATGACGCCGCCCAACGCCTACACACTGACAAACACACTCACCTGGGGGCGGGTGCGCAGGATTGCTGCCAGCATGATCTGAAGCCCTGCCTTGCCCTTGCCAGTGGGGGCGGTGCCAGAGGGACCACCCACCGCCTCACTGACAACGGCTGCTGTCAATGGCACGCACATCGCCAGCAGTGCGTCATCACCCACACCGCCAACAAAGGCGGTGATGGTGTTGAGCAGCGGTTGAGGCACCTCCGACAGTGGCTGCTCAGTCGCCTGCATGCCAGCAAGGAGGTGTGCAGGCATGCAGACATGGCAAGAGTTCAGTTCTTTTAGCTGAAGCATCACAGCAGCACTTGTGTCATAAAAGCAGAACGCAACCAGCACAAGATACAGCAGGCACTAGGCAGGATGAGCCACCGGCATCCGCAACCATCACCATCACCAACAGCTTCACCTGGGTTACCAAAAAGAAACCTACCTCTGTCAGGCCCTTGGTAGCCAGCAGCTTGCCCAAGTCGAGGCTGGCCTCCTTGAAGGACACCAGGAGCCGGTCAGACAGTGCCTCCAGCTGCATACGAGTCAAGCCAAATGTGGCATTGCAGCAGAACAGCAGAGAAGGACTGGTAAGAATACAGGTGAACAGCAAGACTCGCAGCATGTGGCTGAGGCAGGCAGCACACTCTGCACGGGCCTGTGAGTGGACATCTGCTGCAAATGGACGCGAAGCATGCCGTTAAGCATAGACTACTTGCATGGCCACTTTCACCCGACTCAGAGCAGCTGCCCGTTTGTTGTGGGCGCCACACTTGGCACACCTGTGCAGTCTCGTTGCTGCTGTACTTCTTTTGACATCAGCCATCCAGACCTTGAGAGCAGCCACGTCCACACCTGCGGTGCAAGCACACAAGCTCACAATGAATCTACAAGTGTGCATATCAGGCGTACTAAACAAACACGGCCCTGCTGCCGGCAGTTGCAGGTGCAGGTGACACGCCCAGCCAGATAGCTGGCATCACATGCGCCTGCGCTCGCCACCTGCTGCTGCTGTGCTGCCAGTAAGTAGCAGCATGCGGACCCTGCCCCTGCCTCCATAGCTACATGCCCCACCTGCTGCCACCTGGGCAACAGTCAGCTTCGGCTTCTTGGGGGCCTTGGGCTGCTTGGGCTTTGCAGTACCCGCAGCAGATGCTGCCGTTGTCGCAGAGGCTCCCTCGTCGCCACTGCTGCCCTCGTCATCCTGCAAAACCTGGGGCGCCTCGTCCACCAGTCCTGCGAAGGTGCCCTTGTAGTTTGCATCCCGCTGCTGCGCTGCAGCAGCAGCCTTGGCTGCAGCAGCCTTGTCTGCATAGTTTCTGTCGAAGGCAGCAAAAGCTGCTGCGGTAGGGTCAATGGCAACCCCCAGGCGGTCCTTCTTGACCTCCTTCTTGTCCTCTACAAAATGAAGAAGCAGTACACGGCAACAGGGGCAAGGCACAGTTCAAGCTCCTGTCCTTGACGGTGATGCAGCAGCTGCTGTTAGCGTACATGTCGCATGCAAATTCAGGAAAGGTTTGTGGCCCATTGCATTACATTTTAACCATGGCAAGTCATTACCAGCGCTAACAAGAGCCTGCGTGGAGATATGCGCTCTTGCCCTGCACGCATGGGCAACAGACGAGAGATGATTTGTTCAGTGGTGAGTGAGGGTGCAGCTCTTACCCTGACGCTTCTTCTTCTCCTTGGTGGCCACCGTCTGCCAGTGGCCGGGCTTAGTCTCCCTGTTCATGGACAGCATCGTGCCACACTTTGTGCCTGCAGGAAAGGCAACAGGCGATGAGACAGCAGGGTGATTCATGTCAGTGAAAGTCGCCCTGCTCAAGCGGTGCACGATACCAGCCATTGCATTTGCTGTTCAATCCCAGGCACCTGCGCTGGCCAGAGAATGCTAGAGCTGCATCAGGCCACCAACAGACACAGTGCAAAACAACTGCTCTTGGGAGGTTGACGGGTGGTCGGCCCCGCAGATGGTCAAACGTGGACTGTTCCAGCAACATGCAGCATCAACCAAAACGTACAGCTGCTTGCTTGCCAATGCAGACGGGACGAGGGACTGCAGCCTGTATGTCGGTTAACTGCACACTACCGCCCAGCTAACCCTCGTTGATTGCGTGCAAATCTACCAATCCATATCATGTCATGCATCCTAAGCCACCACGCACTTGAAGAAGGGCGTCTCCCGGGTGAACGAACACTGAGAACTATGTAGACGTGCACGCAAAGTATTGCATGTGAGACCAGCAACGTGTATGAGTTGCTATTCATGTGCCGTGGGTCAAACCACACTAAACGTTACAGTCCAGTCCTGGTCGCCAACTTGAGTCTCAAGGGGTTTGCTGCGTGGTGCGCACGTGAGTTGAGTTGATCGCTGCTTCTGTCAGCTTCAACTGAACTCGTACGAAATACCTTTGTAGATCGCTTTAGTCCAGGCCATTGACAAGTTTCTTCGGACACATCCGGACATACAATGCTCAGCTCCGCCAACCAAATAGCCAAAACCAGGCAGCATGCATATACAACAACAGCAACACGGCCGTGCATGCGGCCGCTGACCAGCAGTAGATCGCTCCCACGGAACCACCGAAACAACGCTGCACACGTAAGGGTTGGCTGCGAGCCTGATCACGCATGCAATGCAGTGTATGCGTTTGTTAGTGGTGCTGATCTGAAGTATGCTGCACGTGGCGCACCAGCAGCTAGAGACAGCAGCTGACACTAGTTGCTGCTTGTCCACACAGGCCACAGCTGCCAACATAAGGCAGGTCAACGCAGAGGAGTTGGAGGCTGCCATTGCAGCAAGGGACAAGCCAATCGTGGTGGACTTCTTTGCAACATGTACGTTTTCATGCAGGTGCTTGCAAGCGCTGACGGGCCAATGCAGGACTGAACTCTCAGCTGTTGTTGATTGCAGGGTGTGGCCCATGCCTGCTGTTGGCGCAGGAGCTGGAAAAGGTGTGCTGGTGTTGTGCAAAAGATGTCCTTTTCTTAAGCAGATGGCTGTAGTTGCTGCCTGCTGCTTCGGGTCCTGCTGTGTTGCTGCAATCTGTTTTCTGCGGAGTAACTCTGCTGTTCCAGGCGTCACGAGTAGTAAGCTTACTGACACGCACACTGAGGATGTGATTCCCTTGGCAGCAGGATTGTGCGTGGATACACAGGTGGTACGTCTGCCATGCAGCCTCCTGCTGCTAGTCAGAGCAGCAGCGTATGGCACATCACGTATGCAGCAGTACTCGTACTGGCAACATGTCTGCCTGTGTGCTGCGCTCCTGTGGACAACCCCTGGCATGTGCATTCTGCCATCAGCAGCAGTTACATCCCTCATGTCAGCGTTCCTTTTGCTTGCATACTGTGTTCGTACTGTCTGACACAGGTTGCTGGCGAGTTGGGTGAAGGCATTGACGTGCTGAAGCTGGATGTTGACCAAAATGCTGACCTCAGCACCAGGCTGCAGGTGGGCTGCTGCCGCTGGCAGTGGTTGCCGCGTGCTTGGAGGCTTGCATGTGCAAAACAACACTGCAGTTTCACAGCAAGTGCAGTGTGTGCTTTTCCAACAGCAGCAGCATGATGACGTAGGAATGAGCATGAGCAGAGCAGCAGCATGGTGCGTGCCTGCAACCCCTGCCGCTTGAGTCATTATGATAGTCAAAAGCGCCGCATAGCGCAGTTAGGTCCATCATGTGGTGTGGTCCGAACATGTGGCTTTTTGCTGAAGCGTGTTGAGCTGTGTGTGCTGCTGCTGCTGTTCCCGCTGCTGCTGCTGCTGCTGCAGATCCAGGGCCTGCCCACCATGATCTTCATTGGCATGGATAACAACAAGCCGGCTTTGAGAACAGAGGGCCTGCTGCCAGCAGAAACCATTAAGAACATCATCAAGAACGAGCTGTGAGCAGCAGCAGCAGCAGCAAGTGAGCCATCGCAGCAGTGGCCTATGGTGTTCCGGCAATGGCGATTTTGCATTGGCGCCTTGCGCGCAACCGGCATGGACATGCTGTGTGCGCAGTGGCTTTGACTATTCAAATGCTGTGGAGCGCGTATTCCCGCACAGGGTTTGCAAGGGTACTGTGTGAAGTAGAATAGCAGTGTGTTGCTGCATTGATACGGCGGGTCTGGCTGTCATTCAGTTGTGCTGCGTGCAGCGGCCTACTGTGGTGTACATCAGCGTGCTGCTCATTGAAGTTGGGCATTTTTTGCATGTCAGGAGCAGCGGAATTGGCTGCTGCTGTGGAGGACCTCTTTTGTGGATCTAGTCTAGCGCATGAAGTTGAGGTTGGTGCATGCGTTAATGACCAGTTTGCCGACATGTGGGTGTCACACGTATGCAGAGACGGCCTTAATGCTGCAGGCCATGCTAATGTTAATTTTGCCCATTGTTGCAGATCACCCGAACTTGGGGAAGCATACCAGCACGTCAGCACCATGCAGTCCGTGTCCAATCCTGTGCATGGTATGCTGCCTTGCACTGAAAGCGGCTTTGGTGGTAGAATACATGTCCACAGTTGGTGACGTTGAAGCTGTGACAGTGCTGCATGACGTCATGGGCATCATGCGTGAGGTTCTGGAGTGAGCACATTCAGGTACTTTTGGGTAAATTGATCTGCAGTCCAGTGCGCATTGAGCCCTTGCAGTTTAAAAGGGATTGGATAAAGGTATCTGGTCATGCCAGACTGATTCTAAGCACCATCAACCGGTCAACGCGCACGTCACATGTGCTGTACAGCATGCTAGGGTTTGCTGCAGTGAGCTTAAGTAGTTTTGGGCGGGAAGTGGTACTCGAAATTGTTCATAGTCACGTGTAAGCTTCTTTACAGCCCCTTCGAGCTGGTTGTACCAGTTCACGTTCCTTGTGTCTACTTGCTACGTCTAGCGACCGGCACAGCAGCAGTGCAAACCTCTTGCGGCCGATTCTTAAAACAAAACTATTTAACCGTTACATACATAGCACGTTTTTTGATCGGAGACGAAATCCAGGTCAGTCGCCACTGGTTCTTGACCAGCCCGCCCAATTGCCTGCGTGCTCACTTGTGCACCGATCTTTCCTGTGAGTGTACAGATGACCTTCCTAGGAACCACCATCAAACACATGTGTGTTTTTTCTCGCCGCCATGAGCCATCCGTACATTACCCATGCTGCTGCTGTGCTGCTGCTGCTGAGCAGGGGAGGACGCACAGCCGCTACAGCAGACAGCCATGAGTGTCACAGCTGCTGCAGCCAGCTTGAAGAGAGCCAGGTAAGACATCAATCTCAGCCTGCTCTTGCCATGCATGCACTACTAGCCTCTTGCAGGACACACCATACAGACCTCCTGTGTGGCATCATGCCAGGGAGTCGCAATCACAAACTGCATGCCTAGCTTGTACGGCATGCAAACCAACACGCTTGATGCACACCATGTTTCTAAACAGCATTGGGCATGCTGCTGAACCATGCTCTGTGCTGCGCAATGCTAGGTGGCAGGACTACGACCATGTTCCTGCTGTACCTTCGGAAGATGGCAACAGCAAACGCCCACGAGCAAGCTCCATGGGCCTGCTGCAGCAGTACCAGCACCAGCCGATGTTTGAGGGTGATCACCAGCTCAAGTACGTGTGCTGTGTGCTGGGGCTCATATCTTGGCGCACGCTGCTGCTGCTGCTGTTCACTGTGCAACTTTACATGACTGACCCATCTCTCAGTCAAGACCCTTCCCTGCTGTTGGACCTGTTGATACATGAGCGCCCCTGGAATGCATGCAGCCAGTTTTGCCTCTCACAAACAACAGCACCTCCTTCACACATGCAACTCGTCATCACCTCTGCAGGCATGGTCTGAACCTCAATGGCGGCGGCGGCGCCTCCAGCGGCACTTGTAAGCCGTATACAGCCAAGTCCAAGCGCAGAACAGTGCACCAGCCCACACCCGACCCAATCCTGCAAGCAGTAATCTGCACCAGCTGTATCATCCGTTCCTCAGACAGGTGGCGGCAGGCATAGCAGCAGGGCTGGCAGCAACCACAGCAGCCAAGCTGAACAACTGCGGCCTAGAGGTAGCAGCTGGTGATGGCGGTTGCATGGAGGCAGCAGCGGATGTGGGTGGTGCATCTGCAGCGGGTTGCTGCAGTAGCGCTGCAGAGCTGCTGCTGCCACGGCTAGCAAGCCAAGGCATCAACCTGACAGCTTTCCTGCAGCCAATGGCGCACATGGTAGCAGCGCTGTCAGCAGGGAACAGCAGCAGTAGCAGTGCTGCAGGTGCAACAGCAGGCAGGGCAACAGCACTAATTGCAGGCACTGCCCTTGAGAGCGCAGCCAGAGCGGCTGCTGCAAGGTTGCAGGTGCAGCACGGTGCAGGCCGGGGGGCAGAGCCTGGAGCAGCGGGACAGGGTGTGCGTGTGGTGAAGAGCAGGGTGCCTCTGTTCTCCTCCGCAGGATTACAGCTGACAAGCACTGCAGCAGGTTGGCCTGCCTGCCGCTGCTGCTGCTGCTGCTGCTGCTGCTGGGTGTGACACTGCCAGAAGTGCCACCCCTGCGAACACAGCAGCAATGGCAGCAGGGCAGGATGCCACGCGCTTGGCATTGGTGGCTGATCTGGCAAGCGCGACGGCAGATCCAGGTCCGGGTGGCTTCAGAAACCAGCCCCAGCAGCAGCAGCAACATGTAGTGTTGCTCTCCTGGCACCCGGTGCAGACCTATGCAGGTCCTGCAGGCCCTGATCTGCAGCCACAGCAGCAGCAGCAGCAGCCAGTGCAGATGCAGCAGGGGTCCTGGATGAGCTCCAGCAGCAGCAGTGCAGCCAGCAGCAGCGCAGCGGGTGCACCTCGGGAAGGCCTCATGACACCAACTGCCGGCATCACAGGCAGGCTGCTGTCATCAGCAGCAGCAACCTCGGCACAACAGCAGCAGCTCGGTGTGCAGGCTCGGCCCCTGCACACCAGCCAGGGCAGCAGGCAGTGGCGGGGCAGCAGCACTGCTGCCCCTATCTGCACAGCGGGCGCTGCGTCTCATGGTGCTGCTGCTCGTGCCACTGGCAGCCATGCTGTGCGTGCTGTGCCAGGGCGAGACACCTGTCCGCAGCAGGCCCAGCTGGCAGCTGCTGGTGCTGCCCTTGCGCAGCCAAGCAGTGCTGCGGTGTGCAGTGAAGCTGCTGTTCGTGCAGCACCAGGCCCAGCAGACAGCCAGGTCATCAACCAGCACAGGCAGCACATCCTGGAGCTGGAGCAGATGCTGGGCAACATGCACCCGCAGGTGAGCTTAGGTGGATGAGTCCTGGTGTTGTCTGCATGCATGTCCATATGGCCATTTGCTTGTGTGGTTCAAATAAGGTCGACCAGGTCAGACATCAAGTACAACCAGCAGGCCCTGTTATCTGACTTATCAGGCACAATGTTTGCCAGCAAAAACATAATCGCCTCCTGCTGTTGCGAACCTGCAAGCATGCCCTGCAGCCACAGGCGCAACCAGCTGGATGCGGCAAACTTCTCCTCATGAGTGGCCTCCTTCACAGTGTGGCACCCCTCCCTGCGTCTTAACTTCCCTGCAGGTCGGCAAGGCGTACCTTGCCTTGTCTGTGCTGCTGTACCGGGAGGGTAGTGCCTGGTCTCTCCCCATGGCACACAGGGCGCAGCAGCGTGCAGCACACATCATGCAGCACATGCAGCAGGCAGCTGCTGCGGCCAGCTTGCAGGTGGTGCCAGCGCAGCCTGCAGCACAGCGCAGTGCTTGCGGCCGCATGGCAGCTAAGGGTAGCTCCATGCAGCAGGGTGGGGCGGCTGCATTAACGGCACTGGCAGCTGCAGCTGCAGCTGCTGGTGGTGCAGCAGATGCTGTGGTGAGGGTGGTGGTGCGGCAGCCGGCACTGGCTGGCACGGGGAAGAAGCCAAACATCGTTTGAAGGCACGCAGCTTGACAGGCGGAGGCTGCAGAGCACTGGGCGGCAGCACCGCTGTGGTGGCAGTGTGGCTGCTGGGCGGCTCACATCACTGTGCCTCCTGCTGCATGCACGCTTTGGGAAGTCCTGGCTGCCTGAAGGTGTCAGCAGGGAGGTGTTGAATGTATGGGGGAGAGCTCGCTGCCACCTGAAAGCGGGGGTTCCAGAAGCTGCTGCAGGTGGCCAAGGCACATGCGGTGGGGCAGGCGCATGCATGCCAGTGCTGCTGTGGGCAAATACAACGCCCTGATTGTAAGACTTGGTGTAACCATATGACATTGTAGACGGTGTTCTGTTGTACTGCATGCATGTGGGGGGTGTTTGCTTCTGATGGGTCCCACTCCTTCGATGGGTGGAGCATGTGATGTAAAATGATCAGTGCGGTACTCCAGTACTCCAACTTGGAGTCCGAGAAGGACTGCAGTCATCAGCAGGCTTGTGTGATTAAATGTGCAGGGTATTGTTTGCCAACAACTCCATGCTGGCAGCAAGCATATTGTCCTCAACATGTACCCATCAAACAAGCCAAAAACGAAGGACACATCTCTCAAGCTGGCCCATGCTGACGCAAATGCAACAAGTTATGCCGCTTGACCCTCGCATTTCTCACAGAGCATCTGGTATCTTTTATGCAGGGCCGCTGCACAATAATGGCAAGTCGCAGCATTCACAGCTGTGCAACATGCTGTTCCATTGCAACAGCTGCATATTGTGCTCAAAAGGCAGCAAGACAACAAAAGCTAAAATACAGTTACATTGTTTCATGCGCGACTCATTGGTGCACCATGTGGTGTTTGGTCCTACATAATAAAGTCGAAGTGATGCATTCATGTAACAGCTCAAACCTTGGTTTGCTGATGTTACTGCTGCCGCAGCCAATGCTGCTGCTGCCGTGCAGAGCTCGCACTGACTCAGTGAAGCACATGGCACGTCATTGCGTCCTCGTCCACACCACTCACAACCAAGCAGAGCCTCTGGCCTGAACGCAGCCCATGGCGGCTGATCCAGCCCGCCTTCATTCCTGAGCTGCGCTGCTCTCCTCTCCAGCCAGCCATCTTCCTGATGAGCCCTGCCAGCTTCTGTGCACCTGCTGGGCTGGCTGCCTCCAGGTGCATGCTGCTGATGCTGCCAGCGACAACCGCCTGCTGCAGCGGCTTGTACCCTTGAATCAACAGGCCTTCAGGCTGCAGGTGCAGGATGAAAGCACAACCCCAACTGTCGGTGCTGGGGCAGTCTACACTATAGGCGGCACCTTAGCCTCATACGTGTGTTTGGGCAAAGATTATTGCGTAGTACTGTGGCCATCTTGAGCTTGTAGAGTTTGAGAGACGTAGCCAGGTGGGTGAGTAGCGCAGGCTCAACAAGTGCAACTGCCAGCTTCACGTGATAGTGTGGGCTACAGGTATGCTACAAGTTGGCAGCTAAGATGCATATGCTGGAGCACTGCATGTGCAGCAAAACTACACATGCGCTAGTCAGTTGCGAACGGCACCTACAGCAGTGCAACAGCAGGCACTCACTGCGGCACCCCTTTGGCCAGTTGTCGCACTTCAGCCTGCATACAAGTTCGACATCCTTGTTAGACACAACTCGCAAATCCCCAGCCCAAGAGATGGCGACTTCTGGCTGCGGGTGAGCAGCTGCTGGCCGGCTGAGCTGGTAGCTGGGTGGTGGCTGTTCACTGCTGACCTGCGTCTGGCTGCTCTGCCCGCTACCCCATGTAGCAGCAGCCCCAGTTGCTGTCTCCAGCCCTGGTCTGCCGCTGGCACCCAGACCAGCATGGCTTGTGCTGTAGGTGTGGGCTGGGACATGGGATGCTGATTGCCTGTTGATATGCCGGCTGCTGCTGACTGCTGGCTGCTGCTTGCTCCTCCCATGCTGCCAACCGCCCTTCGGCATCAGCCTGCAGTTTCTTGTACACTTCAAGGCTGCTGTCGTCCAGCTGCTCTGACATCATTGCGGCCATGCCACTGACGTGCATGTCGTGAGCTAGGCCAGCCAGCTGCACAATGTCCATGCTCATGCGCCTTTCCGCAGGCGTGCGTTGTGCCTTAGCTGCAACCTTTTTCAGCTGCTCTGTCGCCGCCTCCATAGCAGCAACCTCCTGCCTGGCCAGCTGCATGTTGTGTGCTGCCACGTACTTGAAGATTGGAGCGCTGACAACCGCAGGCGGGGGCACCAGCTCCAGCACAGGCATTGAGCTGGCCTGTCCGTCTGCCGCTGCTAGTGCTGCAGAAGCTTCTGCTGCTGGGCTGGCAGGTGATATAATGTCCGCTGCTGCACCGGTACCGCCGGTCCGTTGCTGCAGGTGCTTCTGCAGCAGGCGTACTGCCTGCATCAGCTGCGCTGCAGCCTCCTTGCAACCGCCGCCTGGCAGCAGGCCCTGGCACACCTCAAACCGCTCACTGCTTGCGCTGCAGCTGGTGAACGGCTTCAGCAGCGTCAGAGAGCCAAAGCAAGAGGAAAGCAGGTGCAGTAAGCCAGCTGAGAAGCTCGTCATGCTGTCAATTAGCCTCAGCACCATGCTGCCACCCTGCGCCAGGCAGGACAGGCCTGCTGCTGCTTCCCACAATGAGTTGGCCTGATAGCTGCTGCTGAACTCCGCCTCCATGACGCCTGCTGCTGCTACTGCCTGCCCTGGCAGCTCTGCTGCTGGGGTGAGCTGGCCAACGGCCAGCTGCACATCACCAGCAGTGGCTGCAGCCAGTGACAACAGCTTGCCTCGCATGCTGCTGCGCTCGCTCATGTCCCACAAGGACACCTCGCAGCTGTTGGCTGCTGCGCCATCATGGCTCTCTTTCCCCAACGTAGCTTGCTCATCCCGATCAGCCACCATCTGCACTCCCTCTGTGCAGCTGGACACGACAAGGCGCAACAGTGCAGGGCTGCCCCCTGCCGGCATGCCCGCTTCCTGCCGCTCTAGCCACCGTTCAAGCGCATACCTGGCCGCGCTGCAGTCCTGGACGCTGAGGTCCACTAGGCAGGCGGCTGTTGCAGCGCTGCTGCTGCTGCTGCTACTGCTGCTGCTGCTGCCGCTGAAGGCGAGGGCGTCAGCTGCAGCAACACGTCCAGTGCTTCCATGTGCCACAGCCCCCTGCTGCTGCTGCTGGATGCAAGCGGTGCAACACGGTGGTCCCCTAGGTGCAGACAAGCATGGTGGAAAGTTGGCCAAGCCTCAGCGGCCGTCTGTGAGCTTGTCACTGCTGCGTCTGCTGCTGTGGCTGCCTTCTTCCTTGCCTCTCTCAGCTGCAGCAGCAGCTGGTCATCCGGCAGGAACTTGCTGCGCATGAGTGTCCCCGGCAGCAGCAGCAGCTTGGGATGCAGCAGCGCCAGAGCCTGCTGCGGGGTGAACAGCGCACCTGCTGAGCAGTACGCCTCAGCACTGCCGCTGCCGCCTTTGTGCTGCGTGCTCTGCTGTACACCCGAGTTCAGGAACGGCACCGCATCCGGCTTTGGCTGGTACGGATCTGCCACTGGCTGTGCTGCGCTGCTGCTTGCCGGTGCTGCAAAGCCCAGGCCGGCCCGCCTGGCGTTGTCTGCAACCGCCAGCGGCTCTGCCATCCCCTGCTGGTCCCTGCCGAGGCCCTTGCCAGCCTCCCACCCCATTGTCAGCATCATGGCTGCAGCAGTGCCCAGCTGTGGAGCTGCTTCTGGCTCTGGGGGCGGCTGCGATGACGGCCCCACTGTCGACTGGCAGTGCGGCAGCAGTGCCGTTGATGCACCTGCGCCGCGCATACTCCTCGCGCCGCTCAGCGAGTGTGCCGGCGGTGCGCTTGCGGCTGGCGTCCACCTGCAACGTGTGCGGCATCATATGAGGCACAGCGCTGTCAGCCTTGGCTGTGTTGTGCTGCAGCTCAGAAGAGAAGCTGTTGGACCTTGCTGAGCCATTCAGAATTGGTACGGTGTCCAAGCAACGGCACGCATGGCTTTTTGAGGAGCCAAACCAGGTTCCTTGCAGAGGCTGCCAGCTTGCGTTACATGGTCATGTCTGTTGATTTGGGCAGCAGAGCAGATCAATGGGTGCTGTCAGGCACAGTAAGTGTTTGCGATCGACAGGCCACAGACTCCCATTGCCCTAAGTAGTGCCTGGTCAGGCGCCCTCACCTGCAGAGCTGTGTTGTTCCTGTTGCCGGCCAGCACTGCTACAGGCGCTAAGAAGTTTGCCCTGCGTGGAGTCAACCAGCAGAGAGTAAGCAACAGGCGCCTGTCATAGGCTGGAACACAGTGCTGCAAGCACGCATCTCAGTAGCTTGACAAATGACATGTCGATAATGGGAGCTTTAAATGGGTGAGTGCTGCCCAGCTTCAGTATACTGGCAAACTTGTTCAAAGAACTGTTGGCAAGTCTCTGCTGGGCCCCATCTTGACATCATGGCCAAACCAAGTGTGTGCATGTGCTATGCGCATGAAAAGCCAACAGCAACCATTGCACACAGTGCGATCATCACTGGCTCGCTGAAAGCACAGCTGCAATGGCTGGCATGCAGCATGCCTGCACTGACGGACCTGTCCAGAGGCATGAGCCGGAACTGCTGCGGCCATCTGCCTGCCAACCAGCGCTTGGCCTGAAGGAGCGCCTCTTTCACCCCTCCAGGAAAGCGGCCATACAGAGTGAGGTTCCCCGTTATGGTCTGAAGGCGTGTGGTGGGAGCAAATGCAGCAGCGAACCCAACAGATCATCAGCAGTCAGTCTGTGGCCTCCTTTCCAAAGGCAGGACAGCATTTTGCAGCACGCTACAACGGCAGCATTGCAGGCTTGCAGCGGCAGGCCCATGCATTTCTCACAACCTGGGTGCTAGGCAAAAACAAACTGCGAATCAGTGTAGCAGTATCGTTCCAAGAGGCAGCAGGTTCAACCCCGCATGCTGTAACGCTTGCAGTTGGGGGCAACCACCCACGGCATGTGCAAATGTTGCAACATCGATTTGGTGATGCCAACGTTTACACCATGCAAGCAAAAGCGTGCAGCAGCAGGAGCCCTGCCTGGGGAAATCAGCAGCATTGCGCACCTCTGCTGCCGCCTGCCAAAGAAGTTGGCGCACTCTGGCTCATGCCAGGAACGGCTGCGGCAGCAGCTCCAGCGGGAGCAGCGCAGCGTTGTCAAACGCTGCAGGCCCGCAGCGCCGCAGCAGCGCAGCCAGCAGCGGTTCCGGGCAGCCCTTGTAGCCCACACCCACAAGGTACGCCTCGGAGTTGCCGGGCTTGCTGCTGCAGGGCTTCACAACGTGCACCTGCACGGGTTAAATTTGAGTGCGTCAAGCTTTTACGTGTATCATGAGTTTTGGGGGTCATGCACACAGGACCGGGGTTTGGGCAGGCAAGCCAGCCAATGCGTTGCTGCAGCAGTTCACGAGTTCAAAAAGACAGACAGCTGCGTCCACATCTATGCAGACAGGCCGCTGGGGGTGCAGATCTGCATATCGAGTGGCAGATGGCACCTCAAGGGATGACACAGCAAACCTTTGCCAGCTGCTCACCTCTTCAATCAGTGCACCTGCCAGGTACATTATGCACAGCGAGGAGTGCTCATACAGCGTGAACATTTTCAGCAGCACGCGGCCGCCCTGTGCCAGCAGCCCCAGCGCAACACAAAGTCGCAGAAGTGCAGCGCTGCCGTCACTGCCTCCTGCTCATTGGGGTTCTCCTGGCAGTCCACAGACCCGTCACCCGTCACCAGCAGCGCCACCGCAGCTGCGCTCGGCTGCGCATCTGCGGGGCTTGGCTGCACATCTGCTGGTGCTGCTCCTGCAGCCGCGGCCCTCGCAGCTCGCCAGATATGCGCGATGTTGGCCGGCTGCCTGATGTTGCCATCTGCACCAAAGCACCATGTGTATGGCATGGCTGCAATGAGCGCGTTGTCATCGATCATGGCGTCGGGGTCGTTGCCCTCGTGGTCGGTGTTCAGGCTGTTGCCCATCCAAGTCCACCTGTGCAGGCGGGAGCAGAGCCAAGAACAGCTGTGGTGGGATTCCGTCTGCAAGGGGGGCAAACCGTCATATATATTTATAAGCAGTCCCTTCTTTGGGTGGGCTGTGCTGGGTGGGTTCTTGGTTTAGGGTTTTGATCTGGCAGTGGCACTGCCACAGCTGGTGATTTATGCTTCGCTTACCGCAGGGCTCTTTATGTTCCTGTTTTGTCGCTTCGCGACAAACAGTCTGCCGCTTCGCGGCAGTGGTAGACGCTTCATTGGCTTCCGCTGAAGAGATGCAAGCTGAAATCACGGCACTCAAGAACGAAATTGCACGCTTGAGTACGCGTATAGAGGACAGAGCCTCTTCGAGTCGGGCGTCTGAGCCTCCTGTTGTCGTGCCCCCTGCTAGCGCCAACGTGATTCTGCCTTCTGCCGTTGGCGACATACCACACGTGAAGGATAACCCAGTTCCACGCTTGGCGAACGCTCCAATAACCCCTACGCTTTTAGATCTGCGCATGGACCGGGGCTTCGTAGCCGTGAGTCAGGGGGGCAGTGCATCCATGCAGTATGAGTACCGCTGGTCAGCAAGTGCCTTCAGCTATCTAAAGGACGTAGTGGCAGAGCAGGAGCGCATCATCCCAGCAGTGCAGGACGACGCGCAGCGCAAGGCCTTCGCGGTCCTGCAAGTGCAGTTCAAAGGCGTGCTGGGACTGATGGAGAAGCGGCTGGATTATCTGAAGCTCTTTGGCGAGCACAGATCCAGTGAGCCGGGTCTGGTCGCAGCGGTGGAGAACGCGATTGCTGGCACAGCTGACCTGCCTGTCACTTCCAGTTCTGTGCTGGATGCCGTGGCGAGTTACAGGGACAAGAAGACCTCCACTGCTATCAAGCAGGGGGCTTCTAATGACTACAACCTGTCAGGGCAGGGGCGCGGCAGCGGCCGTGGCCGTCGAGGCCGGCTGGGCCAGCAGCAGCAGCAGCAGGGGGGCAGGCACCCTTACAACACCCGCCATTCGTCGCAGGCTGCCGAGGGAGCAGCCGGTGAGCACTAGGGGGTATGTGGAGAAGGTTGCAGGGTTTGGCAGAGCGGTGGGAGGCTTTGGGTGCAGATCCTGAGCTTGTGCAGGCCTTGAGGCATGGGGTTGTTCCAGAGTTTGATCAGACGCCCCAGCCCTACGATTTCGGGGGGCTGTGGTTGCATGGTGAGCAGTTGTCGTCGTGGGAGGCGCTGCGTGATCATTATCTGAGCATCGAGGCTATCAAGGTTGTTGACTCACTCGATTGGTGCAACTTTGCGTTTCTTGTGCCTAAGCAGTCAGGGGGTTACAGGCTGGCGGTTGACTGTCGGCCTTGCAACTCATGTGGCCCAGAGTATCCCACTGTCTATGACCATCTGTACACCCTGCGTGAGGCTATCCAGCCCCACGATAGCATGAGTACGTTTGATTTGGCAGATGGCTACTTTCACATGTTCATTCACCCTGATTACCAAAAATACTTTGGGTTCAAGGTGCAGGGTGTGTGCTATCAGATGGTGGCACTACCGTTTGGCTGGAGTGGTTCACCAGCCTGGTTCATGAGGCTCAGTCGGCAGATTGGGGCTTGGTTAGCAGATCCCCCTGCGCTGCCTGTGGAGGGGGGTATGGTCAGCAGTGCGCCAATTCGTCACCGCATTTTCCTTGATGATTTTCTGCTGCTGTTTGCCCCAGGCACCAACGGCCCAGGCGGGGTAGCATATGCGAAGGCACTGCTGACCTACTTGGGCTTGAAAGCTAACGAAAAGAAATCTTCCTGGGAGCTTGAGACTCGCAAGCTGCACTTGGGTCTGTGGGTAGATACTGCAAGTGGTGTTTTCTCTATTCCGGATGACAGAATTAGTAAGATCAAAGCGTGTGCTCGTGCGGTGCTATCAGAGGTCAGCAGGTCAGCGCGCTGGGTACCTGCCCGGCTAGTAGCGCGGCTGGCGGGCCTGTCTGTTTGTGTTTCTCTTGCATTCAGTGGTGCTAAATTCTTTGCCCGTGAGCTGTATGCAGCATTGAAGGGCAAAGGCAGCTGGGCTGACAAGGTGAAGCTCAGCAACCAGGCAGTGCGTGACGTGAAGTTGCTGGCAGCCTTTCCTCGCCGCTGGAATGGCAGTTGTATTTGGCCCCCAACAGCGTCGCGTGTTGTGATCACGGATGCTTCAGATGAGGGTTGGGGCGCTATTGTGCAAGCAGGGTCCCAGGTTTTGCAGCGGCAGGGACGTTGGACCCCTGGCATGCGGCGCAAGCACATCATGGTCAGGGAGCTAGCAGCAGTTCGTTTGGCTTTGCGCGCTGCGCGGCCTTTGCTGGAGCAGCAGGTTGTGGAGTGTGTGATTGATAATTCGGCTGCTTACTATGGCATCAAGCACTGGGCCTCTGCAAGCATTGACCTCATGCGGGTGCTGCGCAAGATCTTTTGGTTGTGTGATCGACAGCACATCACGCTGCTACCCAGGCTGGTCAAGTCTGAGGCCAATCCAGCAGATTCTTTGTCGCGTTTCAAGAGTGATGCGGAATGGCTGCTGGATGCACGCGTGTTTAGGCAGCTGGAGGCTTGGTACGGGCCCCACAGTGTTGACCTCTTTGCAGCTGCTGACAATGCTAAGCTGCCTAGGTTCTACAGCATGTTGGGGAGCGACGGAGCATTAGGGGCAAATGCTTTGCAGCAGTCTTGGGAAGGGGAAAATGCATACTGTGCGCCCCCCTGGGCTTACATCGGCCGGGTGCTGAAGAAGCTGCACTGCATGAGGCACGTGGCTTGCACCCTGCTCGTGCCCGACTTCCCTTCGTCCGCCTGGTATCCTGTGCTGCTCTCCCGTGCTAAGTCTGTCCGCTGCCTGCCGCTGGGTGCAATGTTCAGGCGAGGGACCAGGGGTTTGATACGCGCTAAATGGCCGCTGCTGGCGGTGCGGCTGGAGGGCTAGCTGACAGCAGTTTGTCTGGTGCTCAGGTGCTGGATTTGCTGAGTGAGCGGGCTAGGCCGCGGCGAGCAGCAGGTGCAGCGAGGTACAGCTGCGATGCGCGGGTTTCAGGCAGCCCATGGCTGCCATTGTGTGAGTGGGCAGTTGCCCGGTTGTATCCAGCAGCTGACGGTGCTGAGCATGGCGTGCTGCTCAGCGCGCTATGTCATGCGTTTGCAGATGGCACCTCGACTCAGTACATGTCCACGTTCCGTGTCTTTGCCGAGTTCTGCTGTGAGCATGATCCGGAGCTGCCGTGCTTGCCCGCTTCTCGCGAGGCAGTGCATTTGTTTGTGGCGAACCAGGCACACGCAGGTTCTGTAGGAGCCAGTTCGCTGGCCTGTATGGTGTCTGCCATCAACGGAGTGCACAACTTGCTGGGTCTTGCTGCGCCGGTTGTTACCAATGCGCAGCACAGGTTGTTCATGAGTGGCTTGGGACGTATTCTTGTACCAGCAGCCCCGGTGGTGGAGCGCCAGCCTGTTCTGGCTGGTATGATGGAACGTGCGTTGCTTGCGGTGGTGCCCTTGCATGCCAGCAGTGGGTCCGCCACTGCCCATGTGTCGCAGCTGCCGGTGGTCACAGTGCTGCTGGGCATGATGACCGGGCTGCGAGGGACTTCCCTGGCAAGTTTGACGGTTGGTGATCTGCAGGTCAGCAGCAGTAGCATTGTGCTGCGGGCGCAAGTGCTGAAGCGGCGGTTGCAGCCGCGTTCGTTTTCAGATTGGGTGATTCCCCTACACCTGGGTGCTGTGCGTGGCCCAAATGGGGGCGATTTCTGGCTCCGTGTCTTTAGGCTGCTGTATGAGCATTCCTTCGCGCGGCGCACTTGGGCGCCTGCCAGGCCGCTGTTGGCCCCTTTGGGGTCCCCACGGCGCCAGTTGAGCGAAACTTTTGTGGATGACCAAGTGTCCAGCTTTGTACAGCAGTACGGTGCTGTGAGTTCTGTGGCTGGGTTCACTTCTCATTCTCTGCGCATTGGCGCTGTGTCGGCTATGATGGCTGCAGGTGTGTCTCGTGAGACCGTTCGTGTCTGGCTGAAGTGGAAGTCTGCAGGCATGATTGATTTGTATGCTCGCGTTGTGCCTGGTGATGGTGCGGTTGCTGTACCAATGGATGGTGGCAGCGGGTGCGGGGATCACTCTGTACGTGTGACGCGTTCTTGCGTGCGTGTTTGGGGTGGTTGCCGTAACTTTTATTACTGCTACAGCGCAGCATAAATTCACCATTTATGGTGTTTATGCCAGCAAAGCAGTCCCTTCTTTGGGTGGGCTGTGCTGGGTGGGTTCTTGGTTTAGGGTTTTGATCTGGCAGTGGCACTGCCACAGCTGGTGATTTATGCTTCGCTTACCGCAGGGCTCTTTATGTTCCTGTTTTGTCGCTTCGCGACACCCGCCCTTCCCACCCGTTCCTGTTTTGTCTTGTTGCCTTCGGGTTGACCTTGCTGGAGGGTTCCAGCTGCGTTGCGTCTACCAATGTAACAATGTAACTTTTATTACTGCTACAGCGCAGCATAAATTTATATTTTGCAGGCTGCGGCAGCACTGCCAGTGCTGCTGGGCAAGGGCAGGCTGCATGCCATGACGCAAATTACTGCAGTCCAGGTGCCGGAGTTGCTGTGCTGTACAAACCTGCTCGTTCCAGCAAACTTGCGCTGTCTTAGTGTGCAGCCAAGCACCAGATATCAGTGCTGGCAGGCCGCAACACCGCTTCAATGGATCAAGATAAGTACCGTACTAACACACTATAACCCATAGCACCCACCTTTGTGACCAGTTCGGCTGTTGCGTCTTGATGTAGTGGTTGGTGGCAGCGATGAAGGCGCCTGGCGCCTCACACACATGCACTGTGAGGACCTTTGCTGGGCCGCTGCTGCTGCTGCCGCTGCTGCTGTGGCTGCTGATCAACGCTTCCCTAAGACCCACTGGGCCTGCTCTGGCTCTGCCCTCAGCCCACAAAGAAGGCAGCAGCAGCAGCGGCGATGGCGCAGCTCTCAGCGAGCAGACCAGCAGCGGCAGCAGCAGCAGCAGCCTCATTTGCGTTGTGCTGCAACCTGCTGACAGAAGCAGCTCGATTCCAGACCTGGCCAGCAGCACCAGCAGCCCACCAAGGGCAGAACTGACCAGCAGCAGTAGCTTGAGCAGCAGCAGCAATGGGATCGACTCTGCCAGCGCAGGGGACAGTAATGAACCTGGCACCGACAGCTACGGCAGCGGCGGTGCCAGTCCCAGCCCTAAGTTGCTGCAGGCTGCTGATGCTGCTGCCAACACCAGCAGGTTGGGAGGCAGCAGGGATGTGGAGTACAGGAGTGATGCAGGCCCAGGAGGAACAACATCAGCAGCAGCAGCAGCAGCAGCAACAGCAGGAGTAGATGTTGCTATGGCACAGCTGGTTATCACATCCAAGGATCAGGGCAAAGGCGGCGGATGATGCGTCACTGGTAGTATGCACAGCTGCAGTAGTGCTGAGCAGTTTGCTTTCACCTGGTTTGCGTCTGAAAGTCAATAGTATCATCATCATCATCATCATCATCATCATCATCATCATCATCATCATCATCATCATCATCATCATCATCATCATCATCATCATCATCATTCATCATCATCATCATCATCATCATCATCATCATCATCATCATCATCATCATCATCATCATCATCATCATCATCATCATCATCATCATCATCATCATCATCATCATCATCATTCATCATCATCATCATCATCATCATCATCATCATCATCATCATCATCATCATCATCATCATCATCATCATCATCATCATCTTATTACCCATTCAAGCCATAGCATCAGCGCCATCAATAATTTAAGGTCAATAGTTTGTGTGCGCCTTTAGCTGCGTATACGCAGCTGCCATGTGGCAGTCAGCTGTCTTTACTAGCTGTTGCGGCATGTGGCTTTGCTGAGAAACCTTTTGGCAACGCCCTCCTCTTCTTGTGTCGGCTGATGCTTTGCGTGCATGCTAGGTGGCCTCGTCACAGCTTGCACGGTGCATCTGCACACACCAGATTGTTTCCCTGCTAGGTTGCATTGCTGCTGCTTGCTACACTGTTACTGCTGAGCAGGACAGCGTGACATGGTTGCAGGGTACAGTCAAATCAATTCAGCGTGAATAGCACTGCTATTGGCATGGCATTGGGTGCTGGCTGAACGGTTGAGATGTGATGTGCGTTCAGAGCAGTACACGGTAGCAGAAGGCAGCATTCAGCGTTCATGTATCGGCTCAAACAACCCAATTTAATGCTAGTAAATGTTTGGTGGACAATGCTCATGTTGTGCTGAGCAGTTGGGCTGAGTCATCACATCAGTTTGCGCTCTGATGTGGGATGGTTATTAGGCTGAGTTTTGGTTGGGATGGCTTTGTCCTTTTCTGTTCTGACTTGCTTTGGTTTGCGCTTTGCCCAATGAGCCTGTCATTGGCTCTCAAACGGGCAAAGTTACCCGTGTAACTTGCAAAATGTGAGATCTGACAGGGTGGTGCCCTAAGTCGTCTTGCAGGTACGGCTGCTTGTGGTAATTACCCTGCAGTAGGGTGCAACGACAGTGGTGACAGCGCGGCCAGCTTGCAGCAGATGCTGTGCATACGCCCTCATAAACATGCATGCACTACTAGTAGGTGGGCACAACAGGCACTGCCTGTTGACCGCTTGCATCACCGGCCTGATCCCAGGGAACCTGAACAGCGGCAGCAGAATGGTGAGTAGCGGTAACGTGCATCAGCAGCTAAAGTAGAGGCACAAGTGGCATGGTGTGCATGCCATGCAGCTCTGCAGCCTTGTGGCATGCAGTTAAGGAGTGACTGCAAAGAGCAACAGCTTGCATCACCGCACAGCCTTTGATGCAACTGCAGGTCAGATGCAAGTGACATTTGACGGTTGATCATCAGGGCCTAAACCATGGGTGCAGACATTGGCAGATAGATGGTCATGTGGTGCGCTGTACACATGCCAGCGCCACCGCAAGGTCGATTGGGCTCAGCGTGCACTCACACGGCCTCCTATTCCAGCATCCACCAGCAGTGGCGGCAGCAGCCGAATCAGGCAGCATCATAGCTAGGCGTTTGGTCACGCTCAACTGATTTGCATGCATGCAGTGCTGTGTTGTATTACAACTGATGCAGTGCTGTATCCTGATCACACCACTTGCATGATGCAACGATGCGGCAGCTGCAGCCATTTGGAATAGAAGGGGTCGCCAATTGGCAATTGCTGTGCTTGCCATGCCAGCGTCAGTGCTGCAGCTTGTGGCAGGGTGCTGTGGTGCACTATGAGCCTGATCGTGTTTTATGCACTACTAAAGCCAGGCCAACGTGAGTAATTGAAAACGTCGGAAGCATGGCTGTGTATGCATCTCTGGTAAAAGGCCGGCTGCTGGGCAGACGAAGTTGCCACCAGTTGTTTAAGGAAGGTGATGATTCAACAAGCAGCGGCACTCTAACCCAGAAAGAAAGCGAAGCAGAGTCACCCTCACACCCTCATGCAAAGCTGTACTGCGATCTGTAAGCGATGCTGGCTCTACCCATATGATGATGTGGCATATATTTGCAGTGGGTGTCACACCCACCCGCCTGCGGCAGGCGATGTGTGATCAATGCATATGCATGCAGCCTAGGAGCTGTGTCGAATGTGCACCGTATTCACCTGGCTGAAACATGCCTAAGACAGACAAACAACACTGGTGCCGCATGCATCGCATGCATTTCACACCGTGAAGTCAGACTGTCAGGTGGCAGCAGCAGCAGCGACAGCGGCTTCACCCCTGCATTTTTTTATTAAAACAAGGAAGCTACACCATTTTGTAAACTTAATGTTTGAAACCAAACACCAAAAAGCGACCGGTCCGCGAAGTGTTACAAAAGGAACCGGTGGTAGGAATGTTAGTTCCAAGAACGCTCAGGTCACGCCATGCCGATGGTACAAGCATTGCGATCGTTCAGCTACATGTCATAAGGTTGGGTTATATTACTTCCTTTGTTGCGTTCTGCATCCAAACAGGCAATCTGGTGACTTACAGCACTGTTCGGCCGCCAATCGCAACTGTATCTGTGTCCGCGTATTGCTGTGTTGTGGTAATTTTAAGCAATGGAGAATATTTACAACAAGATTGATGCTGATCAACCAAGCGCAGCTGACATGAAGCTGCGGAGGATGTCTCTCAACAGCCAGCCCCTGCAGTACCCGTTCGAAGAGGACAGACAAGACCCTTTTGATTCCGTTCAGGAGGAGATTGACGGCGTGAAGGCATGGTGGCACGGGCGCCAGAACAGGTGGGCTGCATGGGAACGCTAGCTAAGCGTCCCACAACAATATGGATGGCATGCTCGCAATGCATTGCTGCAAAGCTTGCGCAATTTCATGCTTGATTTGCATTTGGCAATTGCTGACCATCGACGTGGTGACCTCAGCCTGCTTACCAAGGGATGATGACAAGTTCTCCTGCTGCACTTTAGTGAGGTTGCCTGCGTGCGCGGCTGTTCACGTTGTTTATAGCCAGCATTACTGCTATATTTGTCATTGTGGCTTAGCCTAAAAGAAACATTGATGCTGCTGCTGCTGCCACTGCTGCTACTGCTGCTGCTGTCCTTGGAACAGGCGCGCTAAGAACAAGAGAACAGCATGGAGCATTGCCACCACTGCGCTGCCTTGCCTTGGCTGGCTGCGTGGCTACAAACTGCGGGAGTGGCTGCTGGTGTGTGTCGCTGTGCCTGGGGCTGCACCACCCAAGCGACATGTGCACCATCTGCGCAGATTGCATGCAGAGGGTGCATCATGCCAAATGGCGCTGCGAGCGTGGACAATGTGCTTGATTGTGCTTGGGTAATACAGTCTGTTTAAATGCATGCCAGCAAGTGTGAAGCGGCTCATAAATCTGCTGCTGTGCAGTGTGTAGCATGCGAGTTCTGTGCCTTGTCACGCAAGTTGCGTGACACATGTGGCAAGCCAGCATCACAACCCCACCTGCAGTGGCAGTCACAGTGCTGCCCCAAGCGGTGCCGCATGCACAACATGCAAGCATCCCTCCCCATTGCTAGAGCCAACCTGCTGCGCACACCTTCCTGCGCAACCCCTCTTTGCCTCTTGCAGTTTGACATCATGGCTGGGCTGGCCGTGGCTTTCACGGTCGTGCCCCAGGGCATGAGTTACGCCAACATCACCGGCGTGCCAGCCGTCATGGGACTCTACGGCGCCTTCCTGCCTGTGCTCACCTACTCGCTGTTCGGCTCCTGCCGGCAGCTGGGTGTGGGGCCTGTGGCGGTCACCTCTGGCCTGATCTTCAGCGGCATGGCGGGCGTTGTGCCCGGCTACGACGACGTCACGGACCCCAACGACCCGAAGCCAGAGCATGTGGCCATACAGGTGCGCGTTCAACAGCATGCCGCAAGGCAGCTGAGCGCACTGCTCTGCTCTGCAACCAGTCCCTCGGCGCATGTTGGCTAGAGGAGATTTGACGCCCTGAACCGCATTCGCTACTACTCAAACCCCACTGCTGCTGCTGCTGCTGCTGCTGCGTCCTGTCCTTCCTGCAGGCCGAGTACAACAAGAACGTGATCCAGCTGGCGTTCCTTGTGGCCTGCCTGTACACCGCGATCGGCCTGTTTCGGCTGGGCTTCCTTATCCGCTTCCTGAGCCATCCTGTCATCACCGGCTTCACATCCGGCGCCGCGCTGGTCATTGCCGCCGGCCAGGTCAAGTACCTGCTGGGCGTGAGCTACAAGAAGCAGGACACACTGCAGGTGCGTGGCGGGCAGCCCTGCTGGTGCTGTGCACTGCTGTTGCTGTCGGCTGAGCTGGCTGCTGCTTCCAGCCAGGTCGAGTACCAGCTGGGGGTCTGCTGCAAGAGACAGGGCGCTGTATGTGCAGGCTTGATGCAGGTGCTTGGCTGAAGGCAGCAGGATGCTGTTTTGGTTGTGCGTAATTGTGTACTAATTGCACCACTGCCATGCGTGGTGCAAGCGGGGAGTAGGCAGAAGGAGCAGCAGCGTGGTGCAAGCGAAGTGTAGCCAGAAGGAGCAGCAGCAGTCGTACGCATGGCGCTGCAGGATCATGATGGTTGCTGCCATGTGAGTTTGACAGCCTGCTCGCTACTTTGTTTGCTTGAAAACCTGCTGCTGAGCTTCATGGCATGAGTGCTGGAGACCATGCTGCTGTGATACAGCCTGCTGCTGCTGCTGCTGCTGCTGCCGCTGCTGCTGCAGGGTGAGATCTCCAACATCATTGCCCAGCTGTCTGCTGGCAAGTTCAAGTGGCAGGAGTTTGTGATGGGCTTGAGCATGCTGGCCTTCCTCATCGCCCTCAAGCACGTGCAGCGAAAGTACGTGGCATCTCAATAGAACAGCTTGTGCCACAACCAACAGCCATTAGCATTGATGCGGGCATAGTCAGCACGGATGGCCCGCCGTATGCAGCAGGGCGCTGAGCGCCAAGGAAGGTCTTCTGCAGCAGTCAGGCATGCCCAGCGCAGCTTGAGTCCACTGCAAGAGACTGTATTGCAATCCCTTCCCTGCAACTTGGCGTGCAGCAACGTCGCTTGCAGCCAAAGCACCCCGTCATTTGCCGGCATGCCAGCTTTGACTGCTTTCCAAGCATCATACTGCATGCGCCATGCACTCTTACTGCATGCACTCTCTGAACTGCATGCACTCTCTGAACTGCATGCACTCTCTGAACTGCATGCACTCTCTGAACTGCATGCACTCTTTGAACTGCATGCACTCTTTGAACTGCATGCACTCTTTGAACTGCATGCACTCTGTGAACTGCATGCACTCTTTGAACTGCATGCACTCTGTGAACTGCATGCACTCTTTTAACTGCATGCACTCTTTGAACTGCATGCACTCTCTGAACTGCATGCACTCTTTGAACTGCATGCACTCTCTGAACTGCATGCACTCTCTGAACTGCATGCACTCTTTGAACTGCATGCACTCTTTGAACTGCATGCACTCTTTGAACTGCATGCACTCTTTGAACTGCATGCACTCTCTGAACTGCATGCACTCTTTGAACTGCATGCACTCTTTGAACTGCATGCACTCTGTGAACTGCATGCACTCTTTGAACTGCATGCACTCTTTGAACTGCATGCACTCTCTGAACTGCATGCACTCTTTGAACTGCATGCACTCTTTGAACTGCATGCACTCTTACTCACACTGCATGCACCATGCACTCTTTGAACTGCTCAGGTGGCCCAAGACGATGTTCCTCAAGGCATTAGGCCCCTTCCTTGCCTGCACGATCGGCATTGTGGTGGTGGCTGCTGGCCAGTGGAGCAAAGGTGAGCAACCATGCTGAATCACAAGTTTATAGGCGGAGCTAGGGCTGGGGCTATATCTGTGCTTTGTTGGGCATGCGTTATGTTTGTCTGTGATACTGTGTTACTGGTTGGCATAGGGGGCACAGCAATAAAAACTTGCTGCAGGTACTCTGCTGCAATGTGCTTGTGCAGGTACATGCAGCAGCGTGCAGTGCAACCAGCAACTACCATGCCTACCAGCCCGGGGCTGGGCCTGGGCTATGCATCTGGTCAGCAATCTTTGTCCCCTGAACCTGCTCTCACAGTTTTGCGATGTTCTGCTGGCTGGTGGATAAAACAGGCAAGGGGCCCATCAAGATTGTGAAGAACATCCCCCAGGGCCTGCCACCTGTGTCCATCCAGGACTGGGTGCCCATCGGCAACATCAGGCAGCTGCTGCCGCTGGCGTTCATCGTGATGGCGGTCGACATGCTGGAGTCGACATCCATCGCACGTGCGCTGGCACGCAAGAACGGCTACAGTGAGTGCACCTGCATGCGCACCAATTGACAGGTGCTGAGGTGAATGCGCCTGTTGATATGCAAAAAATGTGCTGACTTGCTTAAGCACACACAGAACAGGGCCGCACAGTGCCCTAGTACTATGCAAAGTACATTTAGCCACGTTCCAGCCCTCTGGCAGAGTATGTGAACTGCGCTCTCACACTTGTACAACACTTGTTCAAACCATGCGCATGCAGGCCTGCAGTACAACCAGGAGATCGTTGCACTGGGCCTGGCCAACTTTGTGGGCGCCATGTTTAGCAGCTACACCACCACGGGCTCGTTCTCGCGCTCCGCCATCAACAACAGCTGCGGCGCAAAGACCAACCTCAGCGGCTTCGTCACCAGCATCATCGTGATGTGCGTGCTGCTGTTTTTGACGCCGGTGTTCCGGCTGATGCCGTACAACACGATGGGTGCGATCATCATTGCTGGCGTGATCCAGCTTGTGGAGGTTGGCGTGGCGTATGAGCTGTTCAAAGTGAGCAGATTGGAGAGGACATGGCGCAGTACGGCCCAGTACCAACATTACAACGCATCTCTGCAATAGACACCTGCCTCAAGCGCTAGCCTGCTCACTGTTGCTGTGCATTGTACTCAGGATTGAGGCCCAACATTTCATCCTATGCGGGCCCTCAGATGCCATAGCTTGCGCTGCATCGCTCTCACAGCCGCTGCCTCTGTCGCTGAGAGGGTGTGCTGCCGTGCTCATCAGTGCTACCCAGCCTGTGCTGCGCTGTCGCGCTGCTTCAAGCCTTCACCCCCTCACTGCCTGAACTGCCAGAGACTGGGGCGGCCTGGAGCCACTCGCATTGCCGCTCATCATCACCAACCCTTGAACCCCATCACACTCCCTGCCTGCAGACGCACCTCCGCGACTTCGTCGTGTGGGTAGTGGCCTTTGTGGTGACCACCTTTGCCGGCGTGGAGTTGGGCCTGCTGAGCTCCATTGCGCTCAGCCTGGTGGTGCTGGTGCTGGAGTCGGCGTTCCCACACACGGCGCAGCTGGGGCGCATCAGCAAGAGCAACGTGTACAGGTGGGCGGCGTTGTGACGCAGCTCAATTCCTTGCCAGCGCGGTGATGTCACGCATGTCATTGTTTGGCTGCGCGTCCAGCGCCATGCGCTGCCGCCTGCGACACACCAAACCACCATGCCTGCTGTACCAAAGGTAGTATTGAATGTGCAGCCCAGCTTGCTGGCAGGTGTAAGTGTAAACGCAGCTGTTCTGTCGCTCTGCTTGCATTTGGCTCTGTGCGTTGTGGTTGAAGCGCCTGACTCCATGCCTCCTGTTATCCCGCTGCTGCCTCCCTCAGGAGTGTCCAGCGGTACCCTGGCGCAGAGACCGTGCCTGGCATCGTCATCGTGCGCCTGGACGCTCCGCTTTTCTTCGCCAACACCCTCCACTTTGAGCACGCGCTCAAAAAGCACCTGGCAGATGGCCAGGAGGCGGCCAGGCAGGCAGGCCTTGTCGGCGGCGTGCAGTACCTGGTGCTGGACCTGTCGCCCGTCACGCGCAGCGACAGCAGCGGCGCGCACATGCTGCTGGACCTGGCCAAGGACCTCAAGGGGAGGCGTGTGCAGCTGGTGCTGGCAAACCCCACGGATCAGGCGAGCAGGCTCTGTGGCTTAGCAGCGACCAATGGCCAGCCTGTGGTTGGCTAGAGAGTCGTGTATCTATTTCATACTGTTCTTAAGAATGAATTCAGGTTCAACTTGCAGCACGACAATGTGGTCAGTCTGTGCCTGCCCAGCAGCTGTTCCTGACATGGTCTCCTGCTTTTCTCCGCGGCTGCTGCTGAGCCGTTGCACTACCATCGCCTGTCATGCAGTTCTGCTGCAGCCTTCCCCTTTGCACTGACGCGGTTGTAGGCCGGGTTACGCATCAAGCATATGCTGACATGCCTGCCTGCTGTCCATTGCTGTCCACTGCTGCAACCTTAATCCGCAGCTGATGCGCATTCTGGAGCGCATCCACATCTACGACGAGCTGCCGCGCAAGTGGGTGTTTGTGCACACGCATGACGCAGTGCGTGCTGCGCTGGATGCCCTCGACAGTGGCGAGACTGGCAGCATCGTGCTGATCGCTGACACGCCAGACTCCAAGGATGTGCCCAGCACCAAGGCTGGCAGCTTTGCTTGGCACCAGCAGTAGACGGCATGGTGTGCGGCTGCTGCAGCTGCTGCTGGCGGCTTGGTCAGTGGAGCCTGGGGCGACGCTGACCATTGCAAGATGTCATGTCAGCACCATGCGGCTTGCATACAGGTAGCCGGATGCAGCCAGCAGGTGGGGCACATCAGCGGGTGAGGCACGTGGTTGAGCTCAATGTGGCGGTTGCCGTGAAATTGTAGCTGGGCTAGCTCTGTTGTTGCAGCTCTGAAAGGTGGCGTTGCTGAGCCACAAGCTGCAGCGTGACCTGGGCGTTTATCATATAAACCAGCAACTAGCGCGAGTGCAGCTGGGAAGGGTTCGTGCAGCTTGTGGTGTTATGATAAGCTCGTTGGTTCATTATTGGCTGTGGCTGCCTTTGTTGTTTGAACAGCTGCTGCGTTACTCATGTGTTGTGGCTGAGCTGTGCTGACCGCAGCAGCACGCAGCAAAGCAGGAGCAAACAGCCTTGGGCTGTTGATATCCTGCTGGTTATCCATGGTACAACTTGCCTGAGAGAGGTATGCACGCTGGGTACTGTGCTTTACATGCACTACCAGATTTCTGTTTGCATGGCGCATGCAAGCAGTGGTTTATCCCTTTGGGCAGCTTCTGCTTGGGGCATTGGTTCCAGCATTAGAGGATACAGATGCAGAACGCGTGAAGAAGTGTGTTTTCATGTTGTGACAGCACAGCGTGTCCTAGGTAGCTTGCCTCCACTCCTGGGCTTTCAAAGGCCTAGTCAATGTTGTGCAGGCGCACCATGTTGGTGGCCGCTGTATGTATTATGCTCACTGCACCTGCCCTGTATGCATCAAATGTTCTCTCTGTGTGAGTATGGTACACATAGCTAGCCCTTTTCTCAGGTGCCTGAGGGTTCATACGTAGGTTTGTCTTGTAAGTTGCATGCGCAATGCTGCACTCCATCTGTTGCTGCCCTTCGCTGCTGTGGTGTGCACTGAACTCTTGATGTTGTTAGGTGGTTGTGCGGTTGCAGTTGAGCATCGACAGGTAGTTTGTTGTGGTGTGCATTGCATTCCACCTCTTCTTGCTACCAAGCCTGCTGTCTAAATACATGCTGAGAAAGCGCCACTGACGCCATCATGGTGGTGGCTTGCCCCTAGTGCTTAGAACAAGTGGCCTTTACAACGCACTGCTTGCAGGCACGGATACTGTGTGTGCTGCCAAAGGCATTGGTGGCGCAATGCAGGCTGTCGTCACTTCTGTGCACGCCCTGCATATAATATCGGCTTATATTTGGATCGAGCTTCAATGATGTGCAGTATGTACATACATACGCACTGGCATTTCAGTAAATGGCTGTTAGAAGCAGCAATCAGGTAGCACCACTTTCAAATGGTTGGGCCTGGCTACTTCTGTCCCTGGCCTGGCACACACAACTCGTTTTATTACACAGGCTTATGCCCCAGTGCTGTTGTCCTTACAGCCTAGGCTGAAGGCCTGCGCAGACTGTAAGGCTGCACTCTTTCTCTGGGGGTGATGTCAGGTGTTTGAACAATGCACTCCCTGACCGTGCTGCAGCCCTGCTGCGTTGCAGCCCAACTGCTTTGGGGCGCTTTAACATGTGATATGGGTGTACTGGACTTAGTAATAGGGTATGCTTGTATATATGTAGTCATCATGTATGGTGAGATCATGTCACAGATGTTTCTTCTTGTTTACATAAAGCTTATCAACAATGGACCCAGTTCACTGGCGTTGAAATACTCTCTACTCGCCAATAGTTTGCACATTGTGGGAGCGAGATTCAAGCAGCAATGTCTGTTGTCATAATACTCATTTTTGGTTGCACATGCCGGACACTATGCATTGTGCAGCACTGCATAGTCTTGGGCGTGGTCACGTGCGAGGTTGGTGAACCAGGCATCCAAGTGTGTGTGTGTGTGTGTGTGTGTGTGTGTGTGTGTGTGTGTGTGTGTGTGTGTGTGCGTGTGTGTGTGTGTGCGTGTGTGCGTGCGTGCGTGTGTGCGTGCCTGCATGCATGCAGTGCTGAATGCAAGTAGTGCTTTTGGGCCCTGCTTCTTTTGTGCGCGACCCTGCATTTTGCGCTATGGTTTGTTGTCCTGAGTGGTGTGGGAAAACTTGTGGTTTCTGGTTTGCTGATGCAAACATTTACCTTGCAGCTGGTGCCACCGCTGCTTGTGGAAAGCCTGCTGCCCGTACACCACTTTTGTTGGTGGGGTTTTGAAAAGTAACGCTTTGAAGGTACATCTGCTCGAATCTCATGCTCAACATTCTGAGGTATCTTGTTCGCAAGCTGCCAACCATGGCACACATCATGTTCTGCGGTACAGGTGCGTATGAAGGTGATGCTTTGATGCCAGCCACTTTACCTGCATGACAGCACACTCGGAGCACCAGGAGAGCTTGAGTGGGCCGCTCCTGGTCCAGCATTGCTTTGAAGGTATGCCGTTTTGCATTAATCTGTAACCCAGGAGCCGTTGAATCTCTTTCACATCATGTGATGTGCTCATGTAGTGATTGCAGTACAAGTGAGTTGCTACTGCTCACGCGCTCAGGCGTTGCTACAGCTGCAGGCACAAATGCGTTATGTGAGCTTGAACCGGCATGTGAGGCATTAAGATTTTCCTCAGCACGTAGCGCACAGCTGACAGGTATTGTGCCAGTGGTCAAAGCACCAGTGGCTCAAACCTCGCACCACAGCACGGGGTGACACGCTACAACGCACAAGCTTTTGAAGCTTGACGGTGACATTCACGTAGAGTGCATAAATAGTGCTAATGTTGCAGCACTAGCTCTCGTGTATAACCAGCTGAGATACATTGGTAACTTGAAAGGACCGCAAACGCCAACCACACATGCTGCACACACAGAACAGAAGTTTAGCTTCAGGGTCTAGACCTGTTCGATTTTCAACGTGTGCTAGGCGCGATCACATGCGGGTTCTTGCTCAGATGCAGCACTACGATGTGGCTGTTGTGGGAGCAGGGCCAGCAGGTGAGGATGGGGGTTGAGCACCCACATGCCTTTCGTAGCAGCTTGCAGGAACGCTGCTGGCATGTCACATCCCCCGTGAGTATTAAAGCATGCCTGCATGCATTCATGGGTCATTTGATGCTTGCCTGCGTCAGTAAGAGCAGCAGCAGCAGCAGCAGCAGCAGCAGCAGCAGCAGCATTCTTGGCAAGCACATGTACAGGTGTCTGTCGCCTCAGTGATGTCTCACAGCAACGGTGTGCTTCTATTGCAACCTTTGATTCACTTGAGTCATCACCGCAGCAATAGGCACAGCAGCAGTGGAACTAGTCACTGAGCACGACAGCGCTGACCTTGGACGGACGAACCCCAAAATGCATGCATTGCACACCAACTTGTCATTACAGGCCTCTCAGCTGCAGCAGCGCTGCAAGTGGCCACGCAGAGCCAGAAGTCAATCCACGTGTTTGAAAAGACAGCCATGACAGCCAGAGGTGCAGCCATCCTGGTGGGCCCAAATGGCCTGAAGGCACTGCATGCAGTTGACCCTGCCCTGCTGGAAGGGATGCTGGCCAAGGCAACAAAGCTGGAAGGCAGCGGTGAGTGTTGCACTCAGTTGTTCGCTTGTGTTATCTTTTGACCAGACTTGACCAACAGCGATGAATGCAGCAGTGCCTGCAGGAGGAGTATCAACCGGCTCGATGCCAGTGTACCTCGCACTGGAGCAAGTAGCAGGCCACAATGTTGTCGCTTTGGCATCCTCATCCCCTGCTTTACCGCACTGGAAGGGCCAGCAGGCTCATATTTACACGCAGAATATTAACGTCAGCATGGTCAGTGCCAGCACCTCTTGCGGCTGCAGGGGTTGTTAGAAAGCAATGCTTCTGCTCTGGCACGCTTATTGGCGTGCTGTGTCTTAGGCAGGACAACAACCGGCAACACCAGCAGCCGCTCAATCACCAAGCCAGCAGCATCACATGCAGCACTGTGCGCTCGACTCCTCTACACCAGGCTGTGTTGCAAAGCACAATGTGTGGGCATGCATGCAGGCTGTCCCGCTGTCTGCTGCTCCTACCCCGTTGATGCTGTCTGCCTGCCTCAACTGCAGACCGCTACAACATGTACACTGGCGAGCACATGGAGTACATGGCCATGCGCAATGAGGCGTTCCAGGTGGCTGCCTGGCAGTGTCGCTTTTGTGTTCTGACTGTGTACTTGACTATTCAAGTGTTCTCTAGATCTGCAGTGCAATGCACCTGGTGCATGCTGGCTGTCATCAACTGGCAACAGCCGCGCATCCTTTCTCACTATTGTACCAGATAATGAGCAGCAGGCTGCAGGGATCTGGCAGTTACCGGATGCATCACGCCTCTTGTCTAGTAGCTGCCCAGTGGCTGCACCCTGCTGCCAGATGTACGTACCAAGCCCAAACAGGGCGTGCAAAGGGCATGCACCATGATCACAAGCTCTGTGTGGTGCGCCGTCTTGCAGGAGAAGTATGGCTTCCACAACGCACTGCTGGGGTGGTCAGGTGGGACATCATTGGCTGGCAGCTGCAGCGGCAGAGTCACAAGCGAAAAAAGGGAACATTTTGCTGCTGGAGCACTTTGCGCTGGGGTGCTGCGCATCCTGTGCCACGTACAACATGCCGCTGCAGCCATGCGGCAGGCAGGGCAGCTGCCGTGGCAGTTTTGCGCCTGCCACACATCACATGGCAACAGTGATGAGCATCCCTACCTGTGCTGTACGCGCTGCAGACACCGCTGGTGCAGTTATGTCTGACCTTCCCCAAGGTTTGGCTAGCACTGCGGCTGTTACCTTTGCGTACAAGCATCGACTAAAAGTCTGCTGTCAGAACACTACATCACGATGCACGTTGGGTGTGTGCCTGCTGCAGATATCACCGGTGCACTCAAGTCTGCGCTGCCCCAAGCCTCCATCAGCACCGGCTGCCCCGTCACAGGCTACAAGCAGCAAGACGATGGCACCATTCAGTTGCTGGGCCCGGCAGCGAGCAGCAGTGCCAGCAGCGACGCAGAGGTTATCGCAACCTGCAACATCCTAATCGGTGAGCGCTACTTACTTGGGCAGTGAGCGTGCGTGCATCAAGGACTGGCCTGCAAGGGTTTACATGTATACCACCACCAGAGCTTGCGGGCAAGCACACAAAAGTTGCGTGCGTGCGTGCGCGCGCGTGTGCAGGGGCTTGTGACTGGTTCCAGCGCCTGCGGCAGCACCCCACCTGCCTCAACCCGGACCAAAGCTGTTTGGTTGTTGCATATCTGCTGACTCTGGCTTTTGCCTCTGCTCGTCCACAGGTGCCGATGGCTGGTTTTCCCCCATCCGGCAGCAGCTGCTGCAGGACGGCCCCCCCAGCTTCAAGGATGCAGTGGTGTACAGGGCCCGCATCCCCAGGCCTGATTTCATGCCCGAGCATCGTACCAAGTGGTGAGCAATGCACCTACATGAAAGCAGGCCGCACGTGCACAGCATGCCTGTCAGCAACACAAGCCTGACTGTTGCTGTGCTGGCGCATCTGCTTACGTGTGCTTGCTGTCGCGCTTTTGACTCCCACGCAACACCCTCCTTGGCGCGTGCCTGCAGCATCAGCCTCCTCATGCAGAGCGAGCCTTCAGGCCTTCAGCTCAACTCAAGTCTGTTGACCTATCATGTGGCTGCGCATGGCTGGTTGACGCTGCAGGTGGGTGCCTCCCACTGGCCCCAACTCTGGCGCCCCGCTGGCCGTGTTCATCCCGCTGCCTGGCGGGGATATGGTGTGGCAGTGCCACTGCCCCATGAGCATGATGCAGGAGAAGGGGCTCGCATTCGACCCAGTGAAAGGTGAGAGCAGCAGCAGCGGCAGCAGGGCAGGCAGCGTCATGGGACGGATCTCAGTCAGCTGTGTGATGGTGCTCAGTGCCATTGTCTATGAGATGCTGCGCGAGAAGTTGAGCTCGCTTACGACCTAAGGACAGGTGAGAGCATACTGTGACAGCAGCGGAAGCCGCAGCAGCAACAGCAGCAGCAGCAGGTGTAGGTGAGGAGGTTATCGTTCAGCTGGAACATGGTGTAGCAGTGCCAATGCACCATGAACATTTATGCAGGAGGAGTGGCTCTTGAACCCAGTGAAAGATGACTTGATGGCCTTGTGTAAGGGAGGCAGCACCAGCAGCACCAGCACCAGCAGCGACAGCATGATATGCAGCGTTTGCAGCCTGCCTGAGGCAGCAGGAGTTGCTGCTTGTAATGAGCTTGAGCTGAGCTGCATTGTCGATGTGTCAAAATCATAAGAGCCTCTTTCTTGCTGGATGGGCTTGGTGGGCTGTGGCATTTGCATAGGGCAGGGGCATGCACTCAACGGCCCAGTTCAGTAGCCACTGCAAGCCGTAGCCTGCACATGAGGTTACTTTTGCCCCTCTGCACCTGCTCAGTATAACCGTGCCGGCACCTTTTTTCCTTGCTGACTGTCGCTTACTCAGCAGCTGCAGCAGCTGCTCAATGCCTCTGGCTCCCAGAACCAGGAACTTTGTGGCTGATGCCGTCAACATGTGTGCATTCACCAATCTGCTTGCAGGAGAGGCAAGCTCCAGCCATGCATCCAACCAGCAAAGCAGCAGCAGCAGCGCTAAGGAGCGCTGCCTGAAGGTGTTTGAGTCATTTCCTGCAGTGTTCAGAGAGGTGGTGGAAGCCACACCGGAGCGAGCCATCACAGAGCATGGCCTGTATCAACGCACACCAGAGCAGATACCGGACGGTTCTTGGGGCGTAGGAAACGTAACACTGGTGAGCAAGGGCTTGCGCTTGCAGGACCTGTGCACAGCTGAACTGCTTGGTACCTTTGTGGCAGTTGCCTACCACGCAGGGCAATCTGGGTCTGAATCATGCAGCAGTGTGTAGAGCTGGCTGCTGACATGATGGTTGTGGTTGCTGCCTAGTGTGCTGCTTGCAGTACCTCTTCCAAGTGCATGTCGACAGGTCAGCACAGAGTTGGAGAATGTAACCAGCAGCAAATATTGCGCTTGCATGGTTGTTCTGCCACGTGCTTGATAGTTCACTCCTGTGCACATGTGTGTGTGCGTTTCTGCCTGCAGGTGGGTGATGCCGCGCATGCAGCGTACGTTGATGGCACAGGCCTTGCACTCAGCCTAGAAGATGCGGCAGTGCTTGCATGGCACGTGCAACAGCAGGGCCTGACAGCAGGAGCACTGCGTGCATACGAAGCGGAGCGCATCCCGCGCGTCAAGGCAGTGTTTGAACTGACCGCTAAGCAAGAAGCAGCAATGAAGGCTGGTGTGCCACAGCGGCAGCTGCTGGATGAGCGAGCAGAGCTGCTGTATGGTCGAGCACATTTTAGGTCCCTGCAGCCGGTGACTGCAACTGCAGCGGCCGCCAGGCAGTAGCAGCAGATGAATGACGGGCGTGTTGACACGCGCTTAAAAGTGACTCATGCCTTAGCGGTGCCTTTTCTCTTCCCTCGACAGTGGCAGATGTGGCAGACACTTGTGTTACAAATTAATGGTATGACGTTTGACTATCCTGCCACCTCTGCCCAGCCCAATGGTGTGTTGGATGATATCAGTTCCCTGCCAGGTTGCGCTTAGAAAGGCTGCTCCTGGTCCAGCATTGGTTTCAAAGCATGAACTCTGCAATTACCTGGAGCCCAGGAGCCTCTGAAATCCCTACTGAAAATTTGTGTGAGGACGCCACTGGGGACCCCTGGTAAAGTGCAGGGGACGCCAAGGGGACATTGCTTAAAGTCGCGCAAGAAGTTCCCAGGCGCGACAGTACTGATATATGCCATCCAAAAATACTTACCGTGGCTCGTCTTATGCTTATGGGAGCGCTTGTGGCACCTTACAGTGATGCGACGATGGGTTTGCTGGGCCAGCATGCACAAGTACTGAAGTACGGGGTACAGTTGTCGTATCTGGGCCCGCCCAGCGAAGTCCTGCATTAGACTCCGATTATTGTACGTTCCATGACCGGTGTGTTTATATAACTAGTGGTGCCAAGCTTTCTCCTTCACTCATCAACGAACGCTACGTGCTGCTGTGACCGTCAATTGTTTTGCAAACAAGCTGGCAGCAGCAGTCAGGGCTTCTGGTCATCTTCATGAGATCATGCTAGCACGTCCTGTGCACAGCACACACACGCTTGTCATGTTACAGCACACACACGCGCGTCGTGCAGCAACTGCTGCTGATGTATAGCCTGATGCACTGTGGGGGTGCAGCACAGCTACATACTGCCTATAACCTGGCTACAACAGCTGTTATAGTCGTGTAAAGCAACTATAACCTCACCAAACTATAAAGTTATAGCTCAGCACTCCAGCACATATGGCCATGGCCTTCCATTGCAGAGTCTGCAAAGCTCACAGCAATCAAATGCTCTCTCAGATGCTGCACACCGAGATAGATGCTGCACTGTAACAACCATGCGTAATCTACCCTTCAAGGTGCTGCTCCTAACAGTGCCAATGACGTTACTGCTGACGTCAAGGTGCAGCTAGCGGAGGAGCTTCTACATTGAGTCTTTTGTACACCAGTTGCAACACTGCAGGGATGCAATAGGCTGCCACTCTCCAACAAGGGTGTGAGAAAGAAGCAAGAAGGGTGTGTGCCCTTGCAATCAATGGAACCGCACACCGTACCATACCATTGCAGCATGGACCATGCCTGCTGAGTGTCATCATCATCAAAAAAATCCATCATGCAACCTAATCAAGCCATAGCATCAATGGCAGAGCACAATATTCCATTGCGATAAATGCATATGATGCTGTGCACAAAGGTGGCAACAACAGCAATCAGAC